>OY728122.1:187432348-188682348 GCA_963277665.1 Viscum album
TGGTAGTTTATCACCTTAAAAAGTCAGCACATTTCATTATTATCAAGTAATATTTCTATCTTGTCCAACTAACTAAGATATACATAAGGGAATTGGTAATGTTTCATGTAGTGTCACTCTCTATTATATTTGATCAGGATCTTAGGTTTACCTTGAGGTTTTGGAGAGTCCTTCAGTAATCATTGGATACAGAGATGAGTTTTAGTACTACTTAACACCTTTAGACATATTATTTGTTTGAAATAACCATTCAAATTCTAGAGGATATGTTGAGATCATGTTTAATGTATTTCAAGGATGTTTTGATATAAACCTTCCTCTAGTGACGTTATCATATAATAATAGCTTCAATTATGTAATTAAAATGGAACCTTACAAGGCTCAGTACGGGAAGAGGTGTCAAACTCCAACATTATAGGGCAATGTTGGAGAGATGAAACTGGTGGGACCTAATATTATCCAATAGATGTCATAGAAGGTTAGAACCATTTAATGTCATGTGAAATCCTCAAAAAGTAAACAGAAAATATATACATACAATCATTGGAAAGACCTAGAGTTTGAATTCAAATTAAAGGTGTTACTTCATATATCACTATGAAGAAATACGTGAGGTTTGGGTTGAAACGAAAAATTAGTTCAAGATACATAAGCCCCTTTGAAATAATTGATTGCATAATAGTTTTGTCCTATTGACTCTTACTCACACCTAACCTATCTCAAGTACATGATATGTACCTTGTATCTATATTGAGTAAGAATGTACAAGACCCCAAACCTATAATAAATCTAGTGGTGGTACCCTTGGATAATGATATTTCTTATGAGGAGAAGAGAGTGGGGATATTAGATCATAGGGACACCGTTATACAAAACACAAAAATTTAGCTATACAAAGTACTATGGTGAAACAATATGTTTCATGAATAATCATGGGAACTTGAAGATTTTATTAAATAGATGTACCCTCATCTATTTTAGTGTATTAAATAAAATATAAAGGTAGAAAATTATAGAGGGGGAAGAATTTAATGACCTAAACTTCTATAAATAAACATCCATTTATAAATGAATAAATTCCTTATTAAGTTTTAGAAAACATATTCACTACTTTTGTTATTCTGTACTGTTATAAAATATAGTCAATAAAATGGAAAATATCGTTAAAAATCATAATATTTGATAATATATATATATATATATTGTAAAGTGACTGTTAAGGTTATTAAATATTAAGGGCTAAGAAAATGTTTAATTGACATGGACGGAATAAGTGATGGCCTCAACTAGTAGGATTATACCATATAAATCTCAATTATCAAAGCTTACAAGGGAGAAGGAATAACTATACTTTACCCGTGACCAATCCCAATCTAAAATTAAAAAACTAAAATACAAATGAAACCATTTTCAAAGAGGTTAAAGCTTATCAATTTCATGCCCCAAACCATCTTCACTAAATCGCCCTATGAAAGTTCCACCATCACACACCTTACCCTTAGGGCGTATGCTGGTGTAATAAGGGATTATGTCTCTACACCCTAGTAGTATAAATTTTTATATTTATTTATAAATAAAATAATGATTATATTTAACCCTATTTATTATTACTTTATAAATTAATATATAATTAGTTTGATAAAAATTATATTTTGATATGAAGAAATCAAAAATTTATTTTGGGAAATATATATATATATATATTCAATTAAAACACTATTTTTGATAAATTTGAAAATTTTAAGAATAAATATTATATTCATAAAATAATATTATTAAAAAATATTCTTTTATATATAAATGGTAATATAATTTAATGATTTCCAATATAATCTTTATAAGGTTGTGAAAATTGATATTGACATAAAAAAAGTATTTTCCATTAAATAGGGAATTTTATTTAACATTTTAAATTCTTAAATTTTGGAAATAGTTTTGTTAAAATAAATATTATTTTTGAAATAAGAACAATGAAATTATCTAATGGTGAATTTTTCATAATTTTCAAAGAAAGTTAATTTTTTTGTAAAAATTAAATACTGTAAAAAAATACAATAAATATTATGACATCATAATTACCCAAAGGAGATGTAATAAATTACGTAAAATTAATCAAGGATCAAATATATATTTCCCCTTTAAAATAATTTTGTTTTGAATTTATTTGATTAATTTTATAAAACCCTAATGTGCAACACCCCGAGATTTTATGAGATATATTCTTTTTAATTTCTTTCATATCTTCTGTTTTACGCTACACCAAGATTATCTTGCTTTATACGCAACACCATATTAGCTTGCAGTATACGCAACACTATTCTTGGATTGTGTTACAGACAATTTCAAGTTCGTTTGATAGTAGTTATTCTACGCAACATTGAGTGTGTATATATATAAATATATATATATATATTCAATTTATAAATGAAATATGGTTGGATTCTATTATACACAACAACAAATAAGTCTTTCACTACACGCAACCCTGACTTGGCTTGTGTTACACGTAATCGCGACCTTCCTCTATAGTGTGAGTAGTACGCAATACCGGGATTCACTAAACAATGATATATGGTTATAATATTATTATGAACTAGCCATTATTAATAGTATTAACTACATTTTGAATGTTATAACATTATTATTTCTTCTTACACATTTTCTAAAACATGGTATGTGAGCAAAATAAATTTTTTGGGTAAAATAAGTATTTTTCAAAAAATGCAGTTTTGCCGCCTTTTGATGGCGTACCCACATTAAATCTAGTTTTTGACATGTTTATAAGTTCAATTTCACAAAATAAAATTCTTCTTTGGAATAATGATATAAAAATTTACTTTGGATAAAATTTTCATATTATTCTGATAACTTTCATATTTTAATGAATAGTAAAAACACACTATATTTTAATAAAAAACAACTTTTTTCATCATAATAATTTATATGGTTAAATTATAATATTGAACGATTTTAAAGTAAAAATAGAATATATTATTACCATTTAATATAATTTATGTCATTAGCATTGATTTTATATTGAATTCATAGGTAAAATCATTTCAATCTTTTGCAATGTTTTAACTTTTAAAACCCATTTTCTTAACAAGGGGATTAATTTTAAATTAATTACTGCAAATTATGTGTTTTGAATTTTTAAAAATGGATTCCATATTTTAATTCATTGGGTTCAAATTATGTTAATAGGTTACTATTATTTTTTTGATATTATGAATAGTAACTACGGTAATTTTTATTTACTACAGTTAAAGGTAAATCTGGTAATTAAGGGTAAAAATAAGATTATAAAATTACCCTAACACTTGCCAAAATCCTATTGGATGAATAAAAGTAGAACCACATCACCTAAGGGTCGGACTAGATTCATTTCATAGACTTTTGACAATGAAATAATATAATTATTTTTAAAACCAAAGAAAGTGACAACATGTCACTCTCTTAAATCTTATAAGTCTAATAATTTTAATTTTGTGATAAACATAATAAAAATTCAGATATAAATAGTCCCTTGGAATATAATAAAATTATCTACATCATATGAATTTATTTTTAATTTTTAGGGATTAAATAATTATCATTAATTATGACACAATAGTGATGTTGAAATTATTTTATTGATTGAAATATCAAATAAATGATTTTAAAAGTATTAAAATAAACATTATATGAACTATTTAATGTGCTAAAATAATTTTCTAGATAAATATGACATGTTATTAATCTATTAATTCTTTTATTTCGAACATATCTTCTGTAAATATTTTATTTAAATTCAAACAAATGAATATTGTCAAAATTGACAGTTGTTATTTTATAAAATTTACATATTATAAAATTGTTTAAAAATCAAATAAATATTTAAAAATTATAAATTAAAATTTATATATTCTAAAATTTCATAAAGTATCCAATTATTTAAAATTAACAACATATAAGTTATTATTTATAACCATTGAAAATTTAGAATTTTATTACCACAAATAAAATTAAATAGATTAAATAAGGATAAATCAAAATTATAAGGTTTAAAATAATATCAAAACATGTCTAAATTTGATTGGTTGATTATATTACAACCCTATATCATATAATATTCGAAGTGAGTCATTTTTTGAGGTTTTTATGTGGGGTTTGAATTTATATTAAACTAATATTTCTGAGGATTCCAATGGTGCCCCTCTCCTCCCTTATAAAAGGGCACCTCATCCCTCTACTCCTCACACCACTTTTAGACTTCAAGATCGGCCAAAACCTGCCAATTTATATTATAAAATTCCCTAGAAACATCCTAGAGGTCCTGTTCTTATTCAAAGACCAATCTTAGTGCCCTAAGAGGAGATTTCAAAGAGGCGTATCGAAGAAGAGGTAATATCCGTTACCAATTCTTTCAAATTTATTTCTTCTTCTACTTATTCTTCTTTAGTTGTTTCATTATTAAGTAATAACATATGTATCACTAATATACTGATATGTTATTATAAATATTAAACAACCATATTTCACCTTCTATCTATCCTACGGAAAATGAAATCATTGCGCGTGCGTACGTATGGAATACCGTCTCCACGCCGTGGTGTAATCTATTTTTCCACCAGCACCTTACTTTTATGGGTATAATGGTGTAAATAATAACTACATATGATTATTATAACATCATTATAAGATATTATATCATTCAATCCAATTCCATTCAATAAATATGGGAATTATATCATCGCTCGTGCGTACGTACGGATTACCGTCTCCACGACGCGATGAGATTCATTTTCCATGTTAACAATTCAAGAATGATTATAAAGTATTTATAATAAGTAATCATGAAATATATTACATAATAATGCTACTGGATTTATTTTTATATATATTTATGTCATCTAATTAATTCCATTCAATTCAATAAGGAAACGAAAACAGCGTTCATTCGTACGTACGACCTACCGTCTCCATGAACGATGTATTTCTTTCCATTTATAGATCTATTATATATATGTATATTATGAATATATATTATATATAAATCATTTTTTATATTTTGGAATTAAGTAATCAGGATCTAAGTAATCATATGAATAATTAAAAGTCAAAACACGGACGACAAAGGAAACGATTTTACCCAAAACGCTCTTTAACACGGAATTTAAAAAATAATGGGTAGTATAAAGTCATAAGTGAACCATATATGATATCATAACAATGAATATTATTATGTAATAAGTAAATGACATTATTTAAATCATTATATAGGTGTTTCAGATACGTACGAATCATATCAGACCTAAGGTAAGGGATAATGTTGCAATCTCAATTGTTTTCTATCTGAGATTTCTTATGCGTAAGTATTTACTGGGGTTATATTTTTCATCTATTTCCAAGTTTTATAAAAAAAATTCATGTATATTTAAAGTCCTTTTTTCCCATTATTGACTTTTACTACATGGTATTTAAGGATTTTTTTTTTTTTTACCATACGAGGTACTTTTTGACTTTTTCGGCAAAAGTATGAGAAGAATGTTTTTTTAACTTATACAGCATGAATGGATTTTTACGGTTTCATAGCTCCTTATTTTCATGAATCTTACTCTATAATATTTAATGACTACTTTCAACAAAATATTTTTCTTTTAAAATTTAATGGAATTTTGTGAAAAGAAAATGATTTTCAAGAAGAAAGGATATTTTCCTCAAGAATTCATTTCAAGTGCTTTATCAAAACCATTTTCCATCTAAGATGACATTATTTAATATGTGTATGTTTCAAGTATAATGTCTCTTTGATTTACATGATTTATGTTATCTTATGATGAAATGATATCCATTTGTTTTATATGGATTATGTTATGATGGAATGATGTTTATGAATCCCATTTTATTCGTTGGGTTATTATGAATGATGTATGTTTATTTTGTGGCACACGAAAGAATGATTTAATTATGAGATGGGTGGGACCTATATCTCCCTCCAATTCATTGGGTAAAGATTTATATCTCATTATATAGACATGGCTTAAACGGAAAGTAAATCTGGTTTAGTAATACAGGGCTGGAACGACAAGTAAACGTAGTTCAGTAAGGGACTTTGTCCACTAAGATAGTCTTGGCAGCAATGCCTTGGCTACTACGGAAATCATATCATGTGCTTAATGTTTTTCCACAATTAAAAGTTTTATTCATATGCTATTTTATCATGATTAAGGTTCTTTTATGATTTATTCCTTATGTACTGCAATGTTTTATGTCATTGCTCAAGATTTTGATGTTTAGATTTAATGGCCATGTGTTTACATTCAAATGTTTCTGGATTGTTTTATGTTCTCTATGTTAACCCTTACAGAGCATTTGAGCTCACCCTTTATATGTTTTCTTTTCCCCAGGATATAACAAAAGGTTTTAGGTAAGAAAACAAAAGGGTAAGATCTTTATGGGTGATGTTGAATATCTTTCATCGTGATTAGAAGACTATGTTCTGAGTTTCCAAAGACACTAAATTATTACGGTCCTTTGGTGTATTTTTTTGTTATGTATTAATTATTCCGCAAAAGTAATCTAATTTCCATGAACGTCAATATTTGGGTCTCTACATAATTACTTCACCCAAAATCATATGATCAAATGGAGTGAGGATACATGGTAAAGGTTATAAGACAAATCAGATTCACATAATGGGTTTGTAAATTATTTTTTGGATTTTTTGTGTTGTCATGGATTTTAATCTTTATCATGTGGATGATATTTGGATTCTTCAATTCAATTAATGGCCTAATTGAGGGATATAATATCATTTTTTCCTCTTCATTCTGGCTTAAGAGACACTTTCAAAAAACATAAAATGTGACATTGTTGGGGCAAAATTATGCCTTATAGAAATAAAAACAATTTGAAAATAGTTTCACACCCTGTGTTCATTGATGAAATTATTATTTTATTTATGGTAGGTAATTATAAATATATATTTTCAATAAAATCATAGATATCTATGATAACTTGAGTGGTAAAAGAATAAATAATGAAAATAACAGCATTTAAATCTCAAAAACATACATGAACAGGTGTAGAAAAATCATACCAGATAAGATATTCCATCAAAGGAGGAAACTCCTAATGTAGTTACTTAGATAAACTATATAAAAAGTAAAAATTAAGAAATTGTTCTTTAAAAACATCACTAATCGTATAACACCTCACATTTACAACTGGAAAAACCATTTCTACTCATTTGGGGGAAGAATAACATTGTTTAAAAGAATCCTTACATCTATTAAAATTCATTTTATATGGTTAATAAATGTTCCTAAGGAAACCATTGGTAGTTTAAAAAAATAATTAATGTGTTTATTTGGTATAAAAACCCATAGGGGAGATTTCATTGGTCATCTTATAAGAATATGGATAAATCGATCATGGAGGGGGTATTAACCAAATAAGTGTCATGGGGTCCATATAGGGAATCTAGTAAAAACATATTTGGAAATTATCTAAGGGAATTAAAATTGGGAGATATTCATGAAGGATGTGTATAGGAATGATTCACAAGGTGGGACAGCATGGCCGAGGAGGTCTTCTAACCTCTCACATTGCATTATCAAAAACATGGGCATTCTGGAAGATAATGTTGGATGTATGGTTGGTTGGGGTAATATATACTACAGGAAAGTTAATTGGTATGGTCACCCTCTTTTCTTCCTAGGATTCCCAGTTTAAGGTATACCATTTATAGAAGAGATCATTCACCTTGGCTCCTTCAACACTACTCACAATGAAGATCAAAGGATTGTGCTTATTAATATCTTCATATTGGAAGGGTCGTATAAATGTGTTTTTTTAGATTTAGTGATAGGTCACTTCAATTAAAGGGAGTTTGGTTTTTTATGCCTGAAAATCAGGAGTCCAACAAGTGGGAAATAATTTTTGGGGAAAAGAGATTCCATAAAAGTTGAAATTACTTATATGTTGGGTGAGGAATAAGATCATACCCATTAACAATAGTATTCAAAATAAAGTAATTCCCCAAGCATCGCATTACTGGTGTTATGATCATATAAATATAGAATTGTTTTGGAACCTTTTTTAAGGATAATGGGATAATACCATCTTGGATAACATCATGAAATGACTCAATATTATGATGAAAGGCCATTTGGTTACCAGCATCCTTTCAGCCTAGTTCTAGGGGTGGGACATCAAGAAGGGGAACTCAAAACTTGAGGTATGATTTTTCGGTGGTGTGTTGGGTGATTTTGGAGGAAATAAAAAATTGAATGAGGTAAATAAATACTCCCATATTTATATTTAGGTTATGTTCGTGTCCTTGGTGGTGGATCTTGGAGCTCTTTTTTGATGTGGGGAGACCTCAAGTTCCATCAAGGGGATCCTCCCAAAACCATGCATGTCGATAGTGGGAGGTAGTAAAAATATATAAGGATGATGGGTTAATTGGAAGGCTCCCAATTCATGGATGAATTTGAATGTGGATATACCCTATGTTCATGGAATCATGTGAGGGTATTTCATGGTGTAATAAGTTAGGTGTTTGGTAGTCTTCAGTTTTAAGGATTTCTATGGAATGGGAAATTCTATTAGGGATGAGATAAGGGCTTTTCATAGTGATCTTTCACTGTATAGGTTTTACAACATCAATATATCTATTGTAGAGACTAATTCCAAATTTTTGGTTTGTTTTCTTTGTTAAAACACTAACATCACATGGTTTCTAGACTATTTCATCCAAAAGTGTTGGATGCTCATTGATAATGGAATTGAAGTTAGTCACACATGGAAGGAAAGAAATTTTGCAACTAATATTCTAGCTAGTAAAGGAATCTATTTTGAGATTTTAATTATGTATCAATGTACCAAATCTCTCCCATGTGATTATAACGACATTTTTAGTGGTGACTCCATTCGTCTACATCACTTTCATCCCCCCTAATTTTTAGGGACTTTTTTTAATAAAATATTATGTTTGTAGTAAGTAAATAGGAAGATGATGTTGAATTCTACAAAACATATATTATATTTTAAATTTTTAAAATAAATTATTTATTAACCTAACTCACTTCCACATCAACAATGATATTATTTTAATATATTCAGTTCTTTTCCTTATAAAATATGGAAAACCACCCCTTTTTGGTAGTAATCATGGATAAGAACCATGAGAAGGTTTATAATTATGATTATTTTATTATTTAGAGACTAAAACCTAAGTTTAGGCATTAATAAAGAATTCTCTTAACATTTTCTATAAATACCCACTCATCCTCCCACTCCTCCACACTTAAAACCCAGTTAGTATGAAGTTACTCCCCCTATACCTCTCTAAATCCCTCACAAAGTGTTCCTAATATATTAATAAGTTATTCCCAATATTTTATAAGCACCCTCTAAAAGTAATGGATTCTCTAACCCTCCTCTAAATTCAAGCTCTTTATTTGTATTATTGCATTTAATCATCAATTTTTCATGTTAGAATGTATTTTTTCACATCCCTTTTACTATCCTTATGATGTAAAATTAGTTAAGGACCACCTATCACTCTCATTAAACCCTTATATGAATCTTCATAAACACTTATTATGCAACCAAAATTATCCTATGATTTTCCATTCCAAACATTTTTGTAGTGAATACACATACCCATTTCCACTAAAGGGTATTCACATAGATATTCCAATCCCTCATTAATTGGGGAATCCCTTATATATAACCCACACTCCTTGATTGTGAGATTAAAAATGATAAAAGACATTATTATCTTGTATGATCTATGTGGCACACAATCTATTATAGATGATATGAATGTGATGGGTGGGCCTAGAATTATATATTCTTTCAATGCATTGGGTAATTTTTTTATCTCATAAGATATCATATATGGTTCATGAAAGGTTATCCTGAGCACATTATGTCATGATGTCTCGGTGGTTATCCTTAACATATTCTTAAGATATCATGTTTTATATTGTTTCCAAGTTCCTATATTGTTTGGATGTTATCACCTTATATCATGTTTTGATGTTAATTTTTATGATTCCTACCCCTTTTATGTCAAGTTGATATGAATTTTGACTAATTAGTGTTCCTTTAATCATGTTATGTGTTGATTATTACCTTAAGAGGATTTATAGCTCACACCTTTATTAAGTACATCCTTAGGTTATCCCGTGCAGTTTTAGAAGATCATGGGAAATTAAGGGCATGTTTTGGAGTTTTTAAATGATATTTTTGTAACCATGTTTCATTTTATTGTGTTATGTATCTAATTAATCAGATACACTAGGACTTTAGAACTTTTAGGATTGTATTAAAAGTATATTTAAGTAATAAATCATGAATTAAGATGTATTAAAGATAAGGTTTATCATAGTGACCAAAAACTCTAACAAATATTGAACAACCACTATGATCTAGTATCAAATAACTCAATCACTATCCAACTCCTATGAACCTAAATGATAGTTTATATATATATGAGAGATTATGAAATTATACTTAATAGGATCCTCCCCAAAACCACTCATGAAAATGTTAAAGAAGCATATTAAAACCTAGTGAATAAATAGAGGAAACCTATTCATTACCTAAATTAGGTGAACTATATCTAAACCTCACCAAGGATCACTCACCATGTAACATACAGAAATATGTATCATAATTTAAAAAGAATATATGTGTGAAAGATACATTAAATCCACTTCCCCACTGGTTTTTATCTCTCATTCCATAATGGAAAACATCTTGTTCTTCAATCTATTACATAACCATACAATCTCACTATATATATATATATCAAGACACGTTTGATATGGACCAGACATAAATCCTCCCTACCCTAACCTCTCATAATGTCCAATTTTCTTATTGGTATTAGTGTATAACAAACACACCATCAAATTGTCTCACACCTCCTATATACCATCAAAATCATAACTAAATTTTAATATTGAAGGCCAACACAACTTTCATGATGTCTTCATAATGGAAGCATACTTCCCTTACAAAGTTGACTATGTTTAAATGTAGTTTCACAACTCATATTTACTTATTATATTGTGTTTTTTCTAATATAAGTATAAAATCCATCTAAGGCTTAACAAGGTCATAGAGGAATATTTCAGTTAAAGTGTCTATCTCATCAATCATGAGAAGAGAAGTGTTTTCATTTTAAATTAGTGTGTGGAGAGGCATTATTGAAGGATATAAATCAGACTAGGTATTTGTAGGAGGTGATTCCCCATGAACTACTTGGGATCCCCAATATCATTTTATTGGTTGTGCATTCGGCACTTTTAGTGGGTGGGTTATGGTATCTCTAAATATATCAATGACTAGAATAATCGCTTACTTTATTTTTATGTAGGATAACCCTTGTTAATCTTGTTCTAACCTCCATCCCCATGCACGAATTATCTATCTTTAAGGTGACAGAGACAATTCTTATAGATATTGAAAACTTATTTTCTTTCTTCATATGGGACTCCCATTTAGATGGGAGATATAACTGGGCTTCCTGGGATAATCTTTATAAGATTTTTAAGGAAGGTATCAACTTGAGAAGCATAGTGTACATGATGCACTGCCTACAATCCAAGATAGTGTGGGAGGTTATTGAAATTTAGTTCCTTTGCATCAAGTTCATATTGGTTAAATATGGGAAAGGCTTAAACTTTCCTAAAGGGTGGGTATCTAATTTATTGAAAACACTCTAAGAGAATATCCCAGAAATTCAGTTCCATTACTGTTGGATTGTTATTTGTGGAGAGATCAATATCTTGAACCACAACACATAAGGTAAATTTCTTAGCCTCTCAGGATACCTCACTCTAGATATATCTTTTTTAAAGGCTATTATGTACACATCCATTATTTGGGTAGTCTTGAACATGGATGAATTCTCATTTTTTCATATAAAAAAATGATAGATAAATAGGATTCATGAATTTTCATAGACTCCACATTGGGGTCCCTCTCTTCCAAGGAATACCATAATAACTAAATGAAAACCTGTATCAAGATGTTCAGTATGGGCTTATCTAATTCAAGGATATCCCATTGAATTATAATATCTTATTTTAGAATATATGAAAAAATGAAATACCAGTGGATGAGATGATCAAGGGTAAGAGGATTAAGTTAGCTTCAAAGTTTCTTGGTTGTTGGGACCCTAGTGAGGAATCTACTACTCATTTGTTTTTATAAAGTGAGTGGGTTACTATAGTGTGGATTTAATTTTTCAAATTCACTGGTCTTACATCTCATGAGCCAGTAAGGGGTGACTTCCTCAAACACTGGTTCAATGGTATGGGTAACAACAACCATAAAAATAAAGTGTGTTTCCTTATCTTAACTATATGTTTTTGGTACATTTGGGAGGTAGGTAACAAAGCCTATTGTGAAGGAAACCCTAGATTGAGGATAGCCCTAGTATTCAAGACCAAATGTCTAAAAGTGGAACTAGTTTTAATTCTAAAATGTTGTAAGGATAAACCCTCTTTGTAGAAGATAATGGAAGGAATAACCTTCTCCATAACCATATAGAGACTAATTTCTTAGGGTTGTTGGATTTGTTAGTACCCTTTAGATAAAGGCTTCAAGATCAATGTTGATGGATCCTACTGCCTTAGTTTTTTGGGGGGTATTTTCCATGACCCGAATGGGTCATCTATCTTTGTATTCAGTTCCTTTTATGGGAAATGAGACTCAATTTTGGCAAAGGCCTATTCTATCATTAATGGACTTGATCTTTTTCAATATAAAGTCATTATGTTAGTCTAAATGGAAACCAAATATATTGTCATCAGAAAATCCCTAAAAAAAATTCTCTATCCCTTGGTACATTAATTACTAGATTCATAGATATAATACCCTTATAAAAAATGGGATGAAAATTATACACACCTGGTGTGAAGGGAAAAATGTATATGATTTTTCACATTGAGGGTTATACAAGATATCCCCTTTACTTCCTTTTCCATAATTTTCTCCCTTCCCCAAGTTTTGTTTACCTTGTTATAGCGTATCCCCTTAGACTACATTAATTTAGGTCCCCTTGAATCCTTGGGTTCTTGTTTCCCCCTTTAATAAAATTTCATATATTAGTGATGTTTAAGTTCATCAAATCCTATATAATATTATTATACACTATATCTCAAACCATTAAAACTAGTGAATAAGTACACAAATAATAATTATAGACATTATAGTTGGAATACATGTATATTCTATAATTATAATTTTCTATATCATGAAAATACTTTTATGGTAAAAATGAGAGCCATCACAGGTCGTATGAACACATACCTTATAATAAGGCATGTAAAAATGGCCTATCCCAACCCAGATCAAGGCTGACTAGACCAGATCAGGCTGGATCTTACATATAATTTATAGGGTCACTTGCACTATTTGGGTTTGGCTGGGCTGACCCTCACAGTGCTGCAGCTCATCCTCAACCTGGCCCTAGTCCATCTCGGTGGATTTAATTTTTTAAAAAAAAATTAAAAAATTAATTTTTATGAAATAAATATATATTTATATATTTTATGTAACTATAAAAGGAATAATTCTTAGACTATTTAGTCCAATTGTATACTTGGAACCCGAAGGTTGGGATTCTGGTCTACCCTGCCATGGGTTTTAGCCAATTTTTATGATTTTTCAAGTTAAGTAGAGATTTTGGGTCAGACTTAGATTGAAATATTATGGACCATGCCTAGTGCGTCCACCCCTTAGCCTAAGAATGACTTTATATAGGTCAATTTTTTTCATTTGGGTCATGTTTGGACTTCAATATAAGTGTAACATCCTAACTAAAATGCCACTATCTAGTTCCCCAAGCTGTTGGGTCACATAGCCTCATGCATATCTCTCCAAATTCCAGAATATATTAACTAGTTTGAGGGCCTATGGTGTATTAGTGGGGATACTATTACCTCATTACCAGAGTGTATCATAGTGGGTATATAATAATAGGTATGTAGCGGATGAAGAATTAATCATCTGGTGTAGCGACAACAGACACTATAAGCATAGGACCAGTAACCTGCTATAGCAGAAGTAGTATAGTAATGAATAAAAACTCAAGCAGTGTATGATAATACTCAAAATATGGAAAATGAATCATATACAAAATTATAATGATACATGTGATATATTTATAAATAAGGAAATATGTAAACAAGCATATAAATACAATACATTTATCAAAATACCAAAAATACAAAAAGGAACCATCTAAGACTAGAATTTCAATCCTAGATCAGTCTCACACTACCATGATTCTATCCATGGAATAAATAAAACATCATATTGTGGTTGATTTCCATGTTCCCTACCTATATCCATATAGTATTTCCAGGTACACAATGGCAGCCTGGATGGGGTGTGAGATAACACTCAGTAGGCCACCACCAATGGTTTCTATAATAAATCCAAGTTGTGTAAACAATATGAAGTAGTGTGAAAAATATAATAGATATAATATTTTTACAAGTGATATGCCCATGGAAAAATTAATAACTTAAAGTGGTACTGTTAATCCAAATAATGCTCCATGAAAATTATAGTCAAGATCCTATAATAAGTTATCTATGAACAGAAATAAACAAGTCACCCTATCTAGTCTAACAACTATAACCTTATACCCATACCCGAGATATCTAAAAAACATTCCAAGAGATACACCATGGCCTCACCATATAACCAAGTGTAAATCACTACTATGTCCATGATATATAATCAATTACAACAATCATCACATCTAATCCTTATAAACAATCCATCTACATTGGCAATGTCATTTAATCATGTATGTGGGAACCCGTAGGGATAGATCTTAGGTATAGAATACAAAGGTATCCTTGTCGAGTCCTGGGAGCATCTTAGTGGAAACTTGATAAGACTTGGGTGAGGTATAAGGGGCATGTCAGTAGACTATGTCCAATGTGGGTCCAAGTAATCCAGATCCAAAGGGTATCAAGGCCCAAGTATTCCTATAATATCAAGACCTAAGGATCAATATATTATAAGTCATCCACTACCGTTATCAATATCCACGGGAGAAACATCCATGGAATCTAATGGAATTAGAATCCATGGTATTCCAACCATGGAATCCACTAATATTGAAATTCATCATTTCAAACATTCAACATTTTATAAACATCCAAATTCCATGAGTTTACCCACTCATTTCCACAATTTCAATATAATCCATTTAAACAATTAAATCAATCAACATCATGTTATCACATGGAAAAGGAGGAAAACCTTCTCATTAATCAATCAATTAAATTTATAATGGTTTTAATCAAAATAGGAAATCACTCACACACCTATATGGGTGGTATAAGGTAAGGAAGATATGTGGAAAACCCCATGAGTGGGATAGGTTGGGGAAAAACCTCAAATAATCTCAAGGGAACATGTGGTAATCCCAAACATGTTCCATTTTATTTAACACAAAAATTAAATTCATTTTAGGGGAACATAAATATTGTCCATCATGTTGAATAACATCAACTATCCATATAAAACATAAAACCTAGAGGTTAAGGTATAAACCGCTTACGTTAGGTGTGTGGTAGAGCACTCATCCAATATCATCTTTTGATTTGAGGCATATTAGAAGAAAAATGAAGATTAGATTAAAATACTAAAAATAGGGAATATTATCTTACACCAAAATAAATCCATAAATACACTTCCAAATAAATAGAGGCGTAAGATTATTGAAGTAATTACCAGTGAAAATCTAAAGAGACAATCAATTCTTCAATCAATGTTTAGATGAAACAACAGAAGCAAAACCAATCAATTGGATTTCAATGGATCTCCAAAGGGTGTGCTATTATCCAATGGATTGAAAGAAATAATAGGTTTATGTTTTAATATATTTTAAGGGAAAATTGGTCATTTCAATCCTTTCAATTCGGTCACACGGTTTGACTGCATGGTTGGCCAAATTGTGTGCCAATTGTGCACCCTTCACTATTTTAAGGGGGACTCCACACAGTTAGTGTGTATAGTTTTCTAAACCATGTGAAAACTATGTGATTTAGATATGATAAAATGTCTACTATTGTTTCATGGGTATGTCTGAGATTTGAAGGTTTCCTTAAACTATGTGCCTCTTGATAGAGGTCTAGACCACCTCACAAGGTCATGCGCCTGAGGTGTCATGGTTTCCTCAACTATGTGAGCTCCATCACTCCACTATTAATTCCTAAATAGTTAGGAGTAACTATGAAGCATATCCCACATAGTTTCTCCTAACCATGCATCCTATTTTTTCCAAAAATATGGGTTCTCGGCTCTAAACAAGTCCCATACACCTCTGATACACCCATGATCACATTGGGTACTCATATTAGGCCATAAAAAAGAATTTAAATCAAAAAAATCTATAAATATTATGAAAACCTAGGATATTACAATCTTCTCGCTTAAACAATTCTTCCCCAAATTTCCCTCTCAAGGGTGGTCAAGAATTACTTAATAATAACTCTGGCCACTGAGCACATATTTCATCCTTCTTCTCTCAAGTATCATCTTATAAATGGTAATGCTGGAAAAGAACCCGTACTAGAAGAACTGACCAGCCTCATAGAACCTTTTTGTTCCTCTCAATGATACAGTTAGGATTGTCCTCAAATTACACATCTACCTATAATTCCACCTCATCTAGCTACATAGTGTGAGATAGGTATGAGTGATAATAGTGTAGCTAAGATGCATGGAAGACATCGTTCATGTCCCAGTACCTCTGAGGTAACTACAACCGATAGGATACCAGGCTAAATCCCTCCATAATCTTGAATGAATTGACATATCACAGTAAAATATTACCCTATCCCTTAATCCATCTGTGTCCCAACCTCAGTGAGATACATAAAAATACTTGATCCTAGAACTCAAACTCTAGAGGTCATCTATGATGATTTTCATAAGATTTATGTTGAGACTATATAGTATCCTTATACTTCCTAATCTATTAGACCTTCTCAAATGTCTCCTTCATGATACATGGCCCATGTAAAGTTGTATCTCCTACCTCTAACTAGAAAAGGGGATATTAATATGGACTAATATACAAATCCTCCTAAGTTTCCATATTTATTGTCACCAGATATCTATTATTGTAGGATAATGTAATGAGGGTAATATTCCTCTCCTAAGATCCCCAAAAATCTTGGATGTATTCTTGTTGGATGTCCTCAATAACCTATATCATATGTTGTCACTGTTCATTAGTATAAGAGTGGTATGTTGTTATTAGAGTCACCTGCATACCTAGCACCCTCTATAAACTCTTCCAAAAATGAGATGTAAACTAGGAATCCCTATCCAATAAAACAATCTTAGGAACTCCATGAATTTTTACTATCTCACAGATATACAACCTCCCAATCTCATCAACTAAGAAGTTCCACTGATCTACATAAAATGAGAAACCTTCATTATCTTATCAACAACAACCAAAATGGCATCACTACCTTGAGGTGACCTTGGAAACCTGGTCAGTAAATCCATCATGACATCATCCCATTTCCACTCAAAAATGGGTAACTGCTATAAAGGTTTGGCTGGTGATTGATATTTTTACTTCACCTACTGATAGGTAGAACAACTCGTGACAAAACCAGCTACCTCATGTTTCATCCCTGACCACCAATACTGGTGGTTTAAATCCCAATATATCTTGGTAATATTGGGATATACCCCCCAAACTGAGGAATGAAACTCACCCATCATCTCATCATGCATGTCTTCTAGAACCCATACATGACCATGTATATACTGGATCTAATCCTTGCCTACATTCTAACCATGAGGTGGTTCCTCACCTACCACATGCTACTTTAAGACTATTCCATCATAATATGATAGCTTTTGTAAGATCTTTGGTTTTCATTTGAGGTAAAGATATTTAAAATTTCTGTTTAAATGCTTGCTTACGACCTAGTGTGAATAAACATTGAGCTCGTGGATGGATTGAAGGTGTTTGAGGCTTGTTCGAATCTTGAACCCAACTCTTATAGAAAAATAGTTGGTCAGCATAGTTAATAGTAACCGTGCAACCCAAACTACGTGGTTTGATGAAACCATGCGGGGCTAGACAGTGGGGTGCTCTAGAATGCACAATTTGAGGTGAACAGAGGTGCATACCCAAGGGGGGCGCCCATAGTTTCTAGTAGAGACAAAATACATGTTTTCCACATGATTAGTCAAATTGTGTGTAGTGACCATGCATATCTCCCCTTGGCATAATAAAGGGTGCGTGGTTGGTGCACAGTTTTTCCAATCGTGCGACCAAACCGTGCGACCCAATTTTTTTTTGGTAAAATGATAAAATTACCATTAAAATATGTTAAAACCTAAAATCTATTATTCTTTCTCCTTCTTTGGGAAGTATCATGTGTGGGAACTCCCTCTTGAAATACAAATCATAGGTTTTGGAGTGGTTATTTCATCCTAACTTATAATTAAGAACTAATCATGTTATTAAATTCATGTCAGTGAGTAATCTATTCCTCTTATGTCGTTATTCATTCTTCATATTGTCAATGGAGTAATTTTAGTTCAATATAATATTCTATATTTCCAGGTTCATTTTCTATTCTTTATTTTTCTCTCAATATGAGCCGAATTAGATGTTGATACTAGGTGAGAACTCCAATACATACCTAAATTTGGTGGCCTATACTTTTCCTGAGTGGCTTAATGCTTTATTAGGCTAATTTATATTATTTTTGCAGGAAAAACGTTTTTGGCATCACCCATAAAATGAATTTAATAATTTAATTGAACATATTGGAACATTTTAGGGATTCTCTTTAGTTACATGATAGTTTTTTGTTGTTTTTTTCCCAACCAAGGTCACATATGGGGTGTGTCTTTGATATTACCCTTGTTATACCACCCATGGGGTGAGTGTTTATCCTTTACTAGTTATAGGATGAACTTAATTAATTTAATTGAACTAAATTGTTTGATTATGAGATGTTCTACCTTCTTTTCCATTTTAAACTTGATGTTAAATTATTTAACTAATGAAATTTTAATTGTTATTTGAGTACGTAAACTCATTGAATATAATTTATTGTGAATTTTTATATGAGTGATTAAAATCATGGATTGTAAAATGTCATGAAATGTGAATTGATAATTTAATTTAATGATTATTGATTGCATAGGATGCCATGGGTGTGATACACCATGGCTCATGATAGTCGTAGTGGATTCCTAGGATGAGATTTCTCCTAGGGTCTTGATTCCATGGGATTCCTTGGTACTTACTACCCCTTGGATTTAGATTTCATGGGATCACAATGGACAAGGTCTGTTGACATGCTCCAAGGACCCCAATTCAAGTCTTTCAGGGTTTCTATCAAGATGTTCTTGGGATTCAATGAGGATACCTTGTTTCTCTACACCTTGGATCCATCCCTAAGGGTTCTGAAATTTATAATTATATAGAATTTACTTGGTAAATGTTACAAGATTTATTATACATCTTTTCCATTGTAAATGTGACACTTATGGTTATATGGCTCAACCATGGTTGACATGAGATAGAGGTTACACGGCATTTTTTGGGGTTGATTTGATATATTGTGTATATGGCATGGATATGATGTTTACATTATTTTTTTAAATATTACCTTGTTATAAGATCTTGACACTTATTTTGTAGGGCGCCTTGTATGGATGTATAGGATCACTTTCTTGGTTACTTTTTCCTTGGTCCCTTTACTTTCAGTACTTCCATACCTATTATATTATTCACATAAAGGAATTATTGTAGACACCTTTGGTGGTTAACTACTTGTATTGTATCTCACACTCTTTTTGGGTCACTATTGAGTACCTGGAAAGACTATTTAGATGCAGGTAGGGACCGATGCAAGCACCCTCAGTTCAAAGCTTGACTTTGTGTCATGCTTAAGAGTAGAGGAGCACGAGACCTAGCTGAGGCCCATGATTCTAGATGGGATAGATAATTTTTAGTCTATTTTTTATTTTTATATGTATAATGTACTAATATTTGTATACCTATTTTTGTTTCTCTATAGGCATGTGACATGATCATCATTGTATATAAGATTCGTTTTGGCATTGGTTTATATTCCTATTATCGATAAATTATTATACCACTTTCTCTATTGATCTATGTGATTACTACCAATGTGTTACATAATTATAAGAGGTCATAGTCTCCCCACAGACACACCCTAGACCCTCACTATTAGATGGAAGCCTATGGAATTTGGGTATATGCACTTTTGTCCATGTGACTAACCAGGCTATGGGCACTGTTCTTTGGCATCTAGGTCCAGGATGTTACAAAATGGTATCAAAGGGGTTTTATTTTCTACTTTATTATTTTGAGATGATAGAAAGGGTATTATTAAAAATTATAATTTGGTTATGATATGTTCTAGAAGTATTTAACCCACATATGTGAAAAATCCTAATTTCCTTGAATGGAAATTTATATTTTCATATTTCTTTTGTTATAGTTGATTTGATTCCACTGTTGGGTGATGCACATGAATTGTGATGTTTTCATTTATATGTTTGAGGGGTTTTTAAACCCAATGAGATGATGGTATTCCATCTCATGCCTCATTTTAGGAACTTTAAAGGAATCACATTCCATGCATTATGCCATTCTATATAGGATGCATTGTTTTGTTTGCATGATGTTGTGATAGGTGCTATAATAGATATACCTTCTCTTGTGATTGAAATTTTTTCCAAGGAATTGGAAAACACGGTTGGTACTTAGTGTTTTTTTCATAACCTAATAGTTTTTTTCCTAATTAGGTGACAACAGTCACCCGAAGCAGCCAATTGTGGAACATTGAGTTATGGACCATGACTCGCATGGACTGGAACGTGTTATGGTGTTCATCAAGTGGATGCCAAATTTTGGTTCATGAGGAGTATGGGACCTTATGAATTGGGGGCGATGAATCATTTATTTCAACCATTTAAAATGCTCTATGAAATAAAAATGAACACAAATAAATGAAAACTGAAATATTAAATAGAGAACTAGACCTATTCTAGGCTTTGGAGCGGGAAAGAGGTAATGTCTTTAGTGACCTTTATGGCTATTTATTTTTACCCAGTCCTAGATTTAGGAGTAGGCTATGTGGTATGAATATTTTATGGGAAGGTTTTGAACTATTTTATGCTTTGAGCCATGAAACTTTGATATTGATCTTTTCTGAGGCATGTGTTTGGAATTTTAGACACATTCCACCACAAAGACCCACAGTCGTACACTGGGAAGGTGGAAATTAACATGCTCCAGATGTGGTTATCCATGGGCTACTGATGGATCCTCATTTAGTTATAGATATTAAACCAGTAGTTTTACCAGAAAACGGTGATAAGTCACAATTCTGTGAGGGTTATTTCTATTTTATGCGGACTTTTTAGGGAGCATCGTATCCTACCTTGTTTATGGATGAGCTGATATGTGTGTTTTAGCAGCAACATACTCCCACATTTTCGGGGGATAGTGGATCACATGATGATAATATTTTGCTTGAGAGTACTCTATAGATATTAAATCATCTGAAGACAACTCTTTATAGAAGATTGAAGCTCATGACATAAATGCTTTGAGGAGAAGAAATGTGCTGGTGGGATGTTTTGAAACAAGATGACAAGCTATGAGACATGGGTTAGAAGGATTTCCAAACATGATTTTATGACTAATTTTAACCTTAGACTCTGAGAGAAAAGTTGGATACTAATTTCATGCTTCTAGAGCCGGGTTCCATGACATTTATGGAGTATTTGACACAATTTATAGAGCTACATCATTTTACGCCGACATACCATGCTGATGAGTTATTGAGGGTGATATGATTCAAGGAAGGTATCTAACATGTCATTTCATCTTAGGTCAACAAGTTTAGGTTGACGATGATTACTGGGATAGTCAATCTAGAACTAATTATAGAGTAGAACCTAAGGGAAGTTGGGTGTCATAGAGCATATCATTTCAGTCCCTCAACCTAGTGGTTCAGTGTATTTAGGAAAGAAGTTACATTTTAAGGCTTCATGTGAAACAAGTACCAACCAAACTGTTAGTGTTGGTAGTGCAGTTTTCTATCATCAGTTTTGAATATGGAGACACATGAAGAGTTTGTGAAATTGTGACCTAACTGAGTGACAAACTTGAGGTAGGATGGGCCACGTGCAACATTTTTGTAGGACCTTATCTCCATCAGTGAGTGGTAGTAGGTAAACTATAACACCAGGTTTTAGAGTGGGCTTCATAGATCCATGTTAGGATGGGAGCTAGAATAGTATCGGTCGATCATTATGAGGTGGTGGTCTACATTGGGTAATCCAAACATCATTTGTATCAATAAATCATACTTAGACAACTCTAGGTTGTGAGGTTTTGTCATAGGGCCACAATTTGGTCTAGATATATTTTGTTCATCCAACCCCTAAGGAGAAGGGAACCAGACCATCGATGGTGAGGGGAATGATATTAGTAGCCTCTAATATTTTATCATCTCTTTTTGATATCGATGAATTACATAGTTTCATATATGTACCTGTGGTGGGAAGCCTTGGGCTCATTGTTCAGTTTTCTAAGAGTTTTATGATTCTAGAAACATTATTGGGGATCAAAACGGGGGATTTATGTTAAGTGAAGGGAGTTCCCCATTGGGATAGGTGGCTGTCACTTTGTTTGGAATATTTTTTTCCTCGAGATGACCGAGTATGACATCATTCTCAGAATGGAATGGATAGTGGATTATCAAGACCATATTGATTACTATAATTGGATGGTGACTTTCACATCACCAGAGGGAACACTTTATTATAAAAAGGGTGAATGGGATGTCCATGTGATCCAAGATGGACCACAACATCCTGGGTTAGGTGGAATAATATCCCATTTTTCTAGTTTTTATCTGGAACATCAGGGAGCACATCATGAAGATTTCCCTCTAGTGGTTGATCATTTTAGGGATGTATTACATAATTACTTTTCTGGTTTACCTCCTTAGAGAGAGGTTGATTTCTCCATCGAGCTAGTTTCAGGATCTTAACTAGTATCCATTCCTCCTTCAAGTTTGGCTATGATGGAGTTGTAGGATCTCAAGAGGAATCTAGAGTAATTGGATTCAAAGGGGTTTATACAATGTAGTACTTCTCTATGGGGTTCACCGGTCCTTTTGTGAAAAAGGAAGATGTTTCCCTAAGGCTATGGGTGTATTATCAAAAATTGATCCAGTTTATGGTTAAGAATCAGAATCCTTTTACACATATAAATGATATTTTGACCATATTGGAGGATCCCACATGTTTTTGAAAATTTATTTGAGGTTATTGTATCATTACATGAGTGTTTGAACTTCAAAAATACCTCATACATATTTTTATGTTGAATATAGTCTATACGAGTATATGGTTATGTACTTCAGTCACGCAAACGCACATTAAATTTTCATGGTGATGATGAACCAAGGTTTTCATCCTTATCTGGATTCGTTTTTTGTGGTTTGTGGATTATATCTTGGTGTATTATTACAATCAATATAACCATGCTAAAAATCATGAGATAATTTTGGATAAACTGAGAAATAATCAGTTATATGCTAATCTCACAAAGCTCCCCATTTGGATGGATAATATTCACTTCTAGGGTCATATTATCTTAGATACAAGAGTATCATTATACCCATATAATGTGAGATATGTAGTTTCCTGGGACCAGCCTAAAAACACCTTTGATATATGGAGTTTATTAGGGATAACTAGATATTATATGCCTTTTATATAGTAATTATCATGACTAGTATTTCTACTTATGGGATTGACTAAGAAGAGTGTGAAGTATGTACGGAAAAATACTTGTGACATAGGATTTTAGGAGTTGAAAGGGAGATTGACTTTAACACTGGTCCTGATTCTTCCAAAAAAAGGTAGCAGCTACATAGTGTATTACGATGCATCAGGTATCAGGCTTAGATATGTTATTATATAAGAAGATAGATTCATGGTATATGGTTATTAACATACGAATCCACTTGTGGGTAATTACCTAGAGAATGATCTCGAGTTAGCTATAGTTGTTCATTCTTGGAAATATTAGAGACACTATTTACTAGGATAGCATTTTGTGGAGTACACGCACCACAAAATCCTCAAGTACATATTTTCACAGCATGATCTAAATATGAGGCATTGAATGTGGGTTGAGTACCTATAGTATTTCGATATTGAGATTACATATATGCCTAGGAAAGGTAGTGTAGTGGCCAATGCACTGAGAAGGAGGACTCAAATACATGATATTTGACAATCCAGTAGTGAGTGGAATCTTATGGTTCTATTTTCCAAGATACAGTTGGAGGTGAAGGACGATCAGAGGTGGACCTTTATTTATTATTTAGTTTTATCCTATACTCTTTTGGATATAGTGATAATGATATAGTTTTCATATTTTGAGGACTTAGTCACGTGGGAGAGTGTGGTAGGTGAGGACCCACCTCTGGGTTGGATCATAAGCAAGGTTGAGATCTTGTGTAACTGTGGTCACATTTGGGTTCTAGTGGATATATATGAGGAGATGATGTATGAATCTTATGCCTTAGTTTGGAATGTTCTTCTGGGTTTCACCAAGATGTATCATGATTTATGTCACTAGTATTAGTGACCGGGTATTAAACATGAGGTGGCAATTTTTATTATAGTGTGTTCCACCTATCAGTAGGTGAATGTGGACCATAAATGACCAGCTAAACTTCTATAGTAGCTAGATATTCCAAAGTGTAAATGGGATGAATTCATGATGTATTTCGTGACAGGTTTACTGAGTTCTTCTTGAGGTACTAATATTGTGTGGATTATTTTTGATAGCCTCTTAAATGTTTCACATTGCCTTTCAATCAAAATACCTTTAGTGTGGATGATCTTGGGAGTTTTTATATCCATGAGATAGTATGAAATCATGGGATCCCTCATACTATTGTTTTAGATAGGAATTCCCGGTTTACATATCATTGCTGATAGAGTTTATAGTGGGTGTTGGGTATACAGTCACTTCTGAGAACAACATATCACCCTCCTACTGATGGCCAGTCAGATTATACAATACTGGTGCTTGAGTATATACTGAGAGAATGCGTAATAGATTTTGGGAGTTGTTGGGATAGGAATATACCCCTGGTTAAGTTATCCTACAATAATAACTATCACGAAACTATATAGATGGAACCTTATGAGGATTTGTATGGTAGGCCATGTCGATTTCCCTTATGCTGGTTAGAGGCCAGTGAGGCAGCTTTACTAGGACCACTTCTCATGAAAGATACTTATGATTTGGTCTAGTTGATTAGATATTGAATGTATACTACATAATATTGTTATAAATTTTATATCAATCACCACAGATGGACTCTAGAGTTTGAGGTCTGGGATCAAGTCATTTTACATATCTCATTGAGGATGGGACATAGATGGATCAAGAGAATGTGTAAGATTGCACCAAGATATGTCAGGATATTTGAGATTCTAAAGAGAGTCTGGTTGATAACCTATTAGTTTCAGTTACCTTATATGTATTGAGACATGCACGAAGTCTTACACATATCTCTGATATTCCATTATCAATAAGACTCATCTTATAGTGCACATCCAAAGGTGGTGGAGTTATATATATATGCATCTTTTGAGGAGAATATAATTCATATAATTGAAAATAGAATGAAGGTTCTCTGAGAGTGTTCAGTTTCTCTAGTATGGGTTTTATGGTAGCATAGTCATTTACTGAATGAGAATTGAGAGTGGGATGCTGATGTACATGCTCAGTGGCCAAAGTTATTCTCTAACGATTCTTCACAACCCTTGAGAGGGAAATTCAAGGATTAATTTCTTTAATATGATATGATTGTAAGATCTCGGGTTTCTGTATGAGGTATATATCATTTTAATTTTATTTTAAATGATTTTTTACAGCCTAATGTGAATAATATTTCAGTTTATGGGGGTATCAAAGGAGCCTGGGGCTTATTCGGGGCCCGTAACCCAACTCTTAGATAAGATTAATTAGGATTCATGGTTAGTAGTAACCGTGAAACCCAAATTACATGTTTTGATAAAATTATGCAAGGATGGACAGTGGGGTGCTACTAGCCACAAGATTTTAGGAAATCATGTGGATGGAGACACATGACCATGTGGGAACTTATAATTTTTAGTAGATCCAAAATTCATGGTTTGCACATGGTTATTTACACCACTCACAGTGACTGTGCGGGTTCCCCCTTAGCATAGAAAATGGCACATGGTTGGTAAATGGTTTATCCCCCCATGTGACCTAGATTATTGATCCAAAATGACCAATTTTCCCTTAAAATGTGTTAAAACTTAAATCTAGTTTTTCTCTTTTTCATTGAGTATAAGAACATGTGGGGATCCCTATTGAAATCCAATTTATAGGCTTTGGTGTGGTACTTCCATCCAAACTCAAAATTGATCATTGATCATCTCTTTGGATTCACATTGGTGACTAATCTATTTCTTTTATTCCATTATTTGTACTTTTTATATCAATGGAATTATTTAGGGGAAATCTAGTGTGCCCTATTTCAAGGTTCTTCATCCATTCATCATTTGTCTCTTGATATATGATGGATTAGAAAATGATTTTAGATGATCACTTCACTACATACCTATGGTAGTTGTTATATACTTTTCTCAAGTGGTTTGATGCATTATGGAGATATATTTCATTGTGTTATCATGTATTAATTTTCTATCATCACCCCTAAAATGAATTTAATGATTTAATAAAATGTATTTGAACATGTTAGGGATTTAATTTAGTTCCTTGAGACTTTTTAGAGGTTTTTTCCCAACTAAAGCCTTCTAAGGGGTGTGCCTTTTAGATTTCCCTTGTTATACCACCGACATGGTGAGTTTTGTGTTTTATTAGTTAGTGAAAGCCCTTAATTAACTAAATTTAATTTAATTGATTGATTAGAAGATGTTATGCCTCCTTTTCCATGTGATACGTGATGTTGAATTGTTTAATTAATGAAAAGTGAATTTTTATATGGGTGGGTAAACTCATCGAATGTAATTGATTGTGATTTTTTATATGAGTAGGTAAACTAAAGGATTATGAAATGTTATAAAATGTGAATTGAAAATTTAATTGAATGATGAGTGATTTCATAGGATTCCATGGGTGTGATACACCATGGGTCATGATAGTGGTAATCGATGCCTTGGAAGAGATTTCACTAGGGTCTTGATTATTTGGGATGCCTTCGACCTCACTACCCCTTGGATCCGGAATGATTGGTATCATAGTGTACATTGCCTGTTGGCATGCTCCTTGGACCCATATTCATGTCTAAATAAGATTCTATCAAGATTCTCCTAAGACTTGAAGAAGATGCCTTGGTTCTCTACACCTTGGATCTGAACTAGAGGTGTAGGACATATCTGATTATACAACATAGACATGTTAAATGTTACTTGACTAATTATGAATCTCATCCATAGTAAATAGGAAACTTCTTGATATACAGCTCCACTATGGTTAACATGAGATATAAGTTATATGGAATGAACCTTGGTAATGTGATATATTGTGTATACAAAATAGTCATGGTGTTTACATACTTACATGTTACTGTTTCCATGTTATATGAGCATGAAACATGTTTTGTAGGGAAAATTGTATGGATATATAGGATCAATTTCTTGGTTAATTTTACCATGGATACTTTATACTTTCAATACCGCAATACATGTTATATTATTCACTCTTCTTTATCTTGTATTTCATAGCCAAGACTTTTTATAGACACCTTAGGTGGTGACCTACTGGGATTATATCTCACACCCTATTCAGTCTGTTATTGGGTACACAAATAGACTATTTGGGTGTAGGTAGGGATTGGGGCAAGAACCCATAGTTTGATGTTTAAATTTATTCCATACTTAGTAGAAGGGAAGCATGGTACTGGGCTAAGGCTCATAAGGCTAGCTGGGATAGATAATTTTTTTCATTTTTGGTATTTTGATATATATAATATATTGATGCTTGTATAACTATTTTGGATTCTTTGTAGACACATTACATGATCATCATTGTATATGAGATTTATTTTGGTATTGGTTATATATTCTTTCTATAGATCCATTATTATATTATTTCTTCTATTGATATGTATGGTTGATACAACTTTGTTTCAATCTAATAAGAGGGCATAGTCTCCCCATAAACACACCCTGGGCCATGCCTGCTATTTTGTAGCCTATATCATTTATGGATATGTATTTGATTCCATGTGACCAACTAGACTTGGGGAACCATTCAGTGGCATTAGGGTTCGTGATGTTACAACTTCCTCATTATTACTCTATCCAAAAAGGTAGAGGTCATAGATAAGGATTCAATAAAAGTGCTACATTACTTTAAATTAAAATCTAAGTGCATATTTGAACACAAATCCATATTCTTCAATTCTATATTGGCCTCCTAAAGTGCGTGTATCTATCTTCTCCTGCTTAGTGCATCAGCTACTACAATGCATTTCAAGGGAGTATAGGCAATATTTAAGTCAAAATACTATAAGTACTAAACCCACCTTATCTGCCTCAAATTTCAATCACATTTTATAAATATATACTTGAGTATTTTTTGGTCTATGAACACCACAAAACACTCTCCCAGTAAATAGTATTTCCAACATTACAAATCATGAACAACTGAAGGCAACTCAGGATCATGTGTTGGGTAATTCCTCTGGTGCGGTGTTAGCTAATGATAATTATACACCAAAACCCTATATCATTGCATTATAACTACTTCAATCATGATACCTAATGAATCAAATTATACCTTATAGATTCTACCTTGTTCTGGAAGAATCAGTACTGGTACTGAAGTTAGCCTCCCTTTCAACTTCTAAAATGCTATCTCATAGGTATCTATCCATAAAAACTTCACATCCTTCTTATTAAATACCATCATAAAAGCTTCTAAACATGATAAGTCCTATATAAAATACATTTAATACCCATATAGACCCAATAAACTTTGTATGTTAAATATATTCTTGGGATGCTCTCTCAGTGTATCCAAAATGATCTCAAGATGATTGGCATGGTTGTTTTGATTGTGGGAATACACCAAGATATCATCGATGAAAAACACTATAAACGAATCTAGATAAGGGTGAAAACTTGGTTCACCAGTTCAATGAGAAGAACTACAATGTTCATGATACCAAACTAAATAACCAGATACACATATAAACCATACCTACTACAAAAATATGTATGAGTTATGTATATAGGTTAAATGTGCACCTGATGATAACCTAATCCCAAATCAATTTTCAAGAAAACCCAAGATCCTTGAAGCTTATAAAAAAGGTAATCTATCTTTGTAAAATGAAATGAATTCTTAATTATTAACTAGTTCAATATCTAGTAATCAACACATAGACTAAGGTTACCATCTTCCTTTTTTGAAAAAAGGACCCATGAAACCCATGGAGAATTATTAGGTCATATAAGTACCTTTTATTATAAGTCCTATAACTATATTTTGGATTACTAAATCTCCATAGTGTCAATCTTGCAAGGAGGAATGGATATCGGTTCAGCTCCTAGAACTAGATCAATGGAGAACTCAACCTCTCTCTATAGAGGTAAACTTGAAATTTCATCCAAGAAAACTTCCCTAAAATGATCATACACTAGAGGTAAATTGACTTGACTTGATCCCTGATCATACAGATACAAACTAGAAATCTATTCTATTATCCCACCTACCCCATGATGCTCTGATCCAGCTCATATTTCATGTACATCCCATTCACCGTTGTGAATAAAAACTCTATCATCTAGTTATTTTAACGTCACTCTTTGGTGATAGAAATCAAAATAGGCTTGATAATAAACCTTTTGGTCCATTCCTTGTATGAAATCAAACATTGTCATCTCAAGTACAAAAATATTCCATACGAAGTGACACCCACCAATATCAATGGGGCATTCCATGCACTAGTGTACACCTTCCGTTCTGATCCCCAATGGAGTATCCAAGGTCATAACACCAATATAACACTTTACTATGATTCCATGTATCTCTAAAATTGGTACATATATGAAACATTGAGATTCAAATGTATTAAAATGAACAGATACTAGAGTAGATGCTACTAAGATCATACATCTCACCATATGTGGCTCAGCACTCTGCTCCATTGGTGTAGGCTATATAGAATATATATGGCATGAACTGCATCCCTATGACATAACCTCATTACCCATTGTAGGACCACTTTAATTTCTAGGTAAAATTGGTTCTTGGAGTCCTTGGACACAACTATCATCTTAGCCTAACTGACTGATTCTACTCTATCTCCAAGCCTGATGTTGATCTGTGAAACCCACTCTCGAACCTGAAGTTAGATATGACCCTCTTCCACTAACTGATGGAGGGATGAACCTAAAAAAACATAATTCATGGACAATACCACCGTAATCTTGGCACTAAATTGGGTCTTAATCACTTGTATTTATCATGTGTCCCCATCTTCCACATAGATGATAGAAAACTACACTATTGGCACTAACAACCTGGCTGGTATTTTTAACATGAGAATCCTCAAAATGTCGCTTCCTTCCACTAGAAGCTGAACCACAAGTCTGAGTGAATACATTTCTTTTCTCTACACCTCTAGATTCCCTCATGTTCCTATAATCAAAAACCGATACACATTATCTATAATAGAGGTCAACCTAAACACATTGACATGTGATTGAACAGCAAGTATGAGACCTTAATCGAAGCATCTCTCCCTCTATTCCTCATCAACAAGATATATAGACACAAACAACTGTAGCACTAAAAAGCGTGATGAATACTCCATAACATTCATGGATCCCTAGTCCAGACACATGAAATCACTTGAATGCTATGCTCTAAAAGTATTGGGGAAAAGGAAGTCATAAAATCTAGTTTGAAAATCATCATAAACCATATCTCACATACTTTCAGCCTTATTCAAAACATGACACCAATGCTTTGCTACTCCCTAATTAATGTAAGTCTCAAGATTCACTCTCCTCTTATAAGGTGTCTCCAAATGATCTAATATCAAAAATTCAGTCTCAAGTCATAGATCAACTACCTGTGGACCATCATCCTCCAAAAAATATAGGCAGATACTAATACAGGAACACATGAATCAACTCAACCATATAAGAGGCAGGTTGTGGTGTTCCCTGAAAAGTCTACATATATTGTAAAAACCCCTCATGGAACTCTGCCTTGGCACCTATGTTATGTAAAACCAATGGTTCCCCAGCTGGCATGATGGGAGGATTGACTGGTAACCCATGGCCCACTACCTCTAGAGAATGGTTGTCACCACCCTTCTAGTTTACAACTAGAGTTTATCATGGTGGAATGTCTCTAAAATTCGAAACACATGCCTCAGAAAATATTGATAGAAATTTTAATAGCTAAAAGCATAGTACCGATCAAAATATTCCTATAAAAATGTCATAACCCTCTTCATACTCCTAAATCCAGTACTAGGTAAAGAGATGCAGTCATAAAAGTCACTTGTGACACTTCCTAATGACCACTAAAAATTCAGGTCAAGGTCTAGTTTTATGTTCAATATTTCAATTTTCATTTGAATTCCTATTAATTTCTCATTTCACTTTAAATGTTTGAACCAAATTTTTCACCACATTTGATCCATAAGGGTCCATACACCTCATGAACTAAAATATAGAATCCCCTTAATTCATACCATAACATTTTCCAATCCATATGACCAATGGTACATGACTCAACAAACCATAGTTGTATTCTTAGGGTGTCTTTTATAGCCTACTCAGGAAAACACTATTTAGGTTATAGAAAGCACTCTATGTACCAACTATTTTTCTCAATTCCCCTACAAAAATTGTCTATCAAGCCGCAGGTATATCATGTAAGGCACACATCACAAAGTCATGAAATCAAGCGATGAATCCTATATGGCATGAAATAATACATGGCATGTGAATCCTATTAGGTACCTAAAATTATGAATGATATGAATTCCCTCATATCACTGGGAAATGATAAAATAGATCCTTAATCATATCAATGATAAAATCATGATTTTAAGTGCATCACCCAATGGTGGAATCAAATCAACTGTAATAGTAAAAATCCATAAAAATGGAAATTTTCATTCCTAGAAATTTGGTTGTTTCATAGACATGGGTTAGATACTCCCACGAATAGCTCATTACCAAATTCTATTACCTTTATAATCCCATTTATATTTTCTCTAAATAGTAAATCCATTAAAATTACTACCTCTAATAATAATTTGTAACATCCTTACCCAGATCCTGCTCTCCATTTCCCCAAACTGGTGGTTCACATGGCCTCAAGTGCATCTATCTGAAAACAAGTGGCTGCCGACTAGTAGTGAGGGCCTAGGTTGTGTCCATGGGGAGCCTATTTCCTCATTACTAGAGTGTATCATAGTATGTATATAATAACATGTAAGTATTCAAAGAAAAATTAAATAGTTGGAACAACATCAATAGACACTATAAACACTAAACCAGTAACCAGGCATAGTAGAAACAGTATAACAATGAATAACAACTCAACAAACTGATGATAATTTTCAAAATCTTAAAATATAATAATATAAAAATGATAAAGATATATTTCATGTCACTGGAAAGTGGAAAAAGGGTATAAGATAATCCTAATACAATACATGTATCAAAATACCAAAAATAACAAAAGGAATTATCTTAGAATATCATCACAAGCCTTGCTCGGTCTTGTGCTCCCCTATTCCTAAGCATGGAAAAAATCAAGCATCGTACTATGGGAACTTGATCCAATCCCAACCATCATCCATATAGTCTGTTTGGGTACCCAATGATGGCCCAAATATGGTGTGAGATAACAGTTAGTAGGACACCACCAATGGTTTCTATAACAAATCCATGTTGTGTAAACAAGATATTGTAGTGTGGAGTATATGAAAAATATGACCGTAGTACAAGTGATATGCCTATAGAAAAGTAATACCTGAAAGTGATAGTGTTAATAAAAATAAGGATACTTGAAAAATATAGTCAATATACTACAATAAGATAGATATAAATAGAAATAAGAACGTCACCCTTTCCATTATAACACTGGTAATCTGATAATCGTACCCAAACTTTCTATGAAAAATGCCAAGATATCCACCAGGGCCTCTCTATATAACCAAGTGTAAACTAATACCACATATTTTCCGTATAATCAACTATAAAAATAATCATGGACTTTATATATAAACAAACCATCCATAATGGCCATTCTGTGTAATCAGGTATGTTAGACCCCGTGGGGCTAGATCTAAGTTTTAAAATACCAAGGCATCCTTGTCGAGTCCTGGGAGCATCTTAGTGGAAACTCAGTAAGACTTTTGTGGGTTCCAAGGAGCATGTAAACTGACAATATCCAATGCAATACCAAGAAATCCGGATCCAAGGGGTATCAGGGCCCAAGTAATCCTAATAAATCAATACCCATTGAGAAATCTCATTCATGGAATCCATTAACACAATCAAGAACCATTAGAGAACTATCCATGGAATCTAATGGAATTTGGATCCAAGGAATAACAAAAAAGGAATCCATTACCATTACAATTCATCATTTAAATAATTCAAAATTTCATAAAAAATTAAATTCCATGAGTTTATCCACTCATTTCCATAATTTCTATATAATCCATTTAAACAATTATATCAATCAGCATCATGTTATCACATGTAAAAGGATTGAAACCTTCTACAAACCATTCAATTCAATTTATAAAGGGATTCCTCTAACTAGGAAAGAACTCACACAACCAAATAGGTGGTAGAATGTAAGGCTGATACAAGGAACACCCCATGGGTAGCCTAGGTTGGGGAGACAACCACCAATAGTCTTAGGGGAACAATTTTTCATACCTACCGGGTTCCATTGCATTTAAATCAATCATTAAATTCTTTTTAGGGGAACCATTGGAATGTTTGGGGTGTGGAAAAACTAAAACTAGGCATATAAAACACCAAAACTCAAGGTAAAGGTATAGACCACCAACCATAGGTCTGTTGTATAGAACTCATCTAGTATCACTTTCTAATTTGATCTAGATTATATGAAAAATGAAGATCATATGAAAATCCTAAAATTCTGGCATATAATCTTTCTCCTAAATAACTCCATTGATACAATGTAAAATGAAGAAAAAAATAATATTATTGAAGTTAAAATTAATGTGAATCCAAAGAGACAATTAATTCTCAAATCTGAGTTTAAACGAATGATTGAGAGAAAATCTTATCAATTGGAGTTCAAAGGAGCTCCAAAGGGTGTGCTACTATCCAATGTAGGAAATAAGAGAATTGGTTTATATTTTAATATATTTTTGTAGAAAATTGGTCATTTCCTCATTTTTAACTGGTTCACACGATTTGGCCGCACTATTGGACAAACCAAGCCCCAATTGTTTACCCTTCACTACTTCAAGGGGAACCCTACATGGTTAGTGTGCACATTTTTTCTAACCGTGTAAAAACCATGTGATTTGGATTTGATAAAAAGTGTACTGTTTTTTCATAGTCATGCACCTAAGGATGAATGATTTCCTTAAACCGTGAACCTCTTGATAGTATTATAGACCACCATCCATAGGTTTTCACCTGATTTTTCACATTTTCCTCAAATCGTGCGACCCCCAACACCCCACTGTCAAGCCCTTCATGGTTAGTGGTAACCATGCGGCCTATCCTGTATAGTTTTTCTTAACTATAAATCCTTCCTTTTATTCCCAAAATGTTAGTTTCAAGGATCCAAACAGTATAAAGACACCCCTAATACACCCATGATCACATTAGGTACTCATATTAATCCATAAACAAGCATTTCAATAAGAAAATGAAAGATACATACATCATAGGAAAACATGGGATCTTACACTAGGTCGGGAAGGCTTTCGGGCCATTATGCAAGATTTAAACCCTTACATTTCGGGAAGGCTTTCGGGCCATTATGCAAGATTTAAACCCTTACATTTACCTTAAACCATAATATCAAAAATATAACTCAACACTATGATACATCTAAAATCATAGTGAGTAATAAGGAGTGTTCATACATTTCATCTATCACCAACCAGAATGTTGGGGAAAATGCATGAAACCCAAAACATTTTTGTGTAGAAAGAATAAAAATCAGACGGTGGACCATAAGAAATAATAGGATATTATTATAATATATCACACAACTGGGATAAGTAAAACAATCCTACCCCAGGATTTAATTATATTTAATATCCCTTATGAAAACCTAATTACTATATCTACGACTAGGAGGCTAATTCTCAACTAAGAATACAAGCATGAAAGATCATCTTCATGAATCATCTAGTAATTTAATAATCACCATTTTAATTATTGATTCCCTTTATCAATTTTGATTTAACCATTTACATTAACCATAAAAATAAATTATATTTTTATAATTCACATTTCAATTACATATTTCAATCCATACTTTAGAGAATTCATCCCAAATAAATTCATGGTTTCTAATTAGTGAACTATTACCATCATTAACACTCATTCCCATTAATTATTAAAAGATTGATTTACCATTCCATATTACTGGGTATTCTATGACTCAACCTTATATACCATAAGAAATATTATCTTGTATATTATTAGGTAAAATACAACAATAAGAAGATCCACTAAGTAATAAACAAAGTAGAATAGGAAATCCCAGCTCTCAACCCATGCTAACCACCCTAGGATCATACCCAAAACCTTTCCACACCATCCATTACATTCCACCATCACCCACATCAATCTACTACCAAAAACTAGGAAAAATATCACATCCCTCATAAATTCATTCAACCATACTAGGTTTTACATTATCTCATAGATTGGGATCTATTACCCTGAGGGATATATATGGAAGTAAAGGATATTTTCATCACCCCAAATTCAAGTGGGAACCAAGGATATAACATTAAGAAAAAATATTATCAAACAAGGATGAGATTCAAAACATCCCCAAATATTGGATTCCATCCAATAATGTTTTCTATTACCATATTGATTTAATTGGTTCATTATGAGTAGGTTTCAGAAGTTGAAAACCTAATAATCAATATCTAACAATGGATATAATAACAAATAAACTTTCTCAAATCAACACTTTTCATGTTAAGTAGTTTAAGGAATAATAATAAACTCAATTAATGTGACTCTTTCATTATTCTCTTTATCTTACTAGTTCTTTATTATTATTTGGGTTTTATGAAAATCAAATATGTTAAGGAAAAAAATAATCACATCATTAAATTTTCACACTATCTAGAAAATATTGTGATAGATCCATAAAAAATGTAACATAATTCGCATCTGATTATAGTACCATTTACAATATCTTTCCAATAATAGTTTTAGATTGTCATCTTTAGTAGGGTAAATATCATCCATATACCCATTTAAGATAAATCATGTTAATTCCACGCCGACCCATAAAATAAGGATAAGTTTTTGAATCTCATACCTTGATATAAAGATTCAAGGAATACATTATTAGAATGGGGGAACAATTAATCATTCATCACCAAACTCAAAGGGGACCACCTACAAACCTAACTATAATTAATATCCATCAGAACATGCCAAAATATCAGCCCAAAACAATAAAACCTCACTATAATAAACCTCTATAATTAAATAGGATGATTATGAATAAGAGAATAAGATAAGAGAGTACCTATAATCAGGATAGTTTGATCATGAGAAACCAAGAGGTTTAAACCCTCAAGAAAAATGATTGAGGATCATAAAGATGTCCTGGGATCTGTTAGGGTATGAAGGAAGGAAATAAATTCAAATAAAGGAATACATGATCCCTTATTTATAGAGAAATCCTGATAGGCATCCACCATGACTTGGTGGAATTGAAAATAATTATAGCATCCCATGTCAAAATGATATTTGAGTTTCTAGATGTTTGAAATAGCCACATCCCCTCAAACATCAAATAATTTTAAAACTACTTTAAATAGGTTTGACCATTAACAAGAAATTAACCATGGCATGGTAGATGTCATTTCAATCCCTAGATGACCATTACAACTACTAACTATAGAACAAAGGAAATTCACCTACCATTTTTAGCTCACCACTACTAAGGTTGGGGCATGGAGAGACCTTGCTCGTTGTTTCCACTCCTTCTCACATAGCTCCACCTAACCTCAACTTACATTTTATCCTTCTTGTTTTCCATAGGTACGTTCTCTAAGAACCACACACATCGCCATGGGATTTTCTTCCTTCCCCTTGTTACACATGGAAATTCCTCACAATCCACACCCCTCAAAATAGGAATTTTATAGCTCGAGTTCATCAACAACTTCAACAACCAGCTCCTATAGACATAGTTTTAAAAATAGAATCACCATGAAAAATACCACACCTACCACCGTGGATGTTTTATAGCCTAGATATTCCAAAACACTAATTCCCACATATTTAACAACTGGAAAGTACATAAAATAAAAAGAAGAAAAGTATTTGAAAAAACCATACCCTTATATCATATTCCCCTCAAAAAATTCTCACTATCAATAATTAAAACTAAACCCAATAAGGAACGATAATGGGGTTAAGAAAAAATCCCACAAGATACCTCTCTAGGATCTTTTTATAATAAGAACACATCCAACACATCATAATAAAATATTTAATAATCACAATATCTCAATCCTATCATAATTCAACAAGTTAATACATATAATATTAACAAAATAAAGCCTAAAATAACTCAAGATATTTATAATGAATATATGACCCTCATTATAAAGTAAAATCCTCCATGAAATTATTTTACCATAGGATATGAACCAAGAAAATATCTCACCCAGGAAAAAACTTCTCTCGATGGTCCTTAATTTCAATAGGCCAATCCTCAAAAGATCCATAATCTTTAACTTAAAACTCTCCCCATTCAATCACATGAGAATCATCATGAATATAATGATGAAGATTTGATAAATGGAATATGTCATGGATTTAGTTCATCTAATAGTGATTTTTTATCTGATACATAACAACTACAACAATCTCCAACACCTCAAAAGCCCAAACAAATTAGAAAGAAATTTTACTTCAATAACTAAACCTCTACTACTTGTGATGATGAGATATATTAAAAAACAAATGATCTCAAATTACAAACTCTATAAACCTTATTTTATGATCATTATAAGCCTTATGATTATCTTGACATGCCTTCATCCACTACTGAATTGTTTGTACCTTTTATGCCATGATCTACACTAATTCTAGTCCATGAATAGATGAATTTCCTACCTTGTTTAAACACTAAATAGATATAAAATTTCATCCATAAACCACTTTAAATGGGGATATACTAATGGTGGAGTGATAAATATTATTATAAGTGAACTCTAACAAGGGTAAGTTCCTCACGTACAAGCCTCTAAAATCCAAAACACATGCGCACTACATGTCTTACAAAGTATAGATAATCTACTCTGTCTAAATATCCTTATATGGATTAAACTCTATGTTAAGTCATAACTAAGAGGAAAAATCACACTAGAGACCTCTCTATAGTCTAAAGGCAAAATAGGGATCATAGTCAGCGATTATCATTTTCATAACCCCATGGATCTTCACCTCCTCCTCCAGATACTTCCTTCATAAAACATCCAATACATTTGACTCTTTAATAGACACGTTGTGATATAACATTTTCCAAAAAACCAAGAAAAAAAAGCATCGCACCCTCCCTAAGAATGGGTTAAACGGGTAATGAACTTCACTGAGAAGTCCCACCACTTCTAGAGGGGAACATCAAGAAGCTAAATAAAACCACCAAAAATATGACATTCGACCTTTACCCACTAGAAAACCAAACACTAATACATAGATTCTATAATCATTTTTTATCCCAAAATTCCAAAAATAAACTCTTAAGGTAGGGTAAATATTAGCCACATTAGGATGTACTACTAATAATGAACTATAGAACTCATGGAGAACCACTTAATACATCTCCAAATGAACAAAGAGTATACCCCATAATAACACTCTATGATAATCATCCTCAGACCATCCATCAATATCCTCCCCATTAACAACATAATATTTCAAAATATCCTCCTCAGAATCCCTCAACTGGTATTCTTCCACCTTATCCACAAAATATGACTACATTATCAACTGATAGATACACCCACTACCATGAACTTCTCCCATATCCATGTTCATCATATAGAGCTCCTCATTACTCTTAAAATATCATCTCCCTCACATAGAACATCCCCACATGACTTCATGTATACTGTATTAGCTAAAATATTCCCTTTCTCTAGTTTATAGGAAATATCAAAGTGAAAATCCTATAATAATTCCATCCACCATCACTATAAAAAATTATAATAATTTTGGGATAAGATTTACTTCAAGATATTTTGATATGTGAAGACCATAAATTGTTTACTAATGAGGTAATTTCACCAAATATTTAGAGAAAAAAATCAATAAAGAAAGATCAAGATTATGGGTAGCATAGTTACATTCATGGTGTCATAATTTATAGGGCCTATATAAGATTACTTATCTATTTTTCATATAAATTATGCCAATGACAAGGTGATAAGCCTCACAATAAACATAAAAACTCAACTCCCACCTCTAAAAAATACATTGGGACACAACATGTCCAAAAAAATAGACCACAAGTTCCCATAAAATATACTTTCATATCGTCCCAAATAGATTATTAGAACATATAATCTTAAAAATACACCATATATGCACTATATTATCCTCCTAGGACTCAAAATACACAAGGATGTCATCAATGAACACCACCAAGAACTGGTCCAAAAATTCACAGAACATAGAATTTATTATTCCCATGAACATGTTAGGGGAATTCATAACATTGAATGGAATTACAAAAAACCCATAATTATCATGGTGACATTTGATGGTGGTATTTGGAATATCCTCATCCATCACCTAAAAATGAAGATATATCGACCAAAAAACAGTCTTCAAGAACTAGTTAGCTCCCTTCAGTTGATCGAATAAATCCTACATATATGAAAGGATATAATGGTTCCTCCCTTTCAACTCGTTCAACTAGGGTTAATCAATGTAAAATACAAAATTAACTTCCACATTCTTAGTGAAAAAATTGGAGAACCCCAAGGCAGCACACTATTCCAAATGAAACCCCTATGTAGAAGATCATCAAACTGAATTTTCTTATCATGAAACTCATAAGGTGACATTTTATATGGAGAAATAAATATAAAATAGACACTCAAATATAAATATATTAAAAAATATATCTCTCATCAAAGGGGTAGCATGAAAAACTATTACAGAAAACATTAGGGTACTCTTCTACAACCTTGGGAAACATCGCAGGTGTAATGTCTCAGCTCGGGTGCTACTAAGATTGGTGCCCCAATCGGGTGTGCCATATGACATCAGGAATACCTCCCCATACACCAGAGGCAACTGAAAAGTAGCACAGGTCAATGGATGTATAATTTGGATACTATACCCACATATTAGAATAAAATATTAGGTTATATAATATAAACTAATACCACAATTAGAATAAGAAGTGAATGCAACAACATGTGGAAAGTGAAAACTATAACCCATGTGAAACATGATATAACAATGAAACGTATGCTCTAAATATAAGTTAGTAATATAATACACATCCTAAACACAAAAAAAATGAAAAAAAAAAGAACAATGTCCCATGTCCAAACCCGTTTCCAGCATCCTGTGATCTAACCTATTAGACATAGCACAAACCAAAATCCAAGTCATTGTCTTAAAACTATATCTAAAAAAAGTAGCAACTTTTTCGGTACCCATGTGTCATGGTATCTTGAGTAGGGTGTAAGTAAAACTCAGTAGGCCACCACCAATAGCATCTAAAGAAATAATCATTCCAATAACAGTGTATCATGATAAATAATAAATAGTAAATAAATAAATAGCATACATGTTTCTCTTTTAACAATTTATTATTTAACCACTTGGGTTCCCAGGTTCCAACATGTCACCCTAACCCACCGAACCTTTTTCATCCATACTAGAATTCTTAGTCACATACCAAGAGGGAAAAAACTCTTCAAGTCATAAGGGAATTATTTAATCAATTCTCATTAACCCAATGTACCTTGAAGCATTAGTCCAGGTATCCATATAATGCAATACATTAATGGTCCTAGAGAATTAATCTAGCCAAGCCCGTAAACAAGGATCCTCATTCTAACATCCAAATAATATAATACATTGTTGGGACAAGAGCGTAAATCTAGAAAACCCAATTATGAGGAGCTTTAGTACATCATCCAAATCAAACCATTATTCATATTTTTAAGATTTTCTATCTAGGAGTTTTTATTAATAACCAATTGATAAGGTCCAAAAAACTTGAAATTTTCAACCTAATAAAAATTAAGTCTTATTCAACCCATTTAATAACATCAAAATTACCATTTTACCATTTATCATTTTTCAACATTATCATATCATTTACCAAGGTTCAAATGGAAAATTAAAACCAAAACAAGGATCAAATAAAACCCAACCTATTTCATGTGGCATAAAATAAAAAAAATTAATAATATTTTAAAACATACAAAACACACTATTTAAAACAAGAATCTTTATCTTTAAAAAAATGTCTTGAGACCTTCATTTCCATTAAAACCATTCAAAGATCCATTGATTCATTTTCACTAAAAAGAGAAACTACACCCTCATTTCAAATCAACATTTGAAACCCATTTAAAAACTCCTTTCAAAATCACCTTGAGCCTAACACCTCATTTCAAAACATCATCCACTTTAAAACATATTTTCCCCACATTTAAAACCACAATTAGATAAAAATACAAAGCACACCATTTAAACCATTTCAAAATCCTACTCGGAATTTTACAAAGATTAAAATAGGTAACTTTTCAAATCATCCTCTTAACATGTCATAAACACTTATCCCTAAAATATACCATGTTTATCTTCAACCATACTAACATACCAAAATGAAAATTATGACCTGTTTACTTTTATAAGTTCTATATCTTATCATTTCCTATCTCGTTACACCACTTTCAAGGGATTAACATACAACATGTGTATCCATAAGCCTGGTCTCAAATCATCAACATACCCAACATGTTCTGTGAAGGACCTCACACATCAATTGAATTCCCAAATTATTTTTCTTAGTCAATGACATAAAAATGTAACAAGATAGTGCATTGGAACAACCACACACATAAATAATACATCAAGACTATATATAAAAGATTATAGAAAACCTACCTCATGCTCATAAACAACCACTCAACCCACAATGGACCTTGATTCAAACTATAGTGTCCTCAAACACCATGGTGTAGAACTCCTCAGAAATAGGGTTTATAATATTCATAATAAGAGGAACAACCAAGCAAAGACTCTTCCATAAAATTGAGAGACATAGAGTCATATAATTATCTAGAGCTTTAATTCACACATAATGACACCTCAAACACCCTATAATCGAAGTAAAATGATCCATGTAAGATAGGGGAGATCTTTGTTTTTACCATAGGATATTAGAGAAGAAATGAAGACAAAAATTGGATGAAATAATATAAGGGTTTATATGGAAAATTTTACTTTTTCTATGTTTAATGAGGTGTGTCATTTGGCCACATGATTTCCCAAATCATGTGCCAACCATGCAGTCTCCTCTGTCCAAGAGGAAACTGATCCACTCTATATATTGTCCATCTACATGGTTATTCAAATTGTGTGAACATCATGTGTTCCCCTCTGTCCAAGAGGGACCTCCAACAACATGGTCTCTTAGTCCACCACACATGGTTTCTATACCATGTATCCTCCTCTTACAGGACACATGGTTAAGGGGAATATATAGTACTAACCATGGGACAATAATGCTTCATTCACTATAAGTCCCATTTCCTCACTTTTTAATTTCAAATACCATTGAGACACACCCAATACCTTCCTGACCTAGGGGAAGAATTTCATTAACCCATTAAAAGGAATTTAACCAAAATTTTAAATGAAATGTACCTCATGATAGGGTTAGGATATTACAACCTACCCAATATAACACTTATCATACCTAGGATGTCCCAGTGGTCATTCATCCAAACCACATGACCTACATCAGTCACCAATTATAATCAACAGCCTCATTTAGCTTCATAAATCCTGAAACAAAACCAAGGAACAAAATCCAACTTAAGGCACTCAACCATCCAAAAGCCGATCCAAATCCCATAGTCAAAACAAAAACATAAATATGAAAATTACCAAGCCCATACAATCGAATCACTGATTATTTCATCACTATATTAGTTATTGGAGCTATGGTTCCCCCAACCGTAAGCTTCAACTAACCACCACCATTTCCTAATTCATGGAACCTCTGCCTTTGAAAATCCCAACAAAACCTAGAAGATGTACTACCACAATGTTTCAAACATGGATCCCAACATACCCTTCCCAAAAACCCATTAGAAAATTAATAATCATTGTCACCCATCCTTACCAACAAAAATAACTAAAAAGGGAACATGCCCATTATATGTGCATGAATTGATAACAATCTATATTTCCCTCAAAATATTAGTTTAATTTTCCAAGGTACACCAGTATTCTCTTAGAATTCACACTGAAAGTGATTTGTAACTCACTACATATATTCCATACATTAACCAAAGTAATACAAACCTCATCCAACTCATCCCAAAAAAAAACACCTGGTTCCAACAACAGACATCTCATCACCTCTCCTAGACACGATGTCTTTATGCCCAGAGGCATCGTCTAACCACCTGAAAACACCCAACCGAGTCCATACTTGACTCCAAATGAGATTATATAATCAAAACTAATTCAATAAAAAAACTACTAATGTGCATTACCACACCCACCGATGCACTTTTGACACAAGAACCTCAGATTCCCTTTAAAACCACATCTTGTTTGAAGCTAATACATGACTCGATCATCACCGTATCTATTTTCATGAAATCATTTCTGATGGAAATTAACCATTCATGTCATTTTTCCTCACTAGTAACCTAGATCCACCTTGAATAACCCAAAACTACTTCCAAATTCTCATAACCCTTATATCCTAAGGTTTATACTCCCCTGACTAATGATCCACTCCCCACTACAGGAGTGTCGTTCAAACCACCTAACTTAAGTAACCCCAACCATCATTCCCCACACTCCAAATGATATTAAACACCATAAGTGGACATGATCATTTCTCTTTCACCTGAGTGAAAAAAATGCAGAGTCAGATATTTCATGTTCCTAGCTTCTGATAATGGAACCCATGGAATACATCAATATCTAATCCATCACAAGGACGTTACTCACTAATGAATTATGGTCCACTTACCACCACATAACCTCATATACACCACTCTATGAGCACAACCACTTGAGAGGCCCCACCTGAAACTAGAAAATTCATTCAGATAGCTTGTAATATAGTTGATTCTATCTCAACATACTCAGGATGATGATATGATACTGGGAATGATCATCTCAAATTTGGGAGTACACTAAGATGTCACTGATGAATACCACCACATCCTTTTCCATTACTAATGTCACCTCTAGATGGAGATATATGTAAATTCCCAACAAGGTCCTTGGGTATCCCTACCCATAAGAATCTCATTAACTCTCGGTCTCTATGATCTAAGAGGAACTCACTAACCAAAACTCACTACAAACTCATAACTCTCTTTAAAGCAGCAGTGCACTAATGTTCTTTGTGCCTCTTCCACCACCATACAACATTATTTATTCTACCATGAACCACACAATTCTCAATGAAAACAAGAATGGCCAATCATACAAATACAAAACCAAACATACTTACACTTATCTAATTTCATAACCTTGATTCCATCTAAAATGACTGGAGCTTTCTCCCAAGCCACCTATTCCCATATCCAAATATTATCATGCACCTCCATCACATGCCTACCATACTAACCTCATGAGAAACCCTGTGGTCACATGATTTCCTATGAACATTCAATAAACCTGACTAAAACTCCGAATGAGTCATACATCATCGTAACTAGGCTCAAATTACCACTCAAGTAACTATCCATGCCTCCTAGCTCATCAGACTCATGAGTCTCAAGGAATCCTTGATATTTACATCTAACAACCTAAAAATCCACATAAGTTAGGTCCAAACACATGACCACCCATAACCTTGGGTGCCATCCTAGATTATAATCATCTATTTATTCTCTATCCACCCTTGTCTCATACACCCAAGGTCAAAACCAAAAATCATACCAAATAGAGTCAAAATAGTAAGGTTAGAAATCCAAAAAATCTCACCCATTTGAAACAAAACTTAACCAACTACAAGAAAACAAGGCGATTCCCTTATAAATAAAAAAATACATCACCAATCATTTTTTAGAAACTCAATGGAACTTACCATGAAATGTTTCCACCTCTGAAGTATCCACCCATTCTTCACACTTTGAAGAACCAACAACACTGGACTAACCTCACCCATGGATACCCTTGATTACCTAAATTCTCTAACTTGTGGCCACCAACTAAGTCATATTCACAAAACCATTGCATCCCCCAATAATCCATATACATCACACCTCACATAATTCATTACTCATAGGGGGCACACGTACCCCAATTGAAAAAAACACAACTCCTAGAGCACCAAAAACCAACCACTTTTTCTAGGTCCCATACCCATAGCTACACAACAACTAATTCCAGCACTGAAAACAAATACACCCATTTAATGTCCAACACACAACCTACACAGTCACAAAACTTGATGGTAACCACATCCACACTATCAGATGAAACCACAAAATCTCAAGGTCGCAGCCTAACTGAATCCACAAAAAGTAGCATCTAACTATCCAGTACATCTAAATCCATCATGGCCTCACAACATATGGAAAGGGTCTCAAAACTAGGGAACCCTTATAGCCCAAACCAACAATACACAGGGTTATATAAAAACATAATGTATATATATCCCCAATTTCCCTAAAGGTTCCGTGATTTCTCATTTCCCTTTAATTAAACATTACCATTTTTAAACCCAAAGATTCACATTTCAAAACATTTCATTAACCAACTATTCCAAATTTTTTATCACTATGTCAATATCAAGAATCTTAATTTTTTATATACATAATTACATTAACAATTTATAACATTAAAACAACTTTTATTCTTCTTACAGCCACTTTATTTTCCTAGAAATGTCACCTCACAAGTCATTTATACCATCCTATTAATTAGAAGTTACCAGAGGAGCTGGTCAAGTAGAGTTCCCCTATACACTTATATATAACCCATAAAAATGGTTGTGGACTCTTTAAATACCAAATCATCTAAATTATTTGTATCCATTGGTAGATATTAATTACTAAGGAACATAGACACAGAACAAAAAATACACTGCCATCATAATGAATCCTAAGGAATTATCAACCAAAGGAATCATACAAATAACTTATCAATCATATGTTTCTTGCATGATGCATGAATACACACCCTCTCTTTACATACAAGTTCAAGATATAAAAACCTCATAAATCGGTAACATCACATCCACATGCACCACTTGAGGTGGAAATTAGAAAATTTAAAATCATAAAGAAAAAACATCAATTTTCCACCATTATAAACTCAGTTTTCCCCCATACATGGGGATGTAGACACCTTATAATGAGCTCATTACCAAGATCCAAAAATATTATAGTCTTCTATATACCATGCCCAAATATTAAGACAAAATACAACCACTCTTATAAAACTTTTTAACATCCCACCTTGGGTTCCACTAAGATCGGTTCCCCAAGGCGGTGCACCGCATGACCTCAGGTGCACCTTCATATACACTAGAGGTCATCGACTAATAGCACATGTCCATGGAGGTACAATGGGGAGACTATAACAACTTATTAGGGTAGAAAATCAAAAAGATAACATCAATATATACCCCAATTATAACAAGTAGTAAATGGAACAATATATGGAAAGTTCCAACTATAACCTAAGTGAAACATGATATAACAATGAAATGTACACTCTAAATGTTAGGTAGTCATACAGTAAATACCCCAAATTCCAAAACTAAAAAAACCTTGAACATCATCCCATATCCAAATTTGGTCCTATCATACCATGATTCAACCTACAAACCTAAGTATAAACCAAAATTCATGTCCTTGTCTAAAACTTATACCTGAAACAAGTAGCATCTTCTCATGTAACCCAAGTTTCATGGTGGCCTGAGCAAGGTGTGAGTATACCATAGTAGTCTAACACCAATGATGTCTAAAGAAATAACTAGTCTAATAAAAGTTTTTTAAGTTATGTAATAAATGGTAAAAAATTAATAGTAGTCATGTTTCTCTTTTAATGATTTATTATTTGACCACTTGAGTTCCTAGGTTCCATCATGTCACCCTACCCCACTAAAACTAATTCATCCATGCCAGAAGTCTTAGTCACATTCTAATAGGGGTTAAAATATTCATGTCAGATGTGAATTATTTAATAAATTCACTTTAACCTAAGGTATCTTGGATAATTAGTGCAGGTATCCAAACCAAGAAATACATCGGTGGACCTAGATCATTAGTCTGGGAAAACCCATGGATAAATATCCTCATTCCAATATCCAAAACACATAATACATCATTGGTCCTTGAGAATCATTCTATCCAAACCCAATGATGAGGAGCATAATTCCATCATCCAAAAAACAATTTTTCACATCTTTCAATGTTAAACATTTATGACTTGTTTATTAATATCCAATTTCCAGAGTCCAACACACTTGGGATTTTCAGAAAAATAAAAATTAATGATTCTTCAACCCATTTAATAACATTAACATTCCCCTTTAACAATTTCTAATTTTATAACATTATCATGTCATTTACCAAAGTCCCAAAGAACCATTAAAACCAAAACATATCCCAAACAAAACCCAATAAAATTCACATGGAATAAAACTAAAAAACTAAATACTATATTTAAATATCCTAAAGATACTCTTCAAAGCATGGGTCTTCTATTTGAAAAACCAAACAACTCCCAAGACCATCATTCCCATTAAAACCATTCAAAGATCTATTAAGAAATTTTCACCAAAAAGGGAAACCACACCCTCATTTAAAATAATCATTTGAAACCCATTTAAAAAACACTTTTAAAATAACCTTTATGTTAAAAACTCATTTTAAAACCTCATCCACTTTAAAATATAGTTTTCCCTAATTTAAAATCTCAAATAGATCAAAATTCAAAAGAGGTAATTTCAATAATTTCAAAATCCTCTTATGAATTTATCACACCTTAACATGCGTATAATTTCAATCCATCCTATTAAAATGTTATCAAAACTTAACCCCAAGTTATACCAAGTATACCTTTAACTATACTAACATACCAAATTAAACTTATGACAATTTTATTTTCTTAAGGTCTCTATCTTATCATTTCCAATCTCATTACACCACTTTTGAGGGATTGGTATACCCCATGGGTAGCTCTAATCCTAGTCTCAAATCATCAATTTACCCAACAAGGTCCAAAAAGGATCTCACACATCAATTTAATTCCCCAATTATATTTCTTAGTCAAATACATAAAAATAAAACAAGGAATCACATTAGCACATCCATATACATAAGGAAAACATCAACTCTTTGGGAAAAATATTGTAGACCACCTACCTCATGATCGTAGAAAAAAAGTTTCCCAAAAATGACCCTTGATTCAAACTATAATGGATTCAAACACCATGTTGAAAAAATTCATAGAAATAAGGTTCATAAGATTTGAAATAAGAGGAAAACCAATAAAAACCTCTTCTATAAAATAGAGAGAAATAGAGTCATGGACTTACCCAAGGCTTCAATTTTCACTCAACAACAGCTCAAATTACCTATAATAAAATGATAATGGACCATGTATGATAGAGGAGATATTTGTTTTAACCCTAGGATGATAGTGAAGAAATAAAGAGGAAATTGGGTGAAATAATATAAGGTTTTGGAGGGAAAATATAATTTTAGCACTTTTAATGAGTCATGTGGTTTGGCCGCACAGTTTTCCAAAGCATTCACCAACCATGTAGTATCATCTATCCAAGAAAAAACTAAACCACATGGTTTCTTTGTGAATCCACACAGTTTTTCAAACTGTTTCGACACCATGAATTCCCCTCTATCCAAGAGGGACATCCATCTTTACAATCTCCTGGGACACCTCACACAGTTTTTGAACCATGAATCCTCCACCTACAAGCTTTATAGTCATGGTAAAAAATTAGTATTTAATGTTAACCAATAGTGTGTCATTTTCTTTAAGTCCCATCCCTCCCTTCATATCCCTAACCCTTGATATACACTAGAGACCTTACCAACTCTAATGAAGAATTTAATTAACACTTTAAAAAGAGTTTAATCAAAATTTTAAATCAATCATACATCATCACAAGGTGGAGATCTTTTAATTGGATTATTCTCCACTGAACTCAACATCAAGTCAACTATAAAAGAAGATAAGAACCTAGAATCCCTCTGAAACATATTATAGTATTTCTCACTAAAAAACATGACATTCTCTCAATCAACAGCCTAGAATATACCTCACCTATTAAATAAATCACAAATATCTTACACTAAATATAGAAAGTCTATGTTGAGGATGATTCCATATGGTTATATCTATAAATATAGGAATTTTCCAAAGATTTAGGCTTCTCTAACATTATCTCACAATATATATAGGAATCATATAATCTATCTCAACCTCCAACTGACATAATAAATTACAAAGTAACTAGAATCCTCTATGCCTCAAATCCTAAATCATGGACTAGAGAAGTTCTAATGAAGTAATGAATGGTTAATGTATAAAAAAATAATACACTTAGATATAATATAATTAGATGAAACTATAGATGAAATCTAGATCACATGTCACTATAAGAACAAATGCATTCATATGACCACATCTGACCACATCTGACTCCATAACCCCACTAGACCTAATGATGACCACATATACATTTATGATCTTCTACATATATCTAATTAAAGGGGAATAAAAAAGTTTTCCTATACTTACCCTATCTCTTCTATACTAATAAAAATATATTGAACCCTGTTACTACAACTTCCTTGGAGGATACTACTACAGTGAATGTTTATGAAGTGGGACTCTAGCTCCAAGATAACTATAAATTAAGGATAGACACTCAATATTATAATGTACAAATCCTCCACATTAATAAATAAACATGTATGATCATTTTTAGGGGTTTAGAAACTTCTAGAACCTATGAAGTTGGATAAAGAAGGTTGGAACTAACCCCCTCCCCCCACCCACTATCTGAGACATCTTCTAACTATCCAGATGATAACATTTGGTAGCAACATTGATCTGTGGATAGTCTAGCTGACTCCCCTCCTATAAGGATCTAGTCCTAAAAAGAATACTTTCAATGAAGTATACCTTCTCCAACACCTCAAGATATATTTAAAAAGTGAACAGGGTGAGCTATCTCTAGATACCTGTATTAAATTTCTCCTTGAAATCCACCACTCTAACCACCTTATATAGTAAGAGATATGAAGAATAATGGAAGGGATTCTTCTACCAAATATCAGACTCTCATATGTTGGAACTTCCTTATTAGAGAGTAATAATCTGTTACCAACAAGACACCTTTGCAATTAATGAAATAAACTCACCTAAAACTGATCTCACAAATTTTAATTTGAAATGTTTCACTACTTATAATTCCCAAGGAAAAAAACACCACTATCAAGTATCCCATATAGTATATTGATAACCAATTGAATCTAATTCTCCTTTTTATAATTGATCAATAAAAATATAATCTCTAACTCTTCTAACCAAGCCTTAGTATTCTGATATGAAATTTATCCTTCATACTTATATAGTATTTGGAACTAAAAATATAAAAGTGCATTCCACATAGTATCATCATCATTGATCTCAACTCTTTGGAGATATTCCAGTATATCCTTTTGGTAATCATTATCATGAACCTGTTAGGGATGTCTGTGAGGATCCATTCCTATAAGAGTGAAAAATATAGGGACTCCCTAAACATTGAATATAGAATAATTAATATTTTTTAGTTAATGTTCATCTTAATTCCCATCATCTACCAAATTCAATCATAGGGACAAAAAATCACGATGCATTATCCTTACCTAGGTCTCTACCCTAAAAGCAACATCACTTCACCTAGTACAATTAATAAACTTAATCACCTTGTGTTAGATCGTAGGAGGACCAAAAATACCATGTCCTATTTGGTCTTCCTTTCTTATATCACATTATAAGTACAACTAATATTGTTTTCTTACCAAAACTTGAAATATTAACTAGTTATTATCTCTAAAATCCATCATATATCGTAACCAAAATCTTTGATATCCCTTTTTCATTCCCACCCCCCTCCATGAGTACCCCTTATGGGCCTACAGTATATATGGGCATAACCAATGAATTCATCTTCAATAAGTTACATGTTTTTTATTAGTAATGATGGTATAAAATGAATGAAATGGTTGGAATTACTCTCAATGTATCATTAGAAATCATAAACATCCACCAATAAACTTCATATCATAAATAAACAATCTTCACAGTTCATGAAATTTCATACATGTAGAAACAAAGAAAATAAACCATGAAAATTCCTCAGAAGTGACCACAACCTCTAGTAGCTCCTGAAGAACTACTAAGAGATAGTAACACCTATATCGATCAATAAACAACTAATATAAACATAAAATATAATTTATAAATATCTTATATTATATAATAATACTTGGTAGGATATTCTCTAAAACCTCTCACTCAAATTTGAATGAATAATAATAAATCCTAATGAATAAATAGAGGAAATTAGCTTGTTTCCTAAATTAGGTTAACTAAAATTGAACCTCCCCAAGCCTCGATCACCATGTAACACATATAAATAGGTAACATAATTTCATAACATATATGTGTGTGAAAGGTTCCCCAAATCCACATATGCACAAGTATGTCACTCTGATACCCCAATGGAAGATGTCTTCTTCTTGAATCTTTTCCATACCCATAAAATCACACCATATATATATATATATATATCAAGTCATATTTTTTATGGGTTGGGTATCATCCCTACCTTCCCTAGCTACCTACAGGGTTTAACATTCTCATTAGCATTAGTCTATAACAAACACACCATCATCTCATCCTTCACCTCGTGCAGCCCATCCCCACCATAACTAAATAGAAAAACCAAATTACATCAAATCCTATGTAATTATATAATATTCCTAAAATCATTTTACCTTATGCATAAGTACACCTATAATAATCATATCTATTACTACTGTGATACATATATATTCTATAACCATAGTTTCTACAACTTTTACATACCTGTATGATAAATTAGAGATCTATTATAACCCATATAATCACATACCATATACCTTAATCCATCACAACCTAAATTTTCCTCCACAATATGCTATGTCAGAAGAGAGAATAGAGAATATGGAGTATTCAACCATATTTTCCCTCACCAACCTGGATGTTTGGGAAAACACCCAAACCCAAAATATTTGACCCTCCGAAGAATTAAACTTGGTTGGTGAAGTATAAGAAATAATATAACATAATTATGGTATAACACACAACCAGTCTAAGTGAAACAATCTGACCCTAAACTTGAAAAATAGATAATGTCCCTCATAAAAATGGTTTTCAACTCTGTTACTGGGAAGATAATGGTCAACTGATAATATAAGAATTAAACTTATGAAGAATCATCCAAAAAAATAACAATTATTATTCACTTTATAAAATCCCTTCATCAATTCTATTTTAAACATTTACACTAACAAAAAAAATACAATAATAGTTTAAAATTCAGATTTCAATTACAAATTTCAATCCATTCTCTTAGATAACTCATCCTAACTAAATCCATGGTTTATAATTAATAAATAATTACCATCATTAACACCCATTCCCATTAATTATTTGATGATTCATTTACCATTTCATTTTCCTGGGTATTCTATTACTCAACCTAGGATAGAATAAGAAATATACAATCATATTGTATTAGGAAAACTATAGTAATAAAAATAACCAAAAAGAAACAAAAAATTAAATCCCATCTCTCAACCCAAACCAACTATCCTGGAATCATCCCTTACACCATTCTATACAATCCATTCCATTACACCATTACTAGCATCAAGACACTACTAAAAACTAATAAAAAGAGCTTATCCCTCAAAAATTCAGCTAATCATACCATATTTCAAATCAATTCATGGAAATTTATCTACCATCCTAAGGGTTATATATTAAATAAAATTATATTTTAAGTATATCAAATTCAAAACATCAAACATACAATCTTATAAAAAAAAGTCTGGTCTTAAAAATATCCCCAAACATTTAATTCAAAAAAAATGTTTTTTACCATATTGAGTTAACTACATCATCATGAATAGGTTGTAGAAAAATTAAGCCTAATAATCAGCAGGTAATAATAGCTACAAAAACTAATGAACTTTCTTAAAGAAACACTTTTCATGTTAAGAAGTTGAATGGAGAATAATAATATCAATTAATGTGCCTCATTAATTATTCTCATCGTCTTACTAGATTTAAATTTTTATATAGGTTTTAATCATATTAAATATTAAAATTACAAATAACAATCACAATATTCAATTTACACACTCTCTAGAAAATTTCATGATGTATTGATCAAAAGTGTGACATAATTCTCATGAGATCATAGAACCCTTTATAATACATTTCAACTCAAAATTATGAATTTTTATCTTCATTAAGGTATATATCATCCATTTAACCATTTCAGATAATGAATCTTAATCCCATATCAAAACATAAAATAATTATAAATTTACAAATATCCTACCTCGATATGAGGCTTTGAGGAATACCACAAAAAATAGAGGAACGAGGAATCAATCACTACCATACTCGAAATGGACCACCCCATAACCTAACCATAATAAACCACCATTATAAAATTCCCAAATATTAACCCAAACATGGGAAACATCACAACAAAAAAGCATATGTAATGAAATAGGACAAGGAATAAGAGGATAGGAAGATAAGAGAATTCCTTGAATCAAAACATTTTAATCCTAAAAAACCAAGTGTTTTAGAACCTCAAGATAAATGATTGAGGATCACTAAGAGTTCCGAGGGTTTGATATGGTTTTATGGAGGAAAAAACAAGTTGAAAAAAGGAATACCCCACTCCTATTTATAGAAAAAAACCTGATATGTCACTACCATAGTGTGGAAGAATTCAAAATGGACATATAAACACATCACAAAATGAGATTATTATTTTTTGTAATTTAAAATAAACATATACCACTGAACCTCATGATCAATTAAAACTACTTTAAACAAATTTTAACAATACCATGACATTGAACACGACATGGAAGACATCATTTTAATCCCCCAATAACCACCTCATATTCTCATCTGATAGGTTTCAGGGCCTATAATGGAAGTTAGTGGGTAGGGGATTTTAAATTTTTCATCAAAGGGGTGATAGAACCTGTCGTTGCCAATGATCTAAGATTCTGTAAGGTCCAAGGATCTCATGTAAATTATAAAGAGCACAAAAATTAAACTGAAAACATACCTGTTTCATATCTGAAGTCATGGTCAACTGCATCATATCGATGGTGATTGATTATCAAAGGATCCATATTAGGAACCCTCTAAATCATCCAAATGCACTTTAAAACCCACAGGAATGTCGATCGTCGAATTTTGGGTTCTAGTGTTGAGATCCGATGATTCTTTTTATGTCCAAATGATTACCACATCAAGATTCCTTCGATGCTTGAGGGGCATCTTGATCCAAACTCTTATATAAAGAGCCTCTCTCTCTCTAGATAGTTAGAGGAGAGGGATGCTCTAGATTTCATTCCATGAAATGAATGTATAGTTTGAATGGCCACACAAGAGATAGATCCTCCTATTTTATTTATAGTGGTGTTGTTAATTACCCGTTTGGGTTCCTTAGCCCCCGTATATCTCAACATCCACTTAAAAAACAATTCTGACAAACAAAACTACATCAATATTATTTATTATTCTATCCCATACTTGTAATATATAAAAAATATAATACGTGATAAAAACTGAGCCATTTAACTAGGCTCACAATCCTTCTTAATATTTAACGAACCATGAATATTAAAATTATATTCATTCGATTAATATTATCTTGTATCTACTAAACTTTTAAATACATTAAATAAATTCAATCCCAAATATTCATAACTTGAATATTAATGAATTTATTTAATTCTTTTGGTGATCGAAAACTTGGACAACACTCATACCCCATGGTAGGTCCACTATATCCATATACTTATTCAACTGAATAGGGTGGATTATTGAATACACTATTTTGTGTGACCTTCTAGGACCTTATCTCGATAGTAGTGAATAAAATCCACAAACTAAGAGTAGAGTCTAGAAACCCATCATGACCCCTAAAGATATAAGGTTTGTCATATCAATGACAAACAAACTACAAACACTGACAGTGTACTATAATATCGTTGTCATTTAAATATCTCATAAAGCAGGATGCACACTTGTATCATCATCCTTTTATTTCTTTATTATTTGTAGATCTAACCAGATGTATTTTCATTTAAACTGCTTTGGCCAATGTATTATAAAGGTAGCACCATCCTGATCAACCAAGCCTGATATATACAACTTCCTACACTTGGAAGCAACAAATAGTTTCTAGACCATTCAACCAATGTCATACCACCAAGGACTCACCCAACACAAGCTACCTCACCACGATTTCAATACCATAGTTTTTTAATTGCATCAAAATATGAAATAAAATGATACACATTGGTAATGGTCTCAATTCGGTAAACCAATACATGTGTCCGTAGATATGAAAGACCATTGACACCATAAACATGTGGTGTTCCTATTGGCAGGTCGGTCCTCATGATCTCACTACTAAAGATCACCAAGTGCAAACATCATGAGATTAAGTCTCAATTATTATGAGCCCCCAGCACCTGATAGTCAAACATATATTGTGTCCAATCATTAAGATGTATCTATACCATAGAACATATATTTAAGATTAATTTCATAGTATATTGAGATTCTTATCATAGCATGGGATCTGCTATAACCTTTTAAAATGACAATTAATCTTTGGACATTACCATTTCAATAGTGGACGCCGAAAAGTATACACTATAATGGTAAGATTACAACATGTATAAATAAATGTATACATGATATGGTAATCAAAAGTATGGCATAGTTGGGTCTAGGTCATCCACTAGTTCAACACTCCCACTTTCACTAGAGATAACTTTCTAACCAAACATGTTAGCTACTCACATGATAATGATCATGCTTCGAATGAGTAATGTCTTTAACTACTAGGCATGCCATTTTTTTCCGCATGGAATATCTGCAGTATTTGACCTCATCTCCTTGAGTAAAACTTCTCAAGATAAGGTATCCCTGAGCATATAAATTTAGTTCATTTTCATAAATTGACAACTTTTCTAGTGATAATATCATATTTTATATTATGATAATACTTTTCTCACTAGGTTTGATTCCAAGAATTGGAAACAATCATTTAATTTAACTACTTATTAGTTGCCTTAGATGCTGCAACATACTTTGTATTTTTAGATATGGATACCATTGTCTTTTATGATCTTTAATCACTAATCGCCTTAGACTAACTACAATACTAGATCAAATTGATATAAGGATTACTATTTTGTGTCCCATAACAACTATAATTCATTTTTCTCTACATACCAAGTACTTGTACTTGTCGAATTACAAGATGATAGTTCTGACTACTTCACATGCAGTTCTCTTATATATAATTGATATCTTCCTATAATAATGTATATCATGGAACTATCAATTCTTGTACATATCATGAAATGCGTGATTTATTAATCACTAAATCTTATGGTACTCAACTCACAATATTAATCCCTTCCCATATTCTGAACATGTCAACCCGAAGATATTAAGCCATGTTACATTGACAACAATTCTGAACTTGAATTGTTCCAACTTGTATTTTTCAATACAATTTCACTTTATGTATGATTGACTAGGTCCAAGAAACATTTAGATCTATCTCAATAGATCCAGTTCCTTATAACTTAGGTTGCTACATTAGGTCAGTCAATAGAGAATTACTTTTAACCTAGTATTATCTAACTATAAGACCAAGATCTATTTTCCATATGTTATACATATTTCTCTTGGAAAACATTGGTGCTCCCACTAACCATTGGTAAACAAAAGTAAATGATTCATTTGAAATGAATTCTCTAAGATCTTATTTTTTACATGAATCCTATATTGGATTTCAGTAACTTTAAACCCTCATTGGCATTTGATGGTGTCATCGTCACTTTCTGGTTGCGTCATATAGAAACCTTCCATGAAAGTTAATTTTTACATCCAATAACCAATATAATGATCTTATACTTTTATCTATGAAACGTAAAATTCTAATGGATTTATACACACTGACTTGGTATAACCAATTGAGCATTATTGTTACCAGGATTGTACCATCCATATATCATCTCATTTGGATACCAACTGTAGTATTCAATTTAAAATCCCCTTTTTATTTTGATACATGTAATCCATTATTGAATTTTAGTTGATCTTGTTAATCTTAGCTAATTCCCATATACTACTTACTTTTAGGATTTATTATTCTTAATGAATAATTTATCACCAGCTATAGTGAATATAAAACCATCGTCATGGTTTCATTCTTCTTACTTAGTATCTGTCACTAGAACATTCATCTTTCACATGAACTTGTGAAACTTGTTCCTATGCCAACCATTTATGCATCCAAAGATTTGACTAAATACAAGTCAATTCAGCTCCCACTATCTCTAATAGATATGTGTACCCTTATATATAAATTTAGTCTAATAATTGACTACATCTTTTCTATATTATGGATTTATGTAAAATCATAATAAATTTTTAGGATATTTACTTAGATGCACCATGTGTTTATCTTGATGCATGTTTGTTTAAATCCTAAAAAAACACTTTGTATCTTTAACACATGTCTTATGACATAATGTATTTTCATAATACTAGGAATTATATGATATCCATTTATCATTTACTATTTGGAATATTGGTTATGGGATTTCTCCGTTATTTGTAAAGCATGTCATGAAATATAATGGATGTTTTTACAACTTCCAACATTGATACTACTTACATTATTTCTTTGATGTATAAAATGTGTGTTTAGGAATTGATCTGTGCTAAATTTTTTTGATGAATGTTAATATGTAGGAGTCATCATCAATCCTCCTTATGAACATCAATATTGTGAGGTAGATAAGGTAACATGTGTTTAGGAATTATTACACACTACATTATCATGATCGAAGATTTCATAGTCAAGATATTCTTCGGTATGCCAATCTAAAGCAACTCATATCTTATGAACATGCATATACTTCACTAGTAAATTCCTTAATAACTTAAAGGAATCTTATGAAGTATCTTTACCTCTATCTTTCCTTTGGATAATTCACACTCTCTTGTTGAACAAACCCCGGAAGCATTGTGGCATACCTTTATTTCTAAAGGGTTTCTTTTTATAAACTAAAGATGTTAATAATACCAAATGATTTTAGTTGTGCTGAGCCTAAATACCATAATGGGTATATTCTTGATTTCCACTTTTAGTTTTACTTGACAAAGTATCATCTTTCTAGAACTGGATAAGTCTTACATTTTATATTCATCATTTATTACATTTGATTCAAGTACCAGTGAACTATTTGTTGAATATGTTTCCACAAACAACATTCATTCCAAAAACTTGAAATAATGTCTCATTGTGACCAAATGGGCACATGATATAAATTTTTTGGTTATACTCAATAGCTTGTTCAATTTCAATCAATCACTTGGCAATTAGAAGTTATGTGTTTCTCACCACTGACTTAGGAATCACCCTTTCTCATCTACTTAGAGAAGAAACTTTACTTCTTATAATTTTATTTTACTTACATGGTTACTGTATTTAAACAAAAATATTTTATTAATATATTTTTTTCAATACCAAATAAGTATGTTAGAAATATTATTTTATATTGATGAATATAACTGAAAGAGAAGTGATTACTTGCTTCTTGTATTTCAGCTCATTGTATTCCAATACATCCATAAATTTATTTCAAAATATGTGATGAAAATAACCTCTTGTTAAATAACCAACCTATTTTATTTGAAGGACATGACAAAGGTTCCTTTGGCGTAACTTGACATAGGCCTTTTCACCTTTTCTTTCAATATATTAACCATAAGATCAAAAGATGGTACTTTCTTTAATATTCTTTTTACTTGGAGAATGTTACCTTAAAGTTAATAAAGAGCTTACTCTATACTATACATTTGTATAATTAAATGAAACTTAATTAATTGGGTGTAAAAGGCATAATAATGGGATTCCATGAAAGATTATGATTTGTCCTTTAGTTCACACAAATTGAGTGCAATCCTCACATTCATATCTTTCTTATCTTTCTCCTTGGAAACTTCTTGGAGATGAGACTACATGTTAACATCATCCATGTTGTGATGTATATACCACAACTAATATTATAAATTTATGATAACATTATGATAGAACCATCATATGCTTAATTCATGAGTCTCCAGTAAGAAATTTTACACTCTCGCTTCCTAAAGTGTCTTAACATGTTGGGACACCAACATCTTGAATTTACATATAGTAATATTATGCAGAAATGTCTGTATTATATTTGAAATTCATGCTAATTTGGACATTATCTTTGTCCAATATTTATCACATTTTTATTGTGGTATCAATTTACATTCTCTACAAAAAAATAAACTTTAGCAGTTTTTTATATGATTACTGAATGCGACATTGCCAATTAATTTAATCATTAAATGTCTCCCACTATTTTTATCAAATTCTAGGAACCCACTATACTAGAATAGTAATACACTATCATTTCAGTATTATAGTGGTAAGGATCTATTAACCCCCTTATAGTCTACAAGTTATGTCTATGCAACTACTTGGAGGGTCCAACGTAGGCTTTTGGTTGGCCAACCGCATTAAGTCGCGGTTCGTTGATCTATTGAGAGATGTCCCAGATTCTAAAATCATTTTTTTGATTTACTCAACACTTGCCTCTAAAATGATAGCAAGTTAGCTATGGCATAACCTCACTACCACTTTTGTTAAGTCAACCCACCACTTTTATAAGAACTTCCTCGTAGTAAAAGGCACCCTCAACTATGGCATGACCGGCACCCCAAACACCTGGTTTTGTTCAAACTTGAATGATGGAAGGTCGTAATGACTTAATATTACATTGAGGGTTTTTTTGTTTTTCTATTGATGAATGTAATCCATTTCTATTAATCTTGTTCATCTATGTTGTCTCTCTCACAATTAAACATTAATATAAAAACATACATCGCTTCTTTGTGCATTTTATTATTTATTATTTTATGTATTTTCAAACTATTTATAAATTCATAAAATAATAAATAAATAAATATAGGTAAACTACTACCCGAATTTTCTTGAGCATCTAAAAGACCTAATGGAATTGTACCTGAGTTGAAGCTTGACTCTTTATGCAGCTTTCCCATGTCTTTTATGTTTGCTTCGCTTTTGGAGTACCGCCTTCTCTTGGCAGGGTCCACATCACGTCTTGGAGTACCACCTCATCTTGGCGGGACCCACATGTCGTCTTACAATGTCTTGATCAACATACACCACCTCATCTTACTGGGGTCCAAGTTATTTACCATCTTCTTCTGAAGTTCAAAAATATTCGCGCGCAGATAAGGGGGACTAGGGATATAAATGTACATCAGGTAAAAATTGGGCCAGTAGGTCGTTATACATTTTAACCAAAAAATAAGACAATGTGCAGTCCATCAATTTCATTAATTATAATCATCTCGCATAGTTAAATAATTGATTAAATAAATCAGTGCAACTTACTGGGGTAGGTTCTTAAGACCAGAATGCATGTAAAATGTGCAATAAAATTAATTTGCCTTAATTAAGTATGAGGGTTATAAATTAAATTAAATGAATTAAAAAATTAAAATAATATAATTATTTTTCAGTCTTCTAATTAATTTAATTTTAATATAAAAATTTATTGAATAAACTTAATTAAATTTAATAATCAAATTGAATTAATTTTCATCTGGGTATTAAGATTTATTTATTTTCATCCAAAATTAATATATTAAATAATTTAATTTAAATTCATTAAATAAATTAATTAATTATATTAATTGAAATTAAAACTCATGTCTTGAAAACTTGCTTTGGCCCGTCGCTGGTCGCACTGAACTTGCGCAGACCCATAACAGGCCAGGCATATCCCTTGCTTGGCTTAACTGGGCTAGGTAGGTCCGCCAAGACCCAAACATGGTCGGGCAAATCTGTCTGGTTCTATTTCGAGACAAACCGGAACTTGCAAGAGGTTTTCAAGGGTTACCTACACCTGGATTCATTCGAAGATGATGGATCCGCTGGTCCGTCGTGGTGGAGGTTGGGGCTGGACCTTGTTGTGGCAGTGAGGTCGGCTGTCAGGCTCAGGCAGTGCAGAGCCACACCGATAGGGGTCGGCACCATTGATATCCGGTAGAAGGGAGGTCGAACAGAGGGCAGGTGAGGGCGGAGGTGCCGTCGAGGGGAGCGGCGCCCGACAGTGGGACTGTCGGCGGTGGCTCAAGCTGGTCCAGCGCCAGCCTTGCAGGGAATTCGGCCAGATCCGAGTGGGATGGAGGTGGCCAGCAGTGGGGTGGTGCGCTGGCGAGACAGAGGGCCGGTGAGGGTGGAGGGGCTGTCGAGCCGAGGCTCTGTTACAGGGTGGATCGCCAGATCAGGGAGGCGCCCTCGGGTCGGTGGTGTTCCGTCGTGAAAGAGGTAGTCAGCCTATGCACCATTCCACAAAAGGGGGGAAATCTTTCAACCATCCGGGAGCTAGGAAAAGCGGCAGGGTCCTACGGGTCTCTTGGTGTGGCGTCATTCCAGGCGGGAGGTAGGGAGGCTGGCCTACTCACATGCGGAGCCTGGGAGGAGGAACTGGCTCCTAGTGCTAGTGGCAGACAACCGGGTAAGGGGAAGGCTGGGTGGCCAGCGGGGCAACGTTGAGGAGGCCAACTTTGGTGTGGTGCCTCTTGGTGCCGTGTGGAGCAAGACAAAGCAGGGTGTCCGTCACGGACCCCCTTTGTTTTTTTAAGTGTTGCCCCCCACCCCCCCCCCCCCCCCCAATTTTCATCTCTTTATTTCTTTTGATTCCTTTTTTCTAAGTCTCTTGCTCCCCTTTTTTTATGAGACAAGACTTCCATAAAAAAAATCACACATAAAAAAAATTTATAATGGCTAAATAGCCTTTTAATTTAATAATAATAAATATAATATAATAAAATAATAATTTATTTTTATTATATTATTATAATAATTATATAAATATCATTACAATAATAAAATTATTTTTCAAATTATTAAATTATAAAATTATAATTTTCACAGTTTTAATTATATCCGATTATCCGATCTAAACTTGATCGGTTATGCGGGATTAAATAAAATATTAGAACCCGAGATCAAACCACATATATAATCCAATCTGAAAAATTAAACTGACCAAAACTTGGTAATTTGGTATCGGATCGATGCGTGGTTTGAACCTATGGAACCATTTTTGAACCCTATACTTAATTGGAATGCAAATTATATTTTCTAGGCTCATATGATCTACACAATTCATTTGTTACCACTGATAGTTTTTGGGGCCCACAGTAGAAGTCAATGGGCCGAGGATTTTGAATTTTGCATCGAAGGGATGAAAGAACTTGTCGTCTCCAATGATCCGAGCCCCGGTAAGGTCTGAGGATCTTGTGTAAATTATAAAGAGAAAAAAAATGAAACTGAAAACATACCTGTTTCAAATTTGAAGTCGTGGTTGATTGTATCTCATCGATGGAGATCGTTGCTCAAATGATCCATACCAAGAACCCTCTAGATCATCCACATGCACTTCAAAAACCCATGGGAATATCGATCGTAAAATTTTGAGTGTTGGTGCAGAGATCTGACAATGCTTTGAAAATCCCAATGATCACCGCATCGAGATGCATTCGATGCTTGAGGGAGATCTTGATCCGAACTCTTAGAGAGAGATATTCTCTCTCTAGAGAGAGGGAGGAGAGAGATTCTCTAGTTTTCATTCCATGAAATGAATGAATAGATTGAATGGAACCACAAGGGAGATATCATACTCCTTTATTTATAGTGGTGTTGCTAAATACCTGATTGGGTTCCCCAACCCCCATATATTTCAACATCCACTTAATAAATAATTTTGAAAAATTAAAATGCATAAATATTATTTATTATTTCATCACATACTTGTAATATATATATAATATAATACATGATAAAAACCAAACCATTTAACTTGGCTCACAATCCCCCTTAATATTAAACAAACCTTTAATATTAATATCATATTCATTTGATTAATATTATCTCGTATTTACTAAACATGTAAATACATTAAATAAATTCAATCCCAAATATTCATAACTTGAATATTAATGAATTTATTTAATTCTTTTGGTGATAAAAAACTTAGACAACACTCAGACCCTGTGATGGGGCCGACTATGTCCATGTGTGTATTCAACTGAATAGGACGTATTCTTGAATATGCTATTGTGTGTGACCCTCTAGGCCTTTATCTCGATAGCAGTGAATAAAATCTAAAGACCAAGAGTGGAGTCTAGAAACCTATCATGACCCCTAAAGAAATAAATATTGTTATAGAAAACACAAACAACCTATGAACAAAAACTTTGTAATATAATATCTTTGTCATTTAAATATCTCATAAAGCAGGATGCACACTTGTGTCATCGTCATTTTCTTGCTTTATTATTTTTTGATCTAACTAGAAGGATTTTCATTTCAATAGCCTTGGCCAAAAACATATAAAGGTATTACCATCCTAATCAACTAGTCCTAAGATATAGAACATCCTATACTTAGAAGTGAAAAATCCTTTCTTGACCATTCAACGAATGTCATACCACCAACGACGCACCCAACACAAGGTACCTCACCACGATTTCAACACAATGGCCTTTTCCTTGCATAATAGTACACAATCAAGTGATACACATTGGTAATGGTCTCAATTCAAGAGACCAATACACCTGTCCCCATATATGAATGACCAATGACACCCAAAACATGTGGTGTTCCTATTGGAGGGTTTATCCTCATGATCTCACTACTAGAGATCACCAAGTGTGAATTTCATGAGAAGAAGTCTCAATGATTATGAGCCCCTAGAACCTAATAGTCAAACATATATTGTGTCCAATCAGTAAGACGTATCTAGACAGTACAACGTATATTTATTGTTAATGTCATAACATCTCCTCAAATGGCCTGAAGGCCTTAGAATTTTTTTTTATTATAAGATAAACCCCATTTTAAGGGAAGAAGGGGAGAAAACCCGAATAGACATCAAGACATAAAACATTACATGACCTGAAGATCAAGAAAATAATACCAGACTTACACCATGGAACTGCCTCTCCCTAGCATTTAAAAAACATGTATAACTCTCCACCATTGCAAGACTGTACAGCCAGCAAGTGTCCTGTGTCAAAGAACAGGCCCAATCTGATGGATGATGCCATACCCTCTCAGACATCCAAATCCATACAGCCTGCATGGGTGAACCACCAGCTCTGAATCCTTCTCTGAGGCCTGTTCCTTGAGATTGAGACCGAATGAATCTTCATAATCTGTTCTGATTGTTAATCCATAAAGATTTTATCAATCCACGAGGATTGGTCTTCGTTCAAATCAAAACTCAACGGACTTTCCAATACTTTGTGAGCATCCTCCTTTGATATCCTAATCTGGAAATACTCCTTTAAAATTTCTTCATTCAAGTGCATGGGGAGCTCTTGGTAATTTTCAAAATCATTTACCGCATTTCCTTTGCTTTTGGGCCTAGTAAGAGGAGGACTTGGAACATTCTCCAAACCAGTTTTGTCCGCACTGACCTCACCATTTCCCTGCATTTTAGGAATAAACGCTGACTTGCATGCCTTATCCTTTGATTTAGTTTTTTTACCTGACCAGGTCTCCGTTGATTTTGGGAGGTACGAGTAATCCTTGTGCCCTTTTCTTTTCTTCCATGCCGTCAAAGTATGACCTCCACCTGTTGTTTGTACTTCCAAGGCATTCTCTTGGTCTTGAGCCAGTCCCTCCAAACCTGCAAAGCAGTTACAAGTTTGGATGGCCTTATGCCCCAATCATTGGCTGGCAACCTAAAGACCCACCAGCTCGGTGTGGGTACCCTGCGAAGAAGCCTTTGGAAAGCTACAACTTCCACCCTCGGTTGGCTTCAAGACCATAACCTTGGGATCCAATGCTCTGCTTAGATCATCTAAGATCCCTTCCTATACCTGCATCAACTGTGTATCAACAGACTGTTTTTCCACCCAGTCGACCGGAGTACCCTGTTTCAAGACAACCCGACCCTTGTCGCCTCCTTTAACAGCCTCCTAAGGCAATACCTCCTGGTATGAGAGAGTTAAAATCGGACTACTATTCAAGGGTTCAATGCCATGAGCCTCCACTGCTTTCCTTGGATCCAGTGGGTCCTTCTCGGATCTCTCCACGAGGACCTTCTTCAGGTGAATAGAATTTTCCACAACCTTCGAGACAGAGGAGGGTATTTCCTCCTTCAGTATCGAGATGACAGTATCCCCCTATTGCCATCTCCCTGAGTTGATGCCAACTCGTTATCCTTCTTATGCCTCAAGGTCCCTTGCCTTACGTCACGTCTTCACCCAGAAGCCGGATGCCCCAGATGCCTACATACCGAGAAAAATTCCACCTAATATTCGATGACCACAGACTGTTTGCACCTAAATTCTTCACCATCATGAACCCAAACCCACTCCACCGTTGGTTTGGATACATCCACCTCCACATAAATCCGTGTGTTAATCGGGTGACTAACAGATTGAGTCCTACTGTCATCACACAGAAATCACCCGAACATATTCCCTAGCATTTCAAGGATAGAAGGGTTGTAAAACGGCATCGGTAATTCAGGGAAGCTAAGACATAATTAAATAGAAGGAAAATCCCTTTTCATGTGAAAATCGTTAGTCCAACGGAATAGAAAGAACCTATAACCGAGGTATTTGGGCAGAGGAAATGAGAGCGCGCAAATCAGATCATGCTCCGATGTGAAGCGGATCATCAGGTGACATTTGTCAAGAAGCCCAACAATCGCTCGGTTTTGTAACCCCCAAGATTAAAAGACGAACCGGTCAAAGTCATCAACGGAAGGACGTCGTTGACTGAAATGAGCCATCAAAGTAAGATTCAAGAGGGAAAAAGCATCCGTAAATTCTAGTGCTGATAACACCAGTTGAGGCGTGCCATCAAGCAAATCGGGAACCTTCAGGCTAAGCGAGATAAGAGGAAATTTCAGTCGATCCTCTGGGTTGGAGAAGGGGGTGAACGAAGCCAGAGGAGCCTTCTCCCCCCTTCCGACATTGGTAAGGGGGAGCCTGAAGCCATCAACATCCTAGATTAGGGCATCACCATTGAGCAGAGAGCCGAGCGCTCCTCATTATAGTCTGAGATCTGCTATAAACTTTCAACACGATAATTATAATTTGGACAATACCATTTAAATAGTGGATACAGAAAAGTATACACTATAATGGTAAGATGAAATCACATATAATTAACTATATACATGATATAGTAATCAAAAGTATGGCATAGTTGGGTCTAGGGCACCAACTATTTCAACATCATCATGTTATAGGGGATATTCCCCTACTGTTTTTAGATCACTACGACCAAGACCACATAATGGAGAGACCATGATATCTATTCACACCCATCCGTTAATAGATTCACCCTACCTTGATTCAAATCCACCTTAACTAACAAAATAGTTATTTTGGCCATACCATTTCACACTAGGATGTTCCCCAATGGTCACACGCATAACCACAAGTGTGTTTCCCTTCCCTATGTTACATAGGGAATTTCTTCACACACTGGGTTCACCAAGAACCTCAAAAACAAGTTCCCCTAAATATAGATTCAAAATATGCCTCACTAAATCCACTACCATTCCTATGACCATGGGTATTTTTTTTCTCAGAGAGCTAAAAACTATACTCCTAATATCTGAAAAACCTATGAATCCTAGAAATTTTTTTGGAGGATTTAGAAAAATTGTGCCCTTACATGTACAACCTTAAGTCCATCTCCATGGGGGTGGATTTACTTAATTGGGAATCCAATTCATCCTAACATTAAATCTTAATATGTATAAACTATATTAAATAACTATATTCAAGCTAGTATATTTAAATACAAACCGGGGTCAAGGTGGATGAAAACTAAATCTTATCTGGTCATACCTAGCAAGTAATTTAAGGCTTGAAAATTTATAATAAGTATTTCAAAAAATTAAACTATGGAAAATTATTATTCACAATATACAAACACATGATAATAATGAATAATAAATAAGGTAATTACATTTAAATAAATGGACAATTCAAATATTTAAAGGTGAGATAAATATCTATGAACAATTCATATATAAAAGATTAACTATAAACATTTTATAATTTATCTTTACTTATTATGGACATTCCATAATTTTCAATATAAAATATTTATATTATAGTATGAAATTCTCATTTTATTCATTATATAGTATTTTACTATAAATATATGATATTTAATGAACTATAAACATTTTATAATCTAATCTCTATTATGAAAACTATTTACATAATATAAAAATCATAGACACAAAATTATTTAAACCTTTGATGAAATAAATTATAAAAACTATTTTTATTAAGTTTAAATAATTTACCAAACTAAATATTTAATCTGAACAAGTGAAATTTATTAATTGTGAACATTTCATAATTTAAATAAAAACATTGTATATATTTTTTTATTTGTTAATTTATAAACACCTTAGAAATTACCCTTTATGATTAATAAATAATCACTTTATCTAATTCGTAAGTCATTCCATATAATTTGATAAATGGTATTTTAATATTAAAATTTACTATTTAAGTGATATTTATTAGTAAATATTGCATAAATATTTAATAACAAATATTTCATAAACATTTATTTATTATTTATAAACTCTGTAATTAATAATTTATAAACCTTTTGTAAATTAATATTTTTTTTAAATACCTTATTATCATTATTTATAAAAAAATTTTATAAATAATTAGTTCAATTCATAATTTAATTTTAAGAAAAAATTAATTTTATTAACAATACATATTTAATGATATAGTTTATATCATAATTTGTGGTATTCCGCATTATCTATTGTCTTTTATGATAAACAATTCATAGATGATATATAATTCATCAGTGCCTAAATATCATATTTAATGATATGAAACATATCATTCTTCTAATATGAGGCTTTTAATATAAACTCACACAGGTTTTCGTATTTTATGATATGGAAAATTCATACACTATGACTGGTGTGAAAACCATGGATTTAAAATATGTTGATACCTATTATATCTCATATTATATGTTACAACTATATTTTGGTTTATGATATCCCATATTATTAAATAATTTCAAGTACAAAAATCCATTCATATTTTATGACTACAAATATGGTAGGGAATACAATATATAGACACATCATTTACTATATAGTTTCATGAATCTAAATTCATGGGAAACATTAATATCAACGATCATATTTAATAGGGAATAATAAAACATATTTAAAAACTTAGAGGCAACCAAAATCCCAATCCTAAGATCTCCAAGCATAGAAATATGAAACTAGTGTAATATGGAGATAAAATATAGTATAAATTGGCATACCATTCACCAATAATCCATTATTTCACCCCTTTTCATCCTTCATGAAGAAAATAACCAATGGAAAATAAAATGATTCCCCCATCAATGAAATATCCATAGGCTAATATAAATATCTCATCAAATGAGAGAGATCCTTCTGTCTTTCATGGTATGTTAGTTTCTTAATTATAAAGGAGGTAAAATAAGAGAGTGATGGTATGGGGATATTTTTTACAGACATTAGAAATCATTCACCACTAATTAAATTGCATGAGAATGGGATTTATATTTCCAAATATAATTATCCTTGGTAGTTTATGCATTGGTTCATTAATTATCACTCATGATTTAATAGTTTGTCTAGTACATGCAACGTGTGCATGAATCCAACAAAACTCTCTCATATCACATCTCATGTAAAAAATCATTAAGTGATATCAAATATGGGTATATTTATCAATGTTTCCCTCATATTTATTTAATTCAATGGTATCCCATACTATGCCTAATGAATTACCAAGTCATAAAATATGACTTATATGGTAATAGTTTTGGACTGTGCATAATGATCAACATTAAATATTATAATATGATTGAACAAGTGACTAAAAGAAAAGGAAATAATAAATACTTAAGACTATCCAAATCATTACTTATAATTGTATGGGTAATATGCATGAAATCATTCATTTCATGAACACATTATATACTTCAATCATTAAATATTATTGTTCCATTTGTATCATATACAAATGGGATTTATGGGATTAAGGGCATATAATCTCCTTTATCACTACCCAACCAAACTCTTCCATTATACACATAAAAGATTAAATTGATAGATAAATAATATTATCAACCAAATTATAAAATATTGTACTAAAATATAAAACAAAACACAATTGTATCCAACAAAATACTCTACTACCTTAATCATAAATCAGTGAATAGAATAATAATTTACTAAAAATATTCTAACTCAAGAATAACAATGGTTTTCCTTCCCACTTAACTAATAATATAAAATGATTTTTCCATTTATTTTAAGGTTTATATCCATGGAATAATAATGCAGAAAACTAAATTTAAATAATGAAAATTAAAATCCATCAATTCGCTTGCATAGCAGCATCTGGCTTCTCAAATATCTCCTTAATTCCTTCCTTGGTTTCCATGATTATAACACATGTCAGTAAGTGAGGTGGGATTATTATTTTAATTACTATCTCTTAGATAATAAGACACTCTAATTTCGATTTTTCTTCTTTCCCAATTCTGTTATGAATTTACATATGAAAATATCATCTTAGTCCCCACTTATAATTGTATGAGCTCTACATGGTATTAATATTATATTCATAGACCCAATTCCTTATAAGTTAGTAAAAGATAATTTTACTCATATATTACATGTCAACCTCCTCACACAACTTTATTTCAAAAATTAATGGATCTTATATATCTTATTTTTATCCAAAATCACTCTTATATGAGATTCCTTTTACTCTTCCATATATAGTTGAGATAAAAAATTTAAGTGAAAAAACATTTTTAAATTGGCCATAAATCTATGTTTCTCTTACATAAGAGTCAGTTATTCTTAAGTGAGATATTTTTAATTTAATGTATCATCCACATCCCCACAGTTAATCTTATGTGAGTGTAGATTAGACTTCAATATCCATTACACTGCCATGTTTACTCTTATGCACAATTTGGTCCTTCTTATATATCAAGATTACTTCTTACAAGGAAAAGTCAATTTCCTTAAATATCCATGGTTATGTTGAGTTATTCTTATATAACACATTATAAAAATGAGTTACTATTATATAAGATAACATCTAGGGAATTTAGTTCTCTCTCTAATCCCACTTACTCTAAATATTTATACACTTTTTTCATCAACTTACAAGCAAAAAATAAAAGGATTAAGATTATTTTGATATTATTTTTATTTAAAAAATTAATAAATAAAATAAATTCACAATTTTTGGATAACTTAACCAATAATCACAAGATCCAATGAAATTAATCTTTATGTAAAAAACACCACAAAACACAATTTATTAATAATTGTGAATGAATAAAATTAAATAAATACAAATAAAAAATAATTTATAAATTTACTCTATCAGAAAAAAATATAGATCTTTGATTTTTTTGGTATATATATAATTATCCATTCATCCCATTTGTGTTACCCAATTTTTCATTAAAATATATTATTTATAAATAATTTCTTCCAAATATGACTCATATGATTATGGTGATGGATGGGAATTTCTTATGATTTTATTTTTTTATTCTTGATAGAGCCTATGATATGAATTCAATTACAAGATAAGGTAAATTATAAAAGTTTTCTTATCGTATAAAACATCATACATAAAATTATTATGATCTCCCCAACCATAATTAAAATTTGAATTTATATTATTATATCTAGTATGTGGGTTATTTTGAAATATCCCCCTATGAAGACACTGATGGGTTTAATGGGACATCAAAATTTCTATTTGTAGCATAAGTAAAAAAACCTCATACCAAGATCAAATGGTAAATTAATTGATAGAATGAATAATAAAACTCACTTGGGACATACTTGAAAATCTCTACGAAGGAGTTCTAAAGGATGATCTTGACATCCAGCTAAAGTCTATTCCCTGGATATTATTTAGAGATCTTGACTCGAAGCAGCTTAAACTTTTCATTAACAAATCAGTTGTGAATTTTGATTCCAAACTAGGAAAGGTGTGAGGGTTCTCACTTTTTCCCTTAAAAGTTATTGAAAATAAAAATTTAACGTTGGATGGTTAATGGATGAAATAATTTGATAATTATATTATGAGTATTTTCTGAACTATATCATATATCATTTTAGGAGAGCACCTAAATGTTGTATTGTATACCACCTGAAAACATTTTCCATGAAATGGTTACATTCATCACACTATAGTTTGTGCTTTTGTATACAAATTACAATAATATACCACTTACACTGAAGCATCATATGACTTTTGAGAAACATAGAAAATCATTAAAAACATATCCAAACTCCTTTAGACATAATTATATATATCTATATCAAATTATATAAAAAATCATTTTACTAAAATTGATCATAATTATAAGACCTTATATGTGATAGGGAAAACCTTTGTATAATTGAAACCAATTATGAATTACCTAATCCATAATTTTAAGAATATAATGGCCACTAGAAAAATTTCATTGCAACTCAAACTTCAAAGGGGGTCAGCATGATCTCTATCAAACACGCTCATATCTCTATAAAAATATATCCACTACAATATATATCGTTATATATCATACTAATTATTATATAATCCCTTTCTATTTTGAATGAATACATCACATGTCAATCATTCAAGTAGTTGATCACTTCTCGTGTCACTAAAATAAGCATAGCAAGGAATTTTTTTTATCATAAGAGTAAATTACATTCTTTTCATATGAGATGAAAAGTATCATCTTGGTTAAACTCCATTGATAAAATAATAAAAAACATACCCAACCACCCCTTATTAGCTCAGCATCAAGTAAGGAATGGGTAAGGTATCAATGTATTATGGTTCACATGATAAGTATATTTACAACATCAAATAATGAGGATTCTTATTAAACATACACCCTTAAGTATATTAATTAACATATGATATTCCATGTGATATAATTTCTTGGATTATTCTAGATAATATGTCTCTAATTATTATCTCATGAGTCTAATCTACATCACATATGAGATTCTACATTTATTAATCTTTCTATATCATCACAACCCATAACACTCTATAATGAGCATTGATTAGGGACAACTGAAAGTCATACTTTGAGGGGGTATTATCATTCCATTATTCATTAAATATATACAACACACATAAATGAATGATAAATAGATATTACCTTTGTTATAAACCCATTATATATTTTTCAACCACTACATCTAATATCACATGTATCCTATACCAAGAGATTAAATATGGAACCTGTTATTTTTCTGAACTACCGGTTTTTTCAACGGATCAGTTACATTTTTATCTATATCCACCCAACATATATTTACATTACCACTATTAATGATCAATAAAATGAGATAATATTTTTGAATGATGTTTTTTTCCCTTTAATGTGACTAGAGTTACTTAGCATGAGAAATATCTCCATTATAGTCATAATAAATCTCAATTTCTCACTTAATTAGGGATCCACTCCAAGTTCAGTAACGAAATTATTGATGTAAATATCTTCCATTACAATATATGATGTAATTATATACTTTACATTCTTTTTTTAGTCCTCTATTGTGTTCTTTTTATAACTCTACCAACTGCTAACTCCACCATCAAAATAAAATAGGAAAAAATCGATTTCATATAATGATTATTATACTAGAAACTAGAATCAGTGAAACCCTTTATAATTAGATTATTAACACCTCTAAATACCAAGAATATATCCTTACTTCTTATTAATTACTTGTGTGTATTCTTTATAGGTTTACAGTTAGTATTAATAGGATTGTAATTGTATATACTTGTTATTCTCAAATTATAAGAAACATATGGTTAAGTGCATAATATGGAATACCTAAAAGTTCCTATGGTGTATTTATAAAGAAATTCATATATCCTTTATAAATCCTTATATAGATTATGAATTTTCTTAATATTTGTGCCATGAAACATTGGTAAAGACACCTTATTTCATTTATACATACTAAACATCTTAATAACTATAACAATATATGTGTTTTTAATAAATCCAATAAAAAATTATTTATCTCTATAGAAATTAATACCTATTATGTTTTATAATTCACAAATTTCTTTTATCTAGAAGACTTTTATGAGCCATACCTTTATAGAATGTAAATTCAGGATATCATTTATGATAAGTAGTAAATCATCCACATTCAATATTATAAATACCACAACAATCCCTCAAACCTGCTTATATACACAAGTATCATTCATTTTTTTGACTAAACAAAACTCTTTTATTTCGTCATCAAACAACATATTCTAACTTTGAAAATATTAATTCAATCCATAAATATACTATTGAAACTTATAAACCTTAAAATATTCATTAGTAACTTCAAAACATTTGGGTTGTATCATATAAAAATCCTCAACAAATTTTAATTAAGGAAAAACGATTTTAAATCTAGTTTATATATCTCATAATCATAACGATTTGTTATATCTTGAGATATCTGATTTTAATTTATCATCGAAACTAGTCAAAATGTTTCATTATAGTCAATACCCTAAATTTTTTTATATACTTTAGTTATAAAACAAGATTTATAGGTAGACACAATAACATCCATGTTTGTTTTTATAGGAAAACCCCACTTTCAACCTATCAGTCTCACCCATTTAGTTGAATCCAAAAAGTTCCAAACATGGTTAGTGTGCATGGATCCCACATCATATTTAATTTAATTTAACTATTTCTCATAATCATAAAACTCATTGGACTTTTGTTAGATAGTATGTTTATCATATACAAACAGAAATTCATTATCATTTTCTATAATAAATCCATCTCTCTGGATCATGAAATATCCTACTAGAAAATTGAGGTTATTTTATAAACTAAAGTGGGTATTCCTCTATAACTCTTTGTAAAACTTATTCAACTTTCATATCAGGAACACTTCATTTTTGTTGGTCTTGAACTTCTCAAATGTGGAATCGAATCAATTTCCATATTAGGAATACTTCCTATTTTTTATCCATGAGCTTATCCAATTTTAAATTTCTTCTCAATAATTCAATGTTTTTTATGTTAATTCTCAATAAATATATTAGTTTGGGCCATAAACACTTTTTTCTTAGTAGGATTATAGAAATAATTTCACATATTCTACTTGAGATAACCAATACATAAGAATTTTTCAAATTTAGGGTTATGTTTTTATGAAACCAAACATATTTGTTCCACAACCCCAAATTCATATAAATGAAAAATCAGAGTTCTTACAAGTCCATATATCATATATTTTATTTTTAACTACTTTAGATGAAATGAAACTAAGTAGTAATTTAGTGGTTTCTAAAGAATATCCCTATAATGATATATCAATCTCACACATATTCATCATTAATCAAACCATCTCCAACAAGGTGTGATTCCTCCTCTTAGACACACCTTTCAACTATGGTGTTCTATGAGGATAGGGTTTTGAAACAATTAAACAATCTCTTAGATGATCCAAGAATTAATGACACAATTATTCACCACCAAGATCTTATTGGAGAATCATAATACTTTTTATTAATTTATTATTCACTTCACTTTTTAACACCTTGAACCTATAAAATGTATAAAACATGAGTGTCATTAGAAAAATATAACCATATTAAAAAAAATCATCAATAAATTTTAAAAAGTACTTATATCAACTAATTTATTGAGTACTCATTGGTCCACATACAACACTGTGTATAATATCCAATAATCTATTATCCCTTTCTTCCTTTCCACTAAAATGTGTTTTGGTTATTTTTATTACTAAAAAATATTCATAATTATAAAATGATTCATAATCTAATGAGGCAAAAAATCCATCTATTGAGTGTGTTTGTATGTGTTTATAATTCATATTCTCAAGGAAACAATGATAATGATAAATTCTATTAGAATCAACCATGGACTTTTTTCTTGAATGTTATAGATGGCATTATCCATATAAAAAATGTATAAAACATTCATTATATTACCATTTTCATAAAAAATAACATATAAATATAGAAATACTCTTGTTTAAGTAGTGAATGAAAATACCTTCTTGTCTAAAAAATATATAGAAATAAAATTTTTATTTATGGTCAAAACATATTTATAGTTTTATAATTAAAATATTAATTCAATATGTAGATTTTGATCATAAGTGACAACCTCCAGTACAAAAAATCTCTCCATATTTCAAACATGAATATCTAATTTATATTTTCTTAATTCAATATTATTTTCAATTAAATGTTTTATTATCAAAAATGAATGCTTCACACCTCGTATCCAATACCCATGTGTCAAAATTAGGTAAATTTATTTCTATAACATTCACAATTATATACTGCGAATTATTCTATTTTAGAACACTTATAAACCTTATATTACAATATAAAACTATATTATAAGTCATAATTATAAGATATATCAATATGTTAATCATGATGTTTGTCATAATATACAACAAAGATATATCTATGGGATATTATCATGTTTTATATATTTTCATCAAGGAATTTTAATGAATGAAATCCCACTAAAATATTAAACTCATACATCATTACCTTTAGTGGGTAAATATCTATATTTCACAAATTTTTGGCTAAATATTTTAATTATCCCATAACTTAGCTATTTCGGTAGTCCACCATGTCAATCATATCACATATGAATCTTGTATTTTCAATTTGAAAACCATTTTCCCAAATCCATCATATAGAAAAATCCAACTCTATTTATTTGGTATGCTAATCCAATTAGGTTTTCCCAACCAAGTGTACCTCAAATCTCACAGTTGAATATGGGAACCTAATACTACGAGGGTCATAAAGTGTCCCATACTTTTCATACATATATATTTCATCTTATTATATGAATATTAATTACATAACATAATGATCCATTATAGAATCATATAGGGCTATTTCCTTTGGAAAAATGAATATATAAACAACTATTTCATAAGTAAACCACATCATCTCCTACTAAGTTCTTCATAACTATAACCCTTCTTATAATTATCGTACATAAAACATTTCTTTATAAACTGGGTAAAGGAAATATGAGAAAGAGTGATCTTATATGCTCAGTAAGGTTAACAAATGGAGATATAAATGATCACATAATCATAACCAGACAATAAGGGTATAAGAACTTGAGAATAACATTTTAAAACCAAACCTTGTATATAAAATATCATAATATTGAGTCATGTAATAAATATTTGTAGTTAATAAGGTATGAGTCGTGATGTAATCAAAGAACAAGAGTAATGAAAACATAACATTGGCATAAGACATATATTTTATCCATAAAAATAATCATATTAAATCATTTCTTTGGTAGTCAAGGCTCATTTCCAAGACTATCATATTTGAATGGGTTCACACCCCAAACCATCATAATAGTCAAGGTTCACTCCCAAGACTATCATAGTGGACAAAGTCCCATACTTAATTTGGTTCACTTCCGATTATATTACTTTTTATCACATGAGATATCAATACTTACCTAATACATTAGAGGGATATAGAATTATGATCCCACCCATCACATAATTAAAATAATATTTGTACCACAAGATCATAAAATATTACTCATATCATAAATTTTGAAAAAGAAATGGGTTTCATAACCATATTTTCATCATACTCATAAAACATCTAGAGAAAGAATAAGGATGGTATCATTGGATCATATCCCCAGTATATAATAAGTATAATCAAGGGTTTATGTCATATATGAATAGAAATACCATTAAAATATCATTAAAAACATTACTAATGAAAATATCCTTTTCACAATGAAAAAAATTATTTATAATATAAAATATTACGAAATATTAAAGAAAAATTTTAATTTTAAAATAAAATTTTAACCATTTAAATTAAGGATAAAATAATTTAGTGCTCATGATAGTGGAAAATTTCATTCATGTCATGTATATTAAAATAGAAAAGCACTTCACTTTTTTGGTAAAAATACAAAGGTGCATCATTTAAAAAATGATGATAATATTAATTTTGAACCATTTTATAAAAATTAAAAAATGGTTAAAAATTAATTTAAACAATAATATATTAATATTAAAAATTTATTGAAAACATTTTTAGAAATCATGGATATGGAAGAAAAAGGATTTTCATCCTAAGAGAGAACTAAAGTATATTTTCCTAAAAAACGTTCTTTATGTCTATTGAGTTATTAAAGAGATGAAAATTAAATAAAAACAATTAATCTAAATAAATAACCATAGGAGAATAAAATAAAATAGTTTATTGATATATATATTATAATAATTCATCATTATAATCATAATCATCAAAAATCCCAATAAACTAAGATATTGTAACATAAAACCCTTCTCATTTTGGTAACTTTTGAATTGTAATACCTATGAAATAAATAAACATAGATAGATATATATGTAAAATTATTTTCATGAGAAAATAATAAAATAAATTCATAGTAAATATATATACTTCACAAAATAAACAAATGGGGAATATGGCATGTGTCTCATGTAAGTAAAAGTGAGATGAAAATCTCTTACCCCAAGTCATGAAATTCTTCATACATTTTAGATCCTCCTTTGTAATAAATATAGATTTATTATTAATTTATTATAGAAATATAATCACATATATAATACCATTTATTATTACTTATAACTCTTTTATCAACTGTTTATTAATAATTCATTAAAAAAACACTGTTCTGGGTGATAAATACTTCATTTTTCATGTATGTTTTGGATCTGTATTTTTTGTTCCTTATATATTTATGATGGTTACATAATACACATAATATTAATAATGATATAAATATAATATATATTCATTATTTATATATTTATATTCATCTATAAAATTTAGAGATAAAAAATAAATAACATTGTTCATGGTGATGGTAGGTCGTACATACGCATGAATGTTGTTTCCATTTTTGGAAGGACAGAACAAAATAATGTTTAACATTAATTAAAATTTATAAAATCATTTTTATATCATATATATTCAATAAATATATCCTTTTTACCATCCATATCATTATCAAGTGAAAAAACGTATCACATCCCTTCCTGGAAGTGGAAGTCCACGCATACACAGGAGGGACGTCATTATTTTCCAAAATATTAGAAGGTAAGAAGGTATATAAGATATTATAATTAAAAAACTATAATTATGTAATAAATATCATATATATGGTTTAAAAATATTATTATATCCAACCATGAGTGGTGGTGATGAAAAATGAGTTACATCGGTTTGCGAGGTCGTAGTACTTCGTACACATGATAGATGGTTTTCTTTCCCATTTGATGGAATATGAGATGGGTATTGGTAATTAAATTTCCATAATAAAATATAAATATATTTTATATATTTATTTTATTATATCATCAGGTTTTAAGAATATTTTAAGGAGTTGGAAGAAGAAATAAAATTAAAATGCATGGTTAAGGATAATACCTCTTCTTCTAAGAACCTATTTAGTTTTACACCTAATTCCTTATTAGGATGGTTTAATAATAAAAATATGGTCTCTAATACAAGTAATGTATTTTTTTAGGTATTAGAAAAAAATTATTTTGAAGTGTGAATATGAGAGGAGTGTGGGTTCCCTTTTATAAGTGGGGGAAAGGACACACTTGTAATTTTTTTAAACGAAAAAGAAATACCAATGTTCTAAACATGGAAAATAGATACAAAATGGATCATTATATAACCTTATATGATATAATGGATAAATATGGTCATAAAATCTGAATTGGATAAGTTTTTAAGTCATTTTAACGCGTATATTTTTCGTTTAACCCCTGGGTAAACTTGTTTTAACATTAAAAACATTAATTAAATTTTACTATTTTTTATATTAATTATTTAAAAAAATATATTGGAATTATTATATCATATTAATTATTATGATTAAAAATATATAATCCATTTTTCTAAATTCAATTCACATTATTGGTAGGATTTAATTTAAAATTACACCCGTAAACGTGACTAAAAAATGGTTTTTCAAAGAAAAATATTTCAAAAGTATAAATATTTTGTATATCAAATTTCAACATAAAATTGATTAAAATGACCTAAATTGGATTAATAATAATATAATTGAAATAATTATACTTTTAACCCATTTTAAAACAATATATAACTTTATAAATGATTTAAATGTAAAGGAGGTTTTTAATAAAAATCGGTATTTTTTACTATTCCTTAAAAATTTAATCTTTTCAAAAAATTATAAAAAAATAAACCTAAGATAATTTTAAAATGTGATTTCAAAAATTAATTTCATTTTCTAAAATTAAATTTCTAAAATGTTGAAAAAATTAATTTTATCATTTTTTCAAATAAAACAATGAAATTTATTTTTTGAGAAGAAATTTGTTTTCGAATTATATAAAGACTTTACAAAAAATTAGGTTCTTATTTATCAATATAGTTAATTTATAAAAACTATTAAAATTTATTTAAAAAATATGGTTATTTATATTCATACTTCTAATTTTAACAGCTATGTTATAACGATAATGGTTAAATAATAATATTATGAGTATATTATGGTTCATTAAAACTCAATGTTACATGTAACGTAAGATATCGAATAAACTAAATTTATCAAAAAGGAAAAAAATTTATAAAATATGTATGATTTAAAAACTACCCCCATGAAAATAAATTTCATCATCGTAATTGATCACTATAATTCAAACAAATGAGGATACTTCTACCTCATTATATCCTCAGGTTTCCATGTAGCTTCTTTAAGTTGATGTTTTTTCCCAAAAACATTAACCAGGAGAGTGGTATTCTTTAATAGCACATTTTATCTACAATCCAGAATCTACAACATCTATTCCTCTTAATAAATTATATTTATCCAGTGGTATTACCTCTGAGATTAGTATATCTGAAGCTTCAGGTATGTACTTTCTCAAGAGAGATACATGGAACACATCGTGGACTTAAGAGAGGTTCGGTGACAGTGACAAGTGATAAACCACTATCCCTAATTGATCAATAATATTTATGGGGAAAATATACATAGGCCCCAACATTCCTTTCATTACTAATATCAAAACCATATTCTATGTTGTAAATCATTGAAAAATTTTCTCACAAACATTAAACATTATATCAAGATCAAAATTGTTAGCATAAATTCTCTATTATCTGTAAGCTTCCTTGGGGTAATGTTGAATTGTTTTTAATTTCTCAAAAATTTCCTCAGCGAGCTCAGGTTCCAATATATTTCTTTTACTAACTTTATCCTATAACATTAGAGTTCTAAACTTCTTTCCATATATGTATTTATAAGAAGTTATCCGAATACATGAGTGAAAGTTATTATTGTATTAAAAATCCACTAAAGGAAGGTTTTGATACCAAAAACATTATAAATCCACTAAAAAAAGATATTATACTATCCTCCATGGTTTTAATGGTTATCGCAGACTAGAAATCTATATGAGAATGATACACAGTGCTGAAACTCAACTATGTATCGATGGATTGCCGAAGACTACGCCAGAACTTCAAGGTAAACCTCACATCCCAATTAAATACAGTATAATGTGTTACTCCATGAAACCTTACCAATTATTTAATTTATATTATGGAATGTTTTTCAAGATATAAATACACTTTTATATAAATTATGTGTGCTGTCTATGTGGGGAGATTGACTAAACCCATATATAATTATACCCTTTAGATGATTTGGGGAGTCCGGAAACAAAACACATGGTGATGTTTTCTCTTTTCCATTATTGTATAGGTAATGGTTGTAAAATCCCCTGAGAATATTATCTCTAAGTATTAACTTTCTGACATACTAAGAACCTAGATACAAGAACTGCAAAATATATCACTTCATTTAATCCCACTATAAACACTCTTTCTAATCTATATACATCTTAATAATTCTATTATGATCTTCCTAAAATATATCCTTCTTCAAATATGGTATGGAAGGAACACATAAATGGTTCATGAACATTTTCAATCCATAAAATTAAAGGTTAAACTCTAGAACACTTCACATATTCTTCTAAAAGTCTACATCTTCCTTATGCACATCTTTAATCTTCACTTGGATAGATGGTTGAACCCTCATTTGATAAAGATAATATCCCCCCTACTTAAATATTTCTAGATCCATCCGTTTTAAATATATAAATATTGGATATTTTATGAGCCTTATCATAGATAAAATAGAATTATCCTTTCAAATCCAATCACCATCCACCTTATTCACTTTACTGGGGTGGTAATGTATTGAGAAGTCATAATCTTTAATCAATTCCAACCATCTTCTCTAGAACATATTAAACTTATTTTGTTTGAATATATACATTAATATTTAATGATTAATATATATATCACACCTTTCTCTGTAAATATAACTCCTCCACATCCTTAATGAAAAAAATACTACATATTACTCCAAATCATGGTTTGGGTAATTTATCTCATGGACCTATATTTTTCATGAGGCATATTCTATCACAATAACATTTTATATTAGAATTCATATCAATACCTTATTTTATGCATTAGTATATATTAGAAACCCTTTTCCATTGTAGGATAATTCAATCACAAGTTTACTAAAAAAAATTATTTTTAGTTACTTTAAATTATATTCACATTCCATAGTGCAAAGAAAGTTGGATCCATTTGAGGTAACTTTGTGAGTGTATTAAACAATAATGAGAAATTATCCACAACCTATCAATAATATCCATCCAAACCAAGAAAGATTCAGATCTTAATCATAGTGGTTGGTTTTTTCCAACATTAAAAAACATATGTCTATGATGGATATATACTATCTTAAGAGTATATGACCCAAAAATGAATCCTTTTGTAGCTAATGTTCACACTTTATAAATTTATCATATGTTTTATCATTCTTTAGTGTCTTCAGTACATTTCTCAAGTTATCTTCATTTATTTAATTTCTCTTTTATTTTATAATTATTTCATTTATAAAGTCTACCAAAAACTAATCAAGGTAATTTATAATGACTATATTCATTAAATCCATGAAGATATCAAGTGAATTGACAAGACCAAATGGAATAAATATATATTCATAGTGTCTATACCTTGTATGGAATATTATATTGATTATATCCTCCTTTTTAACCCTCAATTAGTGATATCCAAAACAAAGGTAATTATTGAAAAAATAATGATTTTTGTGTAGTTGATCAAGTAAGGAATCAATATGCGACAGGGGATACTTATTCTTGATTGTGATCCTGTTCATCTCCTGATAATTAATAAAAAGTCACATCTATCCATATTTCTTCTTATTGTAAAGAAAACGTTCGCCCCAAGGTGACACACTTGGCTAAATAAATCTATTATCAATATTATCTTGGTGCTTCTTATTCAATTCATGAAACTCAATCAGATTGATTCTATAGAGAATCATTGAAATAGGTTTGGAACCAGGTATGAGTTATATTAAGAAATTAAATTCACAATTCATTAGAATACTAGGAAACCCTTTTAAAAATACATCAGTAAACTCCCAAAAAATAGGCATATCATTAATTTTTAGTTTCTCCCTAACCATTTGAGATAAAAAACCCTTTTGAATAGGAATAAATACACATTAAATGGATTTTAGTTCCATCAGAAGTTCATAATTATCATATCATTGATAAATGATCATATGTTGGTTTAGAATATAAAATTTGACATCCCATTTAAATTTACGTGCTATTTATGTATATAAATTCAATTCATATATAATATAACATTTAATTCATCCATAGGGAGAATAATAAAATTTTTAGGAATCACACTCCCATAAACATCAATTAGATAATAATCATAGACATGTGATGCAGTTATTATACCATTAGGTTTTTTTATTTTTAATTAAATATATAATAATTAGGGTGGCATTTTTATACCCTTATAAAATTATTCAGATATAAAAGAGGGGGTGGATTTAGAGTCAAATAATAAATTATTATTTATAGAGTGGATGGTAAGTGTACCTTTCACTATGTTGTTATTGTACCCATAATAATGAATCTTGATCTCACTAGATTTACCTTTTTCCCTTTGCATAAGAGATTTATATCATCAATCATCATTATTAAAATTCAGATTTGAGCACTGTTTAGCATAATTTTCCTACTCCTTATATGTGAAACACTTGAGTATTGGTGGTTGATTCAGTTAGATTCCAATATATTCATTTCATTAGCTAACTTATTCACATCACTTTGTAATTCAATTTCTCAGTGACCTTAATTTCTACACTTAAAACATTTACCATCCCCCTTAAGGAAATTTCATCCATGTTTCCTTCCACACTTCAATCATAATGGAATGTTCATCCTCTTATCTCCATGCTTTTTAGAGTTTCTTTTAAATTTTATCTTCATTTTATTATCAAACCAATGATATTTATGGATAACTCCTATCCCTATTTCCACCTTAGTAGTAAATCTAAATATTTTATCACAGCTATATAATTTTCGTATTGATAATTCCATTTGGAGACATTTTTTTAAACCATTGGAAAATCAATCAACCTTACTTTCATGTTGGATGATAATACCATAATCATACCTCACAAGTCTTGTAAAATTTTACTCATAGGTAGCAATGGATTCATCATCCTTATATATTATCTCAAGGAATTATTTCTAAACTTTCATGTGAATAATATAATAAAAGTACTAATTGAAAAATAAGGTCTTAAAATAATCTACCACTTACACTGATGCATCATATGCCTTATGAGAAACTTATAAAATCTTTAAAAACATATCCAAACTCCTTTGGACATAATTATATATATCTATATCAAATTATATACAAAATCATTTTACTAAAATTGATCATAATTATAAGACCTTATATGTTATAGGGAAAAACATTGTATCATTGAAACCAATTATGAATTACCTAATCCATAATTTTAAGAAAATAATGGCCTCTAGAAAAATTTCATTGCAACTCAAACTTCAAAGGATGTCAGCATGATCTCTATCAAACATGCTCATATCTCTATAAAAATATATCCACTACAATATGTATCTTTATATATCATAACAATTATTATATAATCCCTTTCAAGTTTGAATGAATCCATCACATGTCAATCATTCAAGTAGTTGATCACTTCTCGTGTCACTAAAATAAGCATAGCAAGAAATTTTCTTTTATCATAAGAGTAAATTACATTCTTTTCATATGAGATGAAAAATATCATCTTGGTTAAACTCCACTGATGAAATAATAAAAAACATAACCAACCACCCCTAATTAGCTCAGCATCAAGTAAGGAATGGGTAAGGTATAAATGTATTATGGTTCACGTGATAAGTATATTTACAACATCAAATAATGAGGATTCATATTAAACATACACCCTTAAGTATATTAATTACCATATGATATTCCATGTGATATAATTTATTGGATTATTCTAGATAATAAGTCTCTAATTATTATCTAATGAGTCTAATCTACATCACATATGAGATTCTACATTTATTAAACTTTCTATATCATCACAACCCATAATACTCTATGATGAGCATTGATTATGGACAACTGAAAGTCATACTTTGAGGGGGTATTATCATTCCATTATTCATTAAATATATACGACACACATAAATGAATGATAAATAGATATTACCTTTGTTATAAGCCCATTATATATTTTTCAACCACTACATCTAATATCACATGTATCCTATATCAAGAGATTAAATATGGAACCTGTTATTTTTCTGAACTATCGGTTTTTTCAAAGGATCAGTTACATTTTTATCTATATCCAACCAACATATATTTACATTACCCCTATTAATGATCTCTAAAATGAGATAGTATTTTTGAATGATGTTTTTTCCTTTAATGTGACTAGAGTTCCTTAGCATGAGAAATATCTCCATTATAGTCATAATAAATCTCAATTTCTCACTTAACTAGGGATCCACTCCAAGTTCAGTAATGAAATTATTGATGTAAATGTCTTCCTTTACAATATATGATGCAATTATATTCTTTTCATTCGTTTTTTAGTCATCTATGGTATTCTTTTTATAACTCTACCAACTGCTAACTCCACCATCGAAATAAAATAGGAAAAAAATTGATTTCATATAATGATTAATATACTAGAAACTAGAATCAGTGAAACCCTTTATAATTAGATCATTAACACCTCTAAATACCAAGAATATATCCTTACTTCTTATTAATTACTTGTGTGTATTCTTTATATGTTTACAGTTAGTCTTAATATGATTGTAATTGTATATACTTGTTATTCTCAAATTATATGAAACATATGGTTAAGTGCATAATATGGAATACCTAAAAGATCCTATGGTGTATTTAAAAAGAAATTCATCTATCCTTTATAAATCCTTATATGTATTATGAATTTTCTTAATATTTGTGCCATGAAACATTGGTAAAGACACCTTATTTGATTTATACATACTAAACATCTTAATAAATATAACAATATATGTGTTTTTAATAAATCCAATAAAAAATTATTTATCTCTATAGAAATTAATACCTATTATGTTTTATAATTCACCAATTTCTTTTATCTAGAAGACTTTTCTGAGCCACACCTTTATAGAATGTAAATTCAGGATATCATTTCTGATAAGTAGTAAATCATCCACATACAATATTATAAATACCACAACAATCCCTCAAACCTGCTTATATACACAAGTATCATTCATTTTTTTATTAAACAAAACTCTTTTATTTCATCATCAAACAACATATTATAACTTTGAAAATATTACTTCAATACATAAATATACTATTGAAACTTATAAACCTTAAAATATTCATTTGTAACTTCAAAAAATTTGGGTTGTATCATATAAAATCCTCAACAAATTTTTATCAAGGAAAAAGTATTTTAAATCCAGTTCATATATCTCATAATCATAACAATTTGTTATATCTTGAGATATCTGATTTTAATTTATCATAGAAACTAGTAAAAATGTTTCTTTATAGTCAATACCCTAATTTTTTTTATATAATTTAGTTATAAAACAAGATTTTTAGGTATACACAATAACAACCATGTTTGTTTTTATAGGAAAACCCCACTTTCAACCTATCAGTCTCACCCATTTAGTTGAATCCAAAAAGTTCCAAACATGGTTAGTGTGCATGGATCCCTTATCATATTTAATTTAATTTAACCATTTCTCATAATCGTAAAACTCAATGGACTTGTGTTAGGTAGTATGTTTATCATATACGAACATAAATTCATTATGATTTTCCATAATAAATCCATATCTCTCTGGATCCTGAAAGATCCTACTAGAAATTTTAGGTTATTTTATAAACTAAAGTGGGTATTCCTCTATAACTCTTTGTAAAACATATTCAACTTTCATATAGGGAACACTTCATTTTTGTTTGTCCTGAACTTCTCTAATGTGGAATCGCATCAATTTCCATATTAGGAATACTTCCTATTTTTTATCCATGAGCTTCTCCAATTTTAAATTTCTTCTCACTAATTCAATGTTTTGTATGTTACATCTCAATAAATATATTATTTTGGGACATAAGAACTTTGTTCTTAGTAGGATTATAGAAATAATATCACATATTCTACTTGAGATAACCATTACATAAGAATTTTTCAAATTTAGGGTAATGTTTTTTTTGAAACCAAACATATTTGTTCCACAACACCAAATTCATATAAATGAAAAATCAGAGTTCTTACAAGTCCATATATCATATATTTTATTTTTAACTACTTTAGATGAAATGAAACTAAGTAGTAATTTAGTGGTTTTTAGAGCATATCTCTATAATGATATATCAATCTCACACATATTCATCATTAATCAAACCATCTCCAATAAGGTGTGATTCCTCCTCTTAAACACACCTTTCCACTATGGTGTTCTAGTATGATAGGGTTTTGAAACAATTAAACAATCTCTTAGATGATCCAAGAATTAATGACACAAGTATTCACCACCATGATCTGATTGGAGAATCTTAATAATTTTTATTAATTTATTATTCACTTCACTTTTTAACACCTTGAACCTATAAAATGTTTCAAACTTGCCTATCATTAGAAAAATTTAACCATATTAAAAAAAATCATCAATAAATTTTAAAAAGTACCTATATCAACTACTTTCTTGAGTACTCATTGGTCCATATACAACACTATGTATAATATCAAATAATCTATTATCCCATTCTTCCTTTCCACTAAAATGTGTTTTGGTTATTTTTATTACTAGAAAATATTCATAATTATCAAATGATTCATAATCTAATGAGGCAAAAAATCCATCTATGGAGTATGTTTGGATGTGTTTATAATTCATATTCTCAAGGAAACAATGATAATGATAAATTCTATTAGAATCAACCATGGACTTCTTATATTGAATGTTATAGATGGAATTATCCATATAAAAAATGTATATAACATTCATTATATTACCATTTTCATAAAAAATAACATATATATATAGAAATAATCTTGTTTAAATAGTGAATGAACATACCTTCTTGTCTAAAAAATATATAGAAATAAAATTTTTATTTATGGTCAAAACATATTTACAGTTTTATAATTAAAAAATTAATTCTATATGTAGATTTTGATCATAAGTGAAAACCTCCAGTACAAAAAATATCTCCATATTTCAAACATGAATATCTAATTTATATTTTCTTAATTCAATATTATCTTCAATTCAATGTTTTATTATCACAAATGAATGATTCACACCTCGTATCCAATACCCATGTGTCAAAATTAGGTAAATTTATTTCTATAACATTCACATTTATATACTGTGAATTATTCTATTTTAGACACTTATAAACCTTATATTATAATATAAAACTATATTATAAGTCATAATTATAAGATATATCAATATGTTAATCATGATGTTTGTCATAATATACAACAAAGATATATCTATGGGAGATTATCATGTTTTATATATTTTCATCAAGGAATATTAATGAATGAAATCCCACAAAAATAGTAAACACATACATCGTTACCTTTAGTGGGTCAAGATCTATATTTCACAAATTTTTGGCTAAATATTTTAATTATCCCATCACTTAGCTATTTCGGTAGTCCACCATGTCAATCATATCACATATGACTCTTGTATTGTCAATTTGACAACCATTTTCCCAAATCCATCATATAGAAAAATCCAACCCTATTTATTTGGTATGCTAATCCAATTAGGTTTTCCCATCCAAGTGTACCTCAAATCTCACAGTTGAATATGGGAACCTAATACTACGAGGGTCATAAAGTGTCCCATACTTTTCATACATATATATTTCATCTTATTATATGAATATTAATTACATAACATAATGATCCATTATAGAATCATATAGGGCTATTTCCTTTGAAAAAATGAATATATAAACAACTATTTCATAAGTAAACCACATCATCTCCTACTAAACTCATCATAACTATAACAATTCTTATAATTATCGTACATAAAACGTTTCTTTATAAACTAGGTAAAGGAAATATAAGAAAGAGTGATCTTATATGCTCAGTACGGTTAACAAATGGATATATAAATGATCACATAATCATAACCAGACAATAAGGGTATAAGAACTTGAGAATAACATTTTAAAACCAAACCTTGTATATCAAATATCATAATATTGAGTCATGTAATAAATATTTGTAGTTAATAAGGTATGAATCATGATGTAATCAATGAAAAAGAGTAATGAAAACATAACATTGGCATAAGACATATATTTTATCCATAAACATAATCATATTAAATCATTTCTTTGGTAGTCAAGGCTCATTTCCAAGACTATCATAGTTGAATGGGTTCACACCCTAAACCATCATAATAGTCAAGGTTCACTCCCAAGCCTATCATAGTGGACAAAGTCCCATACTTAATTTGGTTCACTTCCGATTATATTACTTTTTATCACATGAGATATCAATACTTACCTAATACATTAGAGGGATATATAATTATGATCCCACCCATCACATAATGAAAATAATATTTGTACCACAAGATCATAAAATATTACTCATATCATAACCTTTGAAAAAGAAATGGGTTTCATAACAATATTTTAATCATAATCATAAAACATCAATAGAATAAATAAGGATGGTATCATTGGATCATATCCCCAGTATATAATAAGTAAAATCAATGGTTTATTTCTATATGAATAGAAATACCATTAAAATATCATTAAAAACATTACTGATGAAAATATCCTTTTCACATTGAAAAAATTTGTTTATAATATAAAATATTACCAAATATTAAAGATAAATTTTAATTTTAAAATAAAATTTTAACCATTTAAATTAAGACTAAAATAATTTAGTGCTCATGATAGTGAAAAATTTCATTCATGTCATTTATGTTAAAATAGAAAAGCACTTCACTTTTTTGGTAAAAATACAAAGGTGCATCATTTGAAAAATGATAATAATATTAATTTTAAACCATTTTATAAAAAATAAAACATGGTTAAAAATTAATTTAAAAAATAATATATTAATATTAAAAAATTATTGAAAACATTTTTAGAAATCATGGATATGGAAGAAAAAGGATTTTCGTCCTAAGAGAGAACTAAAGTATATTTTCCTAAAAAACGTTCTTTATGTCTCTTGAGTTATTAAAGAGATGAAAACTAAAGGAAAATAATTAATCTAAATAAATAACCATAGGAGAATAAAATAAAATAATTTATTGAGATATATATTATAATAATTCATCATTATAATCATAATCATAAAAAATACCGATAAACAAAGAGATTGAAACATAAAACCCTTCTCATTTTGGTAACTTTTGAATTGTAATACCAATGAAATAAATAAACATAGATAGATATATATGTAAAATTATTTTCATGAGAAAATAATAAAATACATTCATAGTAAATATATATACTTCACAACAGAAACAAATGGTGAATATGGAATGTGTCTCATGTAAGTATAAGTGAGATGAAAATCTCTTACCCCAAGTCATGAAATTATTCTTACATGTTAGATCCTCCATTATAATAAATATAGATTTATTATTAATTTATTATAGAAATATAATCACATATATAATACCATTTATGATTACTTATAACTCTTTTATCACCTTTTTATTAATAATTCATGAAAAAACATTGTTCCAGGTGATAACTACTTCATTTTTCATGTATGATTTGGATCTGTATTTTTTGGTCCTTATATATTTATGATGGTTACATAATAAACACAATATTAATAATGATATAAATATAATATATATTAATTATTTATATATTTATATTCATCCATAAAATTTTGAGATAAAAAATAAATAACATTGTTCATGGTGACGGTAGGTCGTACATACGCATGAACGTTGTTTCCATTTCTGGACAGACAGAACAAAATAATGTTTAATATTAATTAAAATTTATAAAATCATTTTTATATCATATATATTCATTAAATGTATCCTTTTTACCATCCATATCAATATAAAGTGAAAAAACATATCACATCACTTCCTGGAAGTGGTAGTCCACGCATACACAGGAGGGACGTCATTATTTTCCAAAATATTCGAAGGTAAGAAGGTATATAAGATAATATAATTCCAAAAGTATAATTATGTCATAAATATCATATATATGGTTTAAAAATATTATTATATCCAACCATGAGTGGTGGTGATGAAAAATGAGTTACATCGGTTTGCGAGGTCGTAGTACTTCGTACACATGATAGATGGTTTTCTTTCCCATTTGATGGAATATGAGATGGATATTGGTAATTAAATTTTCATAATAAAATATAAATATATTTTATATATTTATTTTATTATATCATCATGTTTTAAGATTATTTGAAGGAGTTGTAAGAATAAATAAAATTAAAATGCATGGTTAAGGATAATACCTCTTCTTCTAAGAACCTATTTAGTTTTACACCTAATTCCTTATTAGGATGGTTTAATAATAAAAATATGGGCTCTAATACAATTAATGTATTTTTTTAGGTATTAGAAAAAAATTATTTTGAAGTGTGAATATGAGAGGAGTGTGGGTTCCCTTTTATAAGTGGGGGAAAGGACACACTTGTAATTTTTTTAAACGAAAAAGAAATACCAATGTTCTAAACATGGAAAATAGATACAAAACGGCTCATTATATAACCTTATATGATATAATGGCTAAATATGGTCATAAAATGTGAATTGGATAAGTTTTTAAGTCATTTAACAAGTATATGTTTAGTTTAACCCCTGGGTAAACTTGTTTTAACATTAAAAACATTAATTAGTTTTTACTATTTTTTCTATTAATTATTTAAAAAAATATACTAGAATTATTATATCATAATAATTATTATGATTAAAAATATATAATCCATATTTCTAAATTCAATTCACATTATTGGTAGGATTTAATTTAAAATTACACACGTAAACGTGACGAAAAAATGGTTTTTCAATGAAAAATATTTCAAAAGTATAAAAACTTTGTATATCAAATTTCAACATAAAATTGATTAAAATGACCTAAATTGGATTAATAATAATATAATTGAAATAATTATACTTTTAACCCATTTTAGAAAAATATATAACTTTATAAATGATTTAAATGTAACGGCGGTTTTTAAAAAAAATCGGTATTTTTTACTATTCCTTAAAAATTTAATCTTTTCAAAAAATTATGAAAAAATAAACCTAAGATAATTTTAAAATGTGATTTCAAAAATTAATTTCATTTCTTAAAATAAAATTTCTAAAATTTTGAAAAAAATAATCTTATCACTTTTTCAAATAAAACAATGAAATTTATTTTTTGAGAAGAAATGTGTTTTCGAATTATATAAAGACTTTACTAAAAATTATGTCCTTATTTATCAATATATTTAATTTATAAAACATATTAAAATTTACTTAAAAAATATGGTTATTTATATTCATACTGCTAATTTTAACAGCTATGTTATAACGATCATGGTGAAATAATAATATTATGAGTATATTATGGTTCATTAAAACTCGATGTTACATGTAACATAAGATATAGAATAAACTAAATTTATCAAAAAGGAAAAAATTTATAAAATATGTATGATTTAAATACTACCCCCAAGAAAATAAATTTCATCATCGAAATTTATCACTATAATTCAAACAAATGAGGATACTTCTACCTCATTATATCCTCAGGTTTCCATGTAGCTTCTTTAAGTTGGTGTTTTTTCCCAAAAACATTAACCAGGTGAGTGGTATTCTTTAATAGCACAATTTTATCTACAATCCAGAATCTACAACATCTATTCCTCATAATAAATTATATTTATCCAGTGGTATTACCTCTGAGATTAGTATATCTGATGCTTCAGGTATGTACTTTCTCAAGAGAGATACATGGAACACATCGTGGACTTAAGAGAGGTTCGGTGCTAGTGAAAAGTGATAAACCACTATCCCTAATTGATCAATAATATTTATGGGGACAATATACATAGGCCGCAACTTTCCTTTCATTACTAATATCAAAACCATATTCTTTATAGAAAATCATAGAAAATTTTTCTCACAAACTTTAAACTTTATATCAAGCTCAAAATTGTCAGCATAACTTCTCTATCATCTCTAAGCTTCCTTGGTGTAATGTTGAATAGTTTTTAATTTCTCAACAATTTCCTCAGTGAGCTCAGGTTCCAATATATTTCTTTTACTAACATTATCCTATAACATTAGAGTTCTAAACTTCTTTCTATATATGTATTTATAAGAAGTTATACGAATACTTGAGTGAACGTTATTATTGTATTAAAAATCGACTAAAGGAAGGTTTTCATCCCAAAAACATTTTAAATCCACTAAAAAAAGATATTATACTATCCTCTATGGTTTTCATGGTTCTCTCAGACTAGAAATCTATATGAGAATGATACACAGTGCTGAAACTCAACTATGCATCGATGGATTGCAGAAGACTACGCCAGAACTTCAAGGTAAACCTAATATCCCAATTAAATACAGTATAATGTGTTACTCCATGAAATATTACCAATTATTTAATTTATATTATGGAAGGTTGTTCAAGATATAAATCCACTTTTATATAAATTAAGTGTGCTGACTATGTGGGGAGATTGACTAAAACCCATATAGAATTATACCCTTTAGATGATTTGGGGAGTCCGGCAACAAAACACATGGTGATGTTTTCTCTTTTCCATTATTGTATAGGTAATGGTTGTAAAATACCCTTAGAATATTATCTCTAAGTATTAACTTTCTGACATAATAAGAACCTAGATACAAGAACTACAAAATATATCACTTCATTTAATCCCACCATAAACACTCTTTCTAATCTATGTACATCTTAATAATTCTATTATGAGCTTCCTAAAATATATCCTTCTTAAAATATGGTATGTAAGGAACATATAAATGGTTCATGAACCATTTAATTCCATAAAATTAAAGGTTAAACTCTAGAACACTTCAAATATTCTTCTAAAACTCTACATCTTCCTTCTGCACATCTTTAGTCTTCACTTGGATAGATGGTTGAACCATCATTTGATAAAGATAATATCCCCCCTACTTAAATATTTCTAGATCCATCCTTTTTAAATATATAAATATTTGATATTTTATGAGCCTTATCATAGATAAAATAGAATTACCCTTTCAAATCAAATCATCAGCCACCTTGTTCACTTTACTAGGGTGGTAATGTATTGAGAATTCATAATCTTTAATCAATTCCAACCATCTTCTCTGGAACATATTAAACTTATTTTGTTTGAATATATACATTAATCTTTAATGATTAATATATATATCAAACCTTTCTCTGTAAATATAACTCCTCCACATCCTTAATGAAAAAATTACTACATATTACTCCAAATCATGGTTTGGGTAATTTATCTAATGGACCTATATTTTTCTTGAGGCATATTCTATCACAATATAATTTTCTATGAGAATTCATATCAATAGCTTATTTTATGCATTAGTATATAGTAGAAACCCTTTCCCATTGTAGGATAATTCAATAACAAGTTTAATAAAAAAATTATTTTTAGTTATTTAAATTATATTCACATTCCATAGTCCAAAGAAAGTTGGATCCATTTGAGGTAACTTTGTGAGTGTATTAAACAATCATGAGAAATTATCCACAACCTACCAATAATATCCAACCAAACCAAGAAAGATTCAGATCTTAATCATAGTGGTTTGTTTTTTCCAACATTCAATAACATATGTCTTTGATGGATATATACTATCTTAAGATTATATGACCCAAAAATGAAACCTTTTGTAGCTGAAGTTCACACTTTATAAATTTATCATATGTTTTATCATTCTTTAGTGTCTTCAGTACATTTCTCAAGTTATCTTTGTTCATTTAATTTATCTTTTATTTTATAATAATTTCATTTATAAAGACTACCAAAAACTAATGAAGGTAATCTATAATGACTATATTCATTAAATCTATGAAGATATAAAGTGAATTGACAAGACGAAATGGAATAACTATACATTCATAGTGTCTATACCTTGAATGGAATATTGTCTTGTTTATATCCTCATTTTTAACCCTCAATTAGTGATATCCAAAACAAAGGTAATTATTGAAAATTTAATGATCTTTGTGTAGTTGATCAAGTAAGTAATCAATATGCGACATGGGATACTTATTCTTGATTGTGATCCTGTTCATCTCCTCATAATTAGTAAAAAGTCACATCTATCCATACTTCTTCTTATTGTAAACAAAACGTTCTCCCCAAGGTGACACACTTGGATAAATAACTCTATTATCAATATTCCCTTGGTGCTTCTTATTCAATTCATGAAACTAAATCAGATTGATTCTATAGAGAATCATTGAAATAGGTTTGGAACCCGGTATGAGTTATATTAAGAAATTAACATCACAATTCATTAGAATACTAGGAAACTCATTTTAAAATACACCAATAAACTCCCAAAAATAGTCATATCATTAATTTTTAGTTTCTCCTCAACCATTTGAGATAAAAACCCGTTTTAAATAGGAATAAATACCCATTAAATGGATTTTATTTCCATCAGATGTTCATAATTATCATATCATTGATAAATGATCATATGTTGGTTTAGAATATAAAATCTGACTTCCCTTTTAAATTGATGTGGTATTTATTTATATAAATTCAATTCATATATAATATAACATTTAATTCATCCATAGGGAGAATAATAAGAATTTTAGGAATCACACTCCCATAATACTCAATTAGATAGTAATCATAGACATGTGATGCAGTTATTATACCATTAGGTTTTTTTACTTTTGATTAAATATCTAATAATTAGGGTGGAATTTTTATACCCTTATAAAATTATTCAGATATAAAAGAGTGGGTGGATTTAGAGTCAAATAATAAATTATTATTTATAGAGTGGATGGTAAGTGTACCTTCCACTATGTTGTTATTGTACCCATAATAATGAATCTTGATCTCATGAGATTTACCTTTTTCCCTTTGCATAAAAGATTTATATCATCAATCATCATCAATAAAATTCATATTTGAGCACTGTTTAGCATAATTTTCCTACTTGTTATATGTGAAACACTTGAGTATTAGTGGTTGATTCAGTTAGATTCCAATATATTCATTTGATTAGCTAACTTATTCCCATAACTTTGTAATTCAATTTCTCAGTGACCTTAATTACTACACATAAAACATTTACCATCCCCCTTAAGGAAATTTCATCCATGTTTCCTTCCACACTTCAATAATAATGGAAAGTTCATCCTCTTATCTCCATGCTTTTTTGAGTTTCATTAAAATTTTATCATCATTTTCTTATCAAACATATGAGATTGATGGATAAATCCTATCTCTATTTCCACCTTATTAGTATATCTAAATATTTTTTCATAGCTATATAATTTCCTTATTGATAATTCCATTTGGAGACATTGTTTTAAACCATTGTAAAATCAATCAACGTTACTTTTATGTTAGATGATAATACCATAATCATACCTCGCGAGTCTTGTAAAATTTTCCTCATAGGTAGCAATGGACTCATCATCCTTATATATTATCTCAAGGAATTATTTCTACATTTTCATGTTAATAATATAATAAAAGTACTTATTGAAAAATAAGGTCTTAAAATCATCCCACTCCATGGATTCCATTTCTTCCTCTTGCCTCTTATTCTTGATAAGAGTATTTCATTGATATATTTTTCCATTCAAATTATAGATATCCAAAATGACTTTTCTATGCTTAAAACATTGGAGAATATAAAATATATTTTAAATGGTTCAATTACATTACTCAAAAACTAGTGGATTAGTGGAAAAAAAAAGAAGTTGTATGTTTCCTAATGAAGGACTCCATAGAGCATTGTTCCCACCTTTTCTTATTTGGAAGTTCACCACGATTCATAGCTTGAGAAAGTTGTTTAAGCATAGTAACATGATTTTTCATTCCATATCCCATAAACAAATTTTCCTTGGTAATATGATAATTTAATTTTCCATTTCATTCAGTATTAACACAATTACTATAGGTTCCACCCATTGAATAAAACCAAAAAATCACAGTGTGAGTAAAAGTAATCACAGCGGGAAACCAAATAATCATGAAAAATAATTTATAGGATGTTCAAATCAGGAAACATTCTTTCCAATTATGACACATTAGGTTTAATCTAGGTCATTTATTATCATAATCTATCCAAATCTTTATGATGGTTTATTAAGAGTTTGTGAATTTATAAAAAATATCCCTTCAAAGTGTCAAACTAGATGTACAAAAAGACACGTTTTCATGAACTAGGTAATGATTAAGTCAAAAACCAATACGCTCTTTATGTATTTATTATCCCTAGGTACAACTATTACAAATACACATCCACTAGTACAGTCCAGACAAGGATGTAATTTTTTGGAACCACTTGCTTTATCCTTCACCAAAATTCCAGGACATTTTTCTATACTTTGACTTATCACTATGGTTATCACTAAATTTTTCTCAAACTAGATTCCAAAGGCTAAATAAACCTTGAACTTATACTAACTAAAGTGACCCATAGTTTTTATAAATAGATATTTCTTATTATTATATGAATATTTATTACATGATATAACAATACATGCCATAATTGTATAAGTCTAGTGCCTTTGTAAACATGGATACATAAAATCCTAGTTTATATGTTAACCACATCATCTCCTACTAAGTTATTAATAACTAGAACCCTTCTTATACTTATCATATAAAAATCCTTTATTCATAACCTGGGTAAAGGAAACATAAGAAAGGGTTAGATCAGATTCTCAGTAGCAGTAAACAAAAGAGATATCAATGATCAAAAAAGAAAATAATAAGGGTATGAGAACATGATATTAACATTTTAAAATCATAACTTGGATATCAAATAACATAATCATGATTCATGGAATAAATCATGTAAGTTCATAATACATGAATCATAAAGGAAACAAAGAACATGATCTATGATAACATAACATTAACATATGACATAGATTTTTGACATACACATAAAAATATAAAATAATTTCTTTACTAGTTAAGGATCATTATCAAGACTATCATAATTTAATGGGATTATTCCCCAAACCATCATAGTAGTAAAGGTTCACTCCCAAGACTGTCAAAGTGGCCAAAGTACCTTACTAAACTGGGTTCACTCACCATTCCAATCCTATTTATCTCATGTGATATCAATATTTACCAAATTAATTGGAGAGTTATATAACTCTAGTCCCATGCATTACAAAAGTAAAATATTATATAGGTGTTCTACAAGATCATAAAACATTCATTATATTATACCCAGTGAAAAGGGAAAGAGACTCAAAAAAATCTTATCAGCATAATAATAAACCATCTAGATAATGAATAAGGATGGTATCATTTGATCATATCCCTAGTATACCATAAGTATAATAAAGGGTTATTATCATTTATTAATAGAAATTCCACTAAAAGATCATTAATAATATTCTTGAGGAAAATATTCCTTTCCCATTGAAATCAATTATTTAAAATATAAAAAATTCCCAAATATTAAAGAAATAATTTTCTTTGAAAATATCCTTTGAAAAATTTAATGGAATATAATAAATAAAATAATGGTAATGATGGTATAAAATTATGTTAATTTCATGTAAATTAAAACAAATATTCCCTTTGCATTTTTTCTAAAAATATAAAAAATTCCTCATTCAAAAAATGAGAAAAATATTAATTTTAAACAATTTTTTAGAGATTAAAACATTTGTAAAATTAATTTTAAAAATATATATATAAAATTTAAAAACATTTTTGAAATTTTTTTTAGAAAATATAGATATGGAAGAAAAGGTATTTTCGACCTAAGAAAGAAATAAAGTGAGTTTTCCTTAAAATTATTATTTCATTATCTTAAGTACTTGAAGAGAGGAGAATGAAAGGAAAACATATATTATTAATAAATAACCTGAGTATAATAAAATTTATTAGTTTATTGATGTATAGATCATAATCATTCAACATTAGAATCATAATAAAAAATAATATCGATAAACAATGAGATTATAACATAAAAATCTTACAACTTTGGTAACTTTTGAATCAAAATATCTGTGAAATAAAGAATCTTGGAGGGATATTTATATCCCAAAATTTTTATTATAAGAGTAATAAAATACAAACATGTTCAGTATATACACCACAAAAAAAGAAACAAGTGGTAAATATGGAATATGTCTCATAGTAGTAAAAGTGAGACGAAAATATATTACCTAAAGTCTCAACATTCTTCATAAATATATAATCATATTGTATAATTCATATAGGTTTATTATAAATTTATTCCATTACTATAATCACATATATCATACAATTTATGATTTATTATAACCCTTTTATCAGTGTTTCTTCTGGAAATGGGGGTGACCTTTTTTGTTTAAGGTTCAAACATTCTAATCGTTTTCTAACGGGTTTATTTGTAGATCCAGAAACATCCAATGATTCTATATCCATTTGGACCAACTTACCAAAGGTAGATGCTCATTAGTTGTGGACTGATGAGGCATAAGAATTTGCATTGGTCTAGAGGAGGGGAGGTTGGACTCATCACACCTTTTTGGGGGGAATTATTGTCTACTCTGGGACTCTCTTATAGATTTGAGTTATGTTCGTGAATCCTTATTAATTTACCATGTATGAAAATGAATTTTCCTTTAGATCTGACAATCAATGATTGATATGTATGAGATTTAGCGAATCTTTTATATATATTTGAGGTTCTTCATTGATAGAGATTCATCCGTATTTATTAGAGATTCTTAGTCAATGGTATCTTTCAACACATTATATAGAAATCTCTTGGTCATTATGATAACCATACTTGTTTTAAAGCCACTCAGTGGGGAACTTGAAGTTTATTGTCATTTAGAAGTAAATGGATTATTTCATAGTTGGTATCGTAACCATAGATGGGCTACCTATGTATCCATTTTTATAAAAGTAATCAGAACCCACGTATTTCGAGTGAAGAATTATGAGTTTTATGCATGATTAATAGCCCAAAGAAATATGTAATAATTACTTTTATGCTCTAAGATCACTTGAGTCATGCTCGGTGTGAGAAACAAAAGGTATCAGTAAAACCTAATGATTGTTCTATGAAAGATACAATCATAAGAAATAATGTGGATCTTATATATTTATGACTGGCCAAGGTTGATTAGGATTGAGAATTACTTCAGGGAAGAAACCCGGGAACAAGGTCCATAAAGGTATATGTGCTTTATGGAGATTTGGATACTCTAACTTGGGGCTTACTCTAGATGAAGATTCCCAAATTAGGAGGGGACTTGTTATTTGAGTTTTATTCCTAAGAAGGAATCCCAAATCAAAAGAAATTATGACTGGGGATTACTCCTGAAAAGGAGGCCCAGGTTAAGGAGACTTGAGACTTGGGGCTTACTCTTAAGGAGGATGCCTAGGTTAAGGGGAACTTGTGACTGGGGCTTCCTCCTGAAAAGGAGGCCCATGTTAAGATAAATTATGATTGGGGCTTACTCCTATGGAGAATGACCAGATTTGGGAACTTTGGAATTACTCCTAAGGAGGATTCCCATATTAGGTAACTTGTGATTGGGGCTTACTCCTGAGTAGGATGCCCAGGTTAAGAGAAATTATGATTGGGGATTACTCTTAATGAGGATGCCCAGATTTGGGAACTTGGGGCTTACTCCTAAGAAGGATGCCCAGATTAGGGAACTTGTGACTGGGGCTTACTCCTGAGGAGGATGCCCAGATTATAGAATTGCTCATCTTGAAGGATGAGGTTGAATGAAAGAAATCTCTAACCTTCGTGACATAAAGATATGTAAATCATGAGGTTTTGAGAGATATTCCATATAATTCCTTTTAGATAAGGAAGACTAAAAATGAAACATTACATAAATGGCTTTGAATATGGGTTTGAAGGATAAATCTTGAAGAGGAGAGGTGGATTTGAAGAAAAGAGTTGAATAGGCCGGAGGGGCACCCAAAATGAGGCAGGTACACAAGTCCTATTTGGGCGTGCAAGTCCTGATCACAGAAGTATACTTGTGCAACATGGGTGTACTTGGGCGACGGTTAACCAATAGGGTAATACTTGGGCGAGACTTGTCTCAAGACCTTAGTATTATCCCTAAAGGCTTCCAAAAGGGTGGCACACAAGTTCTGTTGAAGGGATAAGGTGGAGCGCAAGTGTGGCCATTTCCCTTAAGGGTTAGACACTTAGGCGCGCAAGTGTTGATGAATTTCAACACTTTGGCCTTGTTCCCGCTCTTTAGATCTTCCATTCTTGGTAAGAAATTACCTTAGAAGTGTTCAAAAGACTTCAAGAAAAGACTAGGGCACCAAGAGATTAAATCTAACTTTTAAAATTTTCATCCTCGAAATTGGGGGACCACATGGGATATTTATAGGCCATTAAGAACCTTGGGAGAAAATAAAATAGGGCGCGCAAGTCACCTATGCAACCAATATGTGGCGCGCAAGTATACTTGTGCGACCAGGGTGAAACGTACACAATCCATGATTAAAGAAATCATTGTTCATGCCTTTGTCAATTTTTTTTGTTCTTCAATGGATGAATCTCTTTGTGCTTAAGGTATTCCCCTTTTTCATTCGTTAGAATCTGTGACGAAAAGTAGCATCAAAAAAGTCCCCACTCAATGTTGGATCCGAAAAAGGAAATAGAAATTGACTCTTAGGTAAAGGAGAAAACCAAATAATTTAGGGTGCGTAGGTAGCGGTGCATAGGTGTGAGCCTCGCAGGGTATGGCGCATAGGTAAACTACTTTGCCTATAAATATATGGCACCATTTCATGCAAAGAACCTGGTTTTGAACATTCTGATCTCTCCGCACACAAGTATCTTGGATTTCGCTGATTAGCACAAGTGCTGTAGTCCACAGTTTATTGATTCTTTGGGTCACGCTTCTGCAGAGGTATTTGGAATTTCGCGGTGATACCTGTGCACCAATACTTGCGCGACCGGATTAGAGTTGTGCGCCAACATGGGACTTGCGTGCCTTAATGCCTTAGCCATTTTTTTTTGAATTTCTTCACAAATTTTATCAAAAAAAAACTTACTTAAGATTTAATTATTCAACCTTTGTTCAGATTCAATGGCTCTCAGAAGAATTGGAATGACTAATGAGCTAGCTAGCAAGAGGATTGATGACATGATGAGCATCATTGGCCATGATTATTACAATATTTGTGACATCACTCTCCCAGATTTTTCCAAGTACTTGAAGAATTATCATCTTAATTTCCCACAAAGTATTTACCTACCTCTGTATAGCTATGGTCATCTGCAAGGATTCAACGTTCCAGATCCATAGAATTATATGCCCGAGATGCAGCCACACTACAACTCCTCTATTTCAGTTATGCTGTTCATTAAGAGCAGCAACAATGATGTGAACTTTCAAAATTTTCCACCATTCCATTTCCTTGTAGATATGAAAATGGAAAACCATGGGATGATATGTTTTCCGTTGTTGGTTTATGGAGAGAAGAATATCTTTACATTAGAAACAATATCTAAAAAGAGTACTCTCTCTAAATGGCTCTTTACTTCCAATGCTCCATTCTCAAATCCATGTATCCATCTTCAAAGTATCTTGGACAGAAACAGAGTCACTGTTTGATCAGCAGAAAATTTTCTCAAACCGCACTCAAGTACATTATTTTACAATTGTTCCAAGAAGAGCTGGTATCACTGCATCTCTTATTGTATCCAGTTGAATGAATGAATTCCAGGTGGTTTCTGATGAAGCTTGGGATGCCGTAAATCAAATGAAGAGTTATGTTGAAAGCCTCTTGTAATTCCTGAAAATGAGAAGAGAATCCAATATGTGGATGTCCTTCTAACTCTTGTGCATCAATTAAAAACACATTCATCTTCAATCATTTGTGCCTGCATTCTTTTTATACCTGCTTAAAATCTTTACCTAAGCCAATAGGCCTAGTAATAATAGTTTAATTTTTTCTAGGATTTTAAAAATAACCCTACAAACTTTGAATCTTTTTATTGCTCAATATTACCTAAATCATACAAAATGTATGTTTAGTGAGATGGGACTTTAATTTTGTTTAGAGTTCCCTTGTCTTTTGTGGGCAGTTTAAATTCATTCACATCGGACATAAAAAGTCTAATTTGTAAGGTCAAATAGCTTTGGACGAATGGACAAAAATTGACTCAATTCCTTGATAATTTATCTGAAAACATATTACCATATTCAAGTATGGGGAAAAAATGTAAACTATGACTTAAAAAATTTTGAATTTAAGGAATGATATGAAAAAGGGATAAAAGGAATTAGAAGAATTATTTCTTAAGAGTGAAGTTACCACTATTTAACAAACCCGTTAGGGGGTTGAATTATGCAGGGCCACTTAAGGGCATTGGATGCATAGTCAAATAACATCATCTTTTGGGTGATAGGTCCATTATGTAGACTACTTATGCAAGGCCGCCTAAGGGCACGTGCTGCATAGTCAGGCAAAAGAACTCTCAGAAATTTTACTTTTCCATTGCTAAAAAGCCAGTGAAAGTTTATGTAGATTCAAATTTTCCCAAGCATAGAGTCTACTGTATGGAGAGAGGTAACTAAATATGGAATGGATATTTCCAATCAAGATTTTCAAAGAATTGGATGAATGTCACTCCTGTGAAGGTCTGACCCAAATGTAGGGAAGAGAAATATAAACCATAGACTTAAATACTTTTAAATCGTGAAAAAGAGTATGGGAAAAATATGTTAAGGATGGCTATTTTTGCATATCCCTGCATATTTCCTTTAAGATAAACAAGGGAAAAAGAGGTTTTCCTCACAAGAATGAAGTTACCATTATTTGACAAACCCGTTAGGGGGTTGAATTATGCAGGGCCACTTAAGGGAATTGGATACATATTTTAATAATAACATCTTTTGGCTGACATGTCCATTATGTAGACTACTTATCCAAGGCCGCCTAAGGGCACGTGCTGCATAGTCAGGCAGAAGAATTCTCAAGAATCAGACATTTTGTGACCAGAAGTCAAGAAAAGGGTTATTGAGATCTAGAAGTATTCAAGGTTAGGAGTATGAAACATGAAAATGGGTATTGTCTAATACATGTAGAGATATATAGACCACTGATAACCACAATCAGGTTGTGGCTGGGTCCTGAATTGAAATGATGGACTTCACCATGTATCCCATAAGGATGGGAATCAAACCATATGTTGTTCTTGAAATATAGTTTAACATCATGTGGGATGAGAATGTAGGAGATCTTAGTTTAGGTTCATAGAGCTCAGACCAGAATAAGGAATACACATTGTGTGTTTTATAAACCTGATGTGAATGAAGACCAGGGTTTTCATACCACATTCATGTTTTCACAGGGGGGATTTTCAGACAAGGGACTGAAAGTGGAATTTGGGGTTAGGCCCAAAGACTTGGGGCTGGATTTGAGGGATACTCGAACGTTCCTACATATCCCATAAGGATGGGAATCAATCCATACATAGTTCATGAAATACCCTCTATACAGATTTGGTTCGTACATGTGAAGGGTGGAAAGGAGGAATTTAGTGTAATGATGGTTTGACCCAAGATTAATGGTTCGGGCATTTCCATGTATGCACATAGTCTTTGAAATATGACATGACTGGATATCAATGTCAATTATGATTCCCTATGAGGTGAGGGACAATGAGGGACTGTATAGTCTAACGTCATATAGAAAGGACGATGGTGTTTCACATTTTAGTGTCATGTATCAGGGACAAATGGGACGTACACAGTTTAACACCATGTGCGATGGAGGTGAACCAATGTGAAGAGATTGGATTTGGAATGCTTAACGGATCAACATCATATGAGACAGAGGTGAATCGACATGAAGACATTGTTTTTGGGCTTGAACATCAGGAGGTTACCTATGTACCCAGCCTAGAAGGCGAGGATCAAAGTCTGTGTAGTTAGATTAAGATTGAATTGGTGATCAAGTTGTACTTGAGTACAACGAACTAAAAAAATGATGTTGGGACTTACGCATAGTTAGTGACCCAGAGAGGGTGTTATGGTTGATGTTTACTCTAAGATCACATGATTCATACTCGAAGTGAGAAACAAGAGGTATCAACAACCCTAATGATGCATATTTTAATGTCATGTAGGACATAAGGGACATGACACGGTTTAACGTCATGTTGGATGAAAGAGGGACTAGGCTATTTAAAGTCTTGTAATAAGGACTTTGGGGACTGTGCAGTTTAATGTTATGCAGTAAGGACAAAAGATGGGCTTTGTAGTTTAATGTCAGATAGCAAGGATGAGAGAGGAGAATATGTAGTCTAATGTCGTGAAGTAAGGAAAACACATTTTAACATCAGGTAAGATGAATATATACAGTATAACGTCATGTAGGACGAAAAAGGGAACACAGTTTAACGTCATGTTGGACAGAAGGGTGTTGTACAGTTTAGAGTCATGTGGCTATGATGTATGGAGGGACCGTGTAGTTTAATATCTTGTAGTAAGGACAAATGCTCTATAGTTTAGTGTCATGTAGCTAGGATAACACAGTTTAACGTCATGTTGGACAAAAGGATCTTGTAATGTTTTGCGTCATGTAGCTAGGACATTTGGTATTTGTGTTACACAAAATACTTCTTCAAGAATCTTGCATTGGTTGGAGTTGTAATGATCTCTCCATCCATTGAGATTAAAGAATAAGCTCCATTGGAGTAGACCTTATGTATTGGGTAAGGTCCTTCCCACATTAGCTCAAGCGTGGGTGGCTTCTTGCCTAGTATCATTGGAGTTATGAGGACCAATACCAATTCTCCTTGAATGAATGAATGAAGATTAACCTTTTTGTTGAAATCTTGTGCTATTTGATTCTGATAGAATTACAAGTGGTGTAGGGTGCACAATATTTTCTCATCTAATCATTAAAATTCATCCAATCATTTTTTAGATTATTCATCTGTAGATGATTGATCAAAAATGTCTACATTGAGAGAGGGTTATTGAACCTCAATGGGAAAGACTGCTTCTGTTCCATATACCAATGAATATCGAGTTGACCGCGTAGCAGTACAGGTGGTGGTTCGATAAGCCCATAAAGCATGAAAAAGTTTATCAGGCCATGATTTCTTATCATTATCCACCATCTTTTGCAGTATGTTTGAAAGAGTCTTATTGAAGAATCTTATTTGACCATTGGTCGATGCATGACACTGAGATGAATGGATGGATTTGATGTTGTATTCTTGATAAAACTTCCTTACCTCGGATGAACAGAAGTTGGTGCCATTGTCTGTTAATATGATATGAGGGATACCAAATCTGGTAATGATGTTAGAATTGATGAAGATAAAAAGGATTTTAGAACTAAATTCTTTGAGAGGTATTGCCTCTTCCCATTTGTAAAAGAAGTCAGTAGCAGTAAGAATATACTTAAACTTCTTGGATGTAGTCGAAGGGTAATGTCCTACTACATCCATTCCCCATGTGGCAAACAGCCATGAGTATTTAGCTGTGTAAAGAAACTGTGGGGGTTGATGAATGAAGTTTTCATATACTTGGCACAAATGAAACTTCTTAGTGAAATCAACACAATCTTGTATCATTAAATGCCAAAAGTATCCAAGCCTTCAAATTTGATTAGACAGTATATGTCCAGACTGATGGGCACCACATACTCCTGCATGTACTTATTTCATGACAACCATTGTCTCTTCACCATCAATACATCTGAAGATAATTCCATTAAAACGTTTCTTTTAGAGAATTTCTTGGTGACCTGGGCTATTATAAAGAGTAAAATTGACCACATGTTGCTGGACTTGTTCTTTACCGGCTCTATTAGGTGGGAGTGTTCTGTTTTTAAGGTATTCCCTAATAGGTGTCATCCAACCTATAGTATGAACATATGGATCAGAAATGGGACTAATTTCATTTATTTACTCTGTTCTGATTTGAACATAACGTGAAACTTTACGACAGTGGGAAATACTGATGATTGTTTCATCCCGATTTGGATCTTCCAGAGCTGTGGCTACATTACCCAGTGCATCAGCTTGGGCATTTTGTGATCACGGTACGTAAGAAAATTTTAGTCCCGTAGTAAATTCTTCCATTAACTCTATGAAATAATCATACAAATGGATTAACTTTTCCTTTCTGATGGCATAATCCCCATTGACTTGTTTGATTACGAGGTCTGAATCACATCTCACTTTTAAGTGACTCACTTGTGCCTGAAGCGCCAACTCCAATCCTGTGATGAGATCTTGATATTCTGCTTCATTGTTTGTACCGCCTTTCCATGATAAGAAGGAATAAGGCAGCACCTCCTTTTTTAGGGAAATAAGTAAAATATCCAACCCAAATTTTTTGAAGTAAGGATCTTCCATTTTCATCCCTTTTGGACTTCTAGAAGCACCATCAAAGTACATTTTCCATGTTTGAATATTATCGTGAATAGAAAAGACTTCCTCATCACGAAGTAAAATATCTAAAGATATATCTTCTACTGAAGGGTGTTCAGCAAGGAACTCAGCCAGATCTTGTCCCTTTATTGACTTTTGAGACATGTACTAGATATCAAACTGCTGCAAAATAACTTCCCACCTTGCTAGACATCCTGTAAGCATTGGAATACTAAGGAAAATTTGAGTGGGTTATTGCGAGATACCAAGTGGACCTCATGATGTTGCAGATAGTGTCTCAATTTCTGAACTGCAAAGATTAATTCTAGGCAGCACTTTTCAATACTTGAATATCGGGTTTCTGCTTCAAGCATAGTCTGAATGAGATTGTAAAGTTTGTTTTCATTCCCAAAATCATTCTTTTGGGAAATTAAAGCACCCAATGATTGCTCTAAAGCTGTCACATAAAGAATAAATGGTATTCCTTCAATAGGTGGCATTAATACTGGTGGACTCAAGAGATATTTCTTGAGAATGTTGAATGCCTCTTGACATTCTTCAGTCCACTGGTAAGTGACTCCCTTCTTCATAAAGTTGGGGAAGGGTAAACATTTTCCTGCCAAATTGGCGATGAAATGCCGAATATAGGCCAAGTGTCCTTAAAGTCCTCTAAATTATTTCAAATTTTGAGGAGGTGACATACCAAGGATTGATTTTTTCATCGTAGGATCGACTTTGATACCATGATGGCATACAACAAAGCCGAGAAATTTTCCCGAGGTTACCCCAAAAGCACATTTGAAGGGGTTCATCTTCAAATTGTGTTGTCAGAGTTTGTGGAATATGATTTCCAAATCATCCAACTGATTAGAAAGTTGTTTGTATTTAACCACCAAATCGTCCACATAACATTCAATAAATTTCCCTAAAAAGGGTTTGAAGATATGGTGCATGGCATGTTGATATGTTGCACCCGCATTCTTCAAGACAAAGGTCATTACCCGATAGTAAAACACACCCTAAGGGGATTTGAAGGCTATGGATTCTTCATCTTATGGAGCCATTCAGAATTGATTATACCCAGAATATCCATCCATGAAGGAAATTACTTTATAGCCAACTGTTGCATCAATTAAGAGTTCTGTGATTAGAACTGGAAAATCACCCTTGGGACAATGCCGATTAAGATCTCTAAAATCAATGAAAACACTAATTTGTCCATTCTTATTTTTCACAGGGACAATATTAGCCACCCATTTGGGATATGAAACTTCTCTGACGAAGTTAGATTTTATAATCTTATACACTTCAGCTTCAATTTTGGAGGCATAAGTTGGGTGTGTTCTTCTTGCAGCTTGCTTAAATCCTCGATGCTCTTCTGGAAAACCCAAATGATGAGTTGCAACATTGAGATAAAGACCTAGAATTTCTATATAATTCCAAGTAAATATATCACGATTTTTCTTTAAAAATGATGTATACATTTCTTGTTCTTCAAGAGTCATGGCCGTACTAATTAAAGTGGGGCGTGGATCTTCTTCTGTTCCCAGATTTATTTCTATGAGCTCATCCACAGTGGTAGAGATACCCTCTTAAAATGATGGAGGAGCATCCCTGAGATCTTCCACTTCTTCTTCTTAAATATGTGTCATTTCTTTTGTTTCTACTTTCATTGTAGATGACGATGGAAAATTTCAATGATCTGGAAAGAAGTTAAAATTTGAACATCTTGAAGAATATACTACCATTTCTGACCCTAATGATGATGAAGGGTCTTTCTAAGGATATAGAGAGGAAATGATGGATTGAGAATCGACATCATCGTTCATCTCTGGCATTGCTATAATTTCTTCTAGCCTGGTTGATGAAGTATAGAATTTCTGGATTTCAGCAGATGAAATGAAGACATCTCCATTTGAGCTTTCATCATTGCTTGGTGAATCACCAATTTCTCTCATGCTGACTGACTCAATTGTTGTAGTTTACATTATGGAAGTTTCCATATGATTATTTGTATTTGGGTGTATCCTGTCAATTTTACTGAGAGGCAACACATAATCTGTACTCACATGTATGAATGGGTTTACGGAATCTTTTCCAAACCGTATAGATCATTAATTTTGGTAACCTCCTTTGTCGTGGATTTCTCCTTCCCCTCCATGTGATAGAATTATGCCTCTATGTATTGAGATTCACATGTTTTGAATGGGGATTTATCACCGTACAATGTCCCAATTTGACCATTGAAATAATATTTGAGGCATTGATGGTACGACGACGGTACACCTTCATGTTGATGTAGCCAAGGTCTTACAATCAAAATGTTGAAGGCTGTGTCATGATGAAAAACCATGAAATCTGAATTGGATACAAGGTCTCTAAACTGAGTTCTGAGTGTAATCTCTACCTGAGATTCCTATTCATTTTTACCTTATCCTTGAAACATCAAAGTTGAAGGAGATAAATCAGATTTGGTGAGGCCCAATCGAGGAAGTGTACAAATAGGGATGAGGTTTACTCTTAAACCATTATCAATGAAAGATCATCAGATATCTACATCATTGACCTTTCCTGATAAATACAAAGGTCAAATATTTCCATGCACAAGATCATCTTCATCTTCATCTGTAAAAGATATCACTGTATGGAATTCTACATGACCATTCTCGACATGGTAGACTTCAGCCGCATCAATCTTAGTTTCAAATTCCTGAGGACTTGAAAAATCCTCAATAAGAGCCTCCTGAAGATCCTTGGATAGATTCAAGGCATCCAAAATTTATAACATGGCCAGTACTTGGGCCAAATATTTCAAGACATCATAATTTTCGTCCAAAGGTCTACGTTTCCCAATAGGAACATGTAGTTTCACAGGTTCCTTAGAAGTTGATGCTTTGGAAGTAGATGCATCTTGTATCAGGGTAAGAGTTGGAAATACTCCTGGATTTGGAAGATTAGACCTACTAGGTCTATTTATTTTCTTAGAGGAAGAATGTTTAACCTCTAACCGATCGTCCAAAATAACTTTTCCAGGACTGAATCTTCCATGTGTGGAAGAACATGCTTGTTCTTGTTGAGCCCGTTGAAGGGATCTACCATGAGTTTCTTCTACATATACAGTTCTAGTAGGGGTAGGATTGAAATACGGTCTTCTAGAATATCCACATCTTCCTCTGTATCCTAGATCTCTGGAACTCCCTCTATTTCCTCGGTTTGATATAGGGAATTAATGCTCATCAATATCGAAACTGTGACTGGCATAAGGATCTGTTACGTAAATCATGTCAACAGAACAAAATATCAAATCTCCATTTGATGAACATTCTTCCTAATTAGCTATTTTATGATGTGTCGTTTGGTGGGGTGGTGCCTATACTTTTGAAGTAGATGACATAAAATCCGCCAGAGTCAATGACAACTTGGGCTTTGACACGAGCTCATCTTCTTATGACTTCTCTTCTTTCTTCGACTTATGCCGCCTATTTGAAGATTTTATTTCTGATGAAGGGGGTTTTTCTATGGCATTCATAGTAGAATACACAATTGGTTTCTTCAATTGTGTTCGTAAAATGTCATGATTTCAATTTATCGTTTTCCTGACCATCCAATCATCATATTTCTGTGCATTTTTGCCTTTTACTTCTTGCCACTCGCCTTCTTCCTCAAGATCTGCAGTAGTAACACATGCTACCTGGGCTGAAGAACCTTTCAGTTTTACCTGTCCCAAGTCCACCATCTTTTGTAGGAGGTATTTGAAGACAAAACACTCTTGAATGGGATGTACCAACATCTGATGAAATGGGAAATAGCTGGGAAGGTCTTTATCTCCTTCCTTGTTCGGCCTTTTAGGCCTTGGAAACTGATCCAAATTATTTTCCAGAGCCAAAATGAAGTAACCAGGAACTTGTTCATTTAGGAAAGAATAGACTTTGTTCTTTAAATCTTCAAACTATTTCTGCCTTTGATCTCTTTGATCATCTTGACGAAACGACCTCTGTTTTTGACGCTTAGGAGGTGGAGCCCTTCTATAAGATGAAGGTATTGAAGTGGAAGAAGGTACAAGTGCTTGTTTACGTGTGACCGTAGCAGTCTCTTCTTTACCCATTCTCCTTCCTGGATCTGATGGATTTACACAAAGTTTTATCCTTAGTCTTTGTAAAAGAGTCTTAGATCTTCTGAGCGATCGAAGTAAGGTCTCGAAACCCTCCTGTGTATTTCACAGGGATCAAAAGTGTACATAATTCATCATGAAAATTTTCCACAGAGATTGGAAACAACTCTTCTAGAGGGAGTTCTATGCTTAAGGAATACGTTAAACCCTTATAACGAGCAATGAAATCCAAAACTCTTTCATTCTCCCTTTGCTTACAATTTGTAAGATAAAAAACTGTTGTCTTTGGAAACGTTGAGCAGAATTGACGAAGGAATCATTGACGTAGATCTTCCCACCCAGTAATTGACCGGGATTGCAATCTTGTATAACAGAAAAAGGTAGGCCCTTATAATGACTGTAAAAAACACCTAATATTAACTGATTCTTGTTGTTGAGGAGTTACCATCATAGGATCACAACGAGAAACAAAATGTGTTAAGTGTTGTTCTGGGTCTCCCAAACCATTAAAAATTGGTAATGTTGTACTTGAAAAATTTGATTGGGTAGGAATTTCATCAACCCATTCAGGGTATGCTCTCTTTTATGGTTGAATTTGTGCACATTTTCCCTCCATAGAATCCAACCGAGCTGTTAATGACTCAATGGTAGTTATTAAATTTTGAGAAACATCTGGTTGAGCTTGGACCTGAGCAGGTGCAATAACTAGAGCATGGACAGGTTTGGTGACTGGTACCACAATTTATGGTAGCACTACTGGTTGTTGTTGTGAATGACCCATAGGATTTGACCAGTGAGGGTGTACTGGTAAAGGAGGATATTCTTGATCCATCTCAGTAGCTGCATCAAATTCATTTAACTTAATGACTCCAACACACTTAGGAGGAAGACTACCTTGAAGTAGTTCTGCATTCAACCTCCTTAATTCATTCATTTCATCCTCTTGTTGTGCGAACCTTTCCTCTAGTGAGAGTTATTGGCCTTCTCTATAGGTAGTGTGTAATGTAACCAAACTTTTTTCCTTTCCCCTTTTTCGATGCCTTTTGGAGAGGGGGAAGTCGGTTATTTGAAGGAATACCTAGATTCTGGGTAATCCTTTAATTTCGTGTATGCACACCTTCTTCATTTGCCTCTGTGTGTAAAACCTCTTGAGCAAGAACTTCTTCATCAAATCCCTCTGAGCGAGCCTCATGATCTGGAGGATTAGCAATAATGGCATTGATGACATTTATTGATGCATAACGCATTGAATCCCTTATATCGGAATTTCTGTGATGTTGTCTTCTTCCATGTCCTTGATGAGACATTTCATTTTGTTGAGTTGATCCCTCAGGAACTTCTTGATGAACCGTAATTTGGAGATAATCTCCAAATAATTCAGCTCTTCATTCCTCTTGTGGCTTCTTCCCTAATTGAGATAAGACTGAATGTCATTGAGGAAGAGATTGAGGATTTGAAAAAGTCCCCAGTCTGGTGGACTGGGGTTGTACCTACTATTCCTGCTCAACTCCTCGAATCCTATTTGTTGATTCCGAGGGCTGATCTAAAAGAGTACCTAGTCTGGGAAGCTGGGGTGGTTCTTGAGCTACTATATCTGATACTTTCTTAAAAGCTATCCTGATATTGCGGACTTTAGTTTAGAAATTTGTTGGATTCATCAACCTACATCCACTCAAATCACCTGGGTCAAATGATCGTTGGATGATTTCTGAAACTTCTGTCACCTGATGATATGCACACTCTAAATGATAGGCTTGTTTGATATTCTAATTTTCTTGATTTAAGAGTAATTCGACAACTTGTCCTTTGTATAACTAACTTTAAGAAGAACTAATTGAGGCATGTTACTAAGAAATCTTTTGATTACACACAAAACCAATTGGCTTTGTCCAGCTATGGGAAATAACATTGCATGAGACCAATTTTGGTGGGCTTTGTTTATTGGAGAGTACAGTGAAATGCAGTGCTCCATGAACACCCCATCCTCTGATATGAATACCAGATGGGGCATTGGTAATTAACTGACACAATCTTTTTAGTGCACCAAGGCTTGAACGCTGAAGGGATCTCTACTGCTTTTCAACCTTTGGATATCGGGAAACATAGAGAGATGCCAAATCAATTTGGCGTTGTAACCCTTCTATTATCTTGACATGATTTTCATATTCATCATAAGATAATATTTTCTTTTTCAATTGACAAATATTTTTACACATGTTGAGATGAATATCATGAATACAATCTTCCGTCAACATTTCTGATATATCATACTGAGAGTCATCCAAAGGCCAAAACATGACTGGTACTTCACCTTTCGCTAGTTGTTTTCTCATATTCAGCACTCCCTCCTTATCATTCGATGAATATTCTTCTACCTGATTAGACCAAAGCTGGTGCTTCTTAGATGCTTCATCAGATTCAACAATATTGGTAGAGAATTCATTTATGAAACTAGAAGATGAAGGACCCTGGGGTGGTTCAGAGAATGACCTACACCCCAGGATATCTTCTGATTGAGAAATTATTTCACCTGCTAGAGGTAAAGCATCAGACATGACTGGCTTCACATTTGCAAGTGCCTCAAGATAATAGGGCTTTCTCATTACTACAATTTCCTTTGAATAATTTTCCAGGAAATACGAATTACTACTGTGGAGATGACTTTCACAATTAAATTCATCATCATGGGGAGGACCACCATGGTGGGTTACAACAAAAGATGAAACCGTTTTCTCCTTGATCTTATGGACATGTAGAGGGTTATCGTAGCCCTCATCTAAAGATAATACTTCAAGATCGACTGAATTGTCATGAAGCAATCCTTCATGAGGAAGTGTCTGATGAAGAACTTTGGAATTATTGTTCCCACTATTGGGAAATGAGAGAGTAGAATCTTGAGTTTCAACAGATAATTGACTGAGGGCTTCATGAACTCCAGCATCGAGCAAGGCATTATTACAGATCGGCTCTTGATTTCTTGACTGTTCTGTATGGGTCTTTTTCTTAGATGCATTCTTAATCATATTGGGAACCACTTGTTGAAAAAACTGGTTATTATGGGCAAGTGTATGTGCCTGCTCAGGAGAAATAGTAAGGTTAGGCTGATTATCTCCATTCAAATCGAGTGTATGTTCCTGACTTCATTGTCTGCATGACATGGGCGAGTATGCCCCAAATCCCTCTTAGACTAGAACAGAGGTGTGTATCTATTCCGGAGTGATATGTTGATGTGTCAATCCACTGGTAGGGACAGATTTGTATTTATTTCCCGGTGATGCTACTGAAGTTGTTATAATATTCTGATAGGCATCCAAAATATGGGCAGAGATTTGCTTTTGCTCTTTCACCATTGTCAGAATGTGCTTGGTGACTTCAGCTACCGGAATGAGAATATATGTCCATTCCATTCTTGGAGTAGGTGTATGTGCCTTCTCCTGTCCTCATTTTTCCTGTCAGTGAATTCTTATTGTACTCATGTCTGGGGGCAGAGAGTTGAGTCTACTCCAAATTTGTCATCGGAGCTTTCCGACTGACTTCTCTGGGAGCTACCAAATGAGACTGTTGTCCGGATTGATGAACATTGGCAGGTGTATGTGCATGCTGTGTATTTTTCATCAAGTATGGTTGATGAATTTCCTTCAATACTAGAAGACGAGACTGCTGACAGAATTGTTGATTGTAAACTGGTGTATGTCCCTGCGTATCAGTTTCCACCATATTAAATTGGTGAGCTTCTTTGCGTGTAGTCAGACGAGCCTACTGACTAGATGATGAGTTATAAATAGGTGTATATGACTACCTATAATACTCCACCAGAATTACCTGGTGGGATTGGCGTGTTACTGTTAGAAAAATCTGTTGGTAAGTAACATCAGGACGGACAGGTGTGTATTCCCACTCGTTGTTTTCCATCAAGTTGTCTTGATGGACTTCTCCGGAGGTGGAAGAAGTAAGAACCTGCTCCCTGTTGACCAGATTTCACCTCTGGAGGTTCGTCTTGCATGTTCGGGTCTGAGGAACCATAGCCGAACCCCTAAAGCCGATACCCTCATCATGTTGAGGGCGCACTGCCGCACGAGTCTAGCGGTGATTATTGATGGGAGCCCTCAGGAAGGACTCATGTCTTCTTGAATTAAAGTCTTGAGTGAACTTATAATTCACCACTCCTTAATATGGGAGGGAATGGTGACTGTGATCTAGGGATAACGACCTGAAATGGTTGGAAATGGTGGTTGGCACCACCTATTTCATGTTCACTGGTCATCGCTATCCAGACAACTAGGGTGAATTATTGACTTGGAGGGCTTGTCGAGTGGCCTCCAGAGTCAGAATGGTACTGTGTTGATGGTATTCTTTAACCAGTGCAGTTGAGACCCAACATTGAAGATGCTGAGTAGGTGTTGTCATCCTCAGAGTGGATGATGTTCCAGAAGGAGTAGCAGTAGTGGCATTCACAGGTGTAAACTTTAGAGAAGTCATTTTTTGTAACGCAGAGATATCTTGGAAAAGAGTGCATGTTTGATATAACAGACATAATCAAGATACGTTTGGCCACTACATCTTTTCGATGAGCACACATGTTATTGATTGTTTTGTTGGACTTCACATTGAGTTAAATAGGGGCCTAAAAAATAGGTAAAACATCATTTAACTTGGTTAAGGATTCACATCAGGTTCACCATTTTTTGTTACTTCTGGAAATGGGGATGACCTTGGTTGTTAAAGGTTAAAACATTCCAATAGGTTTCTAATGGGTTTATTCATAGAACTGGAAACATCCAATGATTCTATATCCATTTGGACCTACTTTCCAAAGGTTGGTGATCATTAGTTGTGGACCGATGAGTCTTAAGAATTTGCATTGGTCGAGAGGATGGGAGGTCGGACACATCACACCTTTTTTTGGGGAATTATTGTCTACTTAAAGACTCTCTTATAGATTTGAGATATGTTCATGAATCCTTATTAATTTACCAAGTTTAAAAATGAGTTTTCTTTTAGATCTGACAATCAATTATTGATATGTATGAGATTTATAGAATCTTTTATATGTATTTGAGATTCTTCATTGGTAGAGAATCATATGTATTTATTAGAGATTCTTAGTCAATGGTATCCTTCAACACATTATATAGAAATCTCTTGGTCATTATGATAACCATAATAGTTTTAAAGTCACTCAGTGGGGCACTTGAAGTTTATTGTCATTCAGAAGGACAAGGATTATTTCAGAGTTGGGATCGTACCCACAGATAGGCTACCTACATATCCTTGTTTAGAAAAGGAATCAGAACCCACATAGTTCGAGTGAATAAGTATTAGGTTTATGCATGATTAATGTCCCAAAGAAAGATGTCATAATTACTTTTATGCTCTAAGCTCACCTGAGTCATGCTCGGTGTGAGAAACAAAAGGTATCAGTAAAACCTGATGATTATGCCACTAAAGATGCAATCATAAGAAATAATGTGGGCCTTATGTAAGTATGACTTCCCAATGTAGATGAGGATTGGAATTTAATTCTGGGAAGAAACCCGGGAACAAGGTCCATAAACGTATATGTGCTTTATGGATATTTCAATACTCTAACATGGGGATTACTCCTGAGGAAGATGCCCAAATTAGGAGGGGACTTGTGATTTGGGTTTTATACCTAATAAGGAATCCCAAATCAAAAGAAATTATTATTGGGGCTTACTCCTGAAAAGGAGGTCTAGGTTAAGGAGACTTGAGACTTGGGGCTTACTCCTAAGAAGGATTCCCAGGTTAAGGGGAACTTGTGTCTGGGGCTTCCTCCTAAAAAGGAGGCCAAGGTTAAGAGAAATTATGATTGGGGTTTACTCCTAAGGAGGATGCCCAGATTTGGGAACTTAGGGCTTACTCCTAAGGAAGATTCCTAGATTAGGGAACTTGTGACTGGGACTTATTCCCTAGGAGGATGCCCAGGTTAAGAGAAATTATGATTGGGGCTTACTCCTAAGGAGGATTCCCAGATATGGGAACATGGGTCTTACTCCTAAGGAGGATGCCCATATTAGGGAACTTGTGACTGGGGCTTACTCCAAAGGAGGATGCCCAGATTAGATAATTTCTCATCTTGAAGGATGAGGTTGAATGAAGGAAATCTCTAACCTTCGTGGCATAAAGATATGTAAATCACGAGATTTTGGGAGATATTCCACATAATTCCTTTCAGATAAGGAAGCCAACAAAGGAAACAGGCCATAAATAGATTTGAAGAGGGTTTTGAAGGATAAATATTGAAGAGGAGAGGTGGATTTGAAGAAAATAGTTGAATAGGCAAGAGGGGCGCCCAAAAAGAGGCAGGCACACAAGTCATGTTTGGGCGCGCAAGTCCTGATCGCGCAAGTATACTTGCGCGACATGGGTGTACTTGGGCGACGGTTAACCAATAGGGTAATACTCACCACCACAAAAACAGTTTTTTGTAGCACCCACCCTTTATCAGCACTAACGAAAAAGCGGTGATAAGGGGGGGGGTGCCTTTATCAGTGCTCAAAAAAGTGCTGATAAAGGGTTCCTTAATCAGCGCTCAAAAAAGCGCTGACAAAGGGTGCCTTTATCAGTGCTAAAAAAAGCACTGATAAAAGCACACCTTTATCAGTTCTTTTTTTAGCGCTGATAAAGGAACCCTCCTTTATCAGGGTTTTTTTAGCGCAGATAAAGGGACCCCCTTTATCAGCTCTTGTTTAGTTGCGCTGATAAAGGGTCAACTTCAAAAAAAATATTAAAAAAATATATTAATATATTAATATATAAATATAGTTATATTGATATAAATATAATATAAAATTTTTAAATATATTTTAGATAAGTATAAATGTACATTTACACTTAATATACTTAATATATAAGATATTTAGTGAAAATGGATTCTTAAAAAATTTAAAAAATATTTTCAATTAATAATTTTCTAATTATTATGGAGTAATAGTAATTTATTAACAATTTGAAGACTAATAAAATTAAAAAAATTAAAAAAAGATCCAAAATATTTTGAAAACGCAACTCAAACTTCAAACGGCCACAACTTTTGATCTGGGAGTCCGTTTGAGCTCTACCACATATCCAATCGAATCCTGTGATGAGATCTATGTCACTATGACCCTGTCGAGTAATCAAATTGTTGCCTTATCATTGAGATCCCATTCACCAAATACGAACATGTCGAAAGCATCCACCGAAGGTCTCCTCCGCTTGAACCGATATACCTGTGTGAGATTCAACAGCGTAGAGGTTTCTGTGAATTTTGATGTTGAGATCTGCAGATTAGGAAAGCCATCAAAGAGCCCTAACACCATAGGGCTCAACGAGTCCTTCGGGAAAGGAAGAAGGAAATCAGGATTCGAGAAAGGCTGAAAAGAGGACCTCGTTCTTCCAAACAGTAATGATATTCCCTCCCCCACCAAGGGGGGAGGAGCTGCTGCAGGATCCGCCGTCATCACCGAGGGAAGTAGAGCATCGCATTCACCCCCTTATGAAGACAATAATTATTTATTAGATAAAACTATCATTTCTTTTTATTACTATGAAATTAATTTTATCACTACTAACTATATTTTAGTTTTTTGAATTTTAAATACATCCTAATTGAATTCAATATATGGATAATTTTAATAATAAACATAACAAAATCATATTTATTTGAGGAGAAATATTATTTATATTTACAATATGATAAACAAGGGTTTTATAAATTAAAAAAAATATATTTTTAAATTATTAATTTTAATTTTTAAATATTAAATTATTATTAAATTTTTTTAAGAATTACATTAACTCTTGAATTATGTCATTGTAAAAAATGTGGTATCATTTTCGAAATAAGAAATTTTGATTTTAAACCCAAAATTAATCTCCTTTAAAACAAACTATTTTTTGAAAATATAATAATGATTATGTGAAAAAAATAATATAGTACATCTTATAGAATAAAAATTCTATGATTTATTTTTGAAATCATATTTGAAAATATATGGGGGAGATTTTTATTTGAAATTTTTTTTTTACTATTTATTTTATTATATTATATAAGAAAATAATTCAAAATATTTTAATTTAATTGTTCATAAATAATAATATTTAATACTATATACTTAAACTATTAGCATAAAATGTACATTATACTTAGAAATGGTTATCTATGCAAATAATATTAACATTAAATCATACTCTTTATTTAGCCATGAAATAAAATATCATTTAGTTATACAATATATTTTTATATACAAGATTTTATATTTTTTATACATTAATATTAATAATATATGTCTAAGTTATGACTAATAATTTTAGTTTATTTTTTAATGTGAAATAAGAAATTTAAATATATATTCCCAAATCTCTATGTGTTATATTCCCCCTTAAATATGTTAATATTTAAAAATTTATATTATTTATCATTAAAAAATAGTTAATGATATGTAAAATATTTATATTTCCCAAGATAAAACATCTATAGAGACATAAACATTGAAGAGATTGTAAATGATTCATTTCCTCTTAGAATATGTTAGGCTAACTGTTTCTGGAATTTTCAAGGGAGTGCACTTCAATCCATGGGGATGTGTTGTGATATTTCCCCACATTCCCTTATTCTAATGGCCGGTGGTATCTATTGCTTATTCAGGGTTGTTTTCCCCTTAATTAAAACAGGATGATGGGATTTCCATTCCTCCTTCAAAGGATTCCTCTTGGGAATTTGTCACATAGTCCGGGTCTCCCTTAATGATTTTTACTATTGTCCATGACTCTCATTCCTAGTGAAATATCTTTGTGGGCACCAGTTAGTTACGATAATTCTATCAAGACATTCTAAGGGGTCATGATAGGGAAGATACCTTCGGTTAGAGTAGATGACAACATCATGCATGTCCGGGAATCTATAGATGCATGGACATTAGGAAACATGTATCCTTCCACGTAATAGGGTACCACAAGGGAGAATAACCGAAGGCATCCCACGTCAGACATGGGGTATCATATGTGGAATACTTGTCTCTGGGGGTTTCCTCAGCTTTAATTTTTAACACGGGGTATGTCCCGGTTTTAACTTCTTGTGGTGATTGTTATGCCAAAGGCATGTATTATGAGGTTTTCATCAGACATCTCATGTTTAACACAAGGTTGGACACATGACTAATGTCTTGAAGAGAGATTTATGCCAATGGTGAGTCTTTCAAGGATTTCTATAGGCTTCTTATATTTAACTCTAGGTATGTCGCGAGTTTAATTTCTTGTGGAGAAGAAATGAGAGTTATCAAAACATCCCATAGAGACAAATCAGATTGGTATATACCTTGGAGGGATCTCCTAGATGATTTACCATATAGATGGATCATAACACCCAATGATGAAGAATTAGAGGTGGTGTGTCCCATAGAGGAAAGATATTACACAGTGGAGGGTGATCTGACACCACTAAAGGTGTATCTGAAAGAGTGTACCCTAGAGTGGGGAACACTGGTTGGACATGTCAGAATGCCCAATGAGAGTAGAACCAGGGTGGTATGTACCATAAAGGGAAGATCACCCACTATGAAGGATGAATTTGACACCGTTGAGGGTGGATTATGGAGAGTGCCCCCCAGGATGGGGAACACGATGGTTTACCATTGGTCGGGATTGAACATCATGGATTTTTCCTACATACCCTATGTATGAGATAAGGATTAAAACCCATGTATATCAATGGGAGGTAAAGGAATCCTGGTGCACACAAATCACAGTGACCCAGAGACATTACGAGGATTACGCGTGGTTAGAGGCCCACCGCAAGAGGGACACTCTTGGTTGGATGGTTATGGATGTTGTGGGGATTATGCATGGTTTTCTTCTTAGGTGCCGAAATGGGAATAAATTAGATGGATGTCATTATCCCATAGGATGTGGGGTCCTGGGTAAGAATCAGGATGTGCGATTCATGGTTGAACAAAAAGGATGAGAGTTATGGGAAGAGAATGATATGGTGATAACGTTAGTGCTGGTCATGAAACTCTAAGAGGCTTCCTACATATCCTTGTGGAAGGGAATCAAGGTCTGCATAGTTCAAGATGGGTGTATGTGACACATAAGGAGGGGGCCCATGAGAATTGATGCATGGATATGACTTTGAGGAAGTAAAACTCTCTCAGGTTAGGGAATGATATTTATGAAAAAACCAAGGCTCGATGGAGAGACTAGGATGAGACATGGTAGATGGCATTGAACCGTAGGGATGTTGCATACTTATCCTCCTGGAAGGGAATCAATGTTCACATAGTTTAGGTTGGTGTATTCTAATCGGGGTGTACACAAATAACAATGACTCGATCAAATATTGGGGCTTATGCGTGGTTAGAGGCCGTAGAGTTGGTCTGACTTGTCATGACCCATCCCCCAGGGCCCGTGCCGTGACGACCCCAAACACGCCTTCCATAGGCCAGGGGCTGGAGACTAGCACAAAAGGCGTAATTCCCTAAAATTGGGAAGGCATTGCCTTTATAACCTATAAATGCACACAACAGAGTACAATATGGAAGCAAAACACTAAGTAAAACTTTATACACAGAGTGCTGAAAAGTAAAGGGTCCAGAATACTATCCCAACATGAATGTACAAGTATAACTGAAAAACAAGTACAACTGAAGAAAGGTAAATAACTGGTGGATCACCCACAAAGAAGTTTTACCTAAAGGGTTGGAACATATAGCCTCCACAACACTCCACGTCTGTCCGTATCCTTTGTGTACCATCACGATGTGTGGTCCACCTCCGGGTACTGTCCAGTCCTGGTACACTCAGCCTTAGTCAGCACTATCTATCGTCTGCATCCAACACAATGTGGTGTGGTCATAGCCCGTCCAGGATTGAGTATAACGATACTCAGTATGGACCTCGAGACCCTCAAGGTCTCACAAAATCCAATAAGGATAAACCACAAATTTTTAATTCAACAAATAACTCCTCTTAGGTATAAGCCCATACATATACCTATGTTATCAAGTAATCCATCTCCATCATGAGGTAAACACAAATGTTACTGATTTAGCTCAACCAGGATTTTTGATGTTGAAACCTCAGATGCTGGAGAACTCCTCCTCTATCGAGTACAGTGGGCCTGCCGCAACACCAATGTGCTTCCCACTAACCTTGCACATATGAGGTACTCCTCCTGTCGAGTACGATGGGTCTGATGCATCAACAAGGCACTCCCCACTGTGGGTCTTCCGCGTCACCAAGGTTCTCCCCCTCATAGCTTGCTGAGGTACTCCTCCTATCGAGTACCGTGGGTATGCCATAACACCAAGGAACTCCCTACTGCGGGTCTACTGCGAGACCATGGCGCTCCTCGATGGGCTAGTAGAGTCACTCGAGTCTAAACGATCAACAATCTTTAGATCTAAGACAGTTACTACGTCTCTACACTACGCATGCTCTTCTTTGGGAGGATCCTTTCCACGAGCTACTGGTCGATACTCCAACTATAACAAAGTACCACAAATAAGTATCTCAATGGTTTTCCATGTCATAGCGGTCTAAACGTAATAGACGACGCGACAATCAGATACCCGGTCTGGGAGTTATTAACCTTTTAGTCTCGGGGGCCTTGTTGGATTCATGCTCGAACCAACCTAATTGTATATCAAATATACACAAAACTCTATTGGGGTATAGAAAAAATGACCACCACACTCCAAGAATTTTAGTGCTACTGACGGTTTGTCAAACTGACGTCTGATACCAAATATATGGCCAAAAGAAAGTAAAGGGTCGATAGTGGGCTGGGGTCTGGTCCGACCCATTTGGGCTGACCAGGTCTGGGTCGACCCGGTCAGACCGGTTGGGTCTAGCCCCGCCCATTGGGTGGGCCAACCTGTTAGGTTCGTCCTATCCCACTTGGTCTAGCCCAGCGGGCCGCATGGGTGGTTCGGTTCAAGCTTGGGGCCGGTTCGGCTCGGGGCCTCATGAGGGCGCAGCCTGGCGTAGCTCGGCCCGGAGGGCGCAACCGGGATGGTTCGGCCAGGGCGCCATGAGGGGGACGTGGGAGGCATGGGGCGCGCGAGATGTGTGGGGTGCGCGGGGCACATGGGCCGACGCGGTTTGGCTAGGCACACGGGAGGCAGTAGGGTAGGCTGGGAAGCCAGGTGGTAGTCGGGGAGGCCGAAAGGCGGGCTGGCAGGCGGCCGGGCACGCCGGCAGGCAGTCCAGCGGGCGGCTGGACAGGGTGTGGCCAGGCCGCCTGGAAACCGGGCAGGGTGCTGGGGGGCCGACGTGTAGCCGTGCAGGCCGTCGGGGCATGGCTCAGGCTGGCGCGGGCCAGAGGGGGTCGGTCGGGGCGCACAAGAGGCCAGTGACAGCCGGGAGCAAGGGGCACGGGCCATCGGTGGTGCGGCTGGGGGTGGATCAGACAGAGGGCCGAGGTTCGGCCAAGAAAACCGGAGCACCGCTGGGGCGGTGCAATTCGTGGAGGCCACAGGTAGAGAAACCTTTTTCATCACCTTCGTCATCGTTCCATCACCACATCGCCACGCCGAGGATTATCACAAAAAAGTATTGAAGAGGGGTCGGGCCATGTTTGTTTGACCCACACCCTCCACATTTAGGGTAGTAACAATAGGTTCATCAAGATAGAAGTATGATGAATAAAATCTCACCCGCAACAATTCCTTTCCAACTGAAAAAGAAGATTCAAGGAAAGCATCAAAATGTAATTAACCCCCTAGCTTTGATCATTGTTTGATGATGAAGTCACCGAAAGTTGACGAAGAAGATCGTTATTCTTCGCATCCACCGCACACTTCCAATCCCACATTGTGTCGACTGTGAATGATGCTCCACATCAGTAGGTGTCTGGGGAAGAATATCGAAGAGTATTTTTGTCGACATTCTTCATTGGAAGAACGCATTCATCATTCTTCGTTGGGTGATGTGGTTCTTCGTTGGAGAATTATAATCCTCCCTAGATCTCCTCTCCCCAATTTTCCACTAAATGAGCAATGCCAAACAAAATAATAATAGATTGAGTTATATATTATTTTATTTCCACAGAATTCAAAATGGTGAATTAATTAACTTGTATCCCCCATTAATTAATTCATGAATTTTGGCACACATTAATTTAATGAGGAGGATTGGCACACCTTAATTAGGGGAGTTGGAACCAATAATGTAGGGTGAGTGTAGAGAGACTCTCCATTATTAATTTGGGGAGTTGAGAGGTTTTCCTATCCCTTCATTAATTGGGGAGTTTAGTCCCATGTGGTCCCCACGTCATAACCTCTTGTGGGAGGTTAGGATCAGGTGGGCCCCACCACCATAACCTCTAATGGGAGGTTAAGGTGCGGTGGTCCCTCCTCCAACTTCCATCCTCCACAAGGAGGTTATAGATCCATCGGGCCCCTCCTCAAAACACCCACACAGTGGATCAAATAAAAATAATGTGAAGCTCTCTCCACAAAAACCCAAAAAACTAACTTATCATCTCGACACAGTGCAGTCTAAGTGAAAGTCTACTTATGTGAATATCGGCGCTGCAAGTTCAACGGTGTCCACAGATTTCAATTCCGAGCATGTGTTCAAAAGTTATAAAAACCCGCTCATATGTTTTCTGAACTTACCAGAAGAAAATTTTAGAAAATGATTCCGAGAACACCGGGCCTTGGAATCATGCACCATAAATTTTTGTGGACTCATAAAATTACCATGTATTTAAAAAAATCCACGGAATGTCTAGGTATTTACATTCTCCCCACCATAGGGCTTTATGTCCATGTAAGCTAAAACTCTTACTAAGGAAACAAGTAGGGGTCCTGAGCACGCATCTGAGTGTACCAATCCCATGTTCTCTCCTAGAGGTTCTCGTGCTATCAGTGAATGTGCACCAGAGGTATTGACCATCCACATAGGACCCACTTTTTTCAATCCTCAATCTCCACTGGAACCTTCTTAAAAGTCTCCCCATCCTCAAAGTCCAGCTCTCCATGGTCGATGATGTGAGAAGGGTCATGCATGTATCTTATCAGCTAGAATACGTGTAAGACGTCGTGCACCCGGTGCAAATGAGGTGGAAGATATAAGCAGTATGACACCACGCCAACCATAATGAGGACTTGGAATGGTCCAATTAATCTCAGAGATAACTTTTTGCCTTAGCCAAATATCTGTAAGCCTCATCGAGGTGAGACCCATAAAAATATGTGGTCACCATCCTCGAACTCCAGAGGTCTCCTTCTCCTATCATCATATGACTTTTTTCTTCTCTGCGTAGTCTTCATCTGCTCAAGATGATCTTCACCTTCTCTGTGGTATCTCGTACCATCTCTAGTCCCACTAGTGCTGACACCCTAGGGTCAGTCCAGCACCACGGTGATATGCAAGGTCGCCCGTATAATGCCTCAAAAGGTGTCATCTCAACGGTTGAGTGATAGCTATTGTTGTATGAAAACTCCACCAATGGTATTTTTTCCTCCCACCTGCAACTGATGTCAAGGATGCATGCACGTAGCATGTCCTCGAGGGTTTGAATGGTCCGCTCAGTCTGACCACCCATGTGAGGATGGAAGGCAGTGATCAAAAAATGATATGCCCTGAAAGCCTCCTGCAACCCCTTCCATAGTTGGGAAGTAAACCGTGTGTCATGATCAGAGACAATAGATGAAGGTACTCCATGTAGCCGCACAATCTCCTGCACATTGAGGCGTCCCAAGCTCTCTACTAAATTCTGCTCTCTGATCGATAGGAAGTGGGAAGACATGGGGAGTCAGTTTACGATCACCCAAATCGATTCACGACCCCTGGATGTTCCTGGAAGACCTGTCACGAAGTCTATGGTTATCCCATCCCACTTCCACTCTGGAATGTCTAAAGGCTGAACGAAACCTACTGGTACCTAGTTATCTGCCTTCACTTGCTGACAAGTGAGGCACCATGAGACATACTCTACAACTTCCTTCTTCATCTCTGGCCACCAGTGCTGTCGTCGAAGGTCCTGGTACATCTTCTCCACTCCTGGATGTACCAATAAAGGGTATGTGTGAAACTCCATCAACACATCCTCTTGAAGTGACACTAGTACAATAGTACGTCCTCTGAAGAAGTTAACATACTCCCCACTTTCAGAAAATCAATTAGGTGGCTGCGAGTAAGTCTGTATTGTGCTACAACAGCTCCCTTCTCACCGTAGAAGGTAAACCTGGCCCCATCCGTGCGGACACACCACAATTTTCACCTAATACAGTTGATCTGATCATGGAATGTAGATAACTAGTCCAGACCCAATATGACTTCATAAGGCCTCGCTTCCACTATGTAGAGATCCCAGCCGAAGGTCTTTACCTCCTAGAGTAATCTCACACTGCCAGCAACAGTGCGTAATCATCGAGTCTGCTCTTGTAGGAGACTCTATCAATAAGGATTGAGGCAACAGCTCCATCAGAATCTCCAAGATTCGAGCGAGGGTAGTGTCAATGAAAGAGTGACTAGAACCCGTGTCTATAAGTACTACAGCTAAGGTTGAGTAGATAAAGATCATACCTCAAATCATCTCAGGAGTGCCATGGTCGTATTCCTCAACTGCCTGAAGTTGAGCTCTCACCTGTCCACCCGCTCCCTATGGTCAGGGTGGACCTCCTAGTGGTGGTGGAAATAACACCTGGAAACAACGACCACCACTAGATGCTTGACCATCTCCTCCTCCACGTCCGCCTACGCCCTGCGGACCGCCTCAATCGAATCTATGTCTCTTCCTAAGCTGTCCTTTGACCATTTGCTGATGATCTAAATGATGGGTTGGAGAGTCACAGGCCATGTGACCATGCCAACTGCATGAGAAACACTACCCCCTCTTGGAATGGATGTCTCTACTCTGAGTTCCCCACACAACTGATCCTGAGTCATGCAGTCATCCACCTGTAGGTTTGGTCCTCTTGGACCTCTGCAACATCAGCCTACTGCCAGCTGTAGAAGACTTCGCTGCATGTCGGCAAGTGGTGGGTCTCACTGCTAGAGACTACTCTGCAAGGAAACATTACACTAATAGGGCTCGCTCCAACACCCCTTCTAGTGTCGAGATGCTGAGGGAGATCATCGAATCACTGATCTCTCACGTGATCTCCTACATGAAGGTCCGAGCCTTGAAGAATGGGTCACGCACCATATCTGTTGAGTAGCACCAGAGGTCGATGAAACTCACTATGTACTGTGCCACCATCATGCTGCCCTGCTGCATGTGAAGTAGCTCCTGTATTCGTACCACACCTATGGTGGATAGGACAGACTCTTCCCGAAACAGTCTCTCGAAGTCTTCCCAGAGTAGTGTTATCCCATCATGGACCTAGAGGATCAAGCTCCACCATTTTACCATTGCTGCATATAGAAGGCTAGTAGCATGAATCAAGATGAAGTCAGTTGGTGTCCCTACTAGTAGGAAAACACTCACCACAACCTCCAACCAATCCTCAATATCCTGCAGGTCCCTCTCTCCCCTGAAATCGGGTGCCCTTTGGTGCTGGAACATGTGCAATGCACTCAAGTGGCGTGCATCATCTGCTGCTAGGGTTGGTTGCATCGGTGGCCTAACGGGATGTGGTGTCGCTGGTGCCTCCACTACTAAAGGGCCCTTCCCTAAGGCCTCATCGCTCTATGGGCTATCTGTGCGTAAAACTCTCAGGACTCTCGTAGGTCATCTACGAGGAGGCATCCTGAAAGAAACAGACGCGACAATGTCAAAATATTACATCTGGTCAGCTGACCTGGTTGATATGACTTAAAGAAAATGTTTGAAAACACACACGCAATTAGTGTTTTTGTGCACTGAGTCGGAAATCAGTAGTCATGGTACTAGTGTATGGATACGTCATCCGCTGCACCAATGATGGACTCCCTAAATTGGAAACCACACTCAGTACCTTTAACTCTATTACTTCAATGAAAAGATCAGATTCCAAAGTCTTGAGGTAGAACCAATTTTCTCTGATACCAATTTGTCATGACCCATCCCCTGGGGACCATGCCGTGACTTCCCCAAACCCACCTTCCATTGGCCAAGGGCTGGTGACTAGCACCAAAGGTGTAATTCCATAAAACTGGGAAGGAATTTCTTTTATAACTTATAAACACACACAACAGAGTATGAGCTCGAAGAAAAACACTAAGAAAAACTGTATGCATATAGTTCTGAAAATTAAAGGGGCCGAAATATAAGCCCAAAAGGAATGTACAATTATAAATGAAAAACAAGTACAACTGACGAAAGGTAAACAACTGATGGATCATCCACCAGGAATTTCTACCTGAAGGGTATGTACATATTTCCTCCACAACACTCCACACCCATCCATCTCCTCCGTGTACCGTAATGCCACGTGGTCCACCTCTAGGTACTATCTAGTCCTGGTACACTCATCCTTGGTCAGCACTGTCCATCGTCTACATCCAACACAACATGGTACAGGAATAACCCGTGCAGGGGTGAGTATAACGATACTCAGTAGGGACCCTGAGACCCTCAAGGTCTCACAAAATACAACAAGGATAAACCACAACGTATGAATTCAACAGATTACTCCACTTAGGTAAATTCCCATACATATACCTATGTTATCATGTAATCTATCTCAATCATGAGGTAAAGACAAATGTTACTGACTCAGCTCAACCAAGATTTTTATTATCAAAACCTCGGATACTGGAGAACTCCTCCTCTATTGAGTACAGTGGGCCTATCGCGATACCAAGGCGCTTCCCAATAACCTTGGACTGCTGAGGTACTTCTCCTATCGAGTACCGCATGTTTGCTGCGTGACCAAGGCGCTCCCCACCGTGGGACTGTCGCGTCACCATGGCGCTCCCCCTCGTAGCCTACTGAGGTACTCCTCCTATCGAGTACCATAGGATTTATGAGACATCAAGGTGCTCCCTACTGCATGTCTGCTGCGAGACCATGACACTCACCACTGGGCTTGTAGAGTCACTCAGAGTCTAAACAGTCAGTAGTCGTCAGGTCTCAGCTAGCTACTAGGTCTCCACACTATGCATGTTCGTCTCCAGGAGGATCCTCTCCACGAGATACTGTTAGTACCTCCAACTGTCGAAAATTACCAAGAAGAAGTATCTAAATGGTCTTCCACATCATAGAGGTCTCAACGCAATATACAATACATCAATCAGATGCCCGGTCTGTGAGTTATTAACCTTTTAGTCTCGGGGGTTCGGTTGGATTCATTGTCGATCCAATCTGATCATATCTCAACTATACCCAAAACTCTTGTGGGGTATACACAAAGGGACCTTCACAATCCATGAATACCAGCACCGCTAACAGTTCTTCAAACAGAGGTCCGATGCCAAAGATATGGTGAAAAGAATGTAAAGGGCCAGTAGTGGGCTAGGGTCTAGTCTGACCTGGTCGGACCAGCCCGGTCCGACCCCGTCTCGGCCGACCCTATCTGGGATGACCCGGTCAGACCTTTTGAGTATGGCCTGACCCATTGGGGTGGGACATCCTATTAGGTTTGTCCTAGCCCACTTAGCCCAGCCCAGAAGGCCACGTAGGTGGTTTGGCCTGGGCTCTAGGCTGGTTTGGCCCTGAGCATCGCGAGGGCGTGGCCCGACATGGCTCGGCTTGAAGGGTATGACCGAGCTAGATAGGAAAGGGCATCGCTATGGGGGGTGCGGTTGGTACGGGGTGCTCGGCACACGCAGGGCCGGTGCGGTTCAGCGGGGCACACAGGAGGCGACCAGGCAGGTCGGGTGGCAGCCGGGGAGGCCGGAAGGCATTCTGGCGGGCGGCCGGGTAGGGCATGGCCAGGCCAGCAGGTGGCCGAACAGGGCATGGTCAGGCTAGTAGGCGGCCTGGCAGTGCGCCAGGAGGGCCGGTGGGGTGCGACTGTGGCGCACTGAAGGCCGGCGATGACAGGGAGCTGGGGGGTGCGGGCTGGTGGCGGAGTGACCATGGTGGCTTGGCCGGAGGGCCGCAGTTCTTCCAGAAGCACAGGAGTGCCGCATGGGCAGCATAGTTTGCGGAGGCTATGGGTAGCGCGACCTTTTTCATCACAGCCTTCATCGTTACATTGCCTCATTTCCAAGCCAATGATGATCACTAAAAAGAACGACGGAGGGGTCGGGCCATGTTGGTTTGGCCAACACCCTGTGCGTTTATGGTAGTAACAATAGGTTCATAATGATATAAGTACAATGAACAACAACTAACCCACAACAATTCTTTTCCAACCAAAGAATAAGATTCAAGGAAAGCATCAACATGTAAAAAACCCCCTAACTTTGATCATTGTTTGACGATGATGTCACGATAAGTAAATGAAGAAGATCATCATTCATCATGTTTGCCGCACACTTCCAATCCCATTTTTCATCGGCTGTGGAAGAGGCTCCACATCAGTAGGTCTCCGGGGAAGAAGTTTGAAGATGGTTATTTCCAGACTTCTTCATTGGAAGAATGAGTTCTTCATTCTTCATTCTTCATTGGGAGATGGGGTTCTTTGTTGGAGAATTCTAAACCTCCCAAGCTCTCCTCTACCCAATATTGCACCAAATGAGCAATTCCACCCAAAATAAGAATAGATTCATTTATCTATTATTTCATTGGCATAGAATTCAAAATGGTGAACTAATTAACATGGATCCCCCCTTAATTAATTCATTAGTGTTGGCACAAATAAATTTAATAAGGAGGGTTGGCACACTTTAATTATGGGAGTTGGAACAAATAAAGGAGGGTCAGTGTGGAGAGACTCTCCCTCATTAATGAGGGGAGTTGAAGGGTTTTCCTCTCCCGCCATTAATAGGGGAGATGAGTATCGTGTGGTCCCCATGCCATAACCTCTTGCGGGCGATTAGGTCAGGTTGGCCCCACCACCATAACCTCTCATGGGAGGTTAAGTTGTGGTGGTCCAACCTCCAACTTCCAACCTCCACAAGGAGGTTATAGATCTAGTGGGACCCACCTCCAAACACCCACATGGATGCTAAAATAAAAATAATGTGAAGGTCACTTTATTTTATTAATCTCCACAAAAATCCAAAAAACTAACTTATCTTCTCGACTCACTACCATCGAAGTAAGAGTCTCCATAAGCGAATATCGGCGCTACGAGTTCAACAGTGCACTCAGATTTCAATTCCGAGAAACAGTTCAAAGTTATATAAACCCGCTCGTACATTTACTGAAAGTAACCAAAAAAAACTTCAGAAAATGATTCCAGGCACACCGGGTCTTGAAATCATGCATCGTTAACTTTCGAGGACTCTTAAAATTCAAATGTATTTTTTTTAAAAAAAATCCATGGAATTTATGAGCCTTTACATAACTCCACTAGGACAGAACAAATATGTGGATCCCAATAGGGGGACAACATTTTTTACGGTTTTTTGGTGTTTAGCATTAGGGATAATTCATATATACCCTTCCTAAGAGATGAAGATCATAACCCACATAGTTCAAATAGGTTCACCAGTGTTTGGGTGTTGAACCTTAGGAATGCTTGTAACTTACCCTACATGTGAGATAGTTATCAAAACCCACATAGTTTTGGTTGAGGCCTAGGATCGGGGTGTGCATGGAGGACAATGACCTAAAGATGATGCTTTGTCTTATGCGCAGTCAGCACCTTGAGATTGATCTACCACTTGCAGGGGGGAAAATAGAGCTGAATCCCAACAAAGGGGAATACAATGGATTAATGTAGAATGTGATTGATCCTCAGGGTGTATTCCTACATACCTTGTCTAGGCGACACAAATAAAAACCTACGTAGTTTGAATACATATAGTTTGGAATCATGCTGGACAAAATGGGAATATAGTTTAATGTCTTGTGGGATGAGGTGAACAAATGTGAAGTGGTCGAGATAGATCGGTTCTAGGCATAAGACTCTGGGACACTTCTCATATACCTTTCATGTAGAGGGAAAAGATCAATGACTACATAGTTTGTAATGAGGGATTGAGGGTTACATGCTAAGGAAGACTAGGAAGAATTCCATGGATGATGCTTATTCTAAGGTCACGTGATTAAAGGTTAGCATGAGAAATAAGAGGCAATAATATTCTTGGAGATCGTGGTGCAATGGTGCGACCCTTAGAGGTGGTGAATGGGGTTTGCACATGGAAACTGCCTATTTTCCACTAAGAAGTAGAAATCATAGATGGGGCTTATGCATGGAAGAAGTCCGTGGTCTGGTAGGGAGCGGTAATGGTGAATGGGGATTATGAGTGGAAGATGCTCGGGTGCCACTAAGGAGGAAAAATAGTGAATGGGGCTTACACTTGGAAGTAACCCACGTGCCACTAAAGAGAGATAATGGTGAATGAGGTTTAAACATTAAATCTATCTATAATGACTTCCTCATGTCTGTCTATATGGTCATTACAACTCACTAGTGGGTGGAGGCATATAATTGAGTTGCACACATATGTGATAGTGCATAAGGGGGATAATTCCAACAGAGTTGGAATCAATCCGAACAAAGGGAGATGATAAGTGTGAATCATATGATCAACATTCCGAATCCATTGAGGGTGGCCTAACGATGGAGGATAATTGTTGACCGTGTTAGAAACACAAAATCTATATCATGTTAGCCTGAAATTGAATCAAAAATTGAGGGTCAAGTATTTACCATTTTTGAGACATAGGACATGACTAAATGTGTCATCCATTGTCTTCTAGGGAATTTTCCCAAAACGATTGGTGAGCCAATACGGCATGGGTCCATGTAGTTATGGGGTCCCATCAAACATGAATGAGGATAATGATCCAAATGATGGACATGAAAAACGAGAGGTGGGGTGATGAAATGTTTGAATGGATTCAAATGATTTTGTAATTAGGCCACTTTAATCATTGAATGAGGCATCTTATGCTTGTCAGATAAGGCATATCCTATTTGGAACAAGAGGCATCCTATTATTGAATGACGGGGAATGCTACTATTTAAATTCATGTAGTGAGGACTATTATCATCGTATACATGGCACATAAGGCATATCTTGTTTGGAGCAAGAGTTATCCTATGTTTTTTATAGGGTGTATTATAGTTTAAAGTCATATAGTTAGGACAATTGACATATTATGATTAGCCCATATGGCCTATCTTATTTTTAGAAAGAGGAATCCTATATTTATCACATAAGGTGTATACCGGTTTATAGTCATGTAGAGCAGAACGTTTTCATATTATTCTTAGAACATAAGGCATCACTTGTTTGGAGTAAGAGGATTCATATAGTTGCACATAGGATGTACTAAAGTTTATATTAATGAAGAGAATACTGTAGGCATCTTATTCTTGGAGAATAATTCATCTCTTCTTTGGAGCACGATGCATTTTATGTTTTTCACAGACCGTGTACTACCATTTATAGTTTTGTAGAGGGGACTGTTGGCATCTTATGCTTAGAGAATAAATAATCTCTTGTCTGGAGCATGAGATATCCCATTTATGTCACATAGTGTGTATTAAAATTTAAAGTCACATAGATAAGATTGTTAGGCATTAAGATCCTAGAAATGGATGGTGTTGGGACTTACACAAGAGAGGCCTTTCCTAGTTCAACGTGGAATAGGAGTCAGGTGATAGGGTTTGGATGAGTTACCTGAGGAATGATTCGACTCAAGGTACTCCGAGAATTGATGATGAAAATATAGAATCACAATAAATGAATGGGACCAAGGGAAATATGTTGAATCAAGTTATATCATGGAGTTTGGAGGAGAATCATGAATCATGGTATTCTATAAGTGGAAGGTGGATACACAATGGAAAATGATGACATCCCAGCCAGAAATGTTCAATTTGAGACTCTACATTATTCATTGGAATTTGTGATGGTATTAAAGGGATCAGCCTATAGGGCTGGGACTGAAGGCCAAAACTGAGCCCGAGTGGGGCTACGAGGGATGTGCCCCCACATTATGGACCGATGGGTATGAATGTAGGAGCATCATGAAGGATAGGGATTTGCGATGTAGCTTCCAGGAGAAAAGGAGCTCATAGAGTATAGGGTCTTGTGAAGCAGATTTGCAAAGGAATGACCCTCACATAGCATGGAATAGTGGAGAATAGGTTCTCGTAAATCAAAGGGAAGAATTTATCTTAGGGTCCTACAAAGAAAAAGGTCTTTGTGGATCCTCGATCAACCCAAAGGAGCTCCCTCCTTCGCAAAGGGTGAAGCCATTTTGCAAAGGGAATATGTTCACTGTGCGAGGGATCACCACGAAATAGAAGAACAACCACCGAAGGGGTGGAATAAACATTTTTATGATGGGGTTTGTGATGGATATTTATTGGCGATGGAGGTTGGTGGAGCTCACTGCAGAGAACAAATGAGTACTGCTAAGGGAAAATGACGACATGAAGAAAGTCGCGCCTTACAACCTGAGGGAGTTCCCCCAAGGTTAATGTAATCACAAAGGATACCATCACAGACTTCGTGGAGCTCGCTGATGATCTTTTCAAGTTCCCTCATGTTTCACATAGTTGCAAAGGCCACCGTCATGGCTCTCGTGGCACTTGTGGAGGCTTCAGTCAAGTTCCTTTGCTCCACGATCATGGAGGGTGTTTCACAATGGGCTTTGTGAACCAGTTTTCCAGCCCACATTTGATTCTCCATAACTCCCAATCAATAACTCCATTCAAGCTCTACGACTAGTCAAAAAAAGCATGAAAATTGTTCTACGCCCTTGGATAATTTATTGAAGAATTTGTAATATATTTTTGACGTGTTTTCCTGTGTCAATAGCAACTTCTAATTTTGTTCGAAAATAAATTGAGTTAAATATGCCTATTGATTAGTTATCATAAATTAGATAATAAAATTTATTTTCTATGAGAGATAACATCCAAACATTCATTGATATATGATCAGGTGTATTTTAAAATATGTGAATAAATTTCCCGATTTTTTTTTCTTAATATGGATTCTTAATGGAATGATAAAACTTTCCAGAATGACATGATGGTCATTTAAAAAAATGATAATACTTATTCAGTAATCAATATTTGAAAGACCTACTCTTGGGATATAATAATAGAACTGTTTTTTTCATTAATATCTACAAAAAATAGGGTAGTGATTTTTTTATATAACTTCTTAGGAATACTATAGTGTCTTTACAAGAATCCAATATTTCATTTATAAATCTATAGTCAGGGAAATGTGTGTACTTTGAAACTAAATTATCACTGTAAACATCAATAATAATCATTAAATAGGATATCCCTCATTATTATGTATTAGAATGTATCTAATTTATGTTATCCATGATAAACATTGGATTAAAAATCATTTTTCGTTATAAAATAACTCCTTAAATTTATGGAATTACGAAATTATTGTCATAGCTCTTTAAAATTAGTGCATTAACCATTCGTCACAATTATGATTGTGGTAGTGTACATGTACACCTGGATAATGATTATTTTTTCTATATAATGGGGACATGTTTTAATACGGAGTGTCTTTTCAGAATCACTAATATTTCATGAATATCAGACAAATATATTAAATTACATATTTGGACAATCTTTGTATGTTGGTGAAGGAAAAAACATAGTCTATCATGGAGGTGGGTGTCCCCACAATGCATGAATGATATTTGTGTATCTCATAATAGAGAATGTAAAAGTGGTTAATGGTTTTAAAATATTTAACTTTACAAACATGTAATTTAGCAATACTAATTTTATAATTTCATTATTGAGTAATGTAATTTTAGTAAGATGATGGGAATATTAAAAATTGAAAAGAGAAATGAACAGATAGACATTATACCTCACTTAATTTGTTATCCAATTTATAAGGGGTTTATTCAATTGAGTAATTGAAATATGGAATTTCCTAAACGTCTTTATTATTTATATTATTTTTTAATAGTGGTTGTGGTAGTGTTTTTATGAACAATGTGCATTTAATTGTGTGGAAAAGTGAGGAAGAGAGTTTCCCCTTTAGAATTGAAAAGGGATGGTATTTTTTTAAATACCCAAAAAACATCAATAATGTGTATGCTTTATCGAGAATATTAAATACACTATTGAGATATAATTTAGTGGTGAATTTAAAAGGTTGGGAATGGTATAAATTATAAATCCTCCAACATTTTTAAATATCCTTTGGAATTTAACTTTTATATGTTTACTATTTCAATTATAACTCTTATCATTTTAGCTAGGTTTTGAATAGGGTAACATAACCAATATAGAAAAGATGAAATTTTTAATTTAAAATATTTTTCAATTAATAATTACAAATTATTAATCCATTTAAAAAAATGAAATTTATTAATACGAAAAAAATTAATTTTAAAATATTATATGTGTAACCTATTAAACATATTTAAAAAAAATTATATTCTAATCTTCTAAATATTTGTTGATTAATTGTCAAAATATATTAATAATTATAATTATTTATATAAATTACCTATTGTCACTTATACAAATGTTTCATAATTTTCAAATTAATAAATATATACAAATATAGTTATAAAATTGTTGTTATTTATTTAAAATTTATTTTTCAATATATTCATAAAAATAAATCCTCTTATAAATATGCAAAAAAATCAAAATAATAAAATTGTTCCATGATAAACTGAAAAATATGTTTATTTGGATAAATTTAAAACCTTATCAATATAAATTTTATTTTTAATTAAAAAAATAAAATATAGGGAAATTTTTTAATTGGAAAAAACATTTTAAATATAAAATATATTTTTTCATAATAATAAAAAATAATATATTATCAATAATTTATTCATTTAATAATATATTATATTTCAATTGATGTAATTTTCTGAAAATTACCACATTATTTTCATAAATGTACAACATGATTAAGAATTTAATGTGAACATTATTTTTTATATTTATATATTATTCATAATTTTTAACTTTTTTTATACCTCCCAATTCTAAAACTACCTTACAATGATCTATATTTATTTAGTAGTTATGTTGTATATCGTGAAAACTATTAAAAATAGTTTATACTTATACTAGACTATTTTACTAAAACAGAATTATTTACATTATACCCTCTATAAAAAGTAATTCATACTCAATAAAATATTTCATATAAGAAAAAATGCGGGGGTAATATTCACTCATCAAAACAATGGGTTCCAAAAAACCCCTCAAAATTTTTATTTCATTATAGAACATTTGTGAAATATATGATCTTATTATGTAACAATTTAACAGTTAGATGTAGAGTTTAGAATCGGTTTTCCTCATAAAAATTATCATGTTTTATGTTCTAGTATTACATGTATAGTATATAAAATGGAACATCAATGTAATTCAATAAAAGTCATACCTGAACACATCATGCCTATTGGAGTAGTTTGGAGGGAGTTCTATGTGATATGATATGACCCCAAAATATTCAAAGATATTTAGAGGACCAATTTTTCTTGGGTTTAGATTAACAATCATTCCATATCTGATAACCCTATTTTATCAAAATATTTGGAGGAATACCATGTTAGAAGCGTCTAAATGTTGATAATGTTGATAAATATATAAATAACAATTATCTCTACTTTGTGATGCATTTGTATGATGCAGAATAGATTTAAACATACTTTTTATTTCATAGTCTAGGTAATGACCTATCAATTTCTTCTCTTAAACATCATCATATAATATTAGAGTACTAAATCCCATCCCATAGATATCCTTATATAGTTCCATTTAAATAATATAATAGAGAAAAAATTTATATGAAAACTCGATAAGGTGAGGTGTTGAAACCAAAAATACATTTAATTATGTTGAATAATATCTCATTGTATCCTCTATTCTTTAAATATTACTCTGATGATGATAATTTTTTCATTGATAGTGTGTAGTGATGAAACAATATATAGAATTTGTTTATGTATAGATCTGTAATGCCTCATGGAAAACCCAATATTCCTAATAAATATGATGGAAATTTGTGTGTTATATTTCTATACAACATTAATTATATGTATGTTGGTGAGTGGGTAAAGAGATAAATATTTGTTGATGCAAATAAAATGCACTTAATATTTATCGTGGTAAACTACCACCCAAATCGAATTATGGACCTCAATAGTTTTGGGGAGTCCAATGGAAAATTTCATGTTAATGTATTCCTGTTTATATATTAGTATGAGTTCTGGTTAAAAAAAACCATGTGAAATCTACTATTTACCCTTAACATTCTATTATACAAAGCATCCTAAAAAACAATGTGATATCCCGACCCATATTATCCAAAAAGAGTATTTTAATTATATCTTTATACATATACATAAAATCTATATAAATAGATAAGGATGATATATGTGTATCTTCAGAAATATCCTACTTCAATTTATGTTTTTCTATAACCCATATTATGTTTCTATTCCTTCTAAGTCCTTATATATAAAAGATATTATATGCGATAACCATTAACAATTTTATAGTATTACAACATCTTTATTATAATATTTCATTTTAATGTGATTGTATTATTTCCAAATCATTTGTGAAATAAAAGTTATCAATCATTCCCTTGGGATTTTAAAATTCATCCATGAAAAATAGATGAGTGTTAATTCTTTTTTAATCCTCATCCGGGATATTTTATAATGATATATTATTCTCTATATATCATCCCCCTTTATTTACTTCTCATGTTAATAATGTATTGATTAGTTATAGTCATTGATTAGGTCTAACTATATCCATTAGTGTATATTCCTAATTTATTTTTTTAATATATATATTTATAAGTTATGGCTATTATAATTGTAACATGGATCACCAACGGGTTGATGAAATTTTTTTTTATGGAAAATATTATCACCACCACCTATATATCATTTATTGGTTATTTTTTCTCAGTAATACTTAAATTACATGATGAATAAACAATTACCTTCTCATCCTATATAATAAAAAATCCAAAAAAAATTAACGAAGAATTTTCCTATATTAAATTCCCTTTACAATTATAGTGTAATCTATATGTATTTGAAAATGAGAAGAATATTTTTTAGTTCTTCAATTTTTTTTCACATTCTTCAATCCAAATTAACCAAACTCTATTTTTTCTTAACATGGGTAGCGTAATGATATCTCATTGAAATTTATCCGAAAAGAATTATTAATATATTTCTAAACCATGAAAAATATAGATCACATTTACAATGATGGGGGGTTTCCATTACTTGTTAACTTACCACATTGATCGTTTTGTATATAATCCCTTGCATTCGATTCAACGATAAAAGAATGATAATTTCTATAGAAAAATTGAAACTTATTAAATCTGTGATACAATTTTACCAATATCATGGACTTCAATTTAATCCATATATTATAACCATTATCTTAATTTCTAATTTAATTTATCCTAAAATAATATTTATAGAATACAATTGATCGATGTAGTCTATAAAGACTGTTTTACACTATTTAAAAATGGATCTATACAAACGAAAAAAATACAATAGATGAAAAACAATAGGGATTGATTCAAAAAGAAAATATATCACTATGGTTTTAAAAACCCTTAGGTATACCATAACTCGATTCTCATTTCCATTGGTCTTATCTCTGCATGCCTCTCTAATAACAACTCTCCTCTCCCCGGAAAACCCTTGTCTCCCCCCCAAAAACCATCTACAAAGATTATATATCACGCTCATCCTCAGTATGAACCATCTACTCTCAACACTAACCATCTTCTCCCCTGATTAATTTATCTTCCATCATGGTCATCCAACTCAATGTAGAAACCCTTCCTCGACCCTCATCGTATATCGGATTCCTCATTTCTATGTTTGGCATCTGTCAACCCCATTAATGCTCAAATCCATAGTGCTTATGGTGATTTATTTATGTTTTATAGTTGGATCACCATGTATTGGACTAAAATTAAATTTTCTATATTTTCCTTGATATTTTATCCTTCCATATTGTGGTTTTGTTGAAAACTAGTACAAGGGCCTGACTTGATTATTTTGGTTGTTTTGGTGTTTGAGGTTCGAATGTAACATCCTAGGTATTTATTGAATAATAACTTTTTCATATATTTTAAAATTTAAGAATATTATTTTAATTTTATGTTAATGTATGAACTTTTGTCATATAGCATATTCGACATGATACTATGGGTTTTATCTGAAATCTTACATTTCACACAACATTGCGTCATACCAAAAAATAAAACAATAATATTAATATTATTTCAAATGGTAGTTAAGACCTAGTTTTTGTATTGGTGGTACTGAATATAACTATATAATATATGATTATACATAAATTTCAAATGTATATACATATATCCAATTAATATTAAAGGATTTAAATGAAAATGAACCCAATTTTAATCATAAAATAATCTAATATTTTTAAATGGTCTTTTTATCAACATTTGATTGGAGAACCATTTTTAAAACTAGTTTTTGTCATAATTATATGTTCTATATTACAAAATAAACTACCTATAGAGAATAGAGAAATCAAAAATTACATTGGATGAAATTTTGTTATTTTTCTGATAAAATCTATATTTTAATGAATAGTTAAAATTCTTCATTTTAATTTAAAACTACCCTTTCATAAAATTTATTTATATACATATATTTTCATTTTAATTGGTTTTAAATGGTAATTAGATTATGTCTTTATCCAGTAATCCAATTTGGGTCATTAGAACTAATTTCACATTTAAATTAGGCATAATTATATGTCATTCATTTGATAGTTTTTACTTCTTAAAAACTCGCAATCTAGTGTTGACAATAGGAACTAATTTTAAATTAATTAGTAGAATTTTTTTGTTTTGAATTTGAAAAAATGGACTCCATATTTGGAATCATATGGTTAAAATTATGTAGATATGACCCCTTTAGTTTTGGAAATTATTAATAGTAACCTCTGTAATTATTTTTATTTAACATGTTTAAAGGGTAACTCGGGTAAATAAGGGTAAACAAATAATGCAATAATAATATAAAACTAACCTAACACATTCTATAGGACTATTGGATTAATTATATATGACCCTTAGAATCCTTGGGTAGATTTTATAACCCCCTGGAGCCAATTGGGTGTGATAATTTTATGTTATAATAATTAATTTAAAGTAACGAAAAATATACCAAAAACATGTAGCTTTTACTAAAACAATTATAATATATGGTTATTTAACTGATATCTATGAATATAAATAGTAATTAAAAATATAAAAAATTTAATAAATCATGCTATTTTATTTATAATTTTTATCCATTATATAAATAAATTTATTTACTACACAATGATGATGTAATGATTACCTTAATATTTAAATATTCAAAGAAATTTTTTTTTTAAAAATTACAATAAATTTAATTTTAAGTTTCGGATTACATAAAATAATTTTATGGATTAATATGATATATTAAATTTTATTTACTACATTTGGTTTGAATGAATAATGATGTTATAACTTTAACAAAAATTAATTTCTATATAGTGTAAAAATTGACATAAATGATTTTTTATAACAAATAGTATTTTATTAATTTATAAAATATTCCTAAAGACATATGATCCACAAAAATGAAATATATAATTTTATAAATGTCACTAATGATCCAATAATGGTCTATAGTCATTTTAATATAACTATAGCAATCATATATTATGAAAATACTACAATGCATGGTAAGAGTTAATGTTTTAAACTAAGGATTAAAGCTCAACGATATGGTTACTTTTTTGACCTAATCCAATCTAAAACCCTTTTTTTGAGACTATTTGGACCCGTAATCATCATATCATCTAAATATATCACATTGTAACTATTATTATTCAAAAATAATTTTTTTTCCAAATAATATTTCAAGAATTTCCGGAAGTGCCCCTCCTACACATTATAAAAGGCAACCACCTCTACCCACATACTCACACCTCTAAAGCCCCTTGTATCAGGAAAATATTGATTAAATAATCTCCAAAAATCACTCCATTTCTCCAAGAAGCCTTACCTTGGGAATGATTAAATTCAATGAATGCTTTTGGCTCAAATAAAAATGGGGTTACCCAATTTTTGTTGTAACATCTTCTCTCAAGCTCCTTTTTGTTATTTTCCATCTCCACCCACTACACTATCTTGATTCCATTTTTTATAACAACACCTATATCCCCATTTTAATAATTTTTTTATGTTATGGGTTCGACCTACACTTACACACACCTCCATATAATGGATACAAACAATACTATTTCTGTGTACAATGAACTACTACCTCAAGAAATGATGATTGTTCAATTTTAACATACCATATCTTGTGGTTTCCATTATGAGAGAAATGTATTTATATATGATATATATTATATTTATATAGAATATATGATTATATAATTTTTATTTAAGACATACCTTTATTCTTTCCATAATTTTTTAAATACGATAATTTCATTTATGGTAGTGATGACTACCGGCCCCTCAAAGTGATATGAGTCGTTCATGATATATAAGAAACATATAAAGGGTGGTTTTATTAAAACTATGAGACATACATGACATTAATATAATAATATTATTATAATATACTTTTATATCATTTAATTATTTTTCATTTTATATGAAAAATAAATTAAAGTAGTGTTCATGCATACGTACGACCTACCATCTCCATGAATGATACATTTAATATCTTATCTCAAAATATTATGATATTATAAATACAAATATACTATATATATATATATGATATTTAAATCATGAATACTATTATAGAGATGATGTACCTCCACTACATGGACAATTTATATCAAAACAAGTTCTTTTTTTACTAAAGTACTGAATATGGACAAAACTATTGATATGAACATAAATAAATATTTAATTTTTATAAGATGACAATAATTAATATAAAATGAATAATAAACCTAAAAAATATCTGAAAAAATAAGGAATTTATTCTATGTTTATTATTTAGGAATATAAAGAACGAATGAGACAAGTCATATTCTAGGTAAGGGACATCGTCTCAATCATCATTCATTGAGGCATATATTGATGTTATACACCACCTTATTTTATACAGTGTAATTTTTTTTAATTTTTAATTTCACTCAACATGGATATTTTTTATGTGATGTGTATTACTAAATGAAATATTGGAATTATTTTAACGTATGCAGTGACAACGAGTCCTCTATTGCCCTATCTGTTATTTGATATGAGGATTTCCCTATAAGACTTAATTTTTTTAAAAGGAAAATAAATCCCTTATTCCATATTGGGGTGTTTTGATATTGAAATTTTTTCTGAAGATTGATTTACTATTTCAATATATTGAAATGATATCTTCTGATTGAAAAAGAAATCTTATGAGTGAAATGTTGATAATTTCAATAATTTATGTTTTATGATTATATAATGGTACACCGATATTTTACCGGTGGTTACGTGAAAAAGAAAAGATGGGTGGTTACATGATAAAACATATATAGATGGTTATGGGATAAAACAAAGATATTTGGTTACATTATAACCTTCAATGCATTGGGTATGGAACTAGGTTTTATATCTTTTACATTTAGTGATATGTGTGGAAGTTTACTGTATGGTTATTCGATTTAAGTATGTTTATATCCCAAGATACCTTTATATGCTATATGATTCTTTATATGGGATTTTAGGTAATATTAGGGTTATAAAAAGTATAATTAATGGTCTTAATTTCAATGAATTATATTTTACTACTTCAATTAGGAGAAAAGTATTATTTTATGATAAAGTATCCATAGATTTCATGTTTTTAAAGGCTAACAGTTTTCTTTCCTTGTGTATCCCTTACTAATATTTTTATGCTCATCCCAAGTTTTGAAAAAAAATTTAGAATACATAATGATGAATTTAGTAAAGGATGGGATCATGTTAATGGCATGCTGTTTAAAGATGAAACAAACCATGTTTCATTTTTTAAAAATATTTCTTATGAAAAAATTGATAATAGGTGGATGTGTCTACTTATAATGTTTAAGTGGTTATGTATGAGTTATGACTAAATTATCCCATTATATAAACCAAAAAAGATCCTCGATGGTTATTAATGTCAAATTATTAATTTATCACAACATTACATTAAGTATAAGGCTTGGGACATATAGCTGGTATTTGAGGTTGGTTTAGATGATGTTTGGAGTTGGAATATTGTTAATAGAATATACATAAAAGATTTTTAAACTATGAAAAAATTGAAATGATATATAATTTAATGATTATCATGTTGCATTCTCTAAGATATGTTTTTTTAGAATGGGTTTATATAGGAAAAATAGGGTAGGTTTGTTGGGAAGGAATACATAAGGAAATAACCTTCCATATCAACATTCTGATATGGTCAGAATCGGATCTAAACAGTGTTTTGTAGTGATGAATTTGTTGACTCGGGCGATAAATGGTTGTGGTGTCCATGTATGAGAACAACCATACCAACTGTATAGGTAGATATTGATCGTAGATTATTTCATGAGGCAACATCCCCAATCATTCAGGGGATCATCTAACCCCATGCAAGATGAAGGGTGGATTACAAAACAGGGAAATATTTTTGATGTCATGGGGTGTTCAAAAAATCAATATGTAAATCTTTCTGTTTTTCATTAAGATAGTGAATCCAATAATTTGTAGTCAATGATTAAATATATCCAAGGAAGTGAAGATATTGACGCCATGTAATGGGTTGAATTTAATAATATATTCCTTGAGAAATATTTTCCAAATGTAATTAGAATTTGGATGGAAATGAAATTCATGGAATTAAGAAAAAAGGATGTTGATTCTGTTGATACATATGAATAAAATTTCCCTCATTTTTCAAGTTATTTCCTAAATTTTATCTTGAATATTGATAGTAAGATAAATTGTCTTACTTAGGATTGAAGCCGAAATATCTAAGTGCATTAGCTTATCGTGAGGTTAAAAGCTATGAGAAACTTGTCTGATGTGTTGAGAAGGTATAAATAGAGTTTTTTGATGTGTACGTATTTCATGATAGAAAACAGAAGAAGTGATTCAGTTGGAATGTACTGAGAAATAATTCATCAATGAATACTATTGGTAAAAAACCATATTTTATACTTTTGAGAAGTGTGGAAAAACCATCCTAGATAGTTCCCTTTATTTTTTGATATGAGCTTCCGATGTGGTAAGACAGGTACTATTTCTCCTAATTTTAAAGGAGATTATCAAGCAAGAAATTAAGAATCAGATGTATGATGTTTTAGATGTAATGAGATTTGGCATTATGTGAATGTGTTCCCAAATTTGATTACCTTGGGTGGAAACATGAAAGATAAAAATTAAAAGGGTATATAAATCTCATTTGAAAATACTATGGTTGATTAGGGACCTTCAAATTATGTGGTGACATGTATGATACTTGTTTCTTCAAAATATACCAATACTCTATTTGACTTTGGATTTTCACATTCTTTCATTTTAGAGAGAATTGTAAGTAAATTCGAAATAGAAGATCATGAATAGGATATAAAAGGTTTTATTAAGAATCCAAGTGGAAGCACTAAGAAAACTAATATTTAATGGAATATTCCCATTATAATTACTAGGATGGTATTTCCTGCAAATGTGGTTGAACATCTCAGTGTGAAATTTCATATCATTTTAGTAATGGATTTACTTTCAGTTTATCCAGATAAAATAGTTTGTAAAGTTGAAAAGAATTTATTCAATGATTTCATACCATTGATAACATACCATTAAGGTGAATGACTAATTATGGATTTCAGAGAAATATATATAGCTAATGTTGTAGAAATAAATTAACCCATTTTTATAGGTCACATTCTAGTAGTGAATGAATTCATAGATGTTTTTTCAGATGAATTCCTCAGTATTGTTACCGATTGGGTGGTTTAATTTAATACTGATTTAGTTCCTGATTGAAAGCCTATTTATAAAAACCAATATATAATGTCTCAAAAAAACTGGTGTAATTGACAAATAAGTTGTAAGAATTAATTGATAAGGGTTATATTCGACCTAGAAGTTCACCATGGGGTGTTTCAATTTTATTTGTGAAAAATAAATAATATTATATGAGCCTTTTTATTGATTACGAATCCTTTAATAACATAAATATTAATAACATGTATTTGTTCCCTTATATCGATGATTAGTTAGATCAGCTCATGGGAGCTCTGTATCTTTAGGAGATTGATTTGAGGTCCGGGTACCTTCAGCTGAAGGTGAAAGAGGATGACATTACAAAGAAAACATTCCAAATGAGATATAAGAATTAAGAGTTTGTAGTTGTGACCATTGGGTTATATAATGCACCAATTGAATTTATAAATATCATGAATGGCGTCTTTCATCTCTTTCTGTATTAGTTTATGGTTGAGTTTATAGATGAAATTTCAGTATATTCTTAAAATACAGTGGAACCTAAAATCCTCTTTAGGATTGTTTTGAAAAAAATAAAAGAAAAAAATATGGAATGTTTGTGTTAAAAAAAATTATATACATTGTCATATTGTTTCTCAAGATTCCATAACATTTGATCCTTACAAAATCGAAGATGTTGAATAGTGGCCAAGCCCTACCAATATCATATAGATTCGTATCACTCTTGGATTCGTGGGTTTTTAAAGAAGGGTTGTTGAAAAACTTTTAAAATTATTTATCCCACTATCTAAGCATATATGTAAGGGATTTTAGTTTATTTGGATAAAATAATGTGATGATTGTTTTTAGGAAGTAATTTTTTTTAAAAATTATCTAGTTTTAGAGATATATTCTAGGAATTGTTAATTTGTAATCTACAATGATGCATCATTAAATGGACTTGATTTTTTCTTAATATAGAATGACCAAGTTATTTATTATAATTAACTTCCGTTGAAACCTAATTAGTTAAATTATCATACACATGAATTGGAATAATCTGTTCTTGATTTTGAATTAAAAATTTAGAGGTGTAATTTTTGTGGAGTAATGTGTGAAATATATATTGATAACAAAAGCTTGATATATATATTCACTCACAAATAATTTAACATGAGACATATGAGAAGACTGTAATTAATCAAGGATTATGATTAAACGATTAATTACTATTCAGGAAATTCTAATAAAGTGGTTGATGCATTGAGGCGAAAGAGTAATGATACATTAACCATGGTATATTTGGAACATGATCCTTTGGTTTCTAGTTTGATTAATTTTGTATTGGAAGTTTTGGGTGCATGTATATCCTCTTTTTTGTTATAGATGGAAGTGAAATCCCCTATATTAGATATAATTATGAAATCAGAGAAAGAAGACAGTGAGTTGCCGAAAAGAGTAAATTTGGATCAGAAGGGTAATTTACCTAAATTTAACATTGGTATGTACTGTGTTTTGAGGGTTTGAAAGATATTATGTGTTCCTTGTGATTCATTGTTAAAGAAAGAGTTGTTATTTGAATCTCATGCTTCTCCATTTTTAGTTCATTCTAGGAGTTCTAAGATGTACATAGATCGTTGGAAGTATTACATATAAGATGGAATGAAAAGAGATATTTTTGGAATTAACCTGAAATGTTTTATTTTTCTTCAGGTTAATATCGAGAGGTTGTTACATAAGAGGGATGATTTAGCCTTTTCCAATTCCAGTGTGAAAATGAGAAAATGCGTACATGGATTTTTTATTGTGATTAACAAAGACTTAACTATGTAACAATGTATTTTGGGATATTATTGATCGATTGAATAAATATACTCATTTTATTCCTATTAGAGATAATTTTTTTCATGATCAATATTCCTGATGGTATATTAATGAGATAGTCACATTACATGTAGTTCCTCTCTCCATTGTATCTGATCGTGATCCCAAGTTAACTTCCAACTTTTTGAAATGACATCAGATGTCAATGGGAACTGAAATAAATTTTAGTACAACTTTTGATCCTCAATCAAATTGGCACATAGAATGAAAAATTCAGACCGTAGAGGATATTATACATGCTTATTCAATTGATTAATCGATATTTTATGATCAAAATCATCATTTGGATGAGTTTTCTTATAGTAATAGTTTTTAATCTATTATACAGATGGTATCATTTGATGCATTATATGGAAAGTAGTGTCGAACTCCATCTTTCTTGGATGATATAAGAGAAAGAGAGTTTATGGGACAAGAATTGGTAGAAGATATGGAATAAAATGTTTAGTTCATTTGTACACACATGAGGACGACTAAGAGTAGGCTTAAAATTTATGCAGATAACCGTAAGAAGGATATTTCTTTCGATGTAGGTACCAATGTCTTTCTTTATGTTTCTCATTTAAAAAGTGTGATTTGTTTTGGTAATAAGGGAAAGGTGGGTCCACGGTTCATTGGACCCTACGAAATCCTTTTGAAAGTTGGTATAGTTATGTACATGTGAATTTACCTTCATGTTTATCCCATGAACACAATTGGTTTCATGTTTTAATGTTGAGAAATTATATGTGTGGTCGTAATGTCCAAAACTGGGGATGTATGTAACTTCCCATTTGTTTATAGAATAATTTATTTTTAAATAGATTAATATATATCAATAAGATATTAATATTATGTTAAAGGGGACACTTTTTTGGATAGCGTACTCGACACGCAACAATAGGATACTATGAAATTTAGGTTGCACACATAATTGTGTTATACCAAAAAATAAGACAATAATAGTATTATCATTTTAAAAGGTGGTTAATGCCTTGCCATTTTATTGGTCGGAATGAATATAAATAACAAAAATATTATTTAACTTTTTTCATAAATGTTATAACATTTATCCAATAAATTTTATAGGATAAAAGTGAGAATGAAATAAATTTTAATCATAAAATATTCTATTATTTTAAAATGCTCCTTTTCCCACCATTTGATAGAGAACCATTATTAAATCATATTTTTTTCACTGTTATATGTTCTATTTTAGAAAATATTTTTTTATTAGAAGTGGGAGATCAAAATTTACTTTTGTTGAAATTATTGAACATTTTATAGAAAAATAATATTTTATTCAATAGTTAAAAATACTACATTTTAATTCAAAACTACATTTTCATATAATTTATTTGTATAGGAATACTGTCCTTTTATGTGTTTTTAAGTGTAAATGAGTAACATTTCATCATATAATACAATTTTTGTCATTATATGTAATTTAGCACTTAAATTGGACTTAAGAAAATGTCAATATTCTAATATTTTTTGCTTCCTAAAAACCTGCGTTATGCTTTTGACAACAATAATTAATTTTAAATTAATTACTAAAATTTCTGTTTTTTTATTTGGAAGATTGATTCCATATTTATAATCATAATTTCTAAATAATGAAAATAGTTCCACATTATTTTTGGACATTATAAATAATTTCTTTAATAATGATTTTTATTTACCATGGTTAAAGTGTAAGTCAATAAAAACAAGGGTAAAAATTAATAATATAATAATATAAAACTACCCTAAAACATGTTCTAATCGAATTAGATGTGATATGTATTTCCATAATCATCCATGGGTCTATTTTAGGACCCCACAGTGCCACATGGATTTGATAATGACATGTTATGATAATAAATTTAAATTAAAGAGAAATATAACATAAACATGTTTCGTTTACAAATATTTTATAATATAGGTCTGTATAACTTATCAGTATGACAACAAGTATCATTTATATAGATAACAATTACTACATCATGTATTTTTTTAATATTTTTTAGTATTTAAAAAAATAAATATATTAACAACACAATGGTGATTCAATGAATACCTTATTAATGAAATGCTCAAATAAATGATACCATAAATATTAAAATAAATATAATTTGAAATTTTGGATTCAATCCATGAATTATACAGATTACTATGAAATATAAAATTTTGGTTAATTCTTTTGGTTCTAAGTAATCAATTTGTAATGATATTAATAGAAATCAATTTCTAATTAGTGTCTAAATTAACATAAATATGTTTTTAAAACAAAAACTGCAAAATTAAATGATATAATAGTCCTAATTTCATGTGATTCTTCAAAATAACATATATAATGTCAAAATTTTCATTAATTATCCCATTGAGATTCACTTTTCATTTTATAGTAACTATATTTACCGTATTTTATGAAAATACAAGAAGACATGGTAAGAGTAAATGCTTTTAACTAATGGTTTAAGCTAAAATATATGGTTATTTTTGTAACCTAAAATTGTCCAAAACCTATTTGCTGAATGGATTTCGACCCATACTCATCTTACCCTATAAATACATAACTTTTGAACTATTATAATTTTAAAAACAATTTTTGATAAAATAATATTTCAAGACATTCCTAAAGAGCCCGTCCACCCTCATATAAAAGGCCACCCCCTCTACCCACTAACTCACTTATCTCACACCCCTTGTCTCATCCAAATTATTCTCAAATAATCTCCCCACATTACTCTAGTACTACTACATATCTATCATTGAGATGAATAAAACTCAATGAAGACTTTTGGATCAAATAAAAAAGGATTTACCCAATTTTGAGGTATCATCTTCTCTCATGCTCATTTCCTTTTTTTCATTCTACGACCCCTAAACACTCTTTATTCCACTATTTTATAAAAACCCCAATATCCTAAATATTCTGGAATGTTTTTCATGTAAGAGTTAGACTAAAAAATACACACAACTCTATATAAGGATATTTAACAGATTATTTCTTTGTATGACAAACTACTACATCATGAAACGATGATTGATCAATTTTACCCTACCACATCTCATGGTGGCCATTATGATAGAACCGTATTTATTTGTGATATATATTAAATTTTTATTGACTCTATGCTTTCATAATTTTTATTTAAAACAACCCTTTATGATTTCCATAACAGGTAAATATGATAATATAATTTGAGGATGTGTGGACTACCACCCCCCTTAAAGTCATATGAATCATTTATTCAATATATAAAACCTATAATGGATGGATTTATTAAACCTATGAGAAATAAATGAAATAAATATTATAATGGTATTATTATATAATTTTATATAATTAGTTTATTATTCTTTTAATATGAAAACAAAATTTAAGTAGCTTTCTTGTGTTCGTACGACCTACTGTCCCCATAAACTCTACATTTCATTTATAAAATCAAAATATTATGATATTACGAATACATATTTTAAATATATATATATGATATTTAAATAATTAATAATATTTGGTAGATGATAGACTTTGAATACATGGATAGTTTATTTCAAAATATGTTCATTTTCGACTCAAGTAACGAATTTCACCAAAATGAATGATATGAACATAAATAATTATATAATTTTTATAAGGTGATATTAAGTAATATAAAATAAATAATAAACATGAAAAGGTTATATATAATGTATAAATTAATTTATGTTTATTATTCTGGAATATAAATAATGAATGAGACAAGTCATAGTCGAGGTAAGGGACTTCATATCAATCACCTTTCATTAAGGAATATTTTGATGTTATTCACCAACATCTTTTATAAAGTGTATATGAAACGCCATTGACATTTAATTTTACTCAATAGGAATCTATTTTATTTGATTAATTTTACTAAATAGAAAAAATTAATATTTTTAATGTATGTGGTGACAACAACTCCTCCACCATCATAACATTTATTTTATATCTAACTTAATATAGAATCCCTAATGTTTTAAAATGGAATAGAAATCCCTTAATCCATTTTTGGGTGTTTTTCTATGGAAAATGGGGTTTAAAGAGGATTTACTATTTCAATATCTTCAAATTATTTCATGTTATTTTGAATGAAATTTTATGAGTGAAATGTTGCTAATTGCAATAATTTTTGCTTTATGATTATATAATGGTACTTGGACATATGACGTGTGGTTACATGATAAAACAAATATTGGTGGTTACATGGTAAATAAAAAACAAGTAGTTCTGTGATAAAACATGGAAGGGTTTTAACGTTACAACCACTAATGCATTGGGTATAAAATTTTTCTATATGCCTACACTATTTAATGATATGTGTGGAAGTCGAACATATGGTTATTATATTGAAGTATGCTTATGTTAAAAATTACCTTTATATGTTATATACTTCATTCTGTGTAATTTTTTATAATATTTTGGTTAAATATGGTAAACAATGAGCTTATTTTTAGTGAAGTATATTTCACTATTTCATTAAGGTGAAAGGAATTACATTATGTGAATATATTCATGGTTTACATTTTTTCGAAAGGCTAATAGTTTTACATATTTGTGTATCCCTTACTAAGATTTTTATTCTCATCCCTTGTTTTGAAATGTTTTTTCACAAGACATAAAGAAGATTATAGTTAAGGATTAGATCAAGGAAAAGTCATTCAGTTTATATATATAACGTACCATTTTTATTTTTAAAATGTTTTTGGCTTCTAAAAAAGTGGATAGTGGGTGGAAGTCTCTACTTGTAATATTAAAGTTGTTATGTATGATTTATGACCAAATTCTCTAAATATATAAACCTAAAAAGTTCCTCTATATGAATTTAATTCAAATTATTGACCTATCTCAAGATTACATAATGTTTTTGACATGGGACTTATATCGAGGATGTTTATTATTTATTTTTTGGCCATCCACTGTCAGAGGTGATGCATTCAGGCTCATGTGTTGTCTAAAAGAGGTAGGGTTTACCTTGATCAAACTTTTAATTTTGAAATTATTTATTACTTAATATTTTGAAATTATATTTTAATTATTAAATTGTAGTTTTAATAATGGTTATTAGATTTCCCTGGTTTAATGAAGTATTTATAATAGATTTATTTGAAATAAAATGGTTTTACTATTTTAATTGAAAAATAAAATATTACTTTGTTTGACTGGTCACTCAATGCATTTATGAGATAGTTCAAATAGCCTTTTAAAATATTAATTTTAATTTATAAGTATGATTTGGGTTTCAATATGATTTATGAATGTTATCACTTGTATTTTCATGAGATCTATGAAATTCTATTGGTTCTAAAAATATTTTAATAATTTTAATGAATGAAATGTAAGGTTTTCAAATTGTTTGACCCCGTTTATCTCATGAATTAAATTTATTGGTGATGTTTGAAACCATGGATTATTTTGGTTAAAGGTTAATTACACAATTATTTTTGATAATCAGGATAAATTTAAATGGACTTCATTATGTTTAGAAATTGACAGTTTTTTAAATATGTTTGAAATGAAATTTTTTATTATATAATGAAATGGGAAAAGTAGCTCAGAATCGGTATTGATATGTTCTGGATGGTTTTTTTATTTAATGAGATTTAATGATGTGTACGACACCCTCATTAATCCTATGCGACTATTGTTCCATTTCCCTATTTGTCAACCATTCTGCATATTTGAAAATTAAAATTTTTATTATATTATATTAATTTATATGAATTTCCATATTTTCACTCATTAGTGATATTATGTTTCATCATGGATTCCAGAAAACTTTACATTTTCCTCTTTCAAAGAGACTCACTTTCAGTGTCATCAAGGGACTATTTTAAGAAAAAAAATCTATGAATAGATTTTTCCAAACTAAATTACTCTCTTGAAGGTTTGTTTTTTCAATGAAATCATAAATTATTTCTATTATTAAATAGTATAATTTAATACTGTATATTATTGTAAACTACCATTTTTTAATTCCTAATGTCAATTAGTGACATTTAATTCTGTATAGTAGTATATACTAACAATTTTTTAAGGTCTACTATTACACACTGTCATTTAATATTTTCAACTATTATAAACTATCATTTAATAATCTATACTATTATAAAATACATATTTAATTCCACATATACTATTATACAATACCTTTTTAAATATACTTTGCGTTGTTGATATTAATTGTTTTAAATGGAGAAAGTACTTATTTTTTATTCTAGATTTCATAATTATTAAATCATAGACTCTTATTTCTTAATAAAATATTTATTTATTATGTATCCCATACAATGATATGTACATAGATAAATGTGAATTTACTTTATCAGTTAGCTATCCCATTTTCTATTACTTGTTACTAAAATGTATTGGCATATACTCAAATTTGGGTATCTATCGATGTACATCCTCGTATAAATATATATTTCAAATTCAAAACCCAATGTACCAAAATGAATGATATTTTCATTTCTCTTAATATATTCCCTTTTCAATTTTATTTTTTTAGAAATGAATTTCTAAAATGATATATGTGTTTTTAAAAACATTTTCTTAATTGAAAAATTAAAAAATAATGTCTCAGTATACTATGAATCTAAATTCTATGTATCCTACAATATGATGATATCAATTTGGATGATTGAGTATATTTAACACAATTTTTTCAATAAGATTTTTTATAGGTGGGATTTATTATATAATCCACTTGACAATTTTTTGAATTTTAGGGATGCAATTTTATTGGTTCCTTTTATTTTTTTTTCCCTATGATAAAATGATTAATGGAGTAGTTTTTTCATTATAATGTGTTTTATTTATGATGTATTGACTTATGTCATATTAGTGGCCTCTTATACATACATCATTTCATTTTTTATCACAAAAATTGAATGTATATACTTACCAATTAATGAAGTATTCAATTCCACATCCATTAAATAGTTTGAATTTTGTTCTAATACAAAACCAATCAATATGATTTTCACTAATCATTATTTTTTGGATTGTATATTACTTATAAATAAACTCTATTCTATTATGTTTTTATATCGACTCAGAAATTTCAATAAAATTTGTGGCCATAACCCAGAAATTGGTTTTTAAGAACTAAAAATTTTACATGGGTTTCAGGTATGATTTCTTCCATTTCAGTTCTTTCCCTTTTTTAAATTTAAGGGTTTTTGTGTTTTGATTTTTTTATGTATGTATAGAGTATTTGGGACCCTACTATGGTAGAGTTGAATTTTCAATGAAAAATTTTACTTCCAAATGTTTTCAGAGGTAATAATAAACAAATATAAGTTCCCCCAAATATATATATTCACTCTTGGAATAATGAACATATATATTGGATATATGTGTTCTTATTATATATATTAAAAATGAATATATCTGTAAGGTAAAGGGGTATATACATATATAAGCATATATATAAGGACCCCCTTGTACATATTTATCGATGAAAATATGTTCATATAATATAGGTGTCATTATATATATGTGAAAGGGAATATGTTTAGAAAAGGAAAATGGAAGATTTGAGTTTATGTCTTTTGAAGAAGAGAAACATGAGTTTGAGGTAGGTTACCTTATGGATTTCCGATTAAATTGTAACAATCATTGATTTCATGTATATCAGGACATGTTTTCTTAGTAAAAAATTATATATATGTCATAGAATTATTGTTTGATATGAAATGAACTATTTACCAAACTCAATCAAATCAAATCAAAATATCCTAATCGAAATCAACACAAACCAATTTAAATGAAACCAATGCAAACTCATTCAAACAGAATTGAATAAAATAAGACATCATATAATAAAAAAATATAATAAACTTAAATTTATTAACCTATAAAGAGTAAACCTGAATATTCCTAAATTAATATAATATAAATTAAATAATAATATACCTAAAAAATTAAAACAAACTCGATCTAAAATAAATCATATAATGTTATAGAAAAATGAATCAAACATAACTAAATCAATCTGGATAGACCTTTCTTGACTATACTCAATTATGATTGCATCAGACATAATGATGTATGATAAAACAGAATAAACCTAACTAAATGAAACTATAATGAGTAAACCCAAAATGAGTTGATCTAAATAATGTGTAACCATAAAAAACCACAATAGATAGAATAAAACCAAATTAAAAAGAGAATGAAACCTTTTGTAAAAACATTTACAATGTAACCTAACCTTGTAGATATAAATGTAAATCAGAATAACAAAAATAGATCTACAATTATCAAAATTGGGAAAAAGAAATTAACATAGAAAAAAATAAATTTAACTAAAATGGTAATAGTTAAATTAATCTAAATTTAAATAATATGATATAACAAATTATGAATCCAATTGGAAGAAATAAAATGAATTCAAAACTATATCACCACAATTGACATGAACAAATGTAAACTAAACCAAACTAATATGAACCAAATTTAATTAACCTAAATCTATTTGAATCCAAATTAATGAAAAATTCTATGATAATATAAAAATGAAAGACAAACTAAATCTAATGAATTTTTTTTTCAAATTGACCTATATCGAAAAAACCAAACAATACTGAAACTTCAACCAATATTATTATAAACCATTAATTAGAAGAGTAATTGTTCATTAATTGTAATGAAATATTTTATAGTTTAATTTTTGAAATGGGGATATGTTTCCCCTTTCTTGTAGGAACATGATTTTACCCATGGGGAGTTGTTGTTCTTATATGTCTAGTGGTGACTTGTATAGTTATAAGAGACATGCATGTTTTATTTTAGTTTGGATTTTATTTTATTTATCACCTCACCCACTTAATCATTTTACTTATTTATATGGATGTAGTGTAATTATATTCTACAAAGGGTAACAAAGGGAAACTGGAGGAAACTATATAGTTTTCCTTGAGGTAGAGGTAGATCAGGGTGGTGGAGTTATTAACCAGTTTTTTCATTTTTACAACTTTATACAATTTTTACTATATTTATTTTCCATTCATTTAGAATGGCCATCTTATGTTTGGATGGGTCATGCTGAATTTTTTTTATTTTCCACTCTTGTTTTAATGAATTATTTTTTGGTGAAATTATTCCCAGGTGGTGATTCCTTGATGCCCAGTCACTTTTCTAGTCGGTGGGCATAGCCCATGCACCTTACTCCATCCCAGTATTTCCAATATTTAATTTTAACTAATTGATTTGTGTTTTTTTGTTAAATAAAAAATATTTATAATCAAATAGGTTTTATAGTGAAATTAATTAATTATATAACACTTAATAAATGGGATCTGATTTTCCCCCATAGACTATTAATGAAACCGATCATCGTGTGGGTCCTCTATCTGTGGTTGAAAAAATTCCCAACAACTCTCGATGAATCTTGTAATTTAAGAACTATATCATTTATTATCATTATAATAATATTTTTTTATTATGAATATATCATTATCATGATATTTCAGTAATGATGGCATCATATTTTTATCACAGTATTTATATGCAAAGGATTCCCTTTATTTTTAATCAAATTTGTTTCATACAGAGGATATGAATTTTTTTGTATCACTTAGAAATATTCATACTTATTCAATTCATATAAACTATCCAAGTAATAAAATTTACAGATTTATAATTTAATCTTCTTTATATCAAGAATATCCTTTCTGATATTATAAATTACCCTTTAGTAGATCTATAAGGACCATTATGCACATCTGAATTATACATAGGTCTGTAATGACAATTACATAGTTCTGGATAACCATTACATTATTAATTATCATCAATGTCACATATACATAGTTCTTAGTCTTTAAATTATACATTACATAGAGCTGGATATGAAAATCTGGATTAACCATTATAAACATTACAAAAGACCTTTATCCAGCTGAATGGGTACCATTACACAGTTTTTTGATTTCCTGGATTACCATTAGGCATCATGATAATGACCTTTTTAGGGATCTCCGAACTAATGGTTTTCCTTTTTGTGATGAGAATTATGAACCTAAAAAAGGTAACTGGATTACCTTTATTTAGATAATAAATTTCAATTTTTATACTATGATTTTAGATTCCAAAATTTCCGGGAATCAACTCAAAATCAATCTATAATATTCTCAACACATCCATGGAATTCAAAGGGAACAATATTTCATGATATTGAAGGTTGTTAAAGAAATATTTTCGTGGAACTAACGAGCACAGTTACCATTTCTCACAATCCTATATGACTATATGTACCTCCCAAAATATCATTGTATGTCCAACACTCATTAAGAATATAATGTTCCATCAATCACCAACACAAGTATTTAACGTGTTGACCAGTTCAAAAATTATTTTTCATTTTACATTCTCAATATATTCACAGAGAGAAAACACACATCATACACTATACAATATGGAACTCCCCATTTGAAAAAAAATCCTGATCCAAATCATTATATCAATCCAAAAATGTTACAGAATCATTAAATCATCACCATTTTTCAAGTCTATCCCAAAATATTATATATATATAATCCTAACATCTTTATCCTATAAACATCCTAAAGCATTTACTTATAAATAATGTCAGAAACCCACATCCCCAATCATATTTTCTATCCTGTGAATGGTCATCCTTAAATCTAAGTTAAGAACATCATTATTATTTTCCTATTTTACACAAAATACGATGGTATCAAATTGCATCACCTCCATGTCACAAGGTAAATCATTAAATCTCAGGAAATATTCAAATATAATTATAAACTATAATACTATTTTTTGGAACACCATGATTCTTCTCAACAATCTATGGTACCTCAATGAACTTCCAAGAAATACTGATAAACATATTAAAATCATTCAACATCATTTAATTTCTTTAATACTAATGGACATGAAATAAAACATAAATGCTATGCAGGTTCAAAAACCTCAAATTTAATCCATAAATCAATCCAATCAAAGAGTTTTTTTATTTGATGAAAAATATTGAATAGTATATACCATGATCTTAAATCAAGTCATCGTTAATGAATAAACCCAACCACAGTTAAAACAAAAAATTCATTCTATTATATTTACTTAGTTGAACAAATAGAAAAAAGATATAAAATGATGAATCATGAACTCAATGTTATATATAAATGAACATAGATAAAAAATAACATATGAAGCCACATAATTTGAAATAAAATGGCAACACAACAATTTTGATTAGCACTGAGAAGAAAACCTTCATCTTCACTAATTTAGTGTTGGGAAAAGAATAGGTTTCTCATGACTTATTTATAGTGATATGTGTATCCATTATTAGTTCATATACATAAACTATAGATAATTTTACCATAAATTTACCTATTCCGGTAAATATTATTATCAATATCCGTAATGATGTAAAGAATTATTATAGATTTTTGAAACAAAGTTGGTGGGAGGTAAATCTTTTAGTCAATCCCATCAAAGAGCACATCAAGAGTTGGGGCCAAATCCCATCCCATGGAACTGGGAAGGGGTATACATATTATGGGCCTTAGACCAACCAATGAAATATGGGAATTTATATGTGGATCCATGTAATTTAGATAATATCCCATAATCATCCTCAATAATAATATGTACCAACTTAAAAAAACAATTGTAGGATAACATATAAACATACACCACCTCTCTATCATTCTTATCAACTATCCAAGAAGTAACCATCTAAAACCAAAACCAATGGTCATGTTTTTTAACAAACAATGATATAAATTCTAAGATACTAAAATTCAGAAATGTAATAGTGTAATGGTATTAAAATTACACATAACATAGTTAAAATATTAAATGACGGAGATCAAAAATTGTTAATTGAATTCAATGTTATTAAACATAATTCAATACATGTCACATAAAAGGGTAAATAATTCTCTTTTGAAAATCATATAGAAATTACTTCCATGTCTTCATTATTACACCGATAGAATATTGAAGTGTAATTTTTTTTATAGGTTCTATGAATGTGATCGAGCTGGGGGAAGGGCCAGCTGTGTTTTGTAGGTTGAGGAGGCTGTAATAATGGCTTTCTATACTTTCGTTGTAATGTTCTCCTGAATAGTACTACCCATGGCTGTAGATCCATCAGTAACCAGTTATACGAGTGGTTTATATGTAATCCTCGGTATTCAACTATTATTTAATGAACATTATTCAAATTTTTATAAAACCGATGGAATATATATATACCAATAGTTCACTTGAAACCATTGGTATAGTGTAATTCCAGGTAGCTTATACCAATTGTTATTTTAGTACAATTGGTATTAAGAAATACAAATGGTAGAAATACCATCTGTTTTAAGAATTGACTATATAGAATATTCTAATAGTTACAAGGGATACAGAATTTATTCCAAACCATTGGTATGGGAACAATTTTATTTTTTGTTAATAGTTCATCGATGATTATTGGGGTATTCATATATCCAACGGTAATCATTATAAACTTGTAGTGTCCATTCCTTTTATGGAATGTTGTCTTTGGAATATCTTCTTTTATAACCATTAACTGGGAATATCCATATTGATGGTCAATCCTTAATAAGTATATAAATCCTATAAGATGGTTGTATATAACATTTATATGAGGTAGGAGATAATTTTTCTTCTTCATGATTTTATTATGCTCATAATAATCAATTCTGCGATGGACCAGAACATCTTTTTTTGGACAAAGAGGAATAGTTCACGCCATAATAATGAATTAAAGAAATTAAAACACTTGTATAAATTTGTATTCATTTTCTTATTTAAATAATCCAATTTAGTGGTGTCCATTATATAAAAACACTTTTCGATATCTAATTATCCATGTATGAATATGAGTCAGAAATAAACCAAATTCGATAGGGAATGACATTGTAGGTTTTCTAGAAATACATCAATATATTCTCGTACAATAGAAATATAATCATTGATGACTTCATCCATGATTTTTTGATAGAGTATCCCACCACTATTTTTATGACAATATATATAATAAAATTATATTCCAAATATATTTCATGGACTACATGAATATATTAGCCTAAGAATCTCTGTGTTTCAATCATTGTAATACATAGTCCTTTTTATTTTATGTTTTATAACATAATATGACACAAACGTACTACAATCCTTAATTATGGTTTGTGTTGATGATGTGATCACCTAAAACATATCCACCTTGAGTTTCAAACTAGGTCTGTAGATTGGACACTGTATTATACAGCATCTAAAGAACAAGTTAATACTGAACTAAACATTTTTTGATAATTACCCCTAGAACATATTTTACGGATTTTACATCCACTTGTATTATCTTGATAGGGATTTAATTTATATGATAACCATATAATATCTACATTAATAAAATTTGTAAATTTTTTCCTACACAAAGACTTATTCCATGGATATAATGAAAGAATTTTCAAAAAAATTCTTTATAATATTCTGAAAATAAATAAACTAATATCAAAATAAACTAGTCCATCCTCTAAAAATCGATATAGAATCCCATGATTAATATGCATCTATATTATATATTATATGTTATATAAACATAAAATTTCATAAATAATAATATCACAAAGACTGAATTGTTTAGTGTATTCTGAGAAAATATTTATAATAATCTTATTTTACAATACATGAGATCATTTCCACTTAAAAAGAACCAAAATAAACCATATTTTATAAACCTAATTCGTAGGAATCATCATAAAAAATATTATAATAAATGGGTGAGATGAAATTATTAGAAATAAAAGATTAAATATGTTTCTAAGATGATTTCCTAAGAATATGTAAGAACAATATCAAAAATAAATATCTTAACATCACAATTGATAATCATAAGAAATAATTGGGCATGAAAATATATATACATAAAAAATACAAAAAAAAATCACTATAGATGAGATATATCATTGAAATTTCATATATTATTTTAAAACAATCCCCAAATCATGAGTGCAAAAGATAATAATGAATAAAATCCATTAATTGGGGGAAAACCATTAATATATGGAACTATTACATTCAGTTTCCACACCATATTTTCCCATTAATATGAAAACTCAAATATTCCCAAAAAACCTCCATCATGAGGTATAAAATCATAACCAGTGTATTTGAGGGGGATAAAGGTTCCCAAAAATCATTCATTAATACATATGTTTTCCCCATATAAATGATTCACTTTTTAGATCATAAATAACACACTGAAATAAAAGGGGTTTCATAAAACATTGAAATCAAAATAATTCTATATTCTAATAGAACCCAGGGATATTGAATGGGTATCATAAAACCAGAAAATCAAGATTATTTAAAAAAAATATATATCATAGTAAAATAAATGGGATATATAAAACATCGAGATAGTATTAAAATAAAATCACAAACTAAATAAATTGATTCCAAAATCATGATCACTAAAAATAATAAATAATAAAAGAAAAATTTAGGATAAAACATTAAACATAACTATATCAAATGTAAATAATTTTTAGTAAATTAAAACCCAATAATTTAAGTAGAAATTATAAAACACTTTTTATTCATCATTGCGAAAGTGGTAGTAATGATTATCTTACTAAAAAGATAATTAATAAAATATAAGTGAGAGTATATAATTTTATGAGAATTCATTTGGAGATGAAAACACTTTTTCCCTAAAAAATAATTGAGATATAATCATTAATTATGAAAATTCATGAAAAATCAATGTTCAATAATAAATTTTATAACTCAACAAAAGGGGTTTAAATTACCATTTCACATACCAAACACATGATTTCCACAGAACTACTTTATCCTACTATATCTTGATGATAAAAATATTAATGAACTATTTTTGAAACATATTCATGTAAATTTCAATTTATAATCACAATTAATAAAAATTTGATTTCGGTATTATATTTTCATATCATCATTGAAAATGAAGTGGTAATAATCTTGGTCATTTTGAACAATGTTCATAGAAACGATGTTAGTCTCTATTCTCTATTAAAATTTCATCATTACCATATCATTAATGGTTTAATAATTTAATTGTATAAGGAAAGAAAATTTTATATTTCCATCATATGGGTATTTTAGTCATTTTTTATAAAGATGAAATTAGTGGTTATATTCTTTTAGATTATTTACAGATATTGATGTATCCCCATATTAACATCATTAAATTATATGTTAAAGATTATAAAAAAAAATTGAATAGATTTCTAATTTTTTTTCATGTATACTCACAATATATTAACTAATACCATTTATTATGGCTATAGAAAAAAATGAAATACATTGATCCATGGAGGTAGTAGTCTGCACATATGAATGGATGCTGATTTTATTTTCTGTATAATAGTGAATTGAGAAATAAAATATATAATTTAAAAAAAATTATTGAATATCATAAATATAATTTAATTACCAATTTGGACCATTATTGTATTTATTGGAAGAAGAAAACACATTATATCATGGAAAATGTTGTCCACATACAACACAATTGATGACATTGATTTTTCATAGAAAAAGTAAATGTTGTTATTTTTTGTGTGATCAATATTTTAAAATTAAACAGTAATAATGAAAATTATGATATCATTTTAATATATTTTAATTTATATATAATAATTTCACATGAAAATATAAAAGGAAAATGAGTAGTTAAAAATTTATACCTCAATTCATGAATTATCTCATTTTCAAAGGGGGTTAATCTTTAGAGGGATGTATATTTGAGAAGCTCAAAAACTTAAAAATGTGTATATTTTTTATAATAATTTATGCTATATTTTGGGATGAAATAATATGAATTTTGTGTGTGGGAATTTGAGGATCAGAGTCCCCATTTTTACGTGAAAGTATAATACATTTTTAGATATACCTGTGAATTTGTGATAATGAGTTTTCATTATCAAATAATGTTATTAAAATATTGATAAAAAATTAATTTATTATGTGATAATGGAGATAAATTCCTTGACCAAAAAAATTAAAAATATTTACTAATTATATTTATTTTTTTACTCTTAGATACTTAATTTTACTATTTTAGCTTTTACTGTGGTAAGTAGTTTTTTTACATAAGGTATCTATTCCTATAAAATATATTTCCCCATTTTAAATAATTTAGATAGACTAAATCCAATTTTTCAAGCCATTTAATACTGTTAATTTTTAAAATTAATGAAAAATAATATTTAGGGAAAAATATAAATTGTAATATATTTTTTTCTGAAAAAATATAAATTAAGGTCTAAAATGTAAAATATGGTTTTATAAATTAATATTAATATATAAACATTTATATATAATCATAAAAAAATTTATTTGGTTTTGAAAATGTATAAAAACAATTAATCTATAGAAAATAACCAAGAAAAATAAAAAAATAATATTAATTTTCTCAATTCATATCCTAGAACTTATTAGTTTTATAATTAATTTAAGAAAATAAATATATTGAAAAAATTATTTTTATAGGGAAAAGCTTTTATAATACATAAAAATAAATTTATATTAAATTTATAATTTATATAGTTTTAACAATTTATTCATTCTAAAATTCATTATGCATCGAATGAAGTATATTTTGGGAAAATAATTTCATTAATTGAATAGTTTTTCTAGTTGAGTCGATATTTACTATTATAATGATTTTTATTATATATATATATATATATCATATTCTATATGTTTTTTTTATTCTTCATATTATACAAATACCGTAAAATAATGAACAGTTTTCTTGTTTTGGGGTTTTTTGTTGATAATATAATGAAACAATTTAGTCATTTTAGTTGAAAAAACATTATGAAACATGTTTATTTAAATTTTTTTATAATATAATAAGATTTTTTGGATAAATCCTTCATACAATAGATTAGTATGTCTCTTACATAGAGAATGAACAAATCAAGGGGGTATTTTTCAGAGATGATAAGGTAATATATACGATTGAAATTATTTTTGGGAATGAATTATAATAAATACATTAATGGAATCCTATGATATTAGAGTATGGGTAATGAATTAGGTTAATCTGGGAAAAAATGACAGGATATGTTAGATTAAATAAAATCATCAAATAAAGTCATCCATGGATTGTTGATAGTGTAATATCATTACAAATTTCCAGAGAAATAAATTTTCCAAAACATGAAAGAAAACGATATAGGGGTATTGGTTTTTGGAATTGAATGTTCACTAATAATGATGGATTTTTTTGTTGATATTTTAATAACTAATCAAAAATTAAATGATTTTATCCCTCATAAAGTCTTTAAAAACAATATATTATATTTCCTATAATTTTGTGATGATGGGAAAAAAATTCATTACAATTTCATACATCATCAAGAATTCAAAATTTTAAAGATAATTTCTAATCATGAGTGAAATGGTTGTAATATTTTCCAAATCTGTGATCTATCTAAAACAGGAACCATGAGGGACGCATATGAGAAATTTACATCTCTTTAATTTCATGACTATATTCGAACAAAAAAATCAGAAAAATATTATAAAATTAAGTTATGAGAGACTATACACAACAAAAAAATGAAACAAATTATGTTTCTAAAACATTACCAAATTAGAAGACTATTTAGTGGAAAAAAATTTGATGTTTATTACATTTTTCAAATGGATTTAATTCATTTATATTTATATGAAAATATGAGACATCAATCTCATATTGTTGATCTATACATAATTAATTTTGTTGATCATTACACATAGTTTACTATAGTTAGGATGATTTAATAAACATTTGAAGTAATATATATTCATGCTCAGTATATGATATATTGTGAATCATTTTGAGCACTACATAATAAATTTTAAATTAGATAATTTCAGAGAATAAACATTTCATATTATTGAAATATATTATTCAATGAATTGAATAACATATCTATAAAGTTCACCAATACCACCCAAAAATAAAAGAATCACTAATATAGAAAACACAAAATACTAATGATATGAGATAAAATATGTTTTCTAACTATAAAATATTTATATTATTTTGTATATGAGATATTTTTTCTATTATACATAATAAAAATAGTTTTATAATGAGCTGTTACATATGAATGATTAACTATTAAGTGCGTAATAACAGTAATCCAATTAAGTAGAACATGAGTGTTTTTGCATCCCTTGTTTCAGAAATATCAAAACAGTAATCATGAAATGATTGAAAAATACCCAAAAAAGAAAATGAATATGATACATATAGAAATGAGTCGGTTTTTTATACAAAATGATAATTGTAAAAAACATTTTGATTATTGTGATGTAAAAACCGCTATGAATTAGTGTAAGAAATATTTTATATATGAATAATCCAATGGGAATATTTAATCTCAGTGTATGATTATTTATAAAAAACATGTTGATAAATAAGTTGTAATAGTGTAGAACTATATTGATATTGATTCTGGTCATCCCTGGATTTATAGAGGATTTAATATTACAATAACTATGACACTATTGAATGAATAATACTGGTGATTCTTAAAATATCATTGGAATGCATTGGGGACTAGTTTAATTAATAACATTATTATTTTTCGAAAACCATACTACTCGTATTTCAAAATATTAACTATAATTTTTTTAAACTGTAGTCATACATGAGGAATGGATCAATTCGATGATAGAGAAAATGATTTTTTTGAGGATAAATTTCATTAGGATTTTAGGAATTACCTAAAAATATAATTCATATTAAAACATAGAAGGACTTGAGAAAAAATAATCAATAATGGTAAAGTGAAAGAAATAAGGCCAAATATATTATTATTGGTTATTATAATAACTAAAAAAGTTTTTTTGAGAGTCATTGGAACTAGTACTTGAGAAGTAATCAATTAGAATAATTAGTGAATTTTATACTCATAGAATTTAACATTTGTATAAAGTTTTTGTAAATTCAAACATCTTAAATGGGGATAGAGAAAAAAATTATGAATTGAAAAACTTTTTGGATTTATTACTGATAAGGATTAGAAAATTATTGTCAAATTGAGAAAATATTAGTATGCATTAAAACATACTCTAATAAATTGGTATAATGTGTTTTATAGTATCATAAATGAAATGAAATTCACTAATATGAAGGTTCATTTCATCCGTTATATGAATGAAAAATCCTTGGGTAATATAAATTTTGTAGTCCATATTATTGGAAATACATTTTCATTTTTCCAAGATACTTTATATTGTTAATTTTAAGATAAAATTAAAATCAACTATTGATATGTTAATTGTAGGTGAAATCAATAACATTTTTGGGATTTTATATTATTTAAAAGGGTGATATCATATATCATCCTAAGAACAATGTACTAGAGAAGTTTCAAATAAATTTGGGATTATGAATGAAATAAAGCTTTTGACACCTATATCAGTTGAAAGTGAGTTATGAAAGTATAAATAATTAGTTAATGTAAATTTAATATTATTTGTGAGAATAATTGGAAGTTTATTTTTTATAAATTCATCAAGGAGTTATATTTTCTATTTTTTCGAAACTTTTTAAAAGGATTTTAAGGGATACTAATGAGTATTAAATGCTTGATGTTAAGGGATATTTGAGATATATCAATGTTAATTTGTCCTATTTTTTAATAAATTAAAACATTATATTTAATTTTTTTGGGATCAAATAATTTATACTTGGATGGAAATTGGAATTAATATAATTATACATCATGTTGTGAATCTGTTCATAGAGAGAGACGTGTAAGAACACGTATCTAGAAATTGATTTTATTTGGACTATGTAGATCATTTTTTATTAATATATTAAAAAATATATTAAAAAAATTAATATAGAACAATATTTATTTAATATATAATTTCAATTATAATATTGTGATCCATAGTGATTTGAATATTAATAAAATTTCTAAAAAAATAACATTACAATTATTTTTACAAAGGAAATGTCCAGAGAGTGGTTTATCGAATTGAGAATGAAACAACATGTTCTTACATTTAATCTCTCATCGTGATGAATATGTGATCCCCACCCAACAATTAACAATATTTTCTCAATGGGGTAAATAATGTGTTACATATTCATCACATCGCATGAATTTTTTTTAAATGGGAGATCAAATGGGGGATAATAAAACTGTTCATAAAATATATTAATATTCTGATGTTTTTGTTTATAAATTAGGGTAAAATGAATATTTAAATTTAGTGGATGTTAATTTATGTAATATTGCCACAAATTATTTTCACATATATATATATATATATAATTAATAGAAGAAATTTACCATATCTTTTAGTGTGGTGTCTGAACAAATATCACTATAGAAAGGTGGTGGCTCAATGATTTTGGAGAACATTACTATGTTTTTTAAATGTATGTGTATAGATATATTATTTTTTATGATAAAAAACTATGTGGTGTTGATAATAATTCCAAATGGGATGATTTATGTTCCTTATGAAATTGTTAATGGGTTCTTTTTGTCACCAATAATGTATAAGAATGATTGAAAGCTAATGAACTATTATACATATGTTTGGAATATAATTTATGAATATTTTGCAATCCCCTAGATGATTTAAAGAATTTATATGATTATTTAAGTAGAATATGGAATTAATTTTAAGAGATTAAGACTCATAAACATTGTATGGATCATTAAAAGGAATCCTAAGGTTTTTCCTATTAGAAAATATAAAAAACTAATATTTATAAAGTTTTTTATAATATTAAAAATGAGATCTCAAAACAAAAAATTAATTCTTAAATGATGAATTATAGAATATATATACATCATTAGGTGATATATGATAAAAATTAAGGTGGTCCAAGAGTTATAGATTTCCAAAAAAGTACATAAAACTAGAAAATAAAAAACATTATATGTGTCAAAGCCCCGTTCCACTAATGATACCACAATGAAGGGAGAGAGATAATGACCCTCAAGTCCCACCTCTAGTAGGCCTTCGGTTGGGGAAAATAATTGAGGGTATATGAAATAAAAATATAGCAGGCATTACCCTCTATAAGAAAACATGATCAGAATATATAACGAATCAACTGGAAAAATCACTTTGACATACTATAAATAAATCAATAATCATCCCAAAATGTATGTATTAATAAAAAATATAGATAAATGTATCCAAATGAATTTAAAAAAATAAATGAAAAGTTAGATAAAAAGAACACCATTAGTCCAAGCTAGTAATTTCTATAATGGTTCATGAAGTTCCCTGAGAAAAACTGAATAATGTTTTATATTCATAGTGTGAGAATATAGGTACACATTGTAGGAAAACCAATGAATCTTGTGAGAATGTGAAAATGGTATACTAATGCACATGTGAGGAAATAACATAACCAAATTGCACATATACAGGTCAACAAACCATTCCCTAACCACATGATGGATAACTAACTAAATAATGAATCCACGCATAATAATATAATATGAATTATATTGATGTTATGGTATCCACACTACTTTCCCACTTATTTTCTCCTCTCAAAGCCCATGTTCAAACATCATAGAGATCCTATAAATTCTAAATAATATAAAATCTCATCACATCCCACCTACACACACCTAGGTCATCATATTATATCACATCACACCTATACACACAAGTGAAATCACATCACATCACATCAAAACATGAAAAAAGAACCTTGGACTTCTGGATGTCATAACATGCACATGTCCTTCTCATCAATTTTAGGAGGGAATGAGGATTATTGGATATCAATCCACCCATCCTTCCATAGATACATTAGAAAAAAGATCCATACGTGACAATGTGAGTGTCAGCACATAATATAAATGAGGGTGGGGTGTACATTGAAAATCATAAGAATATACAATGTGTATAGTTATAACATCAAAGAAAATGATTTTATCATATATTTTCACAACAATTGTACCTTCAATTTAATAGAATTACAACATTTGATGCCACCTCAAGCTACATTTTTTCCCAAATAATCCATTTTCACGATTTCACATTTACCAACCACTTTCATTCGATAATAAGATTTATTTTTCCATCATATTATTTCCAAAATAAATATTAACCAATTAAACCATACTTTTATTTTCAATTCATTATTAAATTATCTGTTTCAATCTGTGCCATATCACGCCACCTCTTCACATCCACCATAATGAAACTACATCAAATCCACACACATATACACATCACACCCACATAACAGAACCATTTTTCACATTATCATATTTAGTATGTGAGATACATTACATCCCTTCATTATAAGGATTTTCTCTCATAAGTAATATTTTTTATAGGTAAACTATTTTATTAAACTGATATAAGTGGTTGTCAAATCTGCATATTAATTTCATGAAAAAAACATTATAGAACAAGTTTTTCATAACATATCATCTATTATATAGAAACTTCCACTAATAAATATAAAATTTAATATGGAATCCATCTCATATAATTCAAAATATCAATAAAGGAAAATCTATAAAAACATGTCATTCAAAAACACATCCCCATCAATTTCATTTAATCCATTTTATTATTATTTTTATTTAGAGCCAAAAATATTCCCAAAGATAACCAAAATCATAACCCCACCTATATAATGAAACTAAAAAATAAACAAAGGATACCCTACCTTGATTTATAGACACAACAATGATAAGGAATAATGATCACAAGGGATGAATTGATCCCATAATCTTCTGATTCTCTGTCTTTAATAATATAAATTAGAAAAAATTGGATTTAAGTAAATTTTGAATATTATAAGAAACACCTTGAAAAAAACACTTATAATTCCTTATAATATTCTTGGTGAATCCAATAAAAATAATTATGAAAAAATCTTCTTTGTATTGATGTATATATGGAAGAATGGTTTTGAATATAAATAAGTTATTTATTTATTCTATATTTACATGAATTGTTATAATTAATTTATACCATATATTTATAAAATATCATTGAATTTATGAAACCTATTTCACATTAATGTCCCACATTTTGATAATTTAAATTCCCATTATTATTATTTTAATTCAAAATTAATACATTATCTATCCAATCTCACATTTATATCTTATTTAATAATTTAAAACAATTCTCCCACCATAATTCCATAAATATCTTATTTAATCAACTTTTTTAATAAAATTCCCTCATTTAAATCTAAAATTATTACATATTTAATTACTTAATTATAATTTTATTGTTTCCTCAATTTTAAATATATAATTTAAACCACATGTTTATTAAAATTCTAACACATAGTATAATTAAAATTACATGATTTTTATTTTATAAATATAAACAATATATCAATATACGGATTGACTTTTAAATATCATTTAAATAGTAGGGAAAAAAATTATTTACCCCAATTTTTTTATTATAATTATTTCAATTAATTTAATGAATTTCAAATTTAATTCATTAATTATCCTTCCCTCACCAATATATTTCCCCCCCTTCATCATTTTAATGCCTCACCCATTTATATTAGTTATTTCTTTATTCATTCTCATATTCCACATTTTATTTCTTATAATTCCAATCAATTAGAAACCCACTCATTTTTTATTGATTCATTATTTAATGTTTTTATTTTCTTTTTTATCTTGAATAAATTTTTAACGTGTTCTCTCCTTTTTTCATTCCAACACCATATATATATATATAACAATATATACAAATATATATTTTTAAATTTATTTATAAAAGAACTATACAATATATTCATAAAATTAAATATAATACAGAATATTTATATACACAAAACAAAGTGATATATATATGCATAAATGTATATATATGTATATATATATAAATAAAACATGTTACAACCCAATTTTTTTGAAATGATAAATATTTACAATAGTCATTAAATATATAATCCTATATATATATATATAACCTAACACATGATGTGTGAAAATTTCATTAACCTGAAGAGTGTATTAATCTAGAAAAACCCTATACATAGGGTCATTAATTTATGTATAATAAATTTTATCATTTTCATAAAGGTAGCTTCATTATATTTTTAATAATCATTGTGTGCATTTCAAAAGTAATAATTATTATATTATATATTTAGTGGACCAAATATTTTTTTCCATTTATTTAATCTCTCTCCAACCTATTCATTCACTCATTATTCTCCCATTAAAAAAATCATAACTTCAATGCATAGCCATTATGCAAGAGTCTTATTGAATTTAAAATTTCCATCTCTTCCATTAAATTAAAATCCTCATGTATATCATTATGGTTCTACACATTTTACAATAATTATTCTTATTAATAAACTAATTTAATATTTTTAACCCCATATATAAATATATATATAATCACATATATTTGTCTTTATAATTATATATATATTCCGACACAGAAATATGTATTTATATATATATATATCAATTCTCATTATTCTAATAATAAGAATATATATATATATATATATATGGAAATGTAATATATTTTTATACGTACATGATGATTTAATTATACATATCTGTATATATATACATATCAAATTTTTAAACACAAATAGTTTTTGAAACCCTTAAATTAAAGATGATTCCTATAATTTTACATATTTACACATGTATATATTATGTTTTATAATATTTAATATATTGAATATAACGAAAATTTAAAGAAGATAAATATAAATTTAGTTATATTCAATTAATTCAACTAATATAAATTATCCTAAATAAAATAATTATTTTAAATCCAAAATAATTTAAAAACATCAAATTTATTATTAAAAAATTATCAAACAATGTTGAAAACGAAATAAGTTTTTTAAAAAACACACAAAACTCATAATTAGTTAGACAAAACCTTGAATGAAAATTTATAGATCTGTAATGTTCCAAACAACTATATTTTATACCATTAAAACAATTCTCATCCACAAAATCCAAAACAAAACTGTTAGGAAAATAGAATTTTTGTTTCATCAACAAACCCTTGAGATACCACTCATGTTTAACTATTTCTTTGGAACACGAAAATCACTAGGTAAAATATGTGGAAATCAACATAATACATTAAAAAATCTATAGTTAGAGATACATATCAATTAAGAATAAAATGACATACATGGTTATAACCAATCTAGAAAGAAATAAATATCAACCAATAATTAAAAAAAACATTATCTTCATCTAAATTCATCATTCAATGGGTTAAAACAGTACACGTCATTCAAATCACCCCTCATTTAAAATCCAATCACATTTTATTTTACGGAATTTTTCTCTTTCCACACAATAAATTCAAATCCTTTAATTGTTTTATTTCACAATTCCATACATTTTATTTTAAAAACAAACATTAAATTATTTTTAAATCCATTCATATTATTTCAAAATATTTTTTCCATTCCCAAAATTAAAATATGAAAAGAAACATAAAAAACAGAAGGACTAGAAAATCTGACGTTTAAAATATTTTCTTAAGTGTATACTAGATATGAATTATTTATTATTGGAACACTAATGAAAAAATGTCACCGAATTTTTTAAAACAAAAAAACACTAATATCAATACATATAAAGTTGATGAAATCACTTAAATCAAAGTAAATTATCCATCACAACATGATATTGTTTTCTTTGGGTGATACTAACTCACTCCTGTAGTTTTAAAACATGTTGTAATATATTGCATCTGAATGTGGGAATTATTTCCCCCCTCTTAATATGTTTTTTGTTCTAACATGTGTCATCAATATAAAGTATCACATCAAAACAAATATATAAGATAACAGTAAAATATTCCCATAACCTCTAGTATAACATGAGTTACATCTAGGAGATAATCTCATGTTCATTAATTTCATTATATCAAGAATAACTGTTTTATATTATTATCAAAATAATACGATTAATCATTTTTTTGGATGTGAAAGATTCAATCAAAAAAATCACAACAAAAAAATATAATGCATCTCACCAAAACAACCACATGTTTCTACCACTAAACAACACAATAATTACACACCACAACCACTAACTCAAACTCACCAACCAAAAAAAATGCTCAACAGACATTTTTTACCACAACATAACCAAACCACATTATCATGATCAAAAAACCATCCTTTTCACATAACAACCTGATCCATCTCATCCTAAAAACTTCCCCAAATAAAAATCACCAATATCATTCAACTATAAAGGCTCAACCACATAAATATAATATGTACATCTCCCCTTTCATGTTATTATCTACTTTGGGTGGCACTGAATCACCCGGATTGTTAAAATCACATCGGAGTACATCATGTTTCAATTAGGGAATAATTTTACCCTCATTGTATGATTAATGTTTTTAACAAAAAATCTGATAATGCATTTCAACATTAAAAAAACCCATATATCCAATGGATTTCAAATTCCTTAATTATTTAGATGAATTCATTACATTACCTACTAATTTATGATGTTTACTATATCATAATTTAAAATTTCCAATGGGAAACTTGATTGTTAAACATATATGTTATTATAATTTTAATATAGTGTGTGTTTAATAAATAATTCCTGTCCAGGTACTTATAATACACGTTAATCATAGAGTAAGAAATATTTCTGACAACCAATTTTTTTAGAAATACATATAAACACATAAATTAAAAAAAATCTATTTAACCACAAACAAAAACCCACACATTCAATTTCATTTGATCATTTTCACATTATATATATATCATTAATCAATTAAAATACTACATTACGTAAACAACATGCTATTATAATCATAAAAACACTTGGATTATGGTAACAAAATTAAAAAATCACATATAATATTACAATAATTCATTATTTATCATTATCAAAATAAATATTCATTAATGATTTAATGACGTAAGAAAAGTTTCTTATATAAAACAATAATGATAACACATTTCTAATTACATATTTAAATGCACAATATTAATCATGCTACATGCTCAATTCTCACATACTAAAATTTAGCAAGTTACCACATAGATTATTTCAACATTATGTTTTCATCCCATAAAAATATAATCACAACATCAAATCTAAGGTAAGGTTATATCAGTATATAAAAATAATTAACATTCATAAAATTTTAAGTTTATTCTTATAAGATTTTTTATGTTTCAACCTGTTCCCCAAAACCATGATTATTATTTCCCAAAATTTATAAATAAATGTCACATGAAATTTACCCTAAAATTAATATTAAACATATGGTTATATTGAAACTGAAGGGATATAAACAAGGGAAAATAAAGAGAAAGTTATTCTTGATGAGGATTAAAAATTTAATTAAATTATCACTAAAGAATATGTTAAATTTAAGAAATCTCTAAATTTAAATGATAATTCGTTATTTTAAAAATATTTAATAACTCATTCACATAAGAAATTAGAAATATAAATCAGGGAAATAAATATTAACTCACATGGAAACTAGAATACTTATAGTCATGGTTTAAGTATAATTATTTTTATTATGCCATTTTAAAAATATACATCCAGGTTACATGCATTTTAAGGTTTTTCAAAATTAAACAATTTATAATAAAAAAATATACCATCACGAACCAACGAGGGTCGACCTGAACTGGTCACCCAAGCTGGCCCACGACATAGCCCGAGGGGTGTTCTCGGTCTCCACGGGCTGGAAACTAGTGTCAGACATCAAAACTAAACAATAGGGAACAATTTGGTCCATAAATTAAAGACAAGTAAGGCAGCAGAAAAATAATAATAACGCAAGGCATGTAAGTGACATGAAAAAGGAAGAAAAACCAACTACAACAAACTAACCTGACCACAAAAAAAACTCATCACGAATTCAAGAGTCACTCACTAGTCCACAACCAACTCTCACCCACAGTGAGCAAGCTCAAGTCAAACCTGCAACCAAACTAAAAATAGGAAAACACTATAGGTGTGAGTATTAAAACTTAGTAGGCATTCCCAACAAACTATTCCCAAAGCACATACCAATAAATCTTTTTTTCAATTCCAAGTTTGAACTAAATTATATAAAATATTAGCTTCCATACTCACTTCCATTTCTAAAACAAGTAATGGTCCATTTACCTTTATAATTTGAAAACAAGTTTAATGTTTGAATGGAACAGGTGCATTGCATTTTAATACATTTCTGCGAGCAATTTAGAAACTCAAATTTCAGTTGTTATAAAAATGGAAAACCACAAACAACACACAACACACAACTCACAATAAGGGAAATGTAAAATAAGTGGCACACATGGGATAACAACCGAACTATACCTCTCAAACTTCCGCCACATAGAAATAAACATCGAAGAAAACATGGGTCAAACCTAGGAGATGGTGAACAATCCAGAACATACTATACGTGTGACTCATTATAAAGGTGTTCCTACTCTCGATGACATCATAACACCCTAACACCCGGTGTTGCCCTGCATGACCTAACTGAGGGTCCCAATCACCTAGCATAGTGTTATCCATACTAGGGGCCACTAGCTAGTGTGCAATTAAAACTAGTCCAACAGTCATTCTCAGAAGATTCACTTACCATGACATGTTCCCATGTCAATACATATAATAAACAAGAAAAGGATTGAGTCAACAAAGTTATTCAAGAATTAAAAAATCACACACAAATCATGAAGTCAATGTACACCAAATATCACGTCTGAGTCATCCCAAATAGAGTTTTCCAAAATTATTTATTTTATTAAAGTGCCAAACGAGCCTTCAACTATTTTAAAGAAAATTCCCATTTATCAAGTGAACCGAAACACTTGTTCTAACTTAAAAATAAATCATTTCTTAATAAACCAAAATAATATTTAAAATTCCATGAATTACATTTAAAGGCCAAATAGGCATTCTTTCACTACTAGGTGTCCGCTCGTCAAGAAAATGTTTCAAGTGATATGTATAAAATAAACGGCTCTTTTTACACCAAATAACCATTTAGAAATTAATTATCCTATATTTTTTCCCATTTATTAAAATTAATAAAATATCAAGCCATTAATAAATTCTAAATTTAAAGGCGAGTGCAGTGGGGGGCCTACCTCGACTTGCTGTCCAAACACAATGGCAGGTCACGCCTCGCACAAACACTCAATCTTGTTCATGACGACCACTGCAGGACCATGGAAAAACCTTTTCAACATGCTGTAACAATAATGATAAATAAAATACATAAACACGTACTTAAAACAATTCAAATGAAAAAATATTGCAATCACCGCCTTTACATGCTTTCAAAACAAAACTCGCACCATCTATACTATTTAATGGACTGTTTGCACCATTTACAAAACACCACTAAGTGACCCAGAAAGGGGTTTACACCAAAAAACATGTATTATTTTACATAAATATTTATCTTTAAAAACAAATTCATATTCAACTCTTACAAAAAAACTACTTTCGTGTCATCTAGATAAATCAATAAATCATTTAAACTATTTATTAAATCATATTTTTTTAAAAAAAATAAATAAATAAATATGACTTTGCACTAAAACCATTTTATTCCATATAGGAATTTCACATTAAATCCAAATGAACAAAAAAATCATACGAACCATGTTTTCCACAACTCAAAAAGTTTTCAATTCAATTTCAAAGATGAACAACAAGTTTGACATGCTAAGGGAAAACACTTTTTATTAGGAAACTCATTTCCAACACACTCCGCCTTTGATATACATTAATAAATCATTACAAAAATTGACAAAAATTATTTCTCATCATCCAAACAAACCTTAGAACACATTCCAGAGATAGTGCATCAAAGAACACACAGAAAACACAACCAATCCCTATATTACAAATCCGATTCCAACCGTTAGACAAAAAACATTTCAAAACATCAAACACGCCACACAATAAAACCAAATAATGTATTGATAAATTTAAACAGACATATCAAGTTGATCTAATGAGGTTATGGAATGGAAACACCTACCTCGAGATAGAAAACATCAATATCTCAGTGAGAAACCAAAAAATCAAGTCAAAACCACCGTAAAAAACACAAATAAACCTTAAAAAAAGAATGCGAACCAAAATGAATCCTAATCGAACAATAAAAAGAACATCATACCCGCCAGAATCCCCAAAAAAAGTGTCAAGGAATAAGAGGGGAAAACATCCAAGGGGATTTTCACTGGAGGTTGTGGATCATCACTGAAGGTGTACAGAAAAGGGCATTAGGCAGGGGTGGTAGCGGCTGGGCGCGCTGTAGAACAGAACGAGTGGAAGGGAGTCGGGGTGTCGTCGCTGTGCATGGCAGAGGCCGAGAGTGGTGATGTGCAGAGAACCGGGGGGGGGGGGGGGTAGAGTCATCAGGACGGGTGGGAGGTGCAAACTGAGGTGGAGAGCATGGATGAGGTGCTGGCATGGTCGGTGAATAAGGTAGAGGGGAGGTAGGTTTGCGCAAGGAACAGAGAGGAGGGTGGGGGGGAGGGGGTGCGTCGCACGGTGGAATAGGGGAAAAGGGGGGCTGGCTGCATAGGGTGAAAAGGGGGGGGGGTGCTTATAGTAGCGCTTAGGGTTAGTTTTTTTCTAATAATCATAATACTATTACAATATTAATAATAAAAGTAAAAATAAGAATAATACAATTATTAAAAATAATAATAATAGTAATAATAAAAATAATAATACCAAAAATAATTATAATAAAATTAACCATAATAAAGATAATATTAATAAAATTTATTAAAAATAAAAATAATATTCATAAAAATAATAATAAATATACAAATAAAATATCAATATCAATATATGTAAAAATAATAATAATTTAACGACCCTAATAACAAAATATTTTATTTATTTTAAAGATCGCTCAACTGCACGACTGTCGTGCCACTGAACACATGGTGGGGTGATTCGTGCTCGGACCGTGCCACCTGGCACTAATCACATACAAGGATAAGGTGCATGCTTTCCATGCTATTGTATAACTCTCGCGTAAGTTGCATATCATCTAGTTCAACGTGTGACAGTTCTCCCCACCACAAACACTTCTTTCCCCCAGAATGTCACCCAGTCGAACGGCATAAAAAATAAGAATACATGTCCGATTAAGACTGGAAGAGACCGCAATATAAGAGAATGAGAGAACACGAGATGGTTCTCCCCACCATAAGAACTCAGCTAAAGAGAAAAATTAAAACTCAAACATACCAACTCGAGAAGGGGGCCTACACGGGAACTCCCAACTGATCTAGACTAACCTCTATAGCAAGAGTGAAACAAAACCTCTGCTAAAACATGGAACTCTCGAATCATACCAAAGATAGCCTGAACACTGGAGAAAAAACTCTGAGCAGGACTCATCCCAAGCAGTAAACCCGAGCATAACCACAAACGTCGGCTCTTCATATGCAATTACATTTGAAAACGAACACAGATGAACCAAATCAAACCAGACTAGGGATAAACACACATTTATGAAAATTGCACGATTCAGTAAACCATGATCAGACAAATAAATCTGTCTGGATTACCATATAGCATGTTCTTCATAACTCCACAGCAAAACAATGAACATTCAACAACGCCAAAAATTTTACACTATAAAAACAAGAACAAAAAAACTTTAGATGTCCCACCATCTACATGAAACACAAAACCCAAACTGAGGGTTCACACCCCCGACAACTCCGGAATACGTGCGAGATTCACCCCAAGGCCAGCAGTTGGGGATGTTATGGCTAAAGCATCTCCTACCTCACAGTCAGGCACTGGAATATTTCAGTCACAACGTCTTCTTCAGGAGATGCTTCTTGAAAAACTTCTATAGATGACCCAGACAGCCGCAACGATGACATGTCTTCAGAGGGATGCGACATGACAACTTCACGTGCCCAGAAAAACCACATTTGTGGCACACCATGGAACAGTCTGACAAACTGGAAGCCAGAACCACTACATGGGTTTTTTTTGAAATAGGTCCCTCTGGCATGCCCTGCTCGCCAGATAGGGATCCTTCATGAGCAGCTAGATATGTTAGATTTCAAACCATCTGTGCTCTGAAGACCAACTCAGCTAAAATCAGCTCATCCACCAACTTCTCGAAACAGTGGCCCCTTGAATGGAGGACCTTCTCCTTGATCTCTAGATGAAGACCCCCAATGATGAGAAAAGTATTCATCAAATCATGTGATGCTACTCCCAGAAAAAAGGACACAAGCTCATTAAAATGGTCAACATATGCCTTCACCGTCTGTTGGCCTTGTTGAATGCGCATAAGGTCTTCCCTTTTCTTCATCTTCACCTCTTTAGGTATAAATCATCGGACAAAGAAGTATTTAAAGAGATCCCATGTCATTCCAACATTCATTGAGGGTGGTGTGAGGAACTCCCATACGTCCAGAGATGGACATTCAAATAGACCCAAAATAGCACGCACTCTGACAGCTTCGGGAGTACCCAATTCCCTGAATACACACATGTCCTCTTCAAACCACAACTACCATTAACAGACTTCAATCACTACTAAGTACCTACAATGTCCGAGAAGGACCAAAAATGGGCATGACTTATTGGAAACTCTAGCGACCTTTCTGGGTGGTATTTTGTAAACAACATATGAAACACAGAACCAAAACCAATATCAAGCTGAAGCAATATCATTGAATGCATTTTCATCCAAAAACATCAAACTCAAAAACAAATCAAAAACCAACACAACACAAAAATCCCTTTTTTTAGATTTCAAAACCACCTTCTTTGAAGGCTATTTTCCAAATACACAGACCCACTTTTCAAACCAATTTCAATTTTTCAGAAATCATTTTCCCTCTATTAAAATCACTTTAGAATGAAAGGGTCATGCCTTTAATTCCTAGTGCAAATCCTAGTAATCCCATGAACTGTTGCACATGTCTTCATATGCTTTAATCCATACACACCAACACACACTTATCATGTATTCCCTTGAATGTGAAAACATTTATAAGGAGTACCAATGTTTCACTCAAACCATATCTCTACCAATTCCAAGAAACCACTGGATTTTTAGTCAAAGTTCTTTCAGTTTTGAAAATTCCTTTCACAAATTTAAAGCCATTTAAAAGAAAACATTCTCATTTCAAAAACCCTTTTTCATTTCCAAAAGTGTGCTTTCAGCCACAATAACCAAGACAATACACAACTTGCATCAAATCACCGAAGAGAGAGACTAGTAGTCATGATTAACCTTGAGACATGGTAGTGGGAAATGCCCCAAGTAAGCGTCAATGACTAGGAATAACTTAATCAGTGTTCGCGAACTCCAAATGGGTCACTACTCCAAGTAAAATCACAATGTAACATCGGTTTTCCTCAGTTTTCATCCCTCAATCCAAAAAAAATCAGAACAAGACAAGAACTCAATTCCAAGAATACCCCTGGAGACTTGTGGTTCGAAACAGGCGAGGGTTCATGACTTCCTTCTCGTACCTACCTATTGAGTCCAGACAGTCCTAATCTCTATCTACCGGACATAAAAAATAACAAGGGCCTCCTCTTATACCATTTTTTCATGAACCAACCGGGTTAACCCTAAGCCGGTCACCCGAGCCAGACCGAGACATGGCCTGAGGGGCTTTCCCGATCCCCACGGGCTGGAAACTAGTGTCGTACATCAAAACAAAACAAGAGGGAACGATTTGGTCCATAAATGAAAGACAAGTAATGCAGCAGAAAAAGTAGAATAATGCAAGGAAAGTAAATGACATGAAAATGGAAGAACAAACAACAATAGAAAACTAACCTGACCACGACCAAAACTCCTTGCGACTTCGAGAGACGCTCACCAGTCCACAACCAACCCTAACCCATGGTGAGAAAGCTCAAGTAACACCTGAAACAAAACTAAAAATAGGAAAAAAAATAATCATGACTATTAAAACTTAGTAGTTGTGCCCAAAAAACTATTCAAAAAGCACATACCATTAAATAATTAATTTATCAATTCGAGGTTTGAACTAAATTATAAAAAATATTGGCTGCCATACTCACTTCCATTTCTAAAACAAGTAATGGGACAACTCCCTTTTTAATTTAAAAACAACATTAATGTTGGAATGGAACATGTATATTTCAGTTTAAAACATTTCTACGAGCAATTTAGAAATTCAAATTTCTGTTTTTAGTCAAATGGAAAACCACACGCAACACACAACACACACTAAGGGAAATGGAAAAGAAGTGGCACACATGGTCCAACAACCGAACTAGACTTCTCAAACATCCGCCACATATAAATAAACACTGAAGAAAACATGGGTCGAACCTAGGAGCTCGTAAACAATCCAGAACGTACTATACATGTGACTCATCTTGAAGGAATGCCTACTCTCGATGACGTCATTACGCCCAAATGCCCGGTGTTTCCCTACATGGCCTAACCTAGGGGCCCGATGCCCTTGCTGAGTGTCATCTATACTAGGGACCACTAGCCAGTGCGTAATATAAACTAGTTCATCAATCGTTCTTAGAAGATTCAATTACTATGAAAAGTTCCCCTGTCAAAATGTATAATAAACAAGAAATGGGGTGAGTCAAAAAAGTCAATCAAGAAGTACACACATCCCACCCAAATCAAGTAGTCAACGTACACAAAATATCACGTCTGAGTCACCCCAAATAGTGTTTTCCCAAATAATTTATTTTATTAATGTACCAAACGGGCCTTCACCTATTTTAAGGGAATTTTTCATTTCTCAAGTGAACCAAAACACTTGTTCGTGCTTCAAAATAAATCATTTTTCAATAAACCAGAAATACATTTAAATTTCTGTGAATTATGTTTAAAGGCCAAATGCGAATTCTTTCACTAATCGGTGTCCGCTCACCAAGAAAATGTTTCAAGTGTCGTGTATAAAATAAACAACTCTTTTTACACAAATTAATCATTTAAAAATTAATTATCTTATATTATTTCAGATTTATTAATATTAATAAAATATAATGAAATTAATAAAGTCTAAATTTAATGGTGAGTTCAATGGGGGACCAACCTCGACTATAATACCCCAACCCCAGTTACCCAGAGTTGGTGCATTATTTTAATACATTGGCATGATTACAAGGAATGAAGTCATGAAGGACTGGTCGGCTTAGCAGTCTTGAAAAATAGATTACATACATGAATGTTACATTAAAAATTATAACATACAAAACTACATGAATAATCCTTTAGGAACACAATTATTCCCTTGGCTTAACCCTATATATCAATCAAAACACACTTCGTGGAATCCTGGGAAAAATAAAACACAGAATGGGGTGAGATCAGATGCTCAGTATGGATAACTATACAGCGGAAACTTTCATAAATAAGCATAAAAATTTAAGGCAATGTAAAACTAAAACAAAATCCTTTTAAACTTGAACTTCACCATAATATGGAAAAACAAAATTAAGTAATTCCATTTACTTATTCACATGGATATTCTACTAGTCGAATAATCACATGCAATATCACTAACCACTTTCATAATGATGGAATGCATAATTCCATACTATCATAACCACATAGTCAAGGCTATGTGAAAAGACTATAAATAATATTTTGTCAAGGCCTTGTTGAAGACACTATTTTCTATCCTTAGACCTACCGATTCATCGAGGAGCTATAGAGGGCTCCACCCGTCACTTACTAAGTCCAATTCATTCCTTATATGAAAAGTTTTAAACATAACATAAACATTCATATTAAAACTAGCATATGAATTGTCAATACTTTATCCCAAACCCATGAATGGTATAAAAATAACACATCCATAGTAAAACGTATCACAAAACCTTCAATAAAATATGGAATATTTGTATCATTAAAAATCATCTTCAAACAAGTTTAAAATCCATCAAATGATGTTGACATAAATGAAAATTATTTGTAAAACTCTTTGAGAGATATATCCCATTTTCATGAAAACATTTAAAAGTCACATAATTTAGAAAGGAAGAAATTTAAAGATATTTTTGAATCCAAGTTTCCCATACCACTTTGAAACATTTTAAAGTATTTAACATTTTAAAAATAGTCATGTCCATAAAAATAAGTCCTTAAAAACCATTTTAAAGACATAGAAATTAATGTGAAATATTTAGAAGAATTAATATTTAAAATATTTGAAATGATTTTTTTGTAAAAAGATTCTTTAAAATGATCCCTTTGAAAACTCTTTCATGAAAAACGTACATGGATAATAAATATTTCCCATTAGATACTTATGTAAAAACAACCTCAGATAATAAAGAGATTGTGAAATTAACCCTTACCAATTTGATAAACTTACGAAACATACACCCCATGAAAGAGGTATCATACAATGAATATGTAAATACACATAAATTAAAGTGTATTACACAAAGAATACAATTATGGGAAGTATATAAAAAACATAAAAGGTTCTAGTGGCAATATGGCACGAATCTCATGGGAATAAGGAGTGAGATGAAAACCCCTTACCTTGCACATTGCTTTAGTCGAGGGTATGTTTAACCTCCTGTATGAAGACTGTAGTATGTTATTAAATTTTAATAGAACCATATTAATATTTATGATATCAAACATTATTCATTTAGGACTTTATGCTACCCATTTAAAAATTATTTCAATGTTAAATTAACATTTCGGGCAATAATCGCTTTCTTTTTCATACGTGTTTTAACATGTTACTCTTGATTGTTTCAGATAGATCATGATTTAAATATTTACAGAATATAAAACATGATTTATTTATCATATATATTTAGAATATAAATATGTATAATAGACATATATATGAAATGAAAAACATCATTTATGGAAACAGTAGTCCGTACGTACGCATAAACACTGTTTCCATTTTCATAACGTATTGAACGGAACTAAGTGAATAATTTATATATAATTATGTATATATATATTTATATAAATATATATATAAAGTATCATTATTAGGTCATATATTACAAATATACTAGTAATATATATTTTTATATTCATCGATGAATGGTGAATGTGGAAATGAATCTCATCGCGTCGTGGAGACGGTAATCCGTACGTGCACACAAGCGACAATATCATTTCCTTAAAGGCGTAGAATTGAATGGTATATTAAATTTACATAGACATTATCATGTTATTTTCATTATTTATATACATATTACTCATAATTATATCCATCCAAATAACATAGTGTTGAATAAAAAATTACACCACGATGAGGAGACAGTAAGTCGTACGTACGCACGCATGGTGACATTATCATTCATAATATGGATAGAATAATGAATATAGTTGTGAAATATTTATAATAACATCAAATTATATACACGATATAGGAGTTATTATTTTATAATGGAAATAAAAATGTTAGAATAAGTGGAAGAAGAAAGGAACTTCAAAGAGGGTGGTGAAATCATTACCTCTTTTTCGGGTTCTTCCTTTTGATTTGATAAAAAGGGCTCCTTAGGATGGATTTATAATCAAAATAAGGACTCTAGGTTAAAGTGAAGGAAGTTGGGAGGATATTTGGGTAGGGTTTTGCTGAGCCAAATGGCTTTGAAGGTGTGATTTTGAGAGAAGGGGAAGTGCCCTTTTATAAGAGGGGTGACGGTCACTTTAGGAAAAGATCAAAGTATTAATTTATTATACAATAATATATGGTTTATAATGGTTAAAAATAAATTTATTTTGATCCTTAGGTAGTTATGTGTTGAAATAATCTCAAACAATAGGTTTTAGACAAGTTTAGGTTACCATTTTATCATTATCATTTAGATTTAGCTCTTAGTTAAATAGTTTAACTTTTACCGTATCTTCTTGTATTCTTACTTTATATGGTTAACAAACTTACTCTAAACTTTCAAGAGAACCTCAAGTGGATAATTAATGACATATATAATATTATATAAGACCTTTTTCAGAACCTTACATTTTTAGGAATTTTATATCAACCAATAATATAGTATTTGTTTTAAATATTAATTTATGTCAATTTTGACACTATTTGGTATTTTGTTTTTGCGGAAGTCATCACAACTTCATAACTAATAACAAAATACATTGAATCATCCCAATTATGTCATATTAACCTAGAAAATTGGTGGATTTCATAAAAATATTGAAATTATATTTATTTTAATATTTATAATACCCTTTATTTGATTCATTTAGGAATAAGGTAATTACTGCATTATCATTCTGTCATAAATAAATTCATTTATTTAATGTATAAAAATTATAAATAAAATACCGTTATGTATTAAAGATTTTTAGATTTTTAATGAATATTTATAATCGAATATATCTTATGAGTAACCCTATATTAAAAATGTTTTACTTATTAAACATTGATTTTAACTCTTTACCTCTTCTTTGAATTAAATAACAATAAATGTCCTAATCTAATCCATGTGAACCTAAAGGGTCATATTTTATTCCTAAGGTTGTTTTTGGTCGAATTAAACTTATCCAATAGAAATAGGACATGTGTTAGGGTAATAATAATATTAATTTTACCCTTAATTTTCCTATTAAATATTAACTGTGGTAAATAAATGTAAAAAGTTACTATTCAAAAAAAAATATTTTTATCTTATTGAACAACATTTTAATACTTAATATTAACCATGTCTCTCAGATTTATAAAATTAAACTCACAAAAGCGGTAAAATTAAGTTTTATGTGATTTTACAAATTCTCCTAGGAGGTGGGTAAAAGACGATGAAAAGTTCAATAAAATTTTTATATATCTAAAATTATTATAAACTGACTCTAATGAATTACATTGATCTTATATAGATATTATGTATCTATTTTGACCTAAAATAAATTTAAATAAGAAAAAAAATTATTTAAATAAAAATTCGGTTTTAAACTATAACTTAGTATTTTTCTCTATTTATCAAAAATTAGATGTTTTCAGAAAAATACCTAAAATTTACCCTAAAATAATTTTGATATTATGAATTCAATAATTAAGTCTATTTTACCAAATTAAAAACATAGAAGTTTGATTTATTAATTTAAAATTAATTCCCGCTTTCAAAACTAAAAGGCTTATTTTTAAAAAATAATAACTATAAAAAATTTGACACTTGTTTATGACCAATTTCAAAGTGAAATTACTTACCATGACCATCAATGTATTAAATGGTAAAAATATAATATATTTATACTCTCAAACCATTAAAATGTATAAGTTATCACTATAAATTATTTTGATTAAAAAATTTTTTTCGGTTAAAATATATTATTTTTCACTATTCACCCAAATATGAAATTTATCAGAAAACATCAAAACTTTATTGAAACATAATTCATATGTCCCTATTATAAATAAGATGTTTATTTTGTCAAATTGAATATATAAAAGTTTCAAATATTGGATTTAAAAAGGGTTCACCATTAAAAGGCGGTAAAAGTGCATTTTTTAAAAATTACTTCTTTTATCTGAAAAAATGAACTAGTTCTTACATTATGTCTAATAAACTCATAATATGGATTCTAAAAATATAAGGATTATATATAGTTCAATATTTATTTTTTACTATTCATAACCGCTTTTGAATGGCTAGATTGGTATGTTGTTGTACAGTTGAAATCAGTGTTGCGTGTAGTGCAAGTTATTTAATTATTTTGGAGAAATAACGTAATTTGAAATCTTGGGGTGTTACATAATTCCCTAGGTCAATAAATCGCGTCCTCACAATTTGAAATTATTTTTCAAAAATATAAGATTTAAAATAGAAAATACCTTTCGGAAAACCCACATCAGAAATTAGGTTAATAAAATTTAGTCTTAATAAGAGGAAAATGGAAGTGAATGGGTCACCACCAAATTATAATCATGATTAGGAGAACATTGGTGGAAATTAGAGACATAATTAGAGGTAAAACGTATATATTAATAGGTAGTGATTGAGGCCATCAATCAAAAACAAGTGTAAAATTGAGGGGCTTAATTTCATCAATCTATTTATGATTTAAAATACAATCATTTCTACAAAACATATGGTATTATGATAACACATTTTTGGTTTTAAGATCCCTTCACTAAATTATAAGAATAAATTTCTTCATAGAATAAGAGAATAAGAAAAATATATACTTGAAAAGTAGAGTCCCATCCTTTAACTAATGTCTACCACAAACTCATCTTTCACACTAAAAGATAATAGAACATAAAAATAATATTCTATTTATCATATTCGTATAGGGTTCCAGAAATAATGAATTCATAATTCACATATCAGACCCTTTAAAAAAACTACATTATTCAATCCATGACATCACATGGCTTAGTGATAGTTGATACACCATTGTCTCCCATCGGTTGCTGGTTCAAGTCTCACTGTTGTGCCGGATGTAACGGGTTTCCCCCCAACCTCTGGGTTGTAATTTTTTTGGCAATCCAAAAATAACCTTAACAATAGTATCCATTTTCAAACAGAATCCATTCCAACCATTAGAATTATCCAATATACTTATATCCAAACTCTCAGTCCAAAGTTTATAAGGAAGTTAAACATAATGATGATCCTTTTTACCAATTAATAACATGTGAATGCCTTCATCGTGTATTTTTTTACAACACCACAACATCCTGAATTACCAAAATCAACTATCTCTTATTCCAAAATCACTACCTCATTATCAAGATCATATTAAGGATTACATTTCCTTCAACCATTTATTTTCCAAAAATTGTAGCTTACTATTAATTCAATTTTGATAGAACCATATAATCTCAAATCCTCAATAAAATAGTACTACAATACAATCCTTAATTATCTCTATAATTCATTTAACCAGTATACTGTTGATACTACACTCAAATGAAATAATTCTATAATTAAAACATAAGAACACTAGTCATTCTTCTTCATTTGTGGTAGTATCATTACTTGATTATTATCCAATAACATCATTTCTGGTATACTCTTATGAATGGGACATTGATTCGTTTAGTGTCTCAACTCCTCGCAGATGAAGCATTTTACATTTGAAAACTTTTTCATACCCTTGGAATCATGTACTTGGTGTCTTTTTTCTGCACACTTGTAACAAACTCCCATTCCCTTCAAGCATTTACCAAGGTGATTCATTCCACGTTTATCACATATAGGAAAATCCTTCTTTCCCTTGTTCCATTTATATATATCTCTATCTACCATCCTTTTCTTCTCTGGATTCCCTTTAAAGCCATAGGATTTAAAGAATTCTTTACTGATCTTATTAACACATGACACTATTTATTCATATGATGATAATACATGGGATACTATTTCCTTTCTAAATGTTGGCTTAATAGCATGAATGATATGACCCATCTTACTCATTGGATCATACGTATTTCGGGAGTTCACATTCCTTCTACTGGGCTCCATTTCTAAACAATGGAATACACAAGGTCAGTTTATGAATCACAATTCATAATTCCAAACATGTAAAATACCTAACGTAAATTTAACAGTTTATGGATATAATACATAATTACAAAAAATGTTTTATTTGAGGAGGTATATACTCATAAACCCTTCATAGTGATTTTTAACGAAAATAAGAATTATCCTAAGAATATCCCCCGGGAGTGGCATAACCAAGAGTGAAGCAAGGCCCATTGTCGTGCACCAGTTCCCGTTCAAGTCTAGCTCAAAGCGATGTTTTTGGGTTTTACCCCTAGGTACATCTGTTCCAGAGCCGCCTCTACCTACTCATATCCATACAGGGATGAATTTTCATGGAAAACTCACAAAATCTCTGCATTACCAAAATTCTAGGAAGTCCTTCTATTCTAATCCTAAAAGACTATCTTAGGTCTATGTGCTCTAATCGGCGTTTATCTAAATCTAGCTTCTAAGGCTATTGCTAATCTTCTTTGATACCAACTGTAACACCCTGACCCCAGTTACCCCGAGTCAGTGCATTATTTTAATACATTGGCATGATTACAAAGAATCAAGTCCCGAAGGACCGGTCAATTTAGCAGTCTTGGAAAATATATTACATACATGAATGTTACATTACACTTTATAACATACAAAACTATATAAATAATTTTTTATGAACCCCACTATTCCCTTGTCTTAACACTGCATATCAATCAAAATACACTTCGTTGAATCTTGGGAAATATAAAACATAGAAAGTGGTGAGCTTAGATGCTCAGTAAGGATGACTATACAATGAAAAAATTCTTAAATAATAATAATAATTTAAGGCAATTTATAACTAAAACAGTATCCATTTAAACTTCAACATCAGCATAATATGGAAAAAATAAAATGAAGTAATTCCATTTACTTATTCACATGGATATTATACTAGTCGAATAATCACATGCAATATCACTAAGCAGTTTCATAATGATGGAATGCATAATGTCAGACTATCATAACAACATAGTCAAGGCCTTGTTCCAAGACTACAAATAATATTTTTTCAAGGCCTTGTGCCAAGACACTAGTTTGTCTCATGAGACCTACCGATGCATCGAGGAGCTATAATGGGATCCACCCGTCACTTACTAAGTCCAGTGCATTACTTATAATAAACGGTTTAAACATTACATAAACATTCGTAATAAAACTAGCATACAAAATGTCAATACTTTATCCTGAAACCATGAATGTTATAAAAATAACACACCCATAGTCAAACATATCACAAAACCTTCAATACAATATGGATGATTTGTATCATATTAAATCATCTTCAAAAAAATTTAAAATGCATCAAAGGATGTTGACATAGATGAAAATGATTTGTAAAAATATTTGAGAGAAATATCCTATTTTCATGAAAACATTTAAAAGTCACAAAATTTATGAAGGAAGAAATTTAAATACATTTTTGAATCAAAGTGTCCCATACAACTTTGAAACTTTTGAAAGGAATTAACATTTTAAAAACATTCATGTTCATATAAATAAATCCTTAAAATGAATTTTAATGACATGGACATTAATGAGAATGATTTAGAAGAAGAAATATTTAAAACATTTGAAATGATGTTTTTGTAAAAAATTTCCTTATGATAATCCAATTGAAAAATCTTTCATGAAACGTGGACATGGATAACATATATGTCCCATTAGATACTTATGTAAAAACAACCTCGTATAATAAAGAGATTGTGAAATTAACCCTTACCAATTTGTTAACTTATGAAACATACACCCCATTAAAGAGGTATCATACAATGAATATGAATATAAACATAAATTAAAGTGTATTACACAAAGAATACAATTATTGGAAGTACATACACCACACAAAAGGTAATCGTGGCAATATGGAATGAATCTCACGGGAATATGGATTGAGATGAAAACCCCTTACCTTGCACTTTACTTTAGTCGATGGTACGTTTAACCTCCTGTATGAAGACCATAGTTTGTTCTTAAATAATACAAAAACCATATTAATATTTATGATATCATAAATTATTCATTTATGACTTTATACTACCCATTTAATAATAATTTCCATGTTAAATTAACATTTTGGGTAATAATCGCTTTCTTTATCGTATGTGTTTTAATTTGTTACTCTTGATTGTATCACTTATATCATGACTTAAAAATAATCCAGAATATAAAACATGATTTATATATCATATATATTTAGAATATAAATATGTATAATAGACATATATATGAAATGGAAAACACCGTTTATGGAGATGGTAGTCCGTACGTACGCATAAACACTGTTTCCATTTTCATAACGTATTGATCTGAACTAAGTGAATAAAATATATGTAATTACATATATATATATATAAATATATATATTTCTAGTAGCATTATAATGTCATATGTTTCAAACATATTAGTAATATATATTTTTATAGTGGTCGATGAATGGTGAATGTGGAAATGAATCTCATCGCGTCGTGGAGACGATAATCCGTACGTACGCACAAGAGACAATATCATTACATTAAAGGAGTGGAATTGGAAGGTATATTAATTTTATAGAGACATTATCATGTTATTTTCATTATTTATATACATATTATTCATCATTATATCCATCCAAATAACATAGTTTTCAATAACAAATTACACCACAATGTGGAGACGGTAAGCCGTACATACGCACGCACGGTGACATTGTCATTCATAAGACGGATAGAATAATGAGTATAGCTGTGAAATATTTATAATAACATCAAATTATATAGAAGATACTAGATTTGTTATTTTAGAATGGAAATAACAAAGAAAAAATAATTGGAAAAAGAAAGGAACTTGGAAGAGGGTGGTGAAAGCATTACCTCTTCTTCGGGTTCATCCTTTTGATTTGATGAAAGGGATCCTTAGGTTGGTTTTAGGATCAAACTAAGGCCTCTATGTTGAAGTGAGGGTAGTTGGTAGGACATATGGGTTTGGGTTAGTTGAGCCAAATGGATTTTTAGGTGTGATTTTGAGAGAAGGGGAAGTGCCCTTTTATAAGAGGGGTGACAATCACATTAGAAAATGATTAATGTATTAATTTATTATACAATCATATTCGGTTTATAATGGTTACAAATGAATTAATTTCAATCCTTAGGTAGTTATGGGTTGCAATAATATCAAAAAATAGGTTTTAGACGAGTTTAGGTTACCATTCTAACCTTATCATTTAGATTTATCTATTAGTTATATTGTTTAACTGTTATAGTGTCTTCTTGTATTCTTATATATATGGTTAATAAACTTACTCTAAACTTCCAATGGAAGATCATGTGGCACATTAATGACATATATAATATTTTTTAATCCATTTGGACAAACCTTACATTTTTAGGAATATTATATCAACCAATAATATAGTATTTGTTTTAAATATTAATTTATATCAATTTTGACAGTATTTGGTATTTTGTTTTTGTGAAAGTCATAAAAACATGATAAAATTGAACAAGATACATTAAATCGTACCTATCAGGACATGCTCACCAAGAAAATTCTTGGATTTCATAAAAACTTTTAAATTATATTTATTTTAATATTTATAATACCTTTTATTTGATTCATTCATGAATAAGGTAATTACTACATCATCAATGTGTCATAAATAAATTTATTTATTTAATGTCTAAAAATTATAAATATAATACCATGATGTATAAAATCTCTTATTATTTCTAATGAATTTTTATAATTTAATTTATCTTGCTAATAACCCTATATTAAAACTATTTTAGTTATTAAACATTGATTTTAACTCTTTTAACTCTTCTTTGTATTAAATAATAATAAATGTTTGAATCTAATCCAAGTGGACATAAAGGGAAATATTTTATTTATAAGTTTGTTTTTGGTCGAATTAAACTTATCCAATATAATGAGGACATGTGTTTGGGTAATAATAATAACATTTTAACCATAATTACCCTATTTACTTTTAACCGTGGTAAATAAAAGTAAAAAGTTACTATTAATCAAAAATATATATATCTTATTAAACAAAATTTTACTCCTTAATATTAACCATGTCTCTCATATTTTTGATATTCAACTCACAGAAGGGGTAAAATTATGTTTTATGTAAATTTTCAAATTCTCCTAGGAGGTGGGTAAAAGATGGTGAAAAGTTCAATAAAATTTTTATATATCTAAAATATTATAAACTGAATCTAATGAATTGAATTGATATTATATAGGTATTATGTATCTATTTTTACCTAATAAAAGTTTAAATAATATAAATAATTATTTAAATAGAAATTCGGTTTTAAACTATAACTTAGTGTTTTTCACTATTTATCAAAAATTAAATGTTTTCAGAAAAATACAAAAAACATTACCCTATGCTAATTTTGATATTCCTAATTCAATAATTAAATCTATTTTAACAAATTAAAAACATAGAAGTTTCATTTTTTAATTTAAAATTAATTCCCGCTGTCAAAACCGAAAGGCGTATTTTTATGAAATAATAACTCTCAAAAGTTTTACACTTGTTTATATCCATTTTCAAAGTGAAATTACATAAAATTTACATCAATGGATTAAATAGTATAATATAATCTATTTATACTTCCAAAAAATTAAAATGTATAAGTTGACATTATAAATTGTTTTGATTAAATTTTTTTTAGTTAAAATATAGTATTTTTCACTATTCACCCAAATATGAAAGTTATCAGAAAAACACCAAAAACATAATTGAAACAAAATTATTATTTCCCTATTATAAATAAGAAGTTTTTTTGGTCAAATTGAATATATAAAAGTTTCAAATATTGGATTTAAAAAGGGATCACAAATAAAATGCGGTAAAAGTGCATTTTTTGAAAAATAATTCTTTTATCTGAAAAAATGAAATAGTTCTTACATTATGTCTAATAAACTCATAATATGTACTATAAAATTATAAGGATTATATATAGTTCAAAATTTAGTTAATACTATTCATAACATATTTTGAACGGCTAGATTGGTAAGTTGTTGTGCGTTTGAACTCCGTGTTGCGTGTAGTGTAAGTTATTGAATTATTTTGAAGAAAATAACGTACCTTTAAATCTTGTAGTGTTACATAAACTTGTTGTCCAAACACAATGGAATGTCATACGTCTCACAGATGCACAAACACGCACACGCTAACCACCGCAGGACCGTGGAAAAACCTTGTCAACGCGCTGCAACTGCAATGATAAATAAAATACATAAACACAGACTTAAAACAATTAAATCGAAAAAACAGAGCAAAAACCGCCTCTATATTCTTTCTAAACACAACTCGCACCATCTACAATATTTAATAAACTGTTTTCACCATTTACAAAACACCACTAAGTAACACAAAATAGGGTTTACAACAAAAACATGGATTATTTTACATAAACATACAAATTTAAAAACAAATGCATATTCAACTCTTCCAAAACACTACTTTCGTGTCATTTAGATAAATAAATAAATCATTTAAACTATTTATTAAATCATCATTTTTATATAAATAAATAAATAAGTCTTTACTCCAAAACAATTTTTTTCCATATAGTAATGTCCCATTAAAACCAAGTGCACAACATTATCATACCAACCATGTTTTCCACTACTCAAACAGTTTTCAATTCAATTTCAAATATGAAATACATGTTTGAAACACCAAGGGAACACACTTTTTATTATGAAACTCATTCCCAAAACACGCCTCATTTGATATAATTTAATAATTCATTACAACAATTGACGAAAATGATTTCTCACCATCAAAATAATCCTTAGAACACATTCTAGAGACATTGCATCAATGAACACATAGAAAACATGACCAATACCTATATTACAAATCCAATTCCAACCGTTACACACAAAACATTACAAAACATCAAACACGCCACACAATAAAACCAAAGAATGCATTGATAAATTTAAACAGACATATCGTGTTGATCTAATGAGGTTATGGCATGGAAACACCTACACTGATATAGGAAACATCAATATCTCAGTGTGCAACAAAAAATGGACATCAAACGCACTACAGAAAAACATGAATAAAACCTAAAACAATTATGTGAACCAAATGAATCCAAATCGAACATTAAAAAGAACATCATACCCGTCGGATTCCAAAAAAAAGTGTCAAAGATTAAGAAGAGAAACCACCCCCAGGGAGTTGCGCCGGAGGTCACAGATCATCACCATAGGTGCAACAATGGGCATGAGGTAGGGGTGGAAGACACTAGGTGCGCTGTGGAATAGGCCAAGCGGAAGGGAGTAGGGGTGTCGTCGCAGCGCTTGGGAGATTCCAGGAGTGGCGATGCGCAGAAAACCGGGGGTAGAGTTGTCGGCATGGGCGGGAGGCACAAGCTGAGGTGGAGAGCATGGTTAGGGCGCTGGAAAGGTCGGCGAGGAAGGCAGAGGGGAGGCCGGTTTGCGCAGGGAACAAAGAAGAGGGGGGGGGGGGGGTGTAGCCTGTGGCGGAACAAGAAAAAGGGGGGTTGGCCACCTCGGGTGAAATAGGGGGGATCTTCAGGTAGCGCATTGGGTTAGGGTTTTTCTTTCTAATAATCATAAAATTTATTATAATATTAATAATAACATTAAAAATAATACTTATTCAAATAATAAAAATAAAAATAAAAATGATAATAATAATAATAATAATAATAATAATAAAACCAATAATAATAATAAAATTAACCATAATAAATATAATATTAATAAAACTTATTAACAATAAAATTAATTATAATTATAAAAATGAAATATCAATAATAATATAAGTAAAAATAATAATAATTTAACCACCCTAATAACAAAATTTTTGATTTATTTTAAACATCGCTCAACTGCACGACTCCCGTGCCACCGAGCACGTGGTTGGGTGAGTCGTGCTCGGACAGTGCCACCCGGCACTAACAGCATACAGGGTTAAGGTTCGTGCTTGTTGTGCTATATTATAACTATCGCGCAAGTCACGTATCAGCTAGGTCGGGGTGTGATAAATTCATTATTCCTTATCCTCTAAAAATTTCTAAGACTATAACAATAATATGAATGATTATATATTTCTAAAAAAAGAGGAATAATTCAATTCATTACGAATAATCCTATAAAATGTATGAAAAAATAAATTCTAATCTTAAGTGTAATGTACGAAAAATATTTATATATTTTTTAAATTATATGGAATTATTTCAAAACCGAAAAACTTGACGGTGCACCATTCCGAGGCCCGGAGTTCCCAGAATGATCTGTCGAAGTTTGTTTGAGTTTTAATTATCAGGAATAAGTAGTTTTCTTGAAAATGTGGAATAAATATTAAATGGTAATTGGAACCATAAATATGAGGGCACCATTTCATTCAGGATGGAAGGTTTACACAAGGTGTGACTTATGTTTAATCGGCACGGGTCTCTAGTGAGAAACCCCAAAAATAGAATCACTATGAATAATATAATTAAATAAATTAGTTTATTTTTCAAATTCTTATAACTCAAAAATGAAAGCATAGATAAATAATCCAAGACCACTGCTATACTCATGAGGGAATTATTTATTTAGGATGATACTAACTTTAGCCACCGTGGGCCACCAGTAAATACTAGTTTTTGGCCGTAAATAAAATAATTAACTGACAATTATTTTATTGTAAATTATATAACATTTAGATGGAAACTCGTATTTGATATATCAGAGTACCGTTAGGTTTTTTGGAGCGATTTTAACTTAGACAGAGCCTAACCTCGACCGTGCATGTCAAGGGTGACTGTTTTAATTTTTCCAAACTTTTCTTCGAGTATGTTCAGTAAACGCATGAGCGGCATTATATAACTTTTGAACCGGTGCTCAGAATTGAGATCTGAGGGAACCGTTGAAATCCAAAAACTGATATTCAATTAATGAGACATTCACCATCACTATACTAGGTTGAGGGTGAAAAGTTATGTTTTGTAAATTTCGTTGGACAGTTAAATGAATAAAAATAAAATAAAGAAGAAATTTTATTTTAATTTTAAAACCTCCAATTTGATGTTTAGTGGTGGGGACCACCCAAACTATATAACCCCAATTTAAATTCAATGGTGGGGACCACCTGACCCTTATAATCCCCCATTAATGGGGTATAACTCTTGGTTTTCCTCCCATTGATGTGACTACTCAATTAGTTTATTTATTAAACTTATTTGGAACTTCACCATATGGTTTGGATGATTGTTGGAAAAAGGGAGATCTTGGGAAACTTGGAAGGATATTATTCAATGATGAACATCCACTACAACAATGATCATACTTCAGAATTAGAGAATGAGGACGACACTTGATTTTAGGTCGGAAACATCTTGCGGGAGTAATGAACGCCAACGTCATCATCTCATCGCCTTCATCTTCTTCTTCGGGCCACCTCCAATCGAAAATCAAGGTAGGGGTTTTTATATATGTTTGAATTTTATTATTGATTCTTCATATCCAAAATTCACGATGACAATGTCCAAACGAACATGGGCATCATCTTTCACATAAACCATACTTCTCTTTCTTTTTATTCTTCACGTGTTCATCATACGTTCTTCAATGAATAATATTTATTGGTGCTAGATACAAATAATTTTTCTGAGTGAGATATTTTTATTTGAATCCCTCGATTCAAGGAAGGAAAATATGTAATCTTTTAATTTGTTCGGGCTTGTAACGAAGCCACAATGGCTCGCGAAAGGAGGGGCCAAATATTTATTGGTTTTGGAAACATAATATTCTGTTCAGCGCAACATATGGATGTGGAGCCATCGTTTCGAGGATATTGAATTTGTGATTATCACATTATTTAGTCATAGAACAAATATGAAGCAGAACACAAAAGGGGGAATGTATAGGTGTAATTACCACGTGTCATTGGGGTGCTTCTCTGGGCGATATAGGCGATGTAACGGCGGTCTGATGTGGCTGGTGCAGGCGGTGCGGCGGCTAGGCAGACATCAAAGTGTAGTTTTTTTGGTGAGGTTACAGGGAGGTGTGATCAAGTAGTGTTTATCCCAGCGGAAGTGTGATGGGCGACTGGAGGTTGAGAGTTTACATTGACGAGGGAGTGGGATGTCAGGGAATGAGTTAATTGGAGAGAGAAATAAATAGAAAGGGAATAAAATTTAAAGATAAATAAATGATAAAGGAGATGTGTTTTGGAGTTTTCTGTAGCGTATGAGAGATTTAATGTTTTGAACATTGGATATAATATTGAATGAAAAAAACAATTAAATAAAAACAATAATAATATAATAATGTTATTATTATTTTCGTTGGGAAAACCGTGTTTCATCCGTAACTGGTCCGTGCGACCTCTGTTTGATGAACCGTAAATAGAAGTGCCACCATGACTCTAAGACAGACATTATGAGTCCAATATTTTATGTATTTTATGGGTTTTTAGATCAGGTACTCGAAACACTCAAATAATAATAATATATTATTATTATTAAATCATCAACCCACCATAACTCCTGTGTGTGACGTCCGATTGACTTATCATCTGTGGATAAACGATCCTATCATTAATACAGTTTATTTAAGTCTAATGTTGAATATTAAATTCTGGTTTGTGGCTCGGGTTCACGAAACACCCAATAATAATAATAATAATAATAATAATATAGGATATTGTATTCGACATATCTCCCTCATATGGTGTTGAAATGACGAACCGTCTGCGGCACCGAAAACCATGGATCGATAGAGTCCTTTTGGTATACCCCATCTGAGTTTGGATAATGTTTGTTTATGTCTGGGTTGAATTGAGCAAAAATCCAACCGATCCCTTGGGAATAAAATTGTAATAACATATAGACTGGGTTTCTGATTGACACACCGTTTATTGCGTTCAGTCCCCTTTGATGTGGTGGTATTTTGGGATACTTCTTCATGGGACGTAGTGGAAGTTGGAGGATCGACCAGTGGCTTGAATAGAAGACCCTCCTGGAGATGATAAAGCTTAGTGCGGGAACCTAGTAGCTGGCTGTGACGTGAGGAATGAATAATGATCTTTTGTGGGTCAGCACTGAGTGATCCTATGTGGGTCATCACCGAGAGATCCTATGGTGGTCAACACTTAGAGGTCCTAAGTGGGTCAACACCAAGTGATCCTGTGTGGGTCAACACTGAGCGATCATTTGTGGGTCAGCACCGAGCGATCCTATGTCGGTCAGCACCTAGAGAACCTATGTGGGTCTGACGACGTACTGGCGAGGTACTAGGAACTTGTGTGGGTATGACGATGTACTAGGATCCTGTGTGGGTGTGACGAGGTACTAGGATATTGTGTGGGTCTGAGGATGTACTAAAATACTCTATGGGTTTGATGATGGTTTAGGATATTTCATGGGTCTGCCTCTTAACAGAGTAAGATGATTATGTAGTTACATCTTATCATCTCTACAACTGTACCTAAGATATACCTGGTGTGAGATGAGTCTACACCTAGTGATATTTTTCGTTCATGGTGATACCTTAGTGGTATTCATCTATGTGGTGTACATGAGTGGTACATACCTTTGTCGTGTTTATTCCTTTGTGGAACAGTTGAGCTTTGGGCTATTGAGTTTGACTCTATGTTTTCCTTATGATTGAGATGGGTATACATGATAACTTAGGTATATTTATGGGCATATACCTATGTTGGGTTGTTAGTTGACTTCATGCATTGTGGTTTATCCTTTATGGATTTTTTGTGACCTTGATGGTCTCAGGGTCCCTACTGATTATTGTTATACTAACCCCTACACGAGATAAGCCCGCACCTTGTTGTGTTTGGTGAAGACGACAGACAATGCTGACTGAGGACGAGAGGACCAGGACTGGAGGTAGCTCAGAGGCGTACCTTAGACATGGAGTACCATAGAGATGACCATTAGAATGTTGTACCTACCCTTCATGCAGGATCCTTGGGAGGTGATCAAAGGAGCTTTTCCAGTTTACATGTTCTTTCCATTTCTTGTACTTTCTATTTGGGCTTGTATTATGGCCCCTTTTTCATACTGTACTCAATCAATTTAATATTCAGTTTACTTGAGTTGGTATCTTCCTATGTGTTTGGTTGCATGTGTTTACAGGTTATAAAATAAATTCCTTCCCATTTTTAGTGAATACACCTTCAGTGCTAGTCGCCAGCCCCTAGCCTATGGAAGGTGGGAATAGGGTAGTCACGGCATGGGCCCTAGGGGATGGGTTCTGACAAATTTGTATCAAAGGAGTCGGTTCTACCATTGAACATAAGACTCTTATCTTTTTAACGGAAATGGTTTTAAGTATAGTGAGTGTGGTTATCAGATTAGGGAATCCAGTGTTGGTGCGGTGGCCGACGTATCCATACACCAGGACCATGACTTCTGATTTCTGGGTCAGTGCACAAAAACACTGATTGCGTGTGTGTTTTGAAAAATTTTCTTTTGTTTTCCTTGAGTTAGATCACCAGGTATAACTAAATGTCCATGACACACCTGTTCCTTATCATGATTCTATAGAATATACAACCATCTAGGATTTTCGAGAGAGTACATGATAACGGCCCACTGAGCGTCGAGGCTCCGGTGCAGGGCCCTCTTACTATGTTGGCACCTTCGGGTGGTGTACCAGCAGCACCACCACCCATTGGGCAGTAGTTTCCACCGGCAGCACTGGCGGCCGATGAACAATGACTGAGCACGTTGCATGTGTTCCAACAGCAGAGGCATACCGATCATTCTTGGAATTCGATGAATACGATACTATCAGTGCTTCAGAGCTCAGAACTCTAAGCGAGGTGTCTTTAGGGATATCCGAGATACCAATATTTTTTATAAATTCCAACTTATGTAAGGGAAATAGATAGAACCTTTGTGGTTGACTATTCTTTGGCTTAGCAGATACAACCAGTAAATGATAGTAGTGGGAATGCAGGAAACTGGCGCCAGTCTTAGAGACCTGGGTGTGTAAAATATTTTGAGAAGAATAAGTGTTTGGGATAGATGAATCTACAGGGCTACAGACATGGAAGTAGAGCTAGGAGAGTAGCATGAGGTGATTTTCATTTCAACATGTTACAACCACCCCCATTGTGTTCCCTGCCAAGCTCAGGGAGCTAGAGGATAGGGGAAGAGAGTAGCAGCATGCGGTCAAAGAGTGTAACCCTATGGCTCTAGGAATGATTCGAGGTACATTCTGTGACTACTACTAGCTTTCGTATCAATAAACATAGGTACCAATCATTCCTTCTATCCAAGAATCATTCCCAAGAACTAGAGTTTCAGTTTAAACCATTAACATTACCCTATCGTTTGGAGATACCGTTGGGAGGAGACTTGATAATCCAATAACACCAATGGTGTGATCTGACCCTTGAGGAGAGTGTTTCGGTTGGAACCTCTTAGTGGCAACATCGATGCTTTACGACGTTAGTTAGGGTATGACTGGACCTCCAAAATTCATAATCATATGGACTATATTAGGAAAAAATGTTGTGGTTTAACTACAATGTTGGAATGGGTGTTTCCTTGGTCGAAAAAAAGGAAACCCAGGCATCATAGTATAAACTCTTGCGTAGAAGGGTGTGGATGATCACACGTGAGTTAGACAACCTTACCCTTATGGATGCAAAAGTTTTGTGTTTTATGTTCCCAATGGGAGTGGTTATATTTCCTCCAGAACTATGACTTTAAGATAGTCTATTCTCCTGGTAAAGGGAACGTGGTAGAAGACACACTCAGTAGGAGGTCTGGACTACAAATAGTGAGTGAGGCATCTGAGTAAGTAGTTGTGCTACAGATATCATTCATGGATAGAGATGAATCTGCTTACCTCTAGCCTATGACTGTCACTTCGCCACTTCTTCAACAAGTCTGGGAGGCGCAGCTTGGGGGAATTGACTGCGAGGCTCAACGTGCTCACATATCCTCAGGCCAAGCACCTGATGAATTTTCTGATGATGGGGAGCACATTGTCCTCTACCGAGGACATACCATGGAACCAGTGGCGCTTCGGGAGGATGTGTTGAGTTAGTTCCATATGTACCCTCTAGTGGTACATCCTAGTGTGGTGAAGATGTTCCATGATCTCCAGTGTCAGTACTGGTGGCGAGAGATGAAAAAAGTAGTGGTAGAGTTTGTATCATGAAGTCTCACGTGTCAGGAAGTGAATACTGCACATAGATGGAAGAAGTCTTATGCCGACAAGATACAGAAACCATTGGGGTTCCAGGAGGGGAACCACATATTATTGCGAATTTGTCCTCCACATGGACTATGCAGATTTGGATGAGGAACAAAGTTATCACCGATGTTTATCAGTCATTTTCTGATACTTTAGAGGATAGGTGAGGTATCATACCTATTGGATCTTGCACTGCAGTTGGATAGGGTGCACGATTTCATCCACGTATCTCAGTTGAGGAGATATGTGCATGACCCATCTCAAATCATCGACCACATCCAGATGGACTTTGATGATGGGCCAACATTTACAGAGGTTCCAGTGGATATTGAGGATCGATAGGGGCAGGACCGTTGTGGGCGGCCGATACCTTGGGTGCGCATATGATGGCATCACGTGAACCTCAAGGAGAGCACATGAGAGCAGGAGGCTTAGATTCTTGATCAGTGCCCTCTTTTGGTTTTTTCCTTCATTTTGGATTTCGAGAACATGAATTCCAATGGTGAAGAGAATGTAAGTTCCCGAAAATTCTGTATATATATATTTCAAAATTATGTGGAATTATTTTGAGACCGTGAAATCTGACAGTGCACGATTCCGAGGCCCAGAGAGCTCGGTATGATCTGTCAAAGTTTGGTTTTGTTTTAATTAGCGTGCGTAAGTTGTTTCCCTAATATAGTGGAATAAATCTTAAAAGATAACTCGGATCATAAATCTGATGGCACTTTTGCTTTCAGGATGTCAGGTTTACCATAGGCATTACATATTTTTAGTCGACGCGGGCCTCCTGTGAGAAAACACTAAAATGACATAACCATAAATGAAATGATTAAATAAATAATTTTATTTTTCTGATGATTATACCATACAAATGGTAGGTCGAATTGAATATCCCATACCACTTTTGTACTCATGAGGACATTATTTATTCAAGCAGATACTAACTTTGGTTGGCACAGGCCACTAGTGAAAGTTAGATCTTGGCCGTAAATAAAATAATTAAGTGGCAATTATTTTATTTTAAATTCCATAACATTTAAAAGGTAACTCGGACTTAAAATCTGAGAGTACCGTTGGGTTCGTTGGTAGTTGTTTCACTTAGGAAGATCCTAACCTTGATCGGCGCAGGTCAGGGGTGACTTTTATAAATTTTCTGAACTTTTTTTTAGGTACGCTCAGTAAACGTGCGAGTGACATTATATAACTTTTAAACTGGTGCTCGGAATTGAAATTTAAGGGCACCATTGAACTCATAGAACCGATATTCTCTTAAGGAAACCTTTACCTTGACCACAGTAGGTTGAGTGTGAATGTCATTTTTCCTGAATTTCATGGGAGAGATAAAAGAATAAAAATAATATAAAGAACAAATTTTATTTTATTTTTAAAACCTCCAATTATATGTTTAGTGGTGGGGACCACCCAAACTAATAACCCCCAATTTAAATTGAATTGTGGGGACCACCCAACCCATGAACTCCCCCATTAATGGGGGAGAACTCCTGGTTTTCCACCCATTCATGTGTCAACTCAATTAGTTTATATAATAAACTTATTATTGACGTCACTAATTGTGTTGGAAGATTGGTGGAAAAAGGGAGAGCTATGGAAAACTTTGAAGGAGATTCTTCAATTAAGAACATACACTACAATACAGAGCTTCCCCTTTAATCGAAGAACGAGGATGTCACTTGAGCCTGGAATAGAAACATCTTGAAGGAGCAATGAATGTCGACATCATCATCTCATCGACTTCGTCTTCTTCCTCACACCACCTCCAATGGAAAATCAGGGTAGGGGTTTTTGTATATGTATGATTTTGTTTTATTGAATCTTCATATCCTAAATTCACTACGATGATATCCAAATAAACAAGGCCATAGTCCCACAGACAAACCATGCTCCTCTTTCTTTTTCATATTTGTGCATTATTAATATGTTCATTAACACCTAATATTTATTGGTGCTGAAAAAATGTGGTTTTTATGAGGACGATATATGGATGCGAATCCCTCGATGCATGGATCAAAAATATGTGATCGTTTAATTTTTCGGGATTGTAATGAAGCCAGAATGGATTGGGGAATGAGGTGGAAAAATATTTATTGGCGCTGGAAATGACATATTCTTGTGAGTGCGACATATGGACGTGGAGCCCTGGACCCGAGGATCATGAATTTGAGATTGTCACATTATTTGGGCTTAGAATTAAGATGAAGTGGAATGCGGAAGGGGTAATGTGGAGGTTCAATTCCCGAGTGTCTTTGGGGTGCATCTCTGAGCGAGATAGGTGATGCGACGGCGGTCCAATGTGGCTGGTACAGGCAGCACATCGGCTAGGAGGAAAGTAGTGTGTAATATTTTCAGTGTGGTTATAGGGAGGTGAGAGCAAGCCATGTTCATCCTAGTGGAAGCGTGATGGGCAGATAGAGGTTGAGATTTTACATTGATGATGGAGTAAAAAATCATTGAATGAGTTAATTGGAGAGAGAAATAAATAAAAGGGGAATAAAATTTAAGGAGAAATAAATGATAAACAAGAAGTGTTTGGGAGTTGTGTGTAGAACATGAGAGATGGAAGGATTTTAATGTAGGTTTTATGATTGGAGGAAAAAATGGTTAAATAAAAATATTAATATAATGTTATTATTTTTTTCATTGGGAAAACTGTGTTTCATCCGTAAATTTTCCGTGCGACCTCAATTTCATAAACCCTCAGTCGCAGTATGACCCTGACTCTGAGATGGACATTATGAGTCCAATATTGGATGACTTTTTTTGGTGTATAGATCCATCACCTGAAACTCTCAAATAATAATAATATATTATTATTATTAAATATTTGACCCTACAAAACTCTTGCGTGTGATGTCCGATTGAATTACTGTCTATGGCGATGTGATCCTTTCATTAAGATGGTCTATTTAAGTCTAATGTCGAATATTAAATTCATGTTCATGGCTTGGTTTCATGAAACACCCAATAATAATATTATTATTATAACATGATCTTGTATTCGACATATCTCTCTCTTACAGTGTCGAAATGACAAACCGTCTGCAGAACCAGAAACCTTGGATCGTGATGGATGTTTTGGTGTACTCCACTTGAGTTTGGATAATGTTTTTTTACATCTGAGTTGGATCAATCATGAATCCAACCGGGACCTCGAGACTAAAAGTCTAATAACTTATAGATCAGGTGTCTGATTAACACACCATCTATTGCGTTAACACCCCTTTGACATGGCAGTCCGTTTGAATACTTCTTCGTCAGACTTCATGGTAGTTGGCATATCGACCAGTGGATTGATGAGAAGACCCTCCCAGAGATGAGAAAGCTTAGTGCGGGAACCCATTAACAAGTTCTGACATCAAGATTGAATAGCGATAATTTGTGGTTCAGTACTGAGATATCCTATATGGGTCAATAACGACAAATCCTGTGTGGGTCAACACCTTGCGATCCTTTGTGGGTCAGCAGTGAGTGATCATGTGTGGGTCAACACCGAGTGAACTTGTGAGGGTTAGCACCGAGCGATCCTGTATGGGTCATCACCTAGAGATACTATGTGGGCTTGACGACGTACTAGTGAGGTACTCGGATCCAATGTGGGTCTGACACTGTACTAGTATCTTGTGTGGGTCTGACGAGGTACTAGGTACTTGTGTGGGTCTAATGATGTACTAAGATCCTCTGTGGGTCTAATGATGATTTTGGATCCTTTGTGGGTCTATATTTTAATAGAGTAAGATGATTCAGTAGTTACATCTAATCATCTCTACTATTGTACCTAAGATATACCTGGTGTGAGCTGAGTCTGTACCTTGTGGGATTTTTCCATCATGGTGATATCCTAATGGTATTCTTCTGTGTGGTGTACCTGAGTGGTACTTATCTTTGTGGAACAGTTGAGATTTGGGCTATTTAGTTGGACTGTATGTTTTCTCATGATTGTGATGGGTATACATGATAACTTATATATATGTATGGGCATATACCTATGTAGGGTTGTCAGTTGACTTCAGGATTTGTGGTTTATCCATTGTAAAATTTTTGAGACCCGGAGGGTCTCGGGGTCTCATCTGAGTATCGTTATACTCACCCCTGCATGGGTTATTACAGCAGGTTGTTGTGATTGGTGATGACAACTGACAATGATGAACAAGGAAGAGAGTACCAGGACTAGAGGTAGCTCAGAGGGGGACAATATACGTGTAATACATCAGAGATGACCATTCAAGAGTTTTACCTACCCTTCAAATTGGATCCTTGGTGACTGATCACCGAATCTGTTCCAGCTTACTTGTACTTTTATTCTCTTGTACTTTTATTCTCTTGTACTTTCTAGTTGGTCTTGTATTCTGGCCCCTTTTGCTTATTGTACTCACTCTATTTACTGTTCAATTTATTTGAGTTCATATCTTATTGTGGGCTTGGTTGCGTGTGTTTACAGGTTATAAAGGCAATGCCTTCCATGTTTTAGGGAATACACTTTTGGTGCTAGTCGCCAGCCCATAACCTATTGAAGGCGGGCTTGGGGTAGTCAAGACACGTGCCCCCGGGGGATGGGTTGGTACATTAAGAATGTTTGAAACAAACAGCTTGTGATAGTTAACTATCATTTTACTCTTTCATTTTGGTTATATAAATAATTAAAAAAACTATACAAAATAATTATCAATAAAAGGATCGTAAAATTTAAATTAAACACACAAAAATATCCGAAATTATTTAATTCATTTTACCATTCAAAGATCACCCAATTTAAATAAGAACAAAACTCATCAGGATGCATGTACCTCTCATGTGTCTCTAACATAAAATTGGTGCCACATCACATTTTCATTTGATTGTATCAGAGTCCTTGCATCAAACCATGGGGTTATAAAATCCTATGACCTATATAACACTCCTTATCCTATATCAAACCCCAAAATTACCAAGGACTATTTACTTACCAGTAAATGCAATCCTCAATGCTCTAAACATTGAAATCCATACTATCTATCAAATATCCACTCTAATACCACTCTTTCATGATCCCTTCAATCCAAATATACCTCAATGAATGGATTGATATAATAACCTATATGTCCCATCTCATTCGACCTTAGGTTTGATAATATAAGTGATCTAATAAAAATTTCACAATATGAATGGTATTTCCCTCTATATGAAAACAACAATTGGGTAGAGTATCAGTGAACAAAAAATAGATCTATGACATAATTTAAATAAACACAAAATCATACCATAATTTATTTATAAATAATGTATATAAAAATAAAATTCTCCATGTGAAAGTCACAAAATATTTATCAAATGATGTTACCCATAAAAAGTTCCAATCATCTGAGCTAGTAATGTTCAACAATGTCCAAGATGTTATAATGAAAACCCTGAAAAATTTAATAGACATAGGGTTAGAAGAAGGGTATACTTTGTGGGAAATGGAAATTTTATTTTTCACATGATAAAAGTGAATCCTAATGCACAAATGAGATGATAGGAGAACCAAATATGACCTATACATGTGAACTAACAAAAAAAATCCTCACTTTGTATCACTCACTACATAAAATATCCATTTATAATAAAATAATTTGAAACATATCGATGATAGTGTACTCTAAACCACCATCCCACTTATTTTTCTCCCTTACACCTCAATTTAGTACGTCTAGGTACACCAAAAACTTCTGAATAACATAACATCATATCACTTCTCACACGCACAAATGTATGTCATCCCAACACATCACATCCCACCCACACACATGTGGACCATCACATCATATAACATTAAAATTTGAAAACAATGATTTTGACTTATGGAAATCATATCTTGTCTATGACTTTATCATCTAATGGAAGAGTTAGAAATGAAGAGTGGGTAACCAACAATATATCCTCCCACCGAGATGCAGAAAGAAACTCACACCCACGTCACTATGAATGTGTCATAACATAATGAATAATGAAGGTTGGAGAATATAAAAAATCATAAGAAAATACATGGTATATATATATATATATTCTTAAATAACATGAACCCATCTATGGGTTCCCAACCAGGGTACCTACAATTTCACAAAATTTTCTAAATTGCTTCCATCTCTAAAATAACAACACCACATAATCATACCAAAATTATGTTGACACACTTTATTTTAGATAACCAAATTTTATGATTTCCTATTTACCAACAAATTTAAATCGTTCAGAAAATTTATTTTTCCATCCAACTATTTCACTAACAATCATTAACCACTTAAACCATACTTCAAAATTTAATTCATTCATTCAATAGACATTTTATCCCATTTCATATCACAACACCTCTTCAAATCCACCATATAAACTATACTATAGAACCACAAAAATATATAAGTCACACCAACATAGTACAACCACTATCAACATTTTCATATTTATTAAGTCCATTATGTTACTTCCACTTATTTATTAAACTATGATTCATAAAAAAACCATAATTCTCTTGGGGATTCCATTTCATAAAGTAGATATTTTTTTATCCAATTTCCATTTTGATTTGGTAAAAAAATTAAAAAAAACATGTTTTTATAACATATAAAATTTTGAGAATACAAATCCCCTAAATTCCAAAATGTTCAACATGGCACTATCCCATTAATTTAATATATCAATAAAGTAAAATATGTAAAATCATGAAATTCAAAAAATCATACACATCTATTTCATATAAAACAATTATTATAATTATTTATCCAATGTCAACTATCATCCAAAATATGAAAAAACACATAATCTCACCACCATAATTCAAGTAAATGTGAACCAAAGGATTCCCTTCCTCGATTTGTAGTCTCAACAACAATAAGGAATAATTTTTGTAAGGGAAGACATGGACTATTGGTCATCAGATTCTCCATTATCAACATTTTAAATGTTAATTTTTATTTGATTAAATCATAAAAATTATACGCAACACCTATAAAAAAACAATTCTCTAAACTTCGACTATTCAGTATTAAAATAACGAAACCAAAAGAATATGAATCTGATTAGTATTTCAGGGTGATATAATAGATTTTAATTGAATATAAATAGTATATGTAACTCCCCAACCCTAGATTCAAAGAGTAGGTGCATTATTTTAATACATTGGCATGATTACAAGGAATCAAGTCCCAAATTACCGATCAGTTTAGCAGTCTTGGAAAATAAATTTCATACATGAACATTACATTAGACTTTCTTACAAAAAAAATCCCTTGAAAAATCTGCTGCTCCCTTACCATATCCCTACATCTCAAACATAAAACACTTCTTGTAATCCTAGAAAAATATAACATAAGAAGGGGGTGAGATCAGATGCTCAATAAGGGTAAATAATTTAGCGTAAGCTATAAACATTTAAGGCAAAATGTATAATAAAAACAAAATCCTTTTAAACATAAGCTTGACCATAATATGACAAAAATAAATCAATAATTAACATATTTACATGAACATGGAAATTCTTCATGTCGAATAATCACATATAATAACTAATTTTACAATAATGGAATGCATAATGCAGGAAAGTCGGAAACATTTTGTCAAGGCCTCAACCAAAACGTCCAAAATTGATTTAGACCTTGAAAAAAACCATATATCAAATTAGGAAAGGCCTCCGCCAATTACACGTCTAGTTGTCTCATGAGACCCTCTAATGCATCGAGGAGCTATAGCGGGCTCCACCTATCACATACTAAGTCCAATTCATTCCTGATATGAAAATGTTTAAAAATTACATAAACATTCGTATTAAAACTATCATAAAAAATGTCAATACATTATATATAAATCATGAATGGTATAAAAATTACACATCCACAGTAAAACATATCACAAAACCTTCAATAAAATATGGAATATTTTTATCATAATAAATCAACCTCGATCAAGAATAATATCCAATAAAGGATGTTGACATAGTTAATAATTATCAAAAAAACACTTTGGGAGAAATTTCCCTTTTTTCATGAAATAATTTTAAAAGTCACACAATTTATAAAGGAAGTCATTTAAAAGATATTTTTTAATCAAACTATCCCATACTTGAAGGTAATTATCATTTTAAAAACATTCATGTCCCGATAAATAAATCCTAAAAATCATTTTGAAAACATGGAAATTAATGAGAAAGGCTTGGAAGAATAAATCATTAAATCATTTAAAATGATTTTTTAGTTAAAGAGTCTCATCAAAAGAATACTTTTGAAAGATATTTTATGAAACATGGGCATGTATAATAAATATGTCCCAATAAATACATACACATAAACAATCTCGGATAATAATGAGATTGAGGAATTAACCCTTACCTTACACTTTCCTTTATTCAAGGGTACAATTAACCTCATGTATAAAGAACATAATATGTTATTAAATTATAGCAGAAACATATTAATATTTATTATACAATACATGATTCATTTATTACTTTATACTACCCATTTAATAATAATTTAAATTTTAATTAACATTTCAGATAATAATCACTTTCTTTATCATATGTGTTTTAACTTGTTACTATGGATTGAATAAAAAATATAATGATTTAAATACTTCCAGAATATAAAACATGATTTATATATCTTATATATTTAGAATATAAATATGTATAATAGATATATATATTAAATGGAAAACACCATTTTTGGAAACGGTAGTCCGAACATACTAATAAACGGTGTTTCCGTTTTCATATCGTACTGAACGGATCTAGGTGAATAAAATATATGTAAGTACATAAATACATACATACATATATATATATATCTCCAGTAGAATTATTATACCAAATATTACATACTTATTAGTAATATATATTTTTATAATCATCGAGGAATGGTGAACGTGTAAATGAATCTCCTCGCGTCGTGGAGATGGTAATCCGTACGTACGCACGAGCAACAATATCATTCTTTTTGTTACACCCCAGGTAAATAGAGAATATGAAATTTTCACATTTATCCATATTTTTGAATAAAATATTAATATAACTTTAAAGGGGACACTATGCTCGATGGCGTACCCAATACGCACCAACGAGTTTCTTGGGAATCTTACGTTGCACTCTAATAATAAAATAATACTATTGTAAATTTTAGTTAACGCCTAGACGTTGTAATGGAGGGAATGAATAGAACTAACTAAAAAATGATTATATATGTTTGTCAAATATTTTTACTTTTTACAATAAATGTTAGAGGATTAAAAATGAGAATGAATCCAATTTTAAGCGTAAACATTCTAATATTCTTTAAAAGGTTGATTAACCACCTTTTGATGACGAACCTCTTTTAAATCCACTTTTATAAAATTTTATGTGTTTATTTGAAAAAATAAAATTCTTATTTAGAATCAGGACATCAAAATTTAATTTCTGTAAATTGTTGGTATTTTTCCGATAATGTTCCTTTTTTAATGAATAGTGAAAAATGTTGTATTTTAATTCAAAACCCCTTTTTAATCTAATTTATTTATATGATTAGATTATCTTTTGAATTGGTTTCAAAGTAAAATTAGAATATATTTTTACCATTTAATCCAATAGTGGTCTTTGGAATTAATTTCATCTTGAATTTGGACTTAAACTAGTGTCAATCTTTTGATACTTATTGTTTCATAAAAACACTCTATTTGCTCTGACAACGGGAATTAATTGTTAAATTATTTAATGTAACTTATATTTTTTGAATTTTGTAAAATAGATATCATTTTTGAATTCGGAATATCAAATATAGCCTAGGGTGAATTTTTGGTAATTTTCTGAAAAACTTCAATTTTTGATGAATAGTGAAACCACTAAGTGGAAGTTAAAGAAACTGATTTTTCATTTAAATGAAACTTGAAAACTTCTGTGATTTGAATTTCAAAAATCTGACATACATGGTTTTCATTAAGAAGTAAAATTTGGTTCAATGGGATTAAAATAATCTGTTGGTGAATAGTAACTTTTAAGTTTATTAATCATGATTAGAGGCAATTAGTGTAATTTAAGGTAAAAATAATTTTTTAATAATATGAAATTACCTAGACACATGTCCTAACCTCATTTTATGTGTCATGGACGACCAAGACAATCCATGGGTCAACTTGGGGACCCCATGGAGCCACTTTGGATGGAAAATGACATTAATACCTTTTTATTTAATGTTAAAATTAAAATGTCACAAACATGTGTTGTTTTACTAAATCAATTATTATATGGGGTTATACAAGTCATATTTTTTACTATAAATATTCATTAGAAATCTAAAAATATTTCCTACATCATGATATTTTTTTTTAATTTTTAGACACTAAATAAATTAAATTATTTATGACACAATGATGATGCAGCAAATACCTCATTATTTAACGATTTAAATAAAATGAAACAATAATGTAAAATCTAAGACCTACACTTGTCAAAAACCTATTGGATGGGTGGATTTCGAAAACTTATCACCGTATCCTAGAAATATATCCTTTTGGGACCTTTAAAATCCGAAAATCATTTTATAATAAAGTAATATTTTATAACTTTCCAAGAGTGCCTCTCCTTTTCTCTTATAAAAGGCCCCCACCACAACCACATTACCCACACATATCAAGCCCTTGTCTCAGCCAAACCCTGAAAATTTAAACTCTACACATCCCTATCTTCATCATTGAAGCCTCACCTTTGGGCAGAATCCTTTCCAAGGAAGCCTTTGTGCTCAAATCAAGAAGAGTTACCCGATTTTAAGGTAATGTATTCACTTGTGTTCTTTTGTTTTATTTTGCTTCTCCAATCCTATAAACATTTTTTATTCCTTTATTTTGTAACAACACCAGTATCTTCAAAATAATAGGATGTTTTTATGTGAAGGATTCGATCTACACTTACACACACCTTCGTCTAATGGTTAAAGAACATACTGTTTCTGTGGTTGGTGAATTTCTGCCTCACGAAACGATGATTGTTCAATCTTCTTTTAACACCTTTAATGGTTGCAATTATGATGTCACTATACTTTATATATGATATATATGGTATTTATTTCTTCTATATTCTTCTGAATTTTATATTTAAAACATGTCTTTATGCTTTTCATGTTGTGCAAATGCGATAATTTCATACGAGGAAGTGTGGACTACCGCCCCCTGAAGCGATGTGACTCGTTCATGAAATACATGGAATGTGTAAAGAATTAAATTAATGAACATATGTGACCTATATTACATATTTATTATACTGTAATTATAATATATATATCTCAATTATTTCTAATTCCATTAATATGACAAAGAAATGAAAGTAGTGTTCATGCGTACGCACAACCTATCGTCTCCATAAAGGGTGCATTTCATTTCTTTTTATCTCCAAATGTTATGGAGTAGTATAAAATTAATATTTACTAGATATATATGATATTTAAATCATTAATACTATTCTGGATATGATTTACTCATAACTACATGGACAATCATTTTCAAACAAGTTCATTTTTGACTCATGTACCAAACATCGACAAAAACGTCTGATATGAACTCACATTATTAACCAATTATTATAACATTATAATAAGTGATATAAACTGAATAATAATCATTAAAAGAGGTCCTTAAGAAATTATAAATTTACCAATGTTTATTATTCATGAATATAAAGAAACGAACAAGACAAGTCAGACTTGAGGTAAGGGATCCTACCTCTCTCTTTTTTTTAAATACACTCTTTTATGTCATTCCTTTTAAGCTCATATTTCTTATGATTGGGATGTTATTTTATATTAATATTATTGTAATTTTTATGTTCATATGATGAGCAACCCTATTTTCTCTCATAAATCCATTTTGGATGTTTTGAGTGGCGCCGTTAGGCTGCTGAATTTTCGTAAGGGATCCTACCCCACTATTTCTTTTTAAGTACACTCTTTTATATAATTACTTTTAAGCACATATTTCATATGATTGGGATGTTATTTTATATTACTCCTACTTTACTTTTTATGTTCATATTATGAGAGACCCAATTTTCTCTCATCAATCCATTTTGAATGTTTTGAGTGGCGCCGTTAGGCTGCCGAATTTTTGTAAGAGATCTAACCTCTCTCTTTCTTTTTATGTACTCTCCTTTATGTCACTTCTATTAAGATTCTATTTGTTATTATAGGGGATGTTATTTTATATTCCACTTTCTGTACAGTGTATTGTAATATGATGAGAGACTCTATTTGATATCATCAATTCATTTTTGGAAGTTCTAAGTGGCGCCGTTAGGCTGCCGAGTTTTTGTAAGGGATTGTTCATCTCACATTTATTCCCATGAGATTTATGCTACATTTTCCACCATTTCCATTGAGTGGTGTATGTCATTCCCATTGTTATACGCCTTTTATAATATACACTAATTTATGGGTATTTACTTCTTTATTGTATGACCCTTCTTCCATGGGGTGTACGTTTCGAAAGTTACACAACTCGGTAAGGGGACCTTTAACCCTCATCTTTTTAAAAGACTTATTTTGTTATGTCTTTTAATTCACATAATATTATGTTGGGATATGTTCTTATATATCCTAATTTATCTAAATTTTATGTCTAAGTGATGAGATACCATTTCCTCTCTCATTAACTCATTTTTTGAATTTTAAAGTGACGTCGTTAGGCTGTCAGATTTCTATAAGGGAACTTCTTAACCCACTTTCAATTCTTTGGGTTAAACCTCTACATCTGGATTTTATTATGTCAAGATTATTTGTGTAATCTCTATGTTGTAATTTCTGAAAACCATTGTGTATATATTCTATTTCTACACATAATCATCTCGTTGATAAATTCTTACGAACATGTATGGGAAATAATAACCCAATCTCATTTCATTGAGTTAAATACTGATGTCATTGGTTGTGTTTTTCCAAGATTTTGTGTGAATGAAATATGATTGTTTCACACATAATATCCAATTATATTGGGTGTATTTATATTTATCACACATAATTAGGTGATAGATTTATCCTTAATTTAAGGATACCATCTTTATAATGGATTTCATCTCAATTTACATTTCCATTGAGACTTCATTGTTGTTATGCACCAATTCACTCTTATATGGTGTGTATACTGTCCTTTGACATATTATATCATGCATTCCATTATTCTCATGATATTATAAAGCTTGGATTAAATGTTATTCCACAATTATTTGTATTCAAGTGTCTCTCAATTTGTTAAAAACTCTTTAACAAAAATATCGTTTTAAATGTTTTAAAGATTCATTATTCTAAATATTTATCTTTAATGTCCATGTTTTGAAAATGGTTTTTAGTATTTATTTATATGGAAATTAATGTTTTAAAATTATAATTCCATTAAAATCTTCAAAGTGGTATGGGACACATTGATTCAAAAATCTCTTTTAAATGATTTTTGAAAATGGATTGATTAATTAAATATCATGGAATTATTTATTGTTTTTGAAAATGAAATGTTGTTATTGAAATGTTTATATTTTCAATATTTTATGTGTAATGATGGTACTTGGAAATTTTACGGGTGGTTACGTGATAAACCATATGACGGGTGGTGCCGTGAATACCAGGACAGGTGGTTACGTTATAACCTCCAATGCATTGGGTATGGAAGTCGGCCGTATGCCTATTCCATTAAGTATGTGTGGAAGTCGACCATATGGTTATTCCATTTAAGTATGTTAATGTCCCAAGTTACCTTTTTATGGTATGTGTTATTTATATGGGTTTTATGGTAATCTTTTGGTTACAAAAGTGTAAGTAATGGTCTTTTATTCAGTGAAGAGTTTTTAATACTTCATAAAGGTGAAAAGTATTACTTTGGTAAAGTATTCATGGTTTCATTGTTGTTTTGAAAAAGTAACAGTTTTCCTTCTTTGTGTATCCTTTACAGGGATTTTTATGCTCATCCCATGTTTTTGAAATGTTTTCCACAGGACTTAAAGATGAATAGGGTCAAGGATGCGATCAAGGAATGACATGCTATCTAAAACATGGAACTAGACATGTTTCTTTTTATTTTATGGAAACTTAGTAGAAGTGTCTACTATGTAATCTTTTGAGATGAAATAGTTATGACCTAATTCTCTAAAACTCTAATCCAGATAATATCCTCAATGTGAATTATTCATTTAATTCAATATTAAGTAAGGTTTAAGGTCGAGGCCTTATAGTTGGTATCATAGGTCGGTTTAGATAACTTTAGAGGTTAGGGTATTCTCTAAGAATAAGTGACATTACCATAATGGTTAGGATTTTAGAAAGAGTCCTAGTGTTAGATAAAGTGAACAAGTAAGTATATCTTAGAGTTTATCTTTGTCATTAGTACATGATAATTTTTTTGATATACTCACACTTACATTTTTGGTTTTAGTAAATGGATGGATCTAGCAGGCACCAAAGTGACAATGGGTTTGAAGGAAACTGTGGTGGTTCTCTGATTAAGAGACCAGATGAAATGGGGGATTCAATGAGGAATCTCGTGGTTGTTCTAAACCAACTATCAGGGAGTCACGATCAACCAATTTAAGTTTGGTATGTTCTGTAATGAATCATGTACGAGATGACCAATCGATGTGGAAGTTCAGGTAATAATTATAAAGGTAAACATTAGGGTTTATATGATCCTTACCTTTGAGGAAATTATGGGTTATTATATGTTATGATGGAAAATGAAAGGCATGAGATAAACATGAAGTTAAAATATGTTATGATTATTTTTGAAGATTTTATCTCATTTTGTGGAATGTTTTAAGAATTATATAGTATTGGAAAAAAGGGACAACACGCAGACCGTGTGACAACTCGTTGCGTCGGACAAAGCTGCAGGAATCGAACCCACAACCAAAGTGTGACTGGTATTTATCTCTTACCACTGGACTACATGAAGCCCCTGGTTAGTTTGACTAATTATTTTTAGTTAGATAATTTTAGGAATCAAGAGTAAGTTTATTTTGGGTTATCTATGGAAATGATTAACCTATCATGGAGGATATGTGAATAGGTAAATTACTTTTCAATATGAGAATTTAAGAGAAACTGATGTTATTTGGAGATAAAAGTTAATTTTTACCTTGGAAGACTATGTGATTAAATCCTTCAAATACTTGGGTTTCAATATTAGTTTGGTTTACTTTGAATAATTTTATGGACAATTGTTTATCGAGTGGTCTTCGTTGAACTTTGGGTTTTGTTGGACAAATTTTGGAGATTAAGACTAGATTTTCTTTTTATAAAGGATGATCCTTTTGTGGATTATCTGATCTCATACTAACCGTTTTGGTTTTTGGTTTTGGTTTTTGTCTAAAGACATGGGAAATATATAGTTCTCTTTTGTGGATTAGGTGATTCTCAATGAGTTGATTATAGCTCTCTTAATGTAAACAAGTCTTCCTAAATACTCGTCATTTGGGGAAAGTGTGAGTTTGTGTAAGAAATCTAGTAAAAGTTTAAATTCAACATGACAAGTAAGTATGTTTTCTTAAGATCAAAAATATATTCCTCAATGAAAAGTAACTTAAAAAAAATGTTGTCTATTAACTTTTCCTATTGGGGAATCGAATACCGTTTAACCCACCACAAGTTTGTGATTTTCTTGTGGTTAACTTTCTCCTAAACATGTTTACTATCACTCTCCATCATGACATAACCCTTTGTTTTCTCCCTGATATCCATATTTTCATACTTGGAATCCTAGTATGGGTTAAATCGGGTGACCTTTGTACTACTCTTTCTTTATTTTAATGTGATAGTTTTACTGACTCTTGTTCTGATGTGGGATTTTCAATGAAGTTTCCAAGCCCAATTTTAAATTTACGAGGACGCAATTCCCAAAACGGGGGAAGGATGTAACACCCAAGGTAAATAAAGAATATGACATTTTCACATTTATCCATATTTTTGAATAAAATATTAATATAACTTTAAAGGGGACGCTATGCTCGATGGAGTACCCAATACGCAAAAACGAGATTCTTGGGAATCTTACGTTGCACTCTAATAATAAAATAATATTATTTTAAATTTTAGTTAAATACTAGACGTTGTAATGGAGGGAATGAACAGAACTAACTATAAAATTATTATATATGTTTGTCCAATATTTTTACTTTTTAAAATAAATGTTAGAGAATTAAAAAGGAGAATGAATCCAATTTTAAGCGTAAACATTCTAATATTCATTAAAAGGTCGATTAACCACCTTTTGATGACGAACCTCTTTTAAATCCACTTTTTTAAAATTTTTTGTGTTATATTTGACAAAATAAAATTCTTCTTTAGAATTGGGACATCAAAATTTACTTTGTGTAAATTTTTGGTATTTTTCTAATAATGTTCATTTTTAATGAATAATGAAAAATGTTGTATTTTAATTCAAAATCTCTTTTTAATCTAATTTATTTATATGATTAGATTATCTTTTGAATTGGTTTCAAAGTGAAATTATAATATATTTTTACCATTGAATCCAATAATGGTATTTGGAATTAATTTCATCTTGAAATTGGACTTAAACTAGTGTCAATCTTTTGATACTTATTGTTTCATAAAAACACACTATTTGCTATGACAGCGGGAATTAAATATTAAATTAATTAATTTAACTTATATGTTTTGAATTTTTTAAAATAGACATCATTTTTTAATTCGGAATATCAAATATATCCTAGGGTGAATTTTTGGTAATTTTCTGAAAAACATCAATTTCTGATGAATAGTGAAACCACTAAGTGGTAGTTAAAGAAACTAATTTTTCGTTTAAATGAAACTTTACCAATTATGTGATTTTAATTTCCAAAATCCGACATACGTTGTTGTCATTAAGAAGTAAAATGTGGTTCAATGGGATTAAAATAATTTTTTGGTGAATAATAACTTTTAAGTTTATTAATCGCGATTAGAGGTAATTAGTGTAATTTAAGGTAAAAATAATGTTTTAATAATATGAAATGACCTAGACCCATGTCCTACCCTCATTGTATGTGTCATGGCCAAGAAAGAAAATCCATGGTTCATCTTGGGGACCCCATGGAGCCACTTTGGTTGGAAAATGAAATTAATACCTTTTTATTTAATGTTAAAATTAAAATGTCACAAACATGTGTTATTTTACAAAAACAATTTTTATATGGGGTTATAAAAGTCATATTTTTGACTATAAATATTTATTAGAAATATAAAAATATTTCCTACATCATGATATTTTTTTTTAATTTTTAGACACTAAATAAATTAAATTATTTATGACACCATGATGATGCAGCGATTACCTCATTATTTAACAATTTAAATAAAATGAAAAGATAATGTAAAATCAAATACCTAAACTTGTCACAAAACTATTGGATGGGTGTATTTAGAAACCTTATCACCTTATCCTTGAAATATATTCTTTTGGTACATTTAAAATTCGAAAATCATTTTATAATAAAGTAATATTTTATAACTTTCCAAGAGTGCCTCTCATTTTCTCTTATAAAAGGCCCCCACCTCTAACACCTTACCCACACCTCTCAAGCCTTTGGATCGGCCAACCCCTGACCATTTGATCTCTCCAAATACCTCTATTCATCATTTAAGCCTCACCTTTGCGCAGAATCCTTTCCATGGAAGCCTTTGAGATCAAATCAAGAAAAGTTACCCGATTTTAAGGTAATGTCTTCACTTGTGTTCTTTTGTTTTATTTTGCTTCTCCAACCCTATAAACTATTTTTATTCCTTTATTTTGTAACAAAAACAGTATATAAAATATACTAGTATGTTGTTATGTGAAGGATTCGAGCTACACTTACACAAACCTTCATTTAAAGGTTAAAGAACATACTATTTCTGTGGTTGACGAATTTCTGCCTCACGAAACGATGATTGTTCAATCTTCTTTTAACACCTTTAATGGTTGCCATTATGATGTAAATATACTTTATACATGATATATATTTTATTTATTTTTTCTATATGCTTCTTAATTTTATATTTAAAACATACCTTTATGCTTTTCATGTTGTGAAAATGCGATAATTTCATACGAGGAAGTGTGGACTACCGCCCCCTCAAGTGATGTGAATCGTTCATGCAAAACATGGAATGTGTAAAAATGAAATTAATGAACATATGTGACCTATATTACATATATATTATACTGGAATTATAATATATATATCTCAATTATTTTTAATTCCATTAATATGACAAAGAAATAAAAGTAGTGTTCATGCGTACGTACGGCCTACCGACTCCATAAAGGGTGCATTTCATTTCATTTTATCTCCAAATGTTATTTAGTAGTATAAAAAGAATATTTAATGGATATATATGATATTTAAATAATTAATACTATTCTTGAGATGATTTACTCATAACTACATGGACAATCATTTTCAAACAAGTTCATTTTTTACTCATGTACCAAACATCGACAAAAACGTCTGATATGAACTCACATTATTAACCAATTATTATAAAATTAAAATATGTGATATAAACTGAATAATAATATTTAAAAGATTTAATTAAGCAATTATAAATTTACCAAAGTTTATTATTCAAGAATATAAAGAAATGAACAAGACAAGTCAGACTTGAGGTAAGAGATCCTACCTCTCTCTTTTTTTAAGTACACTCTTTAATGTAATTCCTTTTAAGATCATCTTTATTATGAATGGGATGTTCTCTTATATTACTATTACTGTAATTTTTATGTTCATATGATGAGAAAACCTATTTTCTGTCATCAATCCATTTTGGAAGTTTTGAGTGGCGCCCTTAGGCTGATGAATTTTCGTAAGGGATCCTACCCCTCTCTTTCTTTTTAAGTACACTATTTTATTTCAATCCTTTTACGCTCATATTTCTTATGATTGGGATGTTATTTTATATTACTCCTACTGTAAGTTTTATGTTCATATGATGAGAGACCCTATTTTCTCTCAAAAATCCATTTTGGAAGTTTTGAGTGGCGTCGTTAGGCTGTCGAATTTTCGTAAGAGATCTAACCTCTCTCTTTCTTTTTAAGTACTCTCCTTTATGTCACTTCTTTTAAGATCCTATTTGTTATTATGGGGGATGTTCATTTATATTCCTCTTTCTGTAAATTTTATTGTAATATGATTAGAGACTCTATTTGATCTCATCAATCCATTTTTGGAAGTTTTAAGTGGCGCCGTTAGGCTGCCAAGTTTTCATAAGAGATTGTTCATCTCACTTTTAGTCCTGTTAGATTTATGCTACATTTGACACCATTTCCATTCAGTGGTGTATGTACTTCTCATTTTTATAATATTTTTATAACATAATCTCATTTATGGGTATTTAAATCTTCATTGTATGACCCTTCTTCCATGGGGTGTACGTTTCGAATGTTACCCAACTCGGTAATGGGACCTTTCACCCTCCTCTTTTTAAAAGATTTCTTTTGTTATGTCTTTTAATTCACATAATATTATGTTGGGATATGTTCTTATATATCCTAATTTATCTTAATTTTATGTCTAAGTGATGAGATACCATTTTCTCTCTCATCAACTCATTTTCTGAATTTTAATGTGACATCGTTAGGCTGTCAGATTTCTACAAGGGAACTTCTTAACCCACTTTAAATTCATTGGGTTAAACCTCTACTTATTGATTTTATTATGACAAGATTATGTGTGGAATCTCTATGTTGTAATTTCCGAAAACCATTGTGTATATATTCTATTTCTACACATAATCATCTCGTTGATAAATTCTTACGAACTTGTATGGGAAATAATAACCCAATCTCATTTCATTGAGTTAAATACCGATGTCATTGGTTGTGTTTTTACAAGATTTTGTGTGAATGAAATTTTATTGTTTCACACTTAATATCCAATTATATTGGGTGTATTTATATTTCTCACACATAATTATGTGATAGATTTATCCTTAATTTAATAATACCATCTTTATAATGGATTTCATCTCAATTTACATTTCAATTGAGACTTCATTGTTGTTATGCACCAATTCACTATTATATGGTGTGTATACTATCCTTTGACATATTATATCATGAATCCCTTTATTATCATTATATTGTAAAGCTCAGATTAAATGTTATTCCCCAATTATTTGTATTCAAGTGTCTCTCATTTTGTTAAAAACTCTTTAACAAAAATATCGTTTTAAATGTTTTAAAGATTCATTATTCTAAATCTTTATCCTTAATGTCCATGTTTTCAAAATGGTTTTCAGTATTTATTTATATGGACATTAATTTTTTAAAATTATAATTCCATTGAAATCTTTAATGTGGTATGAGACACTTTGATTCAAAAATCTCATTTAAATTATTTTTGAAAATGGATTGATTAAATCAATAACTTGGAATTACTTATTGTTTTCTCAAATTAAATTTTGTTATTAAAATGTATATATTTTCAATATTTTATGCGTAATGATGGTACTTGGACATTTTACGGGTGGTTACATGATAAACCATATGACGGGTGGTGACGTGAATACCAGGACGGGTGGTTACGTTATAACCTCCAATGCATTGGGTATGGAAGTCGGCCGTATGGCTATTCCATTAAGTATGTGTGGAATTCGACCGTATGGTTATTCCATTTAAGTATTTTTATGTCCCATGTTACATTTTTTATGTTATGTGTTCTTTATATGGGTTTTATGGTAATCTTTTGGTTACAAAAGGGTAAGTAATGGTCTTTTATTCAGTGAACAGTTTTTACTACTTCATAAAGCTGAAAAGTATTACTTTGGTAAAGTATTCATGGTTTACTTGTTGTTTTTAAAAACTAACTGTTTTCCTTCTTTGTGTATCCTTTACTGGGATTTTTATGCTCATCCCAAGTTTTTGAAATGTTTTCCACAGGACTTAATGATGAATAGCGTCACGGATGGGATCAAGGAAAGACATTCTATCTAAAACATGGAACTAGACATGTTTCTTTTTAAGTTTTTATTTTATTTTATGGAAACTTAGTAGAAGTGTCTACTATGTAATATTTTGAGATGTAATAGTTATGACCTAATTCTCTAAAACTCTAAACCTGAAAAGATCCTCAATGTGAATTATTCATTTAATTAAATATTAAATAAGGTTTAAGGCCGGGGCCTTATAATTTTGAAATTAAAATAATATATAATTGGATGGTATATCATATATAAAGAATCATTATCATGTTATATTTATTATTTACATATATTACACATCATTATTATACCTATCCAAATAATAATGTATTGAATAATAATTACACCGCGACGTGGATACGGTAAGTCGTACGTACGGACGTATGGTGACATGTCATTCAAAGGATGGATAAAATAATGAATATGGCAGTACCATATTTATAATAACATAAAATTTTATAGAATATTATGGAATTATTATTTTATAATGGAAACAATAAAGAAAGATGAAGTTGAAGAAGGAATGAACTTGAAAGAGGTGATGAAATATTTACATCTTCTTTAGAGTCTTCCTTTTGATTTGATCAATTGGGCTCTTTAGGTTGGCAATATGTCTAACATAAGGACTCTAGGATGAATGGAGGATATTTTGGAGGATATTTGGGATGGGTATGGGTGAGAAAAATGGCTTTGGAGGTGTGAATTTGAGATAAGGGGAAGTTCCCTTTTATAAGAGGGGTGAGGGTCACCTTAGGTAATGTTAGAAATATTATTTTATAATAAAATCTTTTTCGGATTCTAATGGCTCCAAAATTAATTATTTAAATGATAAGGTGGGTATGGGTCTAAAAAATCTCAACCAGTAGTTTTTTGATAGGTTTGGGTCACCATATTATCATTATTTTTTAGATTTAACTCATAGTTAAATAGTTTGACATCTACCATGTCTCTTTGTATTTTTATATTATATAGTTAATAAACATACTATAAACTTCCAATAAAACACCAAGTGGTTCATTAATGATACACCTATAATTATATAAGTCTTTTTGCCAATAAATAGATTTTTAGGAATAGAATATCAATTAATAATATAATATATTTTTTAAAAACACTTTTATGTCAATTATGTCACTATTTGGCATTCTGTTTTTGCTAAATTCATAATAGCATTATTAATTTGAAAAATATTCATCTAACCAAACATAACATGTAATATTAAGATAGAAAATTAGTGAAATTCATAAAAAAGCTCAAATTACATTTATTTGGGTATTTATAATATCAATTATTTTAATATTACATTAATAAGGTAATTATTGCGTCATCATTGTGTCATAAATAAATTAAATTATATAATGTATAAAAAATATAAATAAAATAAATTTATGTAGGAAATATTTATAGCTTTATAATTAATATTTATAGTCGAAATGTTGAATTATATAACCCTTTGTAATAGTTGATTTACTAAAAGATATTTTTTATGTCATTTAGCCTCTATGTTAATTAAAATATAGTAACATTATGATTCATAAGTAGATCCATGGGGTCCCAAAATAGACCCATGTATACCCATAGTCATCCATGACTCATCCAGTAAGTTTAGGACACGTGTCAAGGTAATTTGTAATTACTATAATATTCTTTTTACCTTGAATTACCCTATTAACTTTTAATCGTGGTAAATAAAAGTCATAAGTTACTATTAATAAAACAAAATTCATCTTATTGAACCAAATTTTACATAGTGATATCAACCTTTTATCTCATATTTTTGAAATTCAATTCATAGAAGTGGAAAAATTATATTTTATGAAAATTTGAAAATTCTCTTAGGGGGTGGGTAAAAGATGGTAAAAAGTTTGAAATTTTTTTATAGATATAATATTATTATAAACTAACTGAAATGAATTAAATTGAACTTATATAGGTATTATTTATCTATTTTACCTAAAATAAATTTAAATAAAATAAATAATTATTTAAATAAAAAGTCGGTTTTAAATAATAACTCAGTGTTTTTCACTATTCATAAAAAATTGGATGTTTTCAGGAAAATACCAAATATTCACCCTAAGATAATTTTGATATTCCAAATTCAAAAATTAATTCAATTTTAAAAATTTTGAATCTTATATGTTTCATTAGTTAACTTTAAAATTAATTCCTTTTGACAAAACCAAAATCCCTTTTTTATGAAATAATAACTATCAAAAGATTGACACTTATTTATGTCCAATTTCAAAGTGAAATTACTTACAATGGCCAGAATTGGATTAAATAGTAAAAATATAATCTATTTATACCACTAAAACATTAAAATGTATAATTTAACACTATAAATTATTTTGATTAAAAAAGTTGTTTTCAGTTAAAATATAGTATTTTTCACTATTCACCCAAATATAAAAGTTATCAGAAAAACACCAAAAAATTATTGAAACTAAATTATTATGTCCTGATTCTAGAGAAGAATTTTATTTTGTCAAATTGAATATATAGAAGTTTCAAATATTGGATTTAAAGAGGGCTCACCATTAAAAGGCAGTAAAATTGCATTTTTTTAAAAAATAATTTTTTTTTCCAAAAAAATGAATTTGTTCTTACATTATGTCTAAGACACTCACAATATGGATTCTAAAATTATAAAGATTATATAAATTTCACAATTTAGTTAATACAATTCATAACGGCTTTTAAAAGGCAAGTTTGGTAAGTCATGGTGCGCTAGAACTCAGTGTTGTCGGTAGTTCATGTTATTGAATTACTTTGAAGAAATAACGTACTACGAAATCTTGGGGTGTTACATTCTTCCCTCATTCAATAAATTGAGACTTCGAAATTTGAAATTGTTTTTCAAAAATAAAAGTTTGAAAATAGAAAATTCCTTTGTGGGAAAACCCACATCGAAAATTGGGTTAATATAATATAGTCTTAATAAGAGGAAAATGGGAATGAAAAAGTCACTACCAAATTATGATCTTCATTAGATGAAAATTGGTGGAAATTAGAGACACACAATTTGAGGAATAATGTAATTATTTATAGGGTGTGATTGAGGTAATCAGTCACATACAATTGTAGAATTGAGGCCCTCAAATACATCAATCTATGATAATTTTAAATATCATCCATTCAACAAAACTTAAGGTATTAGTATAACAAAATTTTTGTTTTAAGATCCCTTACCTAATGTTTAAGAATTAATTTCTTCATAGAATAAGAGAAGCAAAAAAATATATACTTGAAAAGTAAAGTTTAATCCTTTAACTAATTTTTTAACAAACTCTTCTTTCACTATAAAAGATAATAGAACTTAGAAAATATTTTCTTTATCCTATTCATATAGGGTTCCAAAAAATATAAATTTATAATTCACCTATCAAATCCTTTAAAATAAGAAACTACATTATACATTCCACTGACTTCACGTAGTCTATTGGTAGGCATTAAATAACAATCGCACTATGGTTGTTGGTTCGATTACCACTGCTTTGTCCAATGTGACGGGTTGTCACATAGTCTGCGTGTTGTCATTTTTATAAAAATACAAAAAAAAACATAAAAATAGTATCCAATTTCATAGTTAATCCATTATAACCTTTAGATTTATCCAAAATACTTCTATCCAAACTCACAGTCAAAAATTTACACGGAAGATAAACACAATGATGGTCCTTTTTTCCACGTAATAAAATGTGAACTTATTCATCATGTATTATTTTAAAACATTGTAACACCCTAAATTAAAATAAAACCTTATTGATTACATTCATGCTAGATTTATCCTTTATGTAATACTGGACATATTCCTTATTTCCAAAAACATTGAATATTCCAACAATGATGAAATAAACAAATTATTAATCAGTTCCAAGGAAGTCAAGAAAATCCAATATAATTTATCCAAATCAACCATCTCTTATTAAAAAATCAATACCTCATTATCAAGACCATATTAATGAATAAATTTCCTTCAACCAATTATTTTCAGAAAATTTAACCTCATATTGTGTCACTTTTCTTAGTTCCACAAAATCTCAAGTCCTTAATGAAATAGTACAACAGTACAATCCGTATATACTCTATAATTCATATAACATGTACATCATTAATACAATACACAAATGAAACAATAATTTAATAACAACGTAACAAATCTAATCATTTATCTTCATCTTTGGTAGTGTCATAACACTATTATTATCCAATAGTAGCATTTGGGGTATACACTGATGATTTGGACATTGATTCATGTAGTGTCCCAAAACCTTTTAGATGATGCATTTTACATTTGAAATTTTCTTATTACCCTTGAAATCACGTACATGGTGTCCTTTCTCTCCACACTTATAACAAACTCCAATTACCTTCAAGAATTTACCAAGCACTACTGGAAAAACAGCCTATACCTACGGTTTTGGGAACCATGGGTTGGAACGACGTCGGTATAGGTCCCCATCCTATAACAATGGTTTTCCAAAACCGTGGGCATAGGTGTCCTGCCACCATGTCACCGAAACATAGCTAATTTCCACGGTGTCAACGACTTTTACACACGGTTTCAAAACTGTGGGTATAGGTCCTAAAATATTGCAGGCGCTGAGATTCGATCCCGCAACCTCTTCGCTGCAAACACCACATCTAACCACTACCCTAACATCACCTATATGTATATATACATATATAGTGAAATATAGTTATAAAACCCGTGGGTACAGAGGGAAGAACAATGGGTATAGGGTTTCCGCCAAAAAAATTTCTTTCCCGCGAAAAAAATTCCCCGCGCACACAAAAGTAACCTATACCCACAGTTTTTCATAACCGTGGGTATAATTATTTTAGCCCAGACCTGTCACCATGGTTTTCCGCAAAATCATGGGGATAGGTACCCCTATACCCACGGTTTTGGGAAACCGTGGGTATAGGTATTTTAGCCCAGACCTATCCCCACGGGTTTCCAAAACCATGGGGATATACCCCCCTATACCCATGGTTTTGGGGAAAACCATGGAGATAGGTCCATTTTCCTGTAGTGAAGGTTATTCTTTCCACAATTATCACATATGGTAAAATACTTCTTTTCCCTATTCCATTTATCCATATTTATCTTGTCCATCATTTTTTTATCTTTCATTCCTTTAAATCCATATGACTCATAGAATTATTTAATTATCTTATTAACACATGATACTATATCTTCTTATATTGTGAATACATGGGAGACTATTTCACTTCTAAATGTTGGCTTAATACCGTGAATGATATGATCCTTCTTACTCTTTGGATCATACGTATTGTTGAAGTTCTCATTCCTTCTACTGGGTGCCATTTCTATATAATGGAATACACTAGGTTAGTTTATGAGTTTCAATTAATAATTCCAAACTTGTAAAATACCTAACGTAAATTGAATAGTGTATGGATTTAATCCATAATCATAAAAATATTTTCTTTTATGAGTTATAAAATCATAAATATTTCAAAATTTTTTGTAAATAAAATGAGAATTATCCTAAGCATATCCCCCAGGAGTGCCGTAACGAAGTGTACAATAAGGCCTATTGTCATGCACCAGTTCCCATTTGAGTATAGATCAATGCTGTGTTTTTGGGTTTTACACCTAGGTACATCTATTCCAGATCCGACTCTACCTGCTTGTATATAGACAGGGATGTTTTTACGTGGAAAACTCACAAAATATCTACAATATAAAAATTCTAGGAAGTTCTTCTATATTAATTCTCAAAGTCTTCCTTAAGATAATGGGCTCTAATAAGATTTTATCTAAATCCAGTTTCCAAATTTATTGATAATATTATTTTTATTCCAACTATAAAGCCATGAACCTAGATTCCCAGAGTCGGTGTGTTATTTTAATACATTGGCATGATTACAATGAATCATGTCCCGAAAGACCAATCCGTTTACCAGTCTTGGAAAATAGATTACATACATGATCGTTACATTACACATTATAACATACAAAAAATAAATCCTTTGATATCTCTATTGTTCCTTTAGTTTAACCCTGCATCTCAAACATAAAACACTTCTGGGGATCTTGGGAAAATAAAACATAAGAAAGGGCTGATCTCAGATGCTCAATAAAGGTAAATAATTTAGCAGAAGCTATAAAAATTAAAGACAACATCTCTAATAATAAGAATAGTCTTCCAAACATAAACATAAACATAATATGACAAAAATAAATAAAAAAATACCATATTATGATGAACATTTATTTTCTACTAGTCTAATAATCACATATAATAACTATATTTATGGAATTAAAAATGTAGGACATTCTAAAACATTTTGTCAAGGCCTCGACCAAGATGCTTAAAAATTGATTTAGGCCTCTGCCAAAAAAATATATCAAATTGGTAAAGGCCTCAACCAATTCCACATTTCGGTGTCTCATGAGACCTACAGATGTGTCGAGGAGCTATAGCGGGTTCCACCCATCACATACTAAGTCCAATGCATTCCTCATATGAAAAGGTTTAAACATAACATAAAAATTTATATTAAAACTATCGTAAGAAATGTCAATACATTACCTATAAACCATGAATAGTATAAAAATAACACATCTGTAGTCAAACATATAAAAAAACATTCAATACAATATGTAAGATTTTTATCATAATAAATCATCCTTGATCAAGAATAATATCCAATAAAGGATGTTGACATAATTGAAAATGGTCAGTAAAAATCTTTGAGAGAAATATCCTTTTTTTCATGAAATAAATTTAAATGTCACACCATTTATAAAGGAATTCATTTAAAAGATATTTTTGAATCAAAGGGTCCCATACCACTTTGAATCTTTAGAAGGTAATTAACATTTTAAAACATTTATGTCCAAATAAATAAATCCTTAAAATCATTCAGAAAACATTGACATTAATGAGAATGGTTTAAATGAATAAATCGTTAAAATATTTAAAATGATTTTTCAGTTAAAGAGTATCTTCAAAAGAATCCTTTTGAAAAATCTATTATGAAACCTGGGCATGGATAATAAATATTTCCCAGTAAAAACTTACACATAAACAATCTAAGATAATAATGAGATTGAGTAATTAACACTTACCTTGCACATTCCTTTAGTCAAGGGTAGGTTTAACCTCTTGTATAAAGACCGTATAATGTTATTAAATTATTACAGAACCATATTAATTTTTATTGTATAACACATGATTAATTTATGACTTTATACTACCAATTTGATAATTATTTCCATGTTAAATTAACATTTCGGGTAATAATCACTTTCGTTATCGTATGTGTTTGAACCTGTTACTCTTGATTGTATCACATAGATAATTATTTAAATACAGACATAATATAAAACATGATTTATATATCATATATATTTATAATATAAAGATGTATAATAGACATATATATGAAAATGAAAACACCGTTTGTTGAGACGGTAGTCTGTACGTACTTATAAGCATTGTTTCCGTTTTCATATGGTATTGAACTGATCTAGGAGAATAAAATATATGTAATTACATAAATACATATATATATACACACATATATATCTAAAGTGGCATTGTTATGTCATATATTACATACTTATTAGTAATATATATTTTTATAATCATCGATGAATGGTGAACATGGAAATGAATCTCACCGCATCGTGGAGACGGTAATCCGTACGTACGCAGAAGTGACAATATCATTCTTTTGATATTAAAATTATATATAATTGGATGTTATATCATATATATTTAATCATTATCATGTTATATTTATTATTTACATCAATTACACATCATTATTTTACCCATCCAAATATTAATGTATTGAATAACAATTACACCACAACGTGGAGACGGTAAGTCGTATGTATGCATGTATGGTGACATGTCATTCAAAGGATGGATAGAATAATGAATATGGTAATACCATATCTATAATAACATCATAGTATATAGAAGGTACTTTATTTATTATTCTATAATGTAAACAACAAAAAAAGAGGAAGGAGAAGAAGAAACAAACTTGAAAGAGGTGATGAAATATTTACCTCTTATTCAGGTTCATTCTTTTGATTTGATCAAAAGGGATCATTAGGTTGTCTTTCTGACTAAAAAATGCCTCTAGGATGAATTAAGGATAGTTGGGAGGATATTTGGGCAGGTTTTGGCTGAGACAAATGGCTTTGGAGGTGTGAATTTGAGAAAAGAGGATGTGCCCTTTTATTAGAGGGGTGAGGGGCACCTTAGGAAAAGCTATAAATATTATTTTATAATAAACTCATTTTCAGATTATGATGAATCCAAAATGAATTATCTAAAGGATAAGGTGTGTATGGGTCGAAATCCACTCAACCAATATGTTTTAGACATGTTTGGTTCACTATATTAACTTTATCTTTTAGATTTAACTCTTAGTTAAATAGTTTGACATTTACCATCTCTTTTTGTATTTTTATATTATATTGTTAGTAAACAGACTATAAATATAAAATACAACCCAAAGTTGTTAATTAATGATACACCTATAATTATATAAGTTTTTTTTCCAAACCATAGACTTTTAGGAATATAATATCAATTAATAATATAATATTTTTTTAAAACCTCTTTTTTGTCAATTACGACACTATCTGGCATTTTGTTTTTTTAAATTCATAATAGAATTATTACATCAAAATAAATTCATATGACCAACCATAACATGGAAGATTAACCTATAAAAGTATTTTAATTCATAAAAATTCCCAAATTACATTTATTTTGATATTTATAATATCAATTATTTTAATATTTCATTAATAATATAATTACAACATCATCATTGTGTCATAAATAAATTAAATTATTTAATATCTAAAAAATATAAATAAAATATCATTATGTAGGAAATAGTTTTATATTTCTAATAAATATTTATAGTTGAAACAATTAATTATATATCCCCATGAAAATATTTATATACTAAAAGATATTTTTTTGTCATTTTTGCCTTTACATTATGTTAATTAAAATAAAGTGTCATTGTCATTCATAAGTGGCTTCAAGTTGTCCCACAAATCGACCCACAAAAGCCCATGGTCTTCCATGACTCATCCAATAAATTTAGGACAAGTGTTAAGGTAATTTTGTATTATTATAACATATTTTTTCCTTGAATTACCCTATCTACAATTAAACACGGTAAATAAAAGTCAACAGTTACTATTCACCAAGACTTATTTTCATCTTATTGAACCACATTTTACTTACTGATATCAATCCTGTCTCTCATATTTTTCAATTTAAATTTACAGAAGTGGTAATATTATGTTTTATACAAATTTGCAAATGCTCATATGAGGTGGGTAAAAGACAGTAAAAAGTTCGATAAAATTTTTAAATATCTAAAATTTTTATAAACTGAAACCAATGAATTAAATTGAACATATATAGGTATTATATATCTATTTTGACATAAAATAAATTTAAATAAATAAATAGTTATTTAAATAAAAAGTCTGTTTTAAAAAATAACTCAGTGTTTTTCACTATTCATCAAAATTTGAAAGTTTTCAGAAAAATACCAAAAATCACCCTAAGATAATTTTGATATTATGAGTTCAAAAATTGAATTCAATTTTACCAATTTAAAATCATAGAATTTTCATTAATTAATTTAAAATTAATTCCATTTGTCAAAACCGTAAAGCGTATTTTTATGAAATAATAACTATCAAAAGATTGACACTTGTTTATGTCCAATTTCAAATAGAAATTACATAAAATGACTAGAATTCGATTAAATGGTAAAATTATAATGTACTTACATCCAAACCATTGAAATGTAAAATTTAATAGTCTAACTTATTTTGATTAGAAAATTTGTTTTCAGTTAAAATATAGTATTTTTCATTATTCACCCAAATATGAAAGTTATTAGAAAAACTCCAAAAATTTATTGAAAATAAATCATTATGTCCCGATTCTAAAGAAGAAGTTCATTTTGTCAAATTGAATATATAAAAGTTTCAATTATTGGATTTAAAGATGGTTCTCCATTAAAAGACGGTAAAATTGATTTTTTTTGAAAAATACATCTTTTATCTCAAAAAATAATTTTTTTCGTACATTATGTCTAAGAAACTCAAAATATAGATTCTAAAATTAAAAAGAATATATAAAGTTCAAAATTTTGTTAATACTATTCATAACCGCCTTTTAACGGCTAGTTTGATATGTCATGGTGCGCTAGAACTCGATTTTTTGTATAGTGAAAGTTTCTGAATTACATTGAGTAAATAACGTACTATGAAATCTTGGGGTGTTACAAGATATTTATTTACAAGTTTATTAAATTACTTCTCATAATTAATTCCTTGTATTTAATTAAAAATTTTATTTAATTTATAAAACCATTTTTCCATTAATGTCACATGTTTTGACACTTTCAAATCCTATTATTATTATTTTAATCCACAAATACTTCATTCTCTCTCCAATCTCACATTTATATTTATTTAATTATTTTAAACAATTAACCCACTTTAATTTAATCAATATCACGTTTATCGTAGTTTTTACACAGAAACCTCATTTAAATGAATATTAATTACATAAATTAGTTTTTTATTTTTATGTTACAGTTTCTCCCATTATAAATTATTAATTTAAACCACACGTTTATTAAAAATAAAACAAAAAATATCATTAAAATGACATGGATTTTATTCTATAAATATAACTAATATTTTAATATGGAGATCGGTATTTAATTCTCAATTTAAAATATTAAAACACATTTGTTTTCCACCATTATAATTTTTATCATTTTATTAATTAATTTCACTCATTCCATAGAGTTATTCCATTAATTCCACTTCTATCTCCAATATATTTTATCCATTCATCAATTTAACACCTCACACATTTATATTACTTATTTTCTTTATTTTTAACATATTTTCATTTCCTTTCTTCAATATAGAGTAATTTCAAAACCCATTAATACTTTTATTTCCTAATAGGATTCCTTTTTTTAATTTCTTGATTTGTTTTTTATTTATAATGTTTTTTAAATGTGTTCCATTTTTTCATTCCAACATCATATATATATACTTCTTATATACAAAAAATCATTAAATATATATATATATAAATATATAATATAATATAATATTTATATAGACACCCAACAATTACATTTATAAATAATTTTATACTTATATTTATATATATGTGTGTGTCTGTATATATATATAGACAAATGATTGTATATGTGTGTTATATATAAATAAAATAGTTTATATCCCAAACATTTTTGAAATGAAAAATATCTACAACACTCATGTAAATATATATATATCTAAATACATATATAACATGTCATGTTATGTGTTAATATTTAATTAACATGCAATGTGCCTGAATTATACAAAACCCAGATGCATGATCATTATTTTGTGTTTGATATATTTTATCAGTTTCCTTAAAAATATCTATTTAAATATTTAAAAATCGTTGTGTGCATAAAAAAAGTAATAATTATAATTTGATAACATTAGTTATGTTGTATTGTTTTAATGATTCTACCTCCAATCTATTCATTCACACATTTCTCTCCCATTAAAAACCATAACTCTCACACACACCCTCTATTAATGAGTTGAATTTATTTAAAATTTCTCTTTATTCCATTCAACACAAACCCTCATTTTTTCATTACTAAACTACACATTTTACACTCATTATGATTAATATTAAACTAATTCAATATCCAACACTTTTTTACCATATTAATAGGTATATATAACAATACACACATATATTTATCTTTCATATATATATATATATTCCCACACACATAAATTTATTTATATAAATATATAAAAATGCTTATTATTAATATAATATCAAAATATATATCTACAAACACACACACACACAGATATATATATATATGGTGAAATGTAATTTAAATGTATGTATACATGAATATATACATATAAATGTGTGTTAGTGTGTATATATATAAATCAAATTACGTGTCAAAAATAATTTTTGATGAATTTAATTACAAAATTAATCACATAAATTTACATATTTACCCATGTATGTTATATTTTATATAATATATAATATATCAAATATTTGAAATTTTTTTAAAAAAAATTATATTCAATTATGATGAATATCATCAAAACAATTATTGATCATAAATTCAATCATTTTTTGGAATAACATAGAAAATAAATTTCGAACATCAAAATTAATATTAATATACAATCAAACTCATTTGAAACCATTTTTAATTTTTTTTTCAATTTCTCCAGAATAACAAATGTGAGCCTCACTAATTTTATATACATTAAATTAAAGTTATTTTCAGTATTATTATGATTTCTCCTTTGACATCGAAAGGTACATTATAGAATCTGTAAGCTTAATACAATTTTTTAATTTTTATAAAGTAAATAATATAAAAAAGAATAACTTCATACAATAAATAATTTTCATTACTTCTGAGAATTATATTGGATGAATGTTTTTCCATTTCAAGTGTATATTGTGAATTAGAAATGATAAGTTCAGGATAAATAATTTTAAATGTTGTAATTATTAAAAATAAATTTTCATTCATGTTGAATGGTGATATTGTGAATTTAATAACATGAAAAAAATATCACAAGGTAAAAAATAATAGAATGAAGAAGAATAAAGGAAAAAAGATTATCATAAATGATATATGTCACTTGATTATAATAATTTTTAAATGGGATGAATTTGAGATGTTTTTTATTTCATAATTCATAAGAAACTGAACATGTTATATGTTAAAATAACATCTCAATAGAATTGTTTATTAAGAGTTGTTAAAATATTAATATATACTTCACTATGTGAGTAGGTCGAAGTGGATTTTAACAAATGATGATCCTAGGGAATGGATAATGGATCATTGTATAAAATTTACGGAATATGAAAAATTATTCATTTTTGAAATATTTTAGAAAATTATTACTAGAGACTGAATTACCTTATCATATATTTTATAATATCCCATCTTGTTAGGTACTTTTATAACTATGTTAGATTAATTTTAACCATTGTTTTCATGTCCTGTTTAGATACTAAAATCATTTTTTCCGAGAAAATGACCTAATTTTCAACGATTTATGCTTGTTTGAATTAATGGAGTTTGAGTATAAATTTTTTATATGTTAATAATGGGTTCAGGGTGAGTTGATAGGATTTTAAGGGAAAATGGGATGAAACTCAACTATATAACATATACATGATAGGTATGTTTATTATATGTCATGTATTTTTTCATATGACTTACATAAATAAATATAAGGCGATGTATTTTTTGTCGAAGTATATAAAAGGAATTTCATAGTGTGTAACTGGTTTAGAAACAATGTAAATGCCTGGCCTGAAATTTGAAACATGTTATGACATTGAATTTGCCATTTTTTGTCTACTACTCTCCTTATTCAACCCTATGCTCCTTTTTACTATTTTAGAGTCACCTGAATAGATCCCATGTTTTCCCGACCTCTGTTCTTCGGAAATGAAATGGAAGATTTGGGATTTCCACCACAAGGTATTTTATTTCCTCTCATTGATGTCTATATTTCACTTATAATCCTCATTCCAGATAATTGAATATGTTTATCCACTCATCAATTTAGATGTATATCTATTATTTTTATACATTTAGTTGTTTGATCATTAATTCGGGATTTGAAAATAAATTCTATTCTTTGTTTCATTCTTGACTGATTCGCTTCAAATTTGGGATTCTATAATTGTACAATATTATCAACAAATTGAGGTATGTGGTATATGGTTCAAATCCCATATTCATTAAATTGATTTAGTTTATGATAAATTTTTGAATTGCTATATTTTTTAACAATTTAATTGCTTCATTAAAATTAATTAATTTTATGAAATAATTAATTATGGAATGTGAAATTTTTGGATTTGGGAATAATTAACTTTGGAAAATGATTGTGATATATTAAAGAATGAATCTGATAATTAATTTATAATTAATTAAAATATATTGGAACCTTTAGTTTAAATATCCAATTATAGAATTAATTTATTGAATTGTAATATTCTGAAAGTATTTTTTAATTGTTGACTTAATTAATGGTTGTATGAGATATATGTGAAATATTGTGTTATTATGATATATATAAATGCTGAATAATTACATAGAAATTTGGATAAGTATAATGAATTGTAACATATTCATTCAATTATGTAATGTAAAATGGTGAATGATATCATGGAAATATGTCCGAATATTATGAATTTTAATGTTCTCATTCAATTATGTATTGTAAAATGGTTTATGTTAACATTAGAATTCATTGGAAGAATAAAGAATTGTAACATGGTCAATAAATTCATTGAATGAATGAATAGTTACATGCTCATCCATTTATTAGAATTAATGAATGTTAAATTTTTCATTCATTTAGGAAATAATGAATCATAACATGGTTATTCTAGTGTCTAAATCAATGAATTATAACAAATGCATTGATGTTTTAAAATTAGAATTTAACATGGACATAAAAACTTGGTATATCCCTTACATGTAGTTTATACTCCAAAACAGGATGAATTAGGTGTTGAGATATGGGTGTTCAAGGTAATCCTAGGTTTTTGTAGTTAAATAATGATTAATTAATAATTTGATAACTATTTTATTATTCATTGTAATTAATTAATAATATAAATGCATGATCTATTATCTTATTGGATATTGTTTCTGACTCCATTAGTGGTGGCCAACTGAGTTTTACTCACACCATATTCGGGCATCCTGATTGGTACTAGAATATACTTTATAGTAGCATGAAATGTTAAGGGAAAATACCACATGTTAGATGAGTAGTTAGGGGATGGTTCATGGTAGAGGAAACACAATGTGGTTTGGGGCCCACTTGTGAGTATTTTTTTCCATTATTTTCAATTTGAATTTTAGACACCTTACACATAATTTAGAATAGATTGGTTCTATTTTAGATGGATATTCTATTTGGTATTTTTTATAATGAGATAGTACTATTTTTTATTAAAATATATTGCTTCCACCATCAGTTATTATTTCTTTTGGTATATTACTCTCACCAACGAGGGTATATTATTCCCATGAATGATTTATTATACCCCCAAAGCTAGTTAGTGGCCACTAATGTGCGGGGAGGCATGTTTGAAGTCATGTGACTAAACGGATCGAGACACTAGCATATAAAACCCATGCTAATATGTCACAGAATGGTATAAGAGGAGTTTTGATTTTTTTCTTTTGTCTTGTTATTTCAAAAAGGTAGATAGTGGAATATGAAATCTACGAACATGTTAAAGAGATCATGTGTGGGAGTTGTAAAACCATGTACTATGAAAAACCAAAGTACTTTGGTGAGATTATTGTTAATGTTATTTTTCGTTACAATTGAATACTCTTTCACCTTCAGTGAAACACTAGATGTGGGATGTTCTAATTAATTTTTTAATTTTTCTAGGAATTTATTCTTGGAAATAATGGAACGATATTCAAGATTACATAAAAAATTTTAGGCACTCAGAATTATTTTGTGACATGCGTCATTTTAGGAATGCTCTAGAAAAATGGTTTTCGTAATTCTTTTGAACGTAAACCTTTTTATTGGATTCAGTAGTTGAATTGAAAATGGTTCCTAAAATCAAAAAAATGGTAAAATTATGTAATACATTGAATAAATGGCTGTTTGAATGTGAAATTTGAGTTATGAGAGCATTTTTACCATTATAAATAAGACCATGGTGTAGGATAATTATGTGTAGTGTTAAAACCCGAGTTTTGACCATTTGGTGAGGTGTGGGGAAAGTCTTGTTGATACCTACTATGTTTTCCTTATACATAAATTTTTTAATGTTGTAAAAAATATAATAATTTTAAATTTTTTTATTTTATAATTATGCATCAAAGATGAAGTCTATTCAGAGGATGAATAAAGGACATGGAAGTGGATGATCCACCAATAGTGGAACCTGATGCACCAATAGTTTTTTGTGATGAAGTGGGGGAGGAGTTACTATATAACATTTTTCGCTTCATGAAATACATGGAATAATATTCAGGATATAATGTTAATAAAATGTTTAATATAATGAGATAATTTAATTTATAGCACTTTCCACATTTCACTAGAGTGTGGACCTGATGAAGTTTTGTTTTGGGTAGAGTCCATTGAGAAAATTCATTGTCATTTTGAGACTCCTAGTGAAAATAGAATCACGTTCACAGCTTAAAAGTTATGACGATAAATGATGTTCTTGTGGGATATTCATGACTGTATTGGACAAGATTAAAACATGATATGGAAATACATTTCATATTGGTTCTATGAGAAATTCTATCCAGAGATGATGATATAATAGAAAGAGGAATTCATGTGAAAGACTAAAGGAAGAAAGACTATGATGGAATATGCTGGACACTTTATGAATCTAAAAATCTTTTATCTGGTGTTGATAGGTGATGATAAAACTATGGAGAGATGGTTTATGAAATGAATTATGTGATAAAATATAACCCATGTTAAACTATTTCAGTAAAATATGTTTTCTGAGGTGGTGGATCAAGATCTCATAGACGAGGGTATCCAAAAAAGGCTTCTTCTACTGGAGAGATAGTTGTTTCTATATGTTCAGGAGATTTCACTTCTGAGAGAAAGAGGAACCTCTTTTAATACATTAGTCCGAGAAGTGGAATGAATTGTACAGAAATACGAGGGCTGGTTGCATTGGACCATACAAGAGTGATATGTTATTAGTATAATAGGTCGGAAAATTTTCATAGGGGGGTTTTCCACACACTAGTAGAGTTATGGTCTAGTGGAAAGATGGGTCATGTGCAGATGTTCGGTAGGATTCCATGACATGTTTTTATTGAGGGTGTACATAGGTGAGGTCCAAATAAGGTAATTGGATCTTCAACATCATATCTGGATAGTAGCTGGAGTTCTACTGGATGTGGTAATAGAGGAATAGGATGGTGGACTTTCGGGAAAGAGCAACCATATCAGTAGAGTGGTTTATCCCAGGGGAGTCTAAAATCATCAAATGGGAATGGGGCATGACCACTACATTTAGTGAAACCTTCACTTATGGATAGAGAGGTTGGAATATATTTACTTGGAGGTGTTATTTTTGTAGCTTCTAAATTGTCTAGTGCCTTACATGATATAGGTTCCCCTCATTCCATTATATCTCCAAAACATGATAATGTTTTGAGCATGGTGTCTAAGATCCTAAACAGGGTTATGACTATAGATACAAAATTGGGAGTAATGTCTAGAGGAATCTTTTTGTGCAAGGTATGTTCTCCCAAAATCACGTAATAATATTTTTTTGAGGGTAGAAGATATATGATGATAGATGGATATTACCACTAGATTTTATAGAGGGTGATCGTGTATTGATTTTGGGGTCACCTATGTTGGGTCACTATTTGATATAGCGGTAGATAACGTGGGTTCCAAGGTTCGTTACATCATTTCAAGTAGTGGAGTGAAATGGGTTGGTGGTGTAATGACTATCTTTTCCATAGAAATATAACATGCTTGATCTTTTCCACGTATCATTACATTGAATGTATCTTCCGAACACTTATAATTTTATTGATGTAGTGGAATTTGATCTTGATATTGATTTTTTCTTTGAGTAGAATCTGATGTGTGTGTTGGATTACTATGAGAAAGTGTTGTAGGGAATGTCCATGACGACCGTACGTGTATTGGTTAAACATGGGATCATACAAGAGTAAATATGGAAAAAATAATCAAATATGTTGGATTTTTCCCATTATTGTTGACTCGTAATATTAGAGATTCTTTATAATACAACATGAGGAGGAGTTGTTATAGGGTGAAGAGATTGTATGATCACATCGTTTTCTGGTAATTGTCATACAAGGATCATTTCATATGAACCATATTGGCCCAAACATGTTCAGATATGGAGATATGTTTTTGTATAAAATTCAATAATGTTCAAGGAAGTATTATTTTCTCAAATAATGGTGTCTTTTTATAAATGAGTTATGTGTTAAATATGGGTTCATGGAGAGTTCAGAGTCCTTTAATGGAAAATGGCTAGAAAATCAACTTCAAAATAGTTACACATCATGTATGTTTATTACTCATCATGTAATTGCTCAAATGATTTAAATAATTAAATATTATGTATTTCATTTATTTATGGAAACATTTAAAAATAATTTCATGACATGTATCTAGATTACAGATCATGTTGATGACAGACCTACAATTTTAATCATGTTGCGAGGTTAAATTAAAAATGTCTTTTACCACATCTCTCCTCCTTCTTCCATAGGATCATTTTGATTCATGTATTGGATCCTAGAAAGATCATAATCATTCCAGACATCTATTATTGGTGAATCCAAGGACGGATTGAAAATTTTCACCACTGGGTATGTTATTTCTTCTCATTGAAAATCTATATCTCTTTTATTCTTCCCTTTTCTGATAAAAGAACGATGTTTACCCACTATAATATTTTTATAAAGTTATAATATTTTAATAAATTGATTTGATTGATATTGAATTTAGTATTTGGATCCAGATTCCATTCATCATTTCATTCTTTATTGATCAACATCAAATTAAAGATTCATTCATTGGCGAGCATTGTCAACAAATTGAGGTTGGTGTTCTAATGCTCAAATCACATAGTCATGAGATTTATTAAGTGCATGAACAATATTATAATTTATATATTTGTTTAGTAATGAATTTACTATATATAATTAACTAATTTGAAGAATTAATTAAATATAACAATGTGAAATTATGGGATTTCAGAATAATTAACTACTAAAATTTAACGTGTGATATGGATGATAGAATCTGATAATTAACTGGGAATGATTTTTGATCTTTCAAAATTGTGAATTTGAAGTATCAATTGGAAAATTAATTTATTGAATACTAATACTGTGAAAGGATTATTGAATAATAATATTGCTAAAGGATTAATTAATTATTTAGATAATTAATATTTGGTTGAGATATATGTATAATGATGTGTTTTTATGATATAAGGAAGTGGTAAGTGGTATGATGAAAATGTGTTGATGTATTATGAATTGAAAATTCCAATTCAGTTATTTAATTTCATATAGTGAATGGTAACATGCACATTCATCCCTGTATTATGAATGGTAAAAAGATTACTAAATTATGTTTTTTAAAATGACAAATTGTAACATAGACATTCATCCAAGGAATAAATAATGGTAACATGGCCTTTCAACTTTGATAATTAATGAATGGTAACATGGTCATTCATTTGTGATATTTGATGAATGGTAACATGGTCATTCATTTGTGAAATAAGTAATGGTAACACAATCATTTTTGTTTATGAATTAATTTATGCTAATGTGGTCATTCATTTTTGAAATTAATTGTGATAACATAGACATTCAAACATGGCATATCCCTTGGGGATCATTTTGACTTTTTCATGGTCCAAATATTGTATTGAGATATGGTTGTCCATGGGAAACCAATGCTTATGTGTTAAAATAATGATTAATTGATAATGTGATAAATAATTAATTATGCATTGTAATTATATCATTATAGAATTTCATGAAATATTATCTTATTGGATATTATTTTAGACACCAATAGGGGTAACCTAGTATGTTTTACTCACATCTGATTCTGGTTTCCTAATCTGTACAAACATAATCATTATTGTTGTAGTATAGGTTAATGGAAAAGGCCATGTGTTAGATACCTAGTTTTGGGACGGAGCATAGATGAAGGAACTGTTCGTGGTTTGGTACCCACTTGTGAGTCATTAGTGACTATATATTATATTTTAATTTTAGAGACTTGACACATAGTTTATCATTTCAATCTTATTATATAGTTAGACATTTTAATACTTATTTTTATAATGAGATCAGGATGTTTATTATTGATATATATTGATTCAGTTATTGTTTTTGTTATTCTGCTCTATTACTCTGATCAAAGAGTGTATAATATCCCCATAAATGGATAATCAAACCCTCACTATTGTTGGGGAGCTCTAGTGTATGGGGTGCTGCACATGAGTTCATGTGACTGAACGGACCAGGGCACCGACAATGTTGAACTAGGGATGGGATGATACAAAAACGCGGTGATTTTAGATTTCTTTTATTTTTTATTTTATTTAACTATTTGAAAAAGGTACACAAGATACTATGAAGAGTTCATCCATTTTAATGATCTTATTCTAGTTAGTTTTAAACCCATTTATGGGGGAAATCAAAATTACTGAGGGTATGATTTTTGTTATTGTTTTTTGTTGTTATAGTTGAATATTATTTAACTGTGAGTGACACACATTATGTGTAATGTGACTACTATTTTATATATATTTCTATGAATTGAATCATGGAATGAATGGCCTGATATTTTGAGTAAATATTAATCATTATAGGTACTCAGGATTATTTTATGACATGAATCATTTTAGGAACACACATGAATATGTGTTTTGGATAATTTTTGGAACATGAATTGTTTTTTTCTTGTGAAATTGAATTAAAAATGTTGCCTAATATGAAATCGGAAGTAATAAATTTTTTTAATAAAATGAATAATATGGTATGAAATTGAGGAGCATGAACAATAAGAACATGTTTACCATTTTTACTGTGACCAAGGTTTAGGATGGTAAAGGGAACTTTTAGAACCATAGTTTTGAACATGTGGTGAGACATGGGGAAAGGACTTGTTGTGACCTATATTTTTCTTCCTCATACAAAAATGTGTTAATCTCGTTAATTGTGTGCTTAGGTAAATGATTGGAATTTTAGAGATAATCCTCCATGATAACTCTTGTTGAGAGGATGAATGAAGGGTTGGATGATCCTCTAGAGGCGGAACCTGAGGCACTACGAGTTTTTGGTGAGGAATCAAGGGATCAATTCTGAGAGATATTATGTCACTTCAATTAATTCATTAAAATTGACCCTAGATGGGTTATGAAAATCATTCCTCATCTAATGAGAGAGTTTTAGTAACAAAACCCACTAAATTTCATTGGAGGGGGGTGGAACTAGACAATCTATATTCTTTTTAAAGCCATTAAGATGATACTTGAAAATTTAGAGAATCCTACTGAAGATACGGTCATGTGGCCCACATATATGATATTAAGATCATTTATGCATAGGAGGGTTATTCAGGAATGGATTGGAAATGATGATGGAAAAATAGAAGGACATCATGGAGATGTTCAATGATCAATTCTATCCAAATACACAAAGATATGAGACAACATAATAATTCATTTGGCTATCATATGAGAGCTTTTCCATGATGGATTATGATTGATGCTTCATAGACCTACATCAATTTTCTCTGATGTTGATATAAGATGATACAACTATGTTAATACACTACTATAATGGACATAAGTGTTAAATTAATTCCCATGATATTCTTTTTTTGGATAAAGATATTCACTAATGTGGTAGATTAGGAACTTATAGATGAGGGGAACATGGAAGAGGATTTCATCACTAAACAGAAAACTGCTACTAGATGATTAGGAGGTGCGACCCCTGAGACTTGTAAGCACTGCTATAAAAAAATAGTTAGAGGGGTGGTAAGAAGAGTAAAAATACAAAATTTTATTTTGAAAATGACATTATAAGAGTGATCTATTATCAGTTTGGTTCGATGTTCCATTATCATATGTATTTTTCAAATACACCAGTACAATGTCAGTTTTACGAAAAGTTGGGACATCAAAAGAGGATCCATAGGACATCGAGAGAGAGGGTAAATGTTGGATTATTTAGAAAGAGAGAATATGCTGGAAGGGTGTCTTCTACAATACAAATTGAGGATAGTTGGAGTTCAACTAGTTGAGTTGGTAGAGGTAGAGTATGAGGTGATTCTGAGAAAGATAACCCATATAAGCAGAGTGGGGTGACTCTGGGGAGTGAGAGAACATCAAAAGGGAGAGGGGAATGACAACTAAATGTTGTCAAACTGACACATGTGGATAGCATGATAGGAACATCAATAGTGAGAGGTACTATTCTTGTTTCTTCTACATTAGAAAGTGCCTTATTTTGTACTGGTTCATCTCATTCATTTATATATAAATTTTTTAATTTACTGAGCCAGGAAGTAATGTTTTTAAGCATGGATATGAATAATGATACACCATTGGGATTGTGGTCTAAAGGCATCTATTTTTACAATTTATGTACTATAGAAATAATGCAATGTCATTTAAATGGGATCTCTATATTCATTATAAGTTATGATTTGAACTAATTATGGGAATCAACTAGATTATTGTATTCTAATCGCACATTGACTTTTACCAAAGGATTGTAACCATTACATCTCTTAAATATGACCATCACATTCACTATATAGAGTGGGATATCCAAGAAATCTAAGTAGGGCCAACTAATAAGAAATTAGAAGAGCTCAGATCCCAAGTTGATTGTTTAGTGATAAATGATTATGGAGTAAAACATGACACTTTTCCACTTGTAGTGGGGGAGTTTAAGTAATTGTTTCATGAAGAATTATTAATAAATACACCAAAGATAGAAATGTAATTCACTATTGATATCATGTTGGGGGAAAAATATATATTTTATATACTATATACAACTAAACTGAAAAAACCATACGTGCTCTAGAATTAGCTGTAGGAGATAAAGGATAAGGTGTTCATCAATCCCAGTACATAACCATTGGGATCACCAGTCTTTATTTCAAATAGGGATAATATGAGTTTGATCTTGTTAATTATTTACTAGAAGATAAACTTGATAATTATAAGTAAAAAATATCATATTCTGCATAAAGATTATATGTTTGACTAGTTGAAATGTGGTTGTGTGTCTCAAAGATCCAATCGAGATCAGGGAATCATCATCTGAGAGTCCAGACTTCTGATATACCAATGTATGATTTCTAAAGTAATTATGGACTTTATGTGTTTTCATAAGGCTATTAGGGTTGATAAAGTAATTGGAATTATTTATAGCCTTATCGAATAGATTATTTAATCTTCATCTAGATTAGTTTTTGGTTGTTCTCTTGGATGACATATTGTTGTACTCCAAGACCCATGATAATATGGAAAACATCATGAAACCATTCTAAGTACACGTAGAGAGAATCATCTATACCTTATTTTTTGAGAGAGATAATATTGGATTAATAAGGTATATTTCTTGGGACACAACATCACATCAGAAGATGTGTAAGTGGATCAAGAGAAGGTCCATGGAGTTGTTTCTTGGTAATATCCAAGGAAATTATTCGATATCTGTATATTTCTTGGGTTAGCTAGATATTATCATAGATTCATACGTGACTTTTCATATTGGAAGAACCACTTTCAATCATACTAATGAAGGTGGTATTGTTTGAATTGATGGATTCTTATGAGATTGCATTCAATGAATTGAAGAAGTGCTAGTAATCCACATCTATCATGATCCTACCCATGCTCAGTGATGAATATACGGTGTATTGTGACGTTTCTAGAATTGGACATGGAGTTTTATCGATTCAAGGGAGATCGAGTTGTGGAGTACATGTTAGGTTAGCTGATGCCTCATGAATCAAACAACCCGATGCATGATCTCGAGTTAGAAATGATTGTAAATGCTCTGAAGTGTTGGTAAAAATGTCTATATTGGTGAAATGATCACGGTGTATACTAATCAAAATGGACTAAGGTGCATATTTTTACAAAGTGAATTTAATATTTGGTAGTGGAGATGAGTTGAATATATACAATATTTCTACTTTGAGGTGGCATATAAACCAAGAAAGGGAAACATTGTTGCAGATGCTTAAACATGAAGAATAAGACACATATAGTTCATGATTCTAGTGATAATTTGAAGATAATGGATTTATTAAATGAGATTCATGTGGTGGTTCAGGGGAACCAGGAAGATATGCCTTTTTGTCCATTATAGTGGAGTATACTCTTTTGAGATGGATCCAAGAGATGAAGTATGAGGATAGGAAAGGTTCTACTTTAAATTAAAACCTTAAAAGAGTGGAACAACCATAATATTGAATCATAAAAGAGTATGGCATAACCTATGTTTGAAATTAGATTATTGAGCCTATAATAATGTGATAAGTGCTCATGTGGGAATTTCATGCCACAATGTAGGAAATACATTTATGTGTGAAAAAATTATTGTGACCTATGCTGATAGTTTTGTTCATTAAACATGGAAAATGAGATATTAGGGTTCGTGACACAATTATACTTGTGTTAGTAGGTGATGATATAGAATAAACAATTTGGAGGTTTTCTTCATTATTTACCTATTATATAGTGTATGTGGGAAGACATGACCATAGATTTTGTTATGGGACTCCCAAAGACACTATGAAATAATCACGCTATTTATTTTCTTATGGATTGAAAAATGCATATCAAGAATTTTATACATATACAAGAGGATATCAAGGTAAAAAGTATAAGAGTTTTATTTTTCTGGGAGATAGTCCTTCTATATAGGGCACCACATACTATTGTTTTAGATCCTAACTGACATTTCACTTCATTGTTTTGGAAGGGATTACTGAAATTTCACAGTACACATGTGTTATTAGGTATGGATTTCCACCAATAGAAATATGGGTAATTAGAGAATACTATACATGTACGTGAGGATATTCTATGGTTTTGTGTTCTTGACATCAAAAGATTTGGGAGATAAACATGGGTTTAGTTGAATATTTTTTATAATAAATAGTTATTTAAAAACAATAAAGATGACACAATACAATTCCCATTATTGTTGGACATTTATGTCCATGCTATATTTGATAGAGGCAGGCATGTCCGATTTATGAGGATGGAGTCTCATATAGGAGACATCGATACATGTTAAACTAATTGAAAAACGTATGTCTATATCTCAGATTAGGGAGAAGTGAGATGATGATTCATGGACATGACTCATAATATTTATTGATTTCGATATTTTATTCCTTTAGGGGTCACAACGTTTGGGTCACTGCAAGATATGAAGTTAGGGCATGTTAGTACCCAGGTTCCTTGAAACATTTTAGGTAGTGGAGATATTTGATCTGGTGGTGTACCGATTAGATCTTCCGATGAACTATAACACTATGAAAGATGTTTTCCATGTAACAAAACATAGAATGTAAAATAAAAAACATTATCATATGATCAAGTTATAGGATATCGATCTTGAGATAGATGTGTCCTTTAAAGAGCATATGATTATTGTGTTGGATTGTAGAGATAATGTGTTCTAGGGAAAGACCATGATGATAAATCGTGTGTTCAATAAACATGGGTGTATACATGAGAAAACATGGGAAAGTGAATAAGATTTTCATTCTTAGTGGCCTAATATTATTGACTCAGATTCTGAAATATTCATGGAAATGAAGCTTGAGGAAGAGCTGTTATAAGGCGGGGAGATTGTAAGATGCCATCTTTTTTGTGAACATTTTTCTAGACATATATATTTTTTAAATTGTATGGAAAATAATTTTTTTGGATATGGAGGTTCATTGTTAGTGAAAACAAAATAATGTTCAAGTTTTTATAATTTTTTGAATTAATGGAGTCCATGTATCAATTATTGAAGTGTTAAAAAATGGGTTTGAGTGAGTTGAAAGTATTTGAAAGGAAAATAGGATGAAAATCCACTATAAAAAATTTACAAATCATGTATGGTATTTGGAATATTATAATTGTTCATGGGTTTTAGGTAAATAAAATCGAGGTGATGGATTTTTCAGCCAAAACTATTAAACAAAATTTCACGATGTGTAACAAGATTAAACACCATGTAAATTCATGACCTGCAATTTTAATCATGTTTCTCAGATGAATTATCAATTTTTTGTAGCTACAACTCCCCTCATTTGACCCTTTGATCATTTTGACTATTTTGAGGTGCTCAGAAAGATGATAACATTTCCCGACCTTCGTTCATTGTTAAACGAAAGAAGTATTCTTGATTTCCTCCACCAGGTATGTGATTTCTTCTCCATGGTATATATATCTCTCATTTCCCCCTTTTTTGAGATAAAATAAGGATTCTTACTGGTTGATGAGTTTATATGTATATCTAACATTGGTAGACCTTGATTCTTTTTACCATGAATATGGGATTTGGATCAAAATTTTATATTTCATTGCATTTTTTTTCTTATATGCTTCAAATTGGGGATTCATTCACTAGAGAGCATTGTCAAAAAATTGATATAGGTAGAATAATTATCAACCCACATATTCGTGATTTTGATTTATTACATCTTTTTTTATAATTTATAGAATTTTTTATATATTCTGTTTCATAAAAATAATTAATTAATTTAGAGATTTAATTAATTATTAGAATGTAAAATAGTTGTATTTAGGGATAATTAATAGTGGAAATTAATGGTGTGACATTAATGGATGAATTAGATAATTAATTGTGAATTAATTATGATATGTCTTGTTTTTTTAGATTTAAGAATCAATTTTTAAATTAATTTAGTTAATATTCATATTTTGAATGGGTTAATTGATTATTCAATTAATTAATAGATGGTCAAGATTTTTTTGTAACACTGTGTAATTATGATATATGTAAATATAGAATGGTAACATGGACATTCAACCATGTATTATGAACGAAATCATGATCATTAAATTATCTATAATCAAATAGTGAAAGTATACATGGATTTGAAGCCTTATATTATGAATGGAAACATGGTCATTCAATTATGTATTATACAATGGTGAATGGTAACTTGGACATTCACCCAATGAATAATTAATAGTACATGGCCATTAAATTTTGAGAATTAATGAATTGTATCATAATCATTCATTAATGAGAATTAATGAATGGTAACATGGTCATTCCTTTGAAAAAAATGGTTTCTTGGTTATTATAGTGTTTTAATTAATTAATTGTAACATTCTCATTCCATTGATAAAGTTAGAATGGTAACATTGAAATTCAAACAAATGATATTCTTCAGGGATAGATCAGACTCTCGAATGGTTCGAAGTAGTTATTGAGATACGGGTGTCCATGGGAATGTGCGGTTTATTTTATTAAATAATGACTAAATAATAATTTGATAAATTCATAATTATGAATTTTAATTATCTATTTATAAAACTTCATGCACTATTTTCTAATTGGATATTGATTTTGAAATAGTTAGTGGTGGCCTTCTGAGTTGTACTCACACCCTATTTGGGCCTCCTGATTGGTACCCGAAGTGTCATTATTATTTCTATATTTCTTAACGGATAAGGGCCTATGTAATATGGCTTGTTTGGTATGGATCATAGATGATGGAACAAAAAGTGTTTTGAGACCTACTTGGGTTTTTTTGGTGTCATAACTTTATATTTTTATTTTAGAAACTAGACATATACTTAAGTATGTATTGCTTCAATTTTATTTCGATATTATATTGCCTATTTTTTATCATGACCTATTGATATTTCATATTGAAATATATTTCATAACCTATTGGTAATTATTTTCACTATGTTATTACTATAACTATAGGGGGTAAAATCACCCAATGAATTAATTATGAGACCCTCACTACTAATCGATTACATCTAGCATACATGGTGGCATGCATGAGGTCATGTGGATGACCATCATGAGGAAGCGATATATGGAAACTAGTTAGTGATTTGACAATATTCCACTATAATACTATGTATAAAATATATGAAGGTAATTTTGGGTTTGATTCAAAAGAATATAGAATATTTACGATGATTTATTTGTCAGGAACAATATCAAGTTGACGTCTAACCTAACAGCTGATTCAGTTAGATTCCTGATCCAAAAGGCATTACTGATCCCTAAGGGTAGGAATATTATGATGGGAATCAATTTTTTAACAATTGGAATGATTTTTTCCCAAATAAAATTTTATTAATAAACCAAATAAGAATGGAACATAATTAAAAATAACATATTTTGGATAAAAACAAAACTAATCCACACAAAAAAGTTCAGCAATAAAACATACATTTGATTCACAAATAAGACTGCCCTAAAGTAACATGAATTCCATGTGGCCTATAGGTCACTACCATCCACAAAGAGAACATTGCCCTTGAGCTACTGAATGCTGATACCCAAAAATGAAAAATAGGTTCTACAAATGTTGAGTCGTACATGTAGCGTTTTATCATATATAGATCTTTTCGAAATCACCATAGAGTCCATGAATTTCATTTACTAAAAAAACCCATACACACTAGTTGAAAATAAATTCGTAAAAAAGGATTATAATCTTAAAAGAAGCCAAAAACAACTTTCCATAATTTCTCTTTTTGAAACCAACTCCTGGAATATTCCATTCTAAAATTGGTTTTCCATTCCACACAATAGTTAAAAACAAAATAAAAAATAAAAAAGCCATAAAAAGTACCCAAAAAAAGGATGTAAAGAATTTAATAGAAACATGATGATTAAGAAAAACTAAAAAACCTAATGACCATCATGTTGAATAAGTAAACAGAACATATATATAGTCTATCAATATAATTTCATTAATATCTCTAGAGACAACCCATGGAGATACTCAGTTCAGACTCATCTATCATTAAATGGTACAACTCTATAGTCAATAACAGAACTAGCCACACTAAATTAGCCAATGCAGTGGCATGTCCCTCCTATCCCCATCATGACAAGGGGGTAGCAACCTATCTGACCAAGGTCGATATGAAATGATGACATGACCATCTACAAGATTCCAATGAATCCCATGACTATAATAATAAATGAGAAACATGGTATAGAATCTATAAACCACAATGTCATCATGCATGATCTGTTGTAGGGGATCACATTGCACGATCAAATCGACTCAAAAACTATAAAACTCTTGGGAATGATCCACTTAATTGGAACATAAACCATGGGGTAGTGGGATTTCCAATTATAATCCAAGCATCACAAACACAAATGAAAAAACATTTCCTTCACTAGAATGATCATCGAAAAATTAATGGTTAAATGCGAACAATAATTAACTATAATAAAATCAATTTTCCAATTAATTTTATGATACTAAATGGGCCTTCACACTACCAGTGTTTTCAATCCATTTTTTAAAACATGCCAATATTCCTACTGGGCTGATAAATAATATAAGATGTCAAGAATTTTCTAGTGTTGACATGGGATTGATTTAAGGTACTATTTTTTTATATGTTATTATTTTTGGGGCTATAACATAGGAGGTCTTTGAGTGAATTTTGAGAAATATTAAAATAAAGAGGGGTTTTCATGGCAGGTTCATAGTTAAAGCAGACCTTGATTCCAGGGATAGTGGTGCTTTACGTGGCTTGCATATGATTTTCTAAATTGTGTACCCTAATATACGAAATAATGAAGCCCTAATATAATTTTCACATGGTTAGGGAAGCCCATGTTCCCCTGACAATGAAAAATGAATGATTATTAATATTAATCAAGAAATGATTTTTTATTCCCAAAACCCCAAAACTCACAGATTTTGTCTGAATCTCGATCCCTTACTAATTTTTATAGTTTGAATGATTTCAAAAGTGATCCTCTATTATTCATGATTGGATGACCAAATTGATGATCTTATCCTCTCAAGATATGTAGATCATATGTCATTTCATTCTCATTCATCATCTTCATTCTCTCATTCTTATAGTTGGATGTGATATTCTCTTCCTCTGGATATAGATCTTGATTTGCTGAATCTACATATTGTATTGTGGGTCTAGATTTATAATTTATGAAATATGGATTTTTTGATATTTATTTATGATTTTGAGATTTGGATCTCGATCTAGGTCATTATCCCACACAATTTTTGTGGATTTTTGTTGGGTGACCGTTCTTCAATGAATTAAGGTAGGCAACCTGATATTAAATTACTATATTTTTTATTTTGATACTTTTATGAAATTTTTAGGAATGATATCATTATTTTTCAATTCTAATTCATTAATTGATTTTGTTAATCTGGCCAATTTATTCATGGATTTATTGTATAAATAGATGATTAATTTGGGGGTTAATTTTAACACTGAGGGGATATTCATTTAGATAATTAATTGGGGAATTAATAACGATGTTTTAGGGGTTGTGCATTTAGATAATTCATTGGGAGGATTATTTTTGAGATATTTATTTTTTGCTATAGATAATTAATGAAGGGATTAATTATGAGATATTTAGAATTTTTATTTGAGATAATCAATTATAGATTTATTTTTATATATTAATATAATGAGTTGAGATAATTGATGGTAGTAATAATTTTTAGGAATTGGAGATATTTAATTGAGATAATTAATTGTAAATTAATTATGTGATATTGGGATGGTATAATTGAGATAATTAACTAAATAATTTATTAATTTATATAATTTACTTAATTGATTTTCGAACAAATTAATTGTATTACGTGATTATAAAATTATTTAATTGTTAATGAAATTAATGTTGAACAATTAATTAATTGATTAATTATGTTTAATGGAATAAGAACATGGTCATTCTATATTGGGAATTATATATGGTTACATGGTCATTGTAATTTTTTTAATGGAATATTAACATGTATATTCAATTCAGAAGTATAAATAATAACATGGTCATTGTACTTGATAGAAAATTATTGGGATCATGTTCAGTCAATTGAGAAGTATAAATGGTAACATGGTCAATGTAATTTTGAGTAATGGAAGAGGAACTTAGTCATTCTATTGAAAATTAATAATGGTAACATGGTTATCTTACATGTGAATTTAATATTGGAAAGATAGAAAATAAAGTATGAATTTAAGAATAGAATCCAAGGTACATTGAGATATTACCTCACTTGAGAATTCATCAGGCTACAGTGTGAACCGATTGGAGGTATTTTGATATGTTATCACCTTTAAATACAATGGTCATCACCTTGATTGAAAGAATGTACTAAGATATGATATTACCTTGAAATAAATCAGTCTCTTAGATGAGATGATGTAGATATTAAGGAACATGTGTCCTTTGGAACCCTTGAGTTTATGTGGGTAAATAAAGATTATTTGTAAAAATTGATAACTATTTATTTATGAATTATGTTTATTTAATTATATAAATTCATACAATGATATTTAATATATTTGATTTAGGCATCATTTGTGGTACCCTACAGAGTTGTACTCACACCCTACTCAGGCTTCCTGATCGGTACCTGAATTGACATTATTGTTATAAGACATGTTAAGGGAAAACACCATCCATTGGATGGCTGAGATTGGATAGGGTTTGGATGAGGGAATCATATGTGTTTCAAGACCATCTTTGGAATCATCTGTGCCTTTAATTTTCTTTTTCATTTTATTCATGCGACACGTACATTAATATGTAATTTTATATTCCTTAATTGGATGTTTCATTTTATATAATTGATTATCTTGACATATTTCCATTTATTATTGTTATATATGCCTATATTATTGTTTATTATTTTAAATGGTGTAATAATCTGATAAAAGAGTGTATATTATCCCCATGATCGACTTATCAGACCCTCACTGATAGTTGACAACATCTGTCATATAGTGAGGTGTGGTCGAGTTCACATAGAAAAATGGCTCGGCCACTGGTCCATGGAACCCGGGAGGAGACATTACAATGTGGTATCAAAGGAGTTTTATTTTCATTTTTATTTTTCATTCTAATTGGGAAATTTTGACATAATACTAGGATTATTCTGTATATAATAGTGAGTTTTTTCATGGTAGATTCAAACCCATGTATGGGGAAAACCGAAATACCCAAGTTGGGATTGTTGTTATTGCTATTTTTTTATTTAATATTTTTTTACCCATGGTGATTGAATTGTTTTGTGGTTAGATTTTGTTTCTAATTTTTTTGAGTATTTAATCATGTCCTAGAATTCTATGAAAAATGAGTTTTAATGCACCGTTCTAGGAACTACGAATTATTTTGTGACGTGCATGATTTTAGGAACAAACATAAAAGAGTATAAAGTAAGTTGTTGAACATAGAACATTTTTCCATTCTTGTGAAATTGAAATAAAAATTGTGCCTAATGAGAATTTAAAATGGTGATGTGGAGAATAATGTGAATAAATTGGTGTCTAATGTAATTTGAATAATGAAAATTGAAGTACACTTGGATAACCAAGACCTATGGTTAGGATAATTAAATGTAGTGTTATCACTTCAGTTTTGACCATGTGGTAAGATGTATAGAAAATACATGTTGTTACTTGTTTTTATTTTCACTTATATAACAATGTTAATGATTTCTTATGAGTCCTATTACTTTTTTTTTCATTGAAGATAATATGACTTCCAAACGATGCTTATGGGGAGTACAATATATTGGAATTTTTAAGAATGATTCTCTAGTAATGGAACATGAGGCACTCATTGTATGGATTAAATATGTAGGGGGATTCTCCAAGAGAAATTATCTCACATTATAAAATTCAGGGGAAGGACCCTAGGGTGGGTTTAGAAGACCATTTCAAACACAATGGGTGTGTTTTATTTGTAACACCCTCCATATATAACTAGATAGGGTGGGCCTAAGGAATTTTAGATATCAGTTGTGTCCATCAAGACGATACATGAACATTTGGAGAATCTTGTAGAGAAAAGTGTAATGTTGGTTACTTATAAACTACAAGGATATGTGAATCATTACTGTTAAATTCTAGTATCGACTGGACAGACTGATGGTATGTTATGGAACAAAATAATTTAGAGGTTCATCGAGAATGACTATATAGAGATACTGATGTGGGAGAGGGATATAGAATTTATATGGCTAGATCAAGGGAGATATTATATGATGGAATATACTGTATTCTTTATAGACTTACATCTCTTTTATACATCAATGGTAAGAGATGAGACAACTATGGAGAGAATATTTCCTTGTGGACTTAAGTGATAGACGATGTCCCAAGTAAAGCACATTTAGTTAACTATGTTTATTGAGGTGGTGGATAAGATTCACATAGATAAGGGGAACCTAAAGGATAATTATAGAGTTGGAAATTTAGTTGTGATGTAATGACAAGGTTGTGTGAAATTTGAGAGGAGGTTATTACATTATGAGAAATTTTATCAGGGATGTGGAAATCATGGTGGTTAGGCTAGAGTGTTTGTTTCCCAAGAACATACTATAATGATCTATTATATGTGTGGTAGGACATTCCACTATATACGACACTAACAATGACCTTTAATGGAGTTCATATCTTTTGTAAATATGGGACATATATTAAAGCTATTCATGAAACAATGATAGACCGTTAGTGATGGATGAGCCATATAGAATTATGGTATGAGAAGGGGATCCTATACACTGTATCTACATGGAAGATGATGTTCTCACAGCCGAGGTGGTAGAGGTGGTGGATGTGGTTCATCTATGAATTATTGCCCATATCATTCCTGTAGTGAAAATTAGAGGAGTTAGAGTACATCATTGGGAATAAAGGCATGAAAAAAACATACAATACCACATACAGTTTTGTGTAGAATTCACAGTACAACAACAATGAGAGGTAATATTCCCATAGATTCTACATTATCTATTTCTATATTGCATAATGGTGCCACTCAATCCTCTATATATACGAAACATGTTTATGGTTTGATCTCGGAAGTGGAGTTTTTCAAGGGATCAATGGTGATTGACACAAATTTGGGAGTATATATTTGAAGCATCTGTTTGTATAGAAGATGTTCACTCTACATCTAGTATTATAATTTTCTATTGGGTATGTATATAGTTGAAATGTTACTCTTCGACCTAAATATTGGTATGTACTAGCTAGTCACACATTGAACCCACATTGATTATTATCACATGGGAGTGAAATTTAATTATCCTAAGGGTGAAAATTACATTCATAGTGGGGAGTGAGATAAATAAGAAGGAAGAGTTGGAATAATTACATAATAACTTGGAGAGCTCAAAGCATTGGTTTCTGTTATTTCATTACATGATAAATGTAAGAAACTGATCACTATTTCACTAGTAGTAGATCTTTTTCAGGAATTGTTACGTAAAAATATATCAGGGGTGTCACCTGATAGAATAATGGTATTCACTATTCATATAATGTTAGTGGATGAGATAGTATATGTACCACCATACAAAATGGATTTGACTGGGATTAAATACATTAAAACTTACCAAGGAGGATATGGAGGATAATTGATTTATCGGTCCAAGTTGGTAACTTTGGGGATCACCTATATTGTTTCCAATGATTGATAATGGGAATTCCCACATATGTGTTGTTTACTATATATTGAATCAGATGACTGATAATAACTGTTATCCTCTTACATTTATTGACTATCTATTTGACAACTTCATAGGAGATTCAATGTTCTCTATAATTGAACTATGATCTGGGTATGAACATTTGAGAGTTCAGACATATGATTTACGGAAAACAACTTTCAGAAGTACGTATGACCTATATTATTTCATCATAATTCCTTTTGGGTTGTAGAATTCACTAATAATTTTTATGGAATTAATGAATAGAATATTCCATCATTACATAAATTAGTTGGTAGTTGTTTTTTTGAGGACATCTCGGTTTACTATAAGACTCATGAATAACATGACCTATATTTTGAAATCATCTTATATAGACTCTGATATCATCATCAATACATTAATATATCTATGTTAATTTATTTTATTGATTAGGTACACATCATGGGACACATAATCTCAAAGGAATGTGTATTAGTAGATCCTATGAACTTTCAAGTAGTTGTTTCTTGGGAGCATCCCAAGAACATAATCGATATTTGTTGATTCTTCACATTAGCTAGATATTATTAGAGATTCTCAAAAGATTTTCCATTTGTCAGAATTGATTTCTAGACTAACTTAGAAAGGGATATATTTTTAATGTTTTGATTAATTTGATAATTCCAACCATATGTTGAAGAAAATTTTGACATCTGTACCCATGTTGCTCCACATTGGCAATGTTGTGGGATATATGGTGTATTGTGAAAAATTATGGATTTTCCTTAGAGTAGTGTTGTTTTACGGAAATCATTTTTTTGTGTATGATAATTGATAGTTGAGGATATATGAATATAACTACACTATGCACAACCATGAGTTGGGAGAAGTGGTTTATGCTTTGATATCTTGATGGAATTATCTGTTGGGAGATAATTTTAAAGTGTATATAGATCACATGATCCTAAAATAGATATTTACACATAGATAAATGAATATTTGGAAGTGGATATTGTAGAGTATATGTAATCATTCTATTTTGAGCTGGAATCTATACCCCGTATGGGAATCAATATGTTTGATTCTTTTAGAAGGAGACCACATACTAAGGCAGTTCATGAGTCTAGTACTATGTTGATGATGGTGACTTTTCTGGATGAGATGTTTATGGTTGTTCTTGGGAATCAATATCATATTACAAATGTATTAGTTTCAGTGTAAAATGAACATTAAATTCAAAGGTAGTTTTGGTTGAAAAGTATGAAAAAGTTGATATCAAGTTTTTTGAAGTGATGCTTCACATATCCATAGTTTAAGGTACACCATCAACGAATTGGTGATTTGTTGTAGCCACTGTCCATTATAGAATTCAATTGAATGACATGACCATATATTATGTAGTGGGTCTCATGAAGAAAAAATGGAAGAATGATTCTATTTTTTTTTATTGTAGGCCTAATGAATAAAGTATCACATTTCTTGCCTATATGAGAAAAATTCTTGAGGAAGAAGTTGTGAGATTTTTATGTTTAAAGATATATTCCATCTGAACATGGATCTATAGATAATAGATTGACATCATTACTCACACATTACTTCATACTTTAGGTTGTAATCATTGAATTAAATCAGTACAAATGTATTATTAAGAACAGACTTCCACCCATAGGAAAATGGGATGTTGGATCATACAATATAGGTGCCTTAAGATATGATGGGGGAATGTGTAATTCACTTAAGTGGGTCATGGGGGAGGAAAATATAATTGGTGTAGTATTATAAAAAAAATATTTCAGGAAACTAAACATATGATACAATATAAAGATTTCTATGTTAGGACAAGATGATAACATCTATATTGTATGGAGGCTAGAGTGACAAAGATGTTGGGACAGATACACATGCGTGAGACGTGAGAGCAGGTTTAGCTGATTTATGAATGTTTTGATAGATAATAGAGTAATAATTATTGATATGATGATAGATAGTGATGAACCCATGAATATATAGTTAGTGATATTATATCCCTTTAGGTGTCCACTAGGTTGGGTCACTTCCTGATATAGAAGGAGGGAAAGTTGGCACCCATGTTCATTAGAACTTTTGAGGTATTGGAGAGAATCTGTCTACTGGCATACCGATTAGCTCTTCCAAAGATATATAGTTCTATTCATGATGTTTTTTTTGTGATAGAACTATGAAGGTAACACCCCAGCCCATCTCATGTGGTCGATGTGGATATCACTGATCTTGAGATAGATGCGTCATTTGAGGAGCATCCAATATGTTTGATGGATAATAGCAAGAAAGTGTTACTGGGAATGACTGTGATGGTAGTTTATATATTGTGGAATCTTGGGAGTATAGAATATGAGACATGAGAAATCGAAGAAGATATATAGGACTTATGTTCTGATCTTTATTTCTCAAAATCATAGAGATATATGTTAGTGAAAATTGAGAAAAAGATGTTTTAAGGTGGTGAGATTGTAAGATCATGACCTTCTTAGGTGTTGACTTGGACATGTTTTTCAAGAATTGTTTTTTTCCTAATTTTAGTTATTTTTTCTTTATCATTTATCATTGATTCTTAATGATTGAATTTGGATAAAAATTTATGGAAATATGGTTGTGCCTGGCTGTTTCATAGTTAGAAAAAACCATCCGCCCCTTCTCAATAGACCAAGCAACCCTAGACTGCGGGGCTTTGCATGACTAGTGAATGGTTTGTTAAATCATGAACCCTAAAAGTATAACCCATTAAAAACAAGAATAACAGGTGCATATTCGGTGTACGATTATGGAAAATCATGTGATAATTCCCGGGAAAATATGTGTAATTTTTTAATTGGCCCAATAATTATTTTTTAATTTCCCTAAACCATCAAAACACACCCAATCTGACCCAATATTAGGTTATTTTTATGTTTTTATGGTTTCAATGCTCATTAGAGGAATTATAAGGCTGTTAGTCCTCCATTATACATTATTCATTATTTAATGATTGGATCAAAGATCGTCTCGTCACCCGGTAAGTTGATCCTATCCCATTTCATTCACATTCACCCATCATCCATCTCTCATTATTTTGGTTGTATGTAATCATCTGTTTTGATATATCTAGATCTATATCTTGTTAATATGGTTCTATGAATGTGGATAAAAATTTATAGTAAAATAAATATTGTTTTGTTGATCTTGATTCCAGGTTTTGATATTCAAATATAGATCTATGTCATTGTGCCTATAAATATTTGGGTATTTCTGATGGGTGAATTTTCTTAAAAGAATTGAGGTTGGTGGGATAATGTTTAATTCCAATATTCATGATTTTTATAATTTTATACGTATATTATGATAGCTAGAAATTTTTTGGAAATTAAAAATCTTAAATTGACTTAGTGAATGTGTCCAATTGACTAATAACATTTAACATAGTAATTGGAGATTAATTTGGGGGTTAATTATGAGATAAAGTGGAGTTCCATTTAGATAATTTAATGGGGTATTAATTGTGAGGATTTAGGGGCTTCACATGTAGATAATTAATTTGGGGTATAATTGTGAGATTTAGATTTTTTTTATTTTGATAATTAATCTTGGGGATTAATTATGAATTATTATGATGTATGATCTGAGATAATTAATTGAAGATAAATTAAAAGATATTTATTTCATGAGTTGATATAATTAATGGTATAATTAATTATGAGTTATTAAGGTTATTTAATTGATAACATTAATTATAGAATTAATTATGTGACATTTGTGTGGTTGAATTCAGATAATTAATTAATTAATTAATTAAGGGAGATGACATACTTAATTAAATGGGAAACTAATTAAGCCTATTAATGTGACAAACTAATTGTAGAATTAGTAATTATATATAATTTCAATAAAAAATTGATGAATAAATTATGTGTAAAGGAATGGTAATATATTCATTATAATCTGAGAAGTTTTAGTAGTAACATGTTCCTTTTACATGTGAGTAAAGGAATAGAAAAATGGTAATTTAATTGAGACGTACAAATGGAAACATGGTAATTTTACTTGTGAGTAATGGAATGAGAACAAGATCATTCAATTGATAATTATAAATTGTAACATTGTCAACGTACTAATGAGTAATGATATTGGAATGTGGTAATTCAATTAATATGTAAGTGAGGTAAAATGGTCAGATAAAAAGTGAATTTAATATGGGTAACATAGGAAATTGAGTTTGAATTAGAGAATGATTTCCATGTAACTCCGATATATGACCTCAATTGATATTCTTAATGATGTAGCATGAGACGAAGCCAGTATTGAGGTATGATATATCCTTTGAATACATCAGTCTCTAGCATGATGAAAAGTTGGTATTAGGATACGATATTACCTATAAACACATTGGGATCTAGTTTGATCCGAAACTGATGTTGGGATATTGGTGTCCCAGAAAATTTTGTAGTTCATATGGTTAAATAATTATTAATTGTATAATGTGATAACATTTTTTTAGCATAATGTTTATTTATTTACATAACGACATACACTATTATTGATTGGATTTGTTGTGGAAATATATGGAACTGGACTACTTTGTCATAATCACACCCAACATGGGATACCTATATGATTCTGAAATAGACATTATTGTTGAAGGATACATTAAGGGATACAACCATGTGTTTGATGGTTGAGTTGGGATGGGATTTAAATGATAGATCTAGACCAGGTTTTGGACATTTTTGGGAGTCATTATTGTCATTATTTTAAATTTTCAAAATTGAAATATGACACATAAAGTATAATGTCTTGTATTTTACATTATTTGGATATTCTATTTTCCCAAATTAATAATCTTGATATATTTCTATTTCCTATGTTATTAAATTCCTCCACTATTGTTCATTATTTCTACTAAAGCATTACATTTTTAAAAGTGTGTATTGTCTCCCCATAATTAATTTATTATACTCTCACTACTATTTGAAATCATCTAGAACATGGGGAGGCATGCTGAATGACACATAGAAAACTGGAATAGGGCGTCGTTGTGTCGCACAACAGCTGGGATGTTATAAAGTGGAATCAAAAGAGTTTTTATTTGTTTTTATTTTGTTTTACTATTTATGAAATGTAGATAAGAGACAAAAATTTTTTGGGACCTCGTAATCATCTCCTTCATGGGTGATTCAAACCAATGAATGAGTGAAAAACCAAGAACCTAAGGTGAGACTATTGTTATTTTTGTTTACTATTATAGTTGAATATATTTTCACCTTGGTTGTCACACATGTTATGTGATGTGATTATTGTTTCTAAAAAATATTGAGCAATTAATTATGGATCAGAATGGAATGGGAGTTGAGTATTCATGAATCATTATAGGAAATAATTATTATTTTTAGGCCTGTATCATTTCAGAAACGAATGGAAAATAGGTTTTGGGTATGCCGTTGAAAATAGACTATTTTACTTGCTCTTGAAATTGAACAGAAAAAATGGTTTTAAATGAAAATTGAAAATGATAGAATTCTATCAAGTGTGAATAAATGGGTATATAACTGAATGTAAATAATATGAATATGAGTACCCATTGATAACCAATACCTAGGTTTATAATGGTTAAGGGTAGTTTTAGTTCCATGATTGTGACCATGTGGTGGCATGTGTGGAAAATGCTTTTTGTAACTTGTAATAATTCACCTCTTATATAAATGTACTAAAATGTTTCATGAGTAATAAGACGTATGTTTTTAATTATAGATAATATTATTCAACAACGATTCCTCTTGAGAGGATGAATGGGGGCATAGATATTAATTATCCTTCTTTGATTTGACTTGTGTAACATACTATGTCTATCAAGGAAGTAGGGGAGCAATTCCAAGAGACCATTATTTATCTTCAATTATGGTATCGGGATTTTTACCTAGATCTAAATCATAGTGCTGTCTGATTTTTGGGAGTTCATTTGGGTGACAATTTCTAAAATAATTGAGTTAGTTCGTTTAGTATTATATTCCCAAAGTCATTATTTAGAAATGTGTATACATGTTCTAGGATTTCAAAAAAAAATTTGACATATGAATTCAAAAATTTATTTCGTTTATGCGAGAAACCGACTAATTGAATTTTATTGTTGAAATTTATGATAAATATGGGAGTTAATTAAGATACTAGGAATATATCAATTGAGATAATTAATTGGGGTATTAATTATGAGGTTTTAGGGGATTCAAATTTAGATAAATATTTCGATGCATAATTATTAGATGTAGAGATTTGTGATTTTGATATTTAATCAGGTGATTAATTATGAGATATTGTGATATATGATATGAGATAATGGAATATTAATTAGGATATATGGAAGTTATAAGATGAGATAATATGTTGTACAATTAATTACGAGATATTATGGTTATTTCGTTGAGAAAATTAATTATAGAATTAATTACATGATGTTGGGATAGTTGACTTGTGATAATTAAATGATTAATTAATTAATTTCATATAATTACTTAATTAATTTGGGAATTATATAAGGAAATTTATGTGATTGTTTTTTTGAATTAGTTGTGAAATTAATGTCGAACAATTAATTGATAAAATATTTTCTTTAATGGAATTGGAACATGATCATTCTTTATTGAGAAATATAAATGGTAACACAGTCATTGTATTTGTGAGTAATGGAATGGGATCATGACAATTCAATAGAGAAGTAGAAATGACAACATGGTCATTGTGCTTGTGAGTAATGGATTAGGAATAAGGTCATTCAAATTTGAAGTATAAATTGCATCATGGACATTGTATTCCTTTGGAAATTAATGTTAACATTGTCATTCTATGGAAAATTAAGAACATTGATAGGATCATCAAACCTGTGAATTTAATGTGGGTAACATTGGAAATCATGTATGAATAAAATAATTGTAGCAAATGTACTCTGAGAAATATCATCACTTGTAATTATTTGGGATCCTATATGAGTCAAGTAGGTATTGAGATATGATACCACATTTGAATACATGAGTTTCAAGAAATGATCCAAATATTATATTAGAATATGATATTACCTAAAAAAACATTAGACTCTATTATTAGCAGAAGAAGATGTTAAGGTATAGGTCTCCTCGTGATCCCTAAATTTTATGTTGTAAAATAATGATTAATTTTATAATGTGATTAATTATTATTTATATAATATGTTTATTTTTTTATAACATAATTCACAATTATAGACATGATTTTTTTCAGACACCATTGGTGGTGTTATAATGAGTCATATGAACACCCTACTCAGGAATCCTAATCAGTACACCAATAGAATTTTTTTAACATGACATGTTAATGGGAAAGGCCTTATCTTATATATACTAGTTTTGATATAGATTGGGTTAGGGTCCCGACATGGTTCATGTCCAACTTGGGAGTCATCTGTGTCTTTGTTTTTATTTTTTAACATAGATGACTGGAATGAACATTAACAAAAAAAAATTTATTCTTCTATAGTATAATTCACTTTCTTACATTGATTATCTTATGATATTTTTATTTTTTTATGGTTATATATTCTTCCATTATTGTTTATTATTTCCACTAGTGTATTACATTTATAACAGAGGGTATAAAGTACCCATGATCAACTTATCCAACCATCATGACTAGTTGGATGCCTTAATCGTTTTGTGATGTGCACTTTAGGTCATGTATAAAATCCACATAAGGAATCAGTGCATGGAAACCGAACAAAGAAGATATAAAAAACATGAAATCTAAGAACAATTTCTATAACATTTTATTGTTACAATCAGTCCTTCACACCAAATCACATTAAATCCAACTTTACAATGGAAATAAAATGTATTAAATGGTCTTTCACATCATATGAGTTTTAAGGAAAAACTCTAAAAATAAATCATGTACCACCCGCAAAAATAATTTATATAACCAATTCCAATTGAAATACCATTTAAAAATAAGGTGGAAACTCAAAATATACACATGTTTTCAAAAGGGCCTTTATAAATAAACAATATTTAAAAGGGAAAATTAATCCATTATTGGAAGAAACATAATTGAAGTCACAAATTTTAGTCACTAGAAGCAACACATCACCATTTAAATATAAAGGATCCATTTTAGGAAAAAGGGAAGAATAATGAAGGGAAGACTTTTAAAAAAAAGTATTTGGGAAAAATCATAATTATGTTTTATCATCATTTCAATGTCTATACATGTGTGAAAACTATACACCTTGGGATTTTATAACATATATTGACACAATTTATGTGTCTATGAAATCACCCCCAAATAATTTTAAAGGAATACTTACATATTTTTGGAAAACACAAGAAATCGTATAGTTCTACGTGCACAAAAATGAATTTAAAAATATAATAACATATCCAAAAAAATTATATAAATAACCAATACATGGATATGCATCCAAAAGACACATCATTCCAAATTCATCATTTCAAAAACCTCTCAAAACACAACAAATGAAAAAATAACACAGTAAGTTCTCAATTTTCAATTTTAGAAAAGAATAGGCATTTAATAAAATATCTTATATGCATTCCAATATATTCATAATTAGAGAAACCATTTGAAAACAATTATTCATTATTCTTCCATCATAAAATTTCCAAATAAATTTATATTTTGATGTCAAAATCATTATTATAATATCCTGAATGAAATATTGGAATGACCATGGATAAAAATATTTTTTCAGAAAAGAAAATATATAGAAACACTTACCTCAAAGACATGAAAATTATTTCAAACTCAAGGAGTAGGAAAAACTAGGATTGATAGACAATCCAAATATCCTAAAATCATTGAAAAACAACCCACACATTAACCCCAACTTATATGGTTAGGCCACAATGAATACCCACCAAGAGAAACCATGAAATCAATGGGGGAAAGAGAAGACACAAGAAAATCAAAAAAATAACATGATGAAATAACCATGGAACCTTCAATATGAATATATTGGAAAAGTAGTTCTAGTGGATGAAAAATATGAGCTCCCATGTTGTTCCTAGGTAGAGAAAAAGAAGAGAACCATGAAATAGGGTTATAAAACAGAGGGTAAATATTATAATTTCACACTTTAAATGATATGGGGGAACTCACAATGTTTGGTCACACGATTTGGAAAACCATGTGACAATCATGTGAACCCTTCTAGTGAAGAGGGATGTAATGAATAGGGTTCCCACATGGTTTTCCAAACCCCATGGAAACTGTGCCAAAATGACTCATCCAAATTCTAGATCATCCGAGCATGGTTCCTGTTTGGTTTCTAAATCCATGTGCGGGGAGTGATGTATTCCACATGAACTAACTCTCATGTTGCACGATTTCCTTGGTGAAGGTGTCCAATTTTTTTAATATAAGCGCCAACCATGTTCTACTTACTTTCTATCCCAAACACTCCACTTTTTACAAAAAACCCCCTCGAACACTTCCAAAACACAAAATCCTTAATCATGAACTCATTAAAAACTGATCCATTATAATCCATTGACATAAAGAGAATAAAATATAAGAAATTACAATGTTTTTTTGTGACAATTCTAACAATTAAAAAAACATTCTACCCAGAAAGATTCACCTAGTTGTATGATAAAAAACAAAATCCCGAAATGAAATATATAAGAAAAAAACCATTAACTGTCGAGTGACCTTCACTTCACAAGTAACGCATGAACCTTTATGAAGGACTATACTGAATGGAGAAAAATGATAGATCATGAGAAGGTACTCTCCTTTATAAGAACTAACATGACCAATATTGAAACCCCCCACAAAAACCCCATAGGGAGACCAATATGGGAACTCTCAATAAAAAAAATCTAAACAACTCCACACAAGTTAACCAACAATTCTAGTAGGACTGCAAATTCCCCATCATAAATAAAAAAACAACTAATGTGGGAACCCATGAAATAAACTAGAAGCAAAAAAAACCCAATCATAAGAAATAATCATTACTTTAGAAAAGCATAATTATCTCCAGACAAGAATAGATTAAAACAAAAAATGATTTTTTAAAGGATAATAGATTTTCTATCATCATCCAATGCACAAAAAGTACTACAATAAAAAAGACCAAAAAGTAACTTATGACGAAATCACAATAATATAGAAACCATAAAATGAAAAACATAACATTTCCACTTTAACAGAGGAGAAAACAACTTGTCCATATTTCCGCACACCATTTCAGAATACCGGTTGGGCATGAGCATCACTCTGATGCAAGTTTCTAGAGCTATATTTTCAAAAGAATCCATTTTTCCCCATTCATGAAATTAAATTATCTGATAAAGAAATATTATACATGAAATTATTCCAACAGAACTTCTCCAAATGACCCAAATGGATACAAGGGTAATATGGTTTTAAGGGATTGAGGAAAGTATTCTTTGAATGACCAAACTGGCTTCACTAAAAACACATGGGGTGAATTTCATGAAGAATGAGAAGATGGGATCAGTAATGGAGGCCTGTTATGAATACTTTCTTCTAGAATAATTATAAAACCAATTGACTAACCATATTTATAACATATATTAACTGTTTCACCAACTACTACAGAATGCACCTGGATTGGAAATTCTTCATCCACAATCATCTTCAAATGAAAATCCATAGATGAGATAGATATCTACATGACCTCTATATATTGATCCAATATAAAAAAGAACATTAAGATGTCCTTCTTATGATACCTCTAGATAAAAGGGAAACTATTTCCCTAATGTGGAAAACATAGGCCTTCAATCTCTACCGGACATGCTGAATACTCAAGAGGTCTTCCTCTTTCCTCATATTCACCTCCCTAGTTACAAAAAATTGGATCAATGTTTTATTAAACACCTACCACATCACTCCATAATTAATTTATGTTGGAGAAATAACCATACACTGATCCATATATAGACTCTTATATAGAACCAGAAGATAACACACTCTCATTACATCAAGAGTTCCCAAAGATCTAAAGTTTCTCCAAACATTCTTTGAAAATTTCATTTCCTATAAATGACCTCTATCACCACAAAAGAATGTCCACAATAAAGGAGTATAGGAAATCAGAAAAGGCCAACTAGAAATATTGGAGACCATTCTAGAAGCATATTCTGAACCACACAAAGAACACAAAACAGGAATCATCATCAATCCAAAAAATATCAAAAAATGGATTTTAAATAAAAAACAATAGACTCACAATCCAAAAACTACGAATAAATCTAGAAATGAACATTTCAAAAACCACCCTATTCATTTCTATTTCAAATCGGCATTCATTCGGTGCCCCAAACCAAATACTGAAATCCATTTTTCACAAAATATAAAACCACTTTTTAATGAAACCAGAATTCCTAAAACTCTTTTCCCCATTGATTTTTTTGGTGAAAAACTAAACTGAAACACTGATTTCAAAAACTCACCCATTGTATAATTTGATCTGTCACAAGTAACTTAATTCCATACTATCTTACATCATTGATGAACACATTAGAACTTGAAATTTCCACAAAAAAACACACATATGTGAATGTTAATAAATAATTCTAGGGGTCACACATACCATTTCATCATTGAACTAGTGAATTCAAAAAATCATCAATTCAATTTTCCCTACATATTTTATGAAACTCATCAAAATAATTATTCGAATTCTCTTTTAAAAACACATTTTCACTTTCCAATCATAATACACTTAATTGAAATCATTTTAATTTAAGAATATTCTTTTATTGCAAATACCACTCACACCAACACAAAACAAAACAAAAAACAACTCACACCAAATCATCAGAGTGAAGAAATAATGGCCATGCATAACTTGATGACATTGTTATTGGGATATTCCCTATGTTTTTTTCAGCAACTAGGAGGACCATGAATCATGCACTTAGACTCTACATAGAGATCTAATCCATGTTATATCATGACATAAAACATGATAGTCTCTATTTTTATTCCCATCCACACAAACAAAAAAATACTCAAATCTCAAACTACCCAATGACACATGAGGATCAGAATGAGTAATGGATAATGTTGTTCAAGCCATTCCTACCTCTTGAGTCATGATAGTCCTAGTACCTTATACACCTAAGACCCAAAATATAATTGGCATCATATGATAAAATTTTCTCAAGAACCGTGTTGAAGTGTTGTCCAACCCAACACCCAAACTGGTCGGATACATAGACTGATGGGAGATCCCAATACCCAGGTCTAGATACTAATTTCAGTCATACATTTAATCAAAATATGAATGATTTATTACAAAAAAAATTCTTTGATCAATAAACCAACTAATAACACGACATAATAAAAAATAAAAGATCATCGATACACATAGAACTCATACAAACACAACAGATGAAGAATAAAAGTGAAAACGAATACACAACTATGATTGTAACATATGAAAATGATCTCCATGTCACATTAAGGGAACCACCATCTATAAAACCAACATGCTCAAATAGCTACCAAAAAAGAAACAAATCCCAAAAAATAGATTGGTTATTCCAATGGTGAGGTGTAGATGCAGGGTTTGATCATAAACATATCAGTTGGTAACATCCACAGAGACCATGAATTAAATTTCTTGAAACCATATACAAACAAATTAATGTATATAAATTAAGATGATACGATTTTAAATAATTTTAAACAACCTAAAATAGCCTTCCCCAATTTATAATTATTCAAACAACACAAGAAACATTCATTTTAAAAAATTGATTTCCTATCTACAACCCAGTTATATTGAAATCCCATAAAACAATGTGAGAAAATACTAGATATTAAAAAAAATTAAATTAAAAAGGATATATATGGAAAACTAGAAAACCCAATAACCAACATGAAATAGAAATAAGAAAAACCTAAAAATATTAGATCATGATGATTTCCTAAACATATTTATAGGAAATCCTTATATGTAATCAGTATAGAAACACATGTCATCATATGGTAGAACTCCATGGTCAATATCAATCTTTCTACACTAAAATATCCAATCCAGTGGAACATCCCACATTTCCAAATAATGTAATGGGAGTACCGACCCTTCTAATTAGAGTCAACCAGAAACCATCACTCTACCCTATTGATGAGGCCCCGTATTCCCATGATAATAATATTAAATTAAAAGCAGAGTAGACCAACCATTATGCACATAGTACTCATGTATGAGCCAATACAAGGGATCCCATCCCATGTTCTAATAGAATTAATACCAACAACATTTTTATGCATGAACAACTATATGGGGAAGAATCCAAATGTCTAGTAGGTTTTCCAAACCTGAGACAAGCATCACAAACATCCAACAAAATCCATTACATTCACATGAACTCTAATCCCACAATTAAAGCATACATGGTAACCACCATTTTATATAATAAAAAATATTTTACAATTAATATTAATGTACCATCCAGTCTTTCATTATACCCCAATTTCAATACATTTTCCAAAATAATAGAACATGTGAAATGGGACTATACATCACCATAGTTAAAAAATAAATTTGTATAACATTAAAAAATTCCAAAAAATCTTTAACATCATATGGCATTAAAAAATTTACAATTAAAAAAATGTACCATATGTACTATCACATCATATGGATTTTAAGGAAAAAAACAAAAATATCTCAACATCCAACTAGAAAACACATTAAAAAAAAATCCATTTCAAAATCCATTTCAAATCCAATCAAAAAACACACAACATAAAGAAGTTTCCAAACATGCCATAATAATTCAACCACATTTTAATGTTCCATATATGCAATAGTTTCAAGTAACACAATTAATGTAACACATTTATATCACTTGAATCAAAACATAGCCAATTGAAAATGAAAAAACCATTTAAGGAAAAAACTGTTGAAGAAAGAAGGTATAAACAATTTAAAAGTTGACACATTGGGAGAAAATAAAATTTAAGTTCCATATCCATTTGAATACTCAACCATGTGTGCACCACATGCACCAATATATATTTCCAGATCAAACGAAACACTTTTTTGTGTATATGATATCATCAAAAATCATTTAATGGAATGAATATTTCCTTCAAACCAACAGAACAAATTACAAAATGAGAAGAACACCAACAAGATTTTAAGAAAATAGAAAAGCATTCTAAAAAGTTTTCCCCAAATTACCAATCAATGGAGAGGTGTCGAAACCAAACATTATTCAAAATTTATAATTTCAAAAATCATTCAAAATACAAGTAAGGGAATATAAAAAAACAAGTTCCCAATTTCACTTTTATTAAACTAGTGTAATTTTATCAAACAACATGCATGAATTTTAATAAAATAATAATTAAATAATGCATTTTGAAACCATTTCTCATAAACATTCCATCACAAAATCTCTAAATAAAATCACACTATTAGATCAAAATAATTAGTATAAAATTACTAAAATTTTAAAGTAACAACTATGAATAAAAGAAATGTGTTAGAAATGAAATGGATTGAAAAACCTACCTTAAAGAAATTAGAATATACCAAAACGTTGGGATAATGAACAACCACACTCGAGTGATAATACACAGACTCTAATATTAGTAAAAAGAAACACACACACATCAACAAAAACTCATAGTGTTCAACCAAAATGATTCCCCAAAATGGAACCCAAGAATTGATGGGAGAGATATAAATGGAGTGAAAATTGATAAAAATCCATGAATAAATCAACATTGAACCATAACCATAAATTTATGGGATATGGAGCTCCAAAAAAGTGAATCGTGGTATCTACCATAGTGTTTATTTTCCATAAAAGGGATGTGAATCCTAATAATTGATAAAATAAACAAGGGGATAGATTGGAATTGAACACTTTTAATGATTGGGGAAGCTCACATGGATTGGTTGTATAGTGTAGAACATTGTGTGCCAAAAAAAAAGCACTATACTGTATAAATGGGGAAGCATAAATTGGATGGTTGCACATTTTATCAAAGTGTGCGCCAACTGTGATAAATTCCATTGTAAAATTCTAGAACCTCACTACACACTTCCGCATAGTTTCTTAAAAAAATATGTTGGTCATGCACCATGACCCAATAACCAAATCTCAAACAGCATAGTTTCTTAAGTGAAGGCCCATTGTTTCCCCTAAACATAACCCAACCGGGTTCTACCTGATACCAATCTCAAAACACCACTTTTCATCAAAAACATCACGAAAAACTTCCAAAACACAATTGTTTAAATCATTAAATAAAACATAACAACAAAAAAATGATCAAAGGATAACAACACAATAAAATAAAATATATTTAAAAGTTGGGTCTAATATTATTAAATGGTATAAGATTAATGAGAATATAAGGTTCATTATAACCTGGAAAATTTTCAAAAATAGTGGTACAACATGGGAGGCCATGAAGGGTATAAATCATGATGATCCTGGTTAATCAGGGACTATTTTTTTGGACCAAATAATCAATTTATTGTCTTTCTAATGAGAAATAATTACCAATCACATTGAATTATTTTATTTCAATAGTTTATGAACAAAAAGACTCGATAGAATGATGTAATGATATTATTGGGATATTAAATAGTAATATCATTAAAATTATCATAGGAAGTTATGATTCTCATGAAATCATACTCAAATAGTTTAAATCATATATTAATAACATGGGTCCTGTAAATACACTAGGATTCTATGCATGTGATGGGAAACCAAAGGCTATTATGGATACATTATCTATATACTAATAATTTGAAATTCATTTTTATCTAAAAACCAAAAGAATTGGAGTAAAATAAGATTGAGCATAGATTGGGTACTCACACTGGTGCTGAAATTTTTATAAATGTTTTTAATTTTTTTTCATTTATAATTCATTTGGGTAATTCCTTATTAATTTATTAAGGGGATCACTTAATATCCTGAAGAAAAGGATTGTTTCAAAAATTTTAAGATTGCCAATGATTAATGCATCTAATTCATCACCCCTTAAAAATTTTCTAACCATTCTAAGGGAATAATAAAATTATAATGATTCATGAATTTATTTTTCATTTAGATTAAATAATTATAAAAAATACATTTTAATCAAAAGGGATGAGATTTAAAAAAATTACATGAAATTTTACAAAATATTCTCTTGTAACAAGATTTATAATAATGAATATATATATATATATATATATATATAAGTAATTAAAATGGAAATAAATAATATATATTATATAAATCAAATTATCATAAATTAAAAAAATTTAAAAAGTTATAATGACAAGGAACTCATAGTGGTTTTATAGATAAAAAAATTGAATAGTTTCATCAATTTTATTCAACATCAAATTTTAGTATTCCTATATATGTGACATCTAACAACTTACACAATAGATCATCAATGATATATTCTTTTCAATTGTTTACAATTGATACATAATTATAAAAATTACTGACTTGTATAAATTATTTTATTTAATACATGAATCATCATTGGTGACTCAGCATTTATCGAATATATGTTAAATATTCTTGATTTTGTATCAGTCTATTTCTCTAATGCATAAACTTTTTTAGTTTATTTTCATAGGACTATAGTTTATTACAATAATATGAAATATAAAATAACAACAAATAACCATCAAGTACAAAACATATATTTTATTTTATCATTTATTTAAATAAAATATTCTATATAGTAATATGTTATATTTCATATGTTATAATATTTTAAAAAATATTTTATTTTTATATTGATTACATATATTAGATTCATGATATATTTTTTCATTTAGCTAATAATATAATTACACTAATCATATAGAATATGAAAATATTTTTTCTATTTAAAATTATTTTATATTAGGAATTAATTACATATTTAATTAATGGGTGATGTTGTCTTACAAATTTTTTGAAATATTTTTGTGTTTTTAATATAGTCGGAATTTTATGCTATATTATATAGTTTATATGATGTAATATAAATTTTTAATAACATTTTTGAGAAAAAAATCCAATAAATTACAACATGTGCATTGTAAAAATGAAAATATATTATTACATTAGTGTTTTGTACAAGAATTTAATTTTGTAAAAATACATATAGATTTATATAAAATAATTATTATTTATTAGTTGAGGAGAGAGAAAAATTTAATTTATATAAAAGAATACCATTAAACCCGAATACTCCTGATGTTTTATTATTCAATAAAATAAATTAACAAACATATTTTTAATGATATTGGTTATTATATAAATAATGTATGCCAATGTGAATTCATTATTACATAAATAATAGCTAAATGAGAGTATTTTTAATGAATTAAATTCATATATGTTTTGAAATATATATATATTTAAAAAAATCATACATAAATAACTAGAGTAAAACTTGAAAGCTACACTTTTATATTGAGTAGAAGTTAAACCCTATAATTTAATTTTATATAGTAAATACATTAAATCAAATGAAAAGTTAAAATACTTTTAATTTACTATTTATTAACACAAATTAATAAGTAATAATATTCAATGTTAAGAAATATATCAAATACAATTATAATATATTAAAAAAAATCCCATTTAAAACAAATACATTATTTTTTTGACCCAAATTAAAATAAATAACCCAAATTGAAAAACTATATAAAAATGTTTTTTACAGAAATATTATTTTAAGATTAATATATGAAATTGAAATGTATGGATTGATTAAAATAAATTTATAATTTTTAAAAAATGATAACTAAAATTTATTTATGAGAGAAATGAAATAATAAAGATTTAAAATGGTTAAATTATGTATAAGTGAAATAAAAATTAGCTATTAGTGATAAATATATTAAATAAAGTTGAAAGATAATGTATTGGTTTTACAATCCACTATTACTATACATATAAAATTTTAGAACATTATGTTATATAATAACATAATTTTAAGTGATTAATTATATCTTATTAAGAATTATTTTTTTAAATGAGGGATAAAAGAATTTTACTTCAACTCATATATATTACCAAATTTTTTTTATTTTAAGAGGTTATGTTATTCTCAGAAAATCATAAAAATATGGTACCTGATATGTGAAATTGAATGAACTGAGACTAAATAGGTGTTATTTTTCCTTGAATAAATGTTTTTAATATTTTTATATTATGAATTATACAAAAAAATTCATATAGAGATACCAAAATAAAATTATTTATTTAATAGAGATGTTTATAATGTCCAAAAAATAAACCCATTAAAATTAAAAAATAATTATTAGAAAAATATAGAAAATAAGGATATTATAATGGTAAAATTTGGATAACATCAATATGTTATAATCATAATCCTTTAAAATAACACAATAAGAAGAAAATAAAATAATTTTAAACCAATACACATCTCTGAAATAGAAAATATAGATCCACGATTGGTAATGTAGTTAATAATTTAAGAAGAAGTGGAGTGATATTTCTAAAAGGTAATAGGATAACTATAATAATAATCTAAATTCTATTAATAGTGACAAATCCATTTTGAATAGTAACTTAATTATTAGAATAGTAATCTGACCAAAAATTGATGATTTTTTATATAATACATATCATATAAAATATCTAAAAATAGAATTATTAAAATTTAATTATGTATTTAAAAATATAAAAAAAACAATAAATAAAATATAAATAGAGTATAATAAATTGAGTTTTGATGTATTTTATAAAAACCATCATATGTGTCGAAAAAATAAAAATTACCTTTGTTAGAAAATTATTTTTTAAAAAAATACATCCACTTAAGGAATCATAATGAAAAAAAATTCTCTATGGGTTATTTTTTGTAATATTTTGAAATAATTTGATTCTAAATTCAATTTTAAAAAAATACAGTTTTTCAAATACTATACGTTTTATGACATAATAATTATGAAATAATGAAATCATATATGGAAATTTCGTAATTTCACCTAAAAATAAATTTAATACTATAAATGGTTAATTCATTAAAATTAAACATAATTTCCAAACATAAAAGTAATTTTCTATATTTTAATAAAAAATTTATTCCATTAAAATATTAATATTCTCTTTATGTTGGTTCCATTTAACAAACTAGAGTATTACGTTTATAAATGTAATTAGAGTCGTAATTTTTTTACTTATATGTGAATTATAATGAATAAAATATAACTATTACATGATTTACCACATATATATACATTATCCAATATTTTTACTCAACATAACACTCTATTAAAGTATAAAAAACCCATCACCCTCCACCGTAAAACCACACCAAATTACTTTTAAAATCCAAAACACTAGAAAAAATATTCCCCCATACGCTACAAATAATTTTAGTAACATTTGGGTATAAAGAAAACTCCAATCAATAATGGTGTTTAGTTCCATTCAAAATAAGAAAAAAAATGAGAAAATATAATGTTCCCATCAACTCTTCTCTTATTTTCCTTTATACGTCTTATTTTTACCAATTAATATTTTAAATCAAATATTATAATAGTAAATAATAACCATGTTAAAATTATATTTATGAATATAACCTACTAAAATTATTTTATTTATTATTTATTTATATATCATTATTCTATAGCTCCTCTTTTTATAGTGTCTGATCAACAATTGGTTAATCGTGTAAAAGAAAAGTTATTAAAAAACAATCAACACATCAATTATGGATGATTATAAAAATAATTTATAATATAATAATTTTTAAATATAAGTATTTTTTATATTTTTGAGTTTATCATAATATATTATATGTAATAATAATGAATAATAATTAATTCATAAAAAACACAATATGCTATAAAAAATATGATATCAAAATTTTTCACATAGGCACTAGGGAATTATGGAGTAGATTCGAATTATTATAATTGAAAAATAGTATTAGAAATAAACATAAATCATTTTTTTCTTTATTTTAATAAAACATTGTTTTTTTCAGTTCATGGATAAGATATTTTTTTTAAAAAAATTTGTGTTTAAGGTAAGATGATCATTGAACACCAAGCCCCTTTATTAGGTTGTCTCACTATTCACAATTTTTATTAGTTGATTTTTTTATAATTTCCATATATATTTTCATTCCAAGGTAAATCTATTTTTATTTTTTTGGATATGCATATTTCTATAATATTGATATGTTTCATATACCAATTAATTTTGTTTTAAAAAATGTTAGTAATATTTCAAACACTACATTAATTAATTACAATTCTATTCTTATCCCATCATGAATAAAGATGTTTTATAAAATAAATTATGTAAAATGTATATTCGAGAACCCCATGATATATTTCAGATTGTATTCTTCACTAAATAATTTCAATCCCATTCCATTCTATGGTACTATTTCTTGACTATGACTATTTTATGTTCAATCTGGAATGGATGATTATGTGTATTTTATGATGTATTGGGTGGGAGAATAATTATATATCCCTCTAATAAACTATTTTTTGTGTTATTTTTCATGAGATTATGTGTATTATTTGTTGACATTATTTTATATTTTTTCATGATTATGATGTTATGATTTTAATAGAAATATTATTCAAGAGCATAATAATGAATTTATGAAAAACTATATTTGGTATTCTAATACTATTTTATTGTGATTAAATATTATGATTATGAATAATTTATTACATTTTTTATGGAAATGATCATATTCTGATGATATAATGATGTTTTTTATACATACAGATATATAATTTATTAATTTCCCTTAGTCCACCTAAATTATTCATCCCCTTACTAAGATTTTAGTTCCAGAATTTTTTTGATGTATAATCTCATGTTATCACATATAATGAGTATAAAATGATATATTTTATGAGGATAAAGAACAATTATATATATAATTAATAAATTTTCATATGAATTATTTACGGACCAGAAAAATTTTTCCATGATACAAAACATTTGGATCTTAGAATGTATCACTATTATGTTTCTTATCTTAATAATGATATAAAAACTATATTAAATTTATTGTTCTCTATAGTTCGTATCATGCCTATTATTTGGTGAATATCAGAATTAGTATAAGAATTATTAATTTAAAACCATGTGGATATTTTTATAGGTAAACAACATGTGCTTTGGTAAATTATAAGATCTTAGAGTTTCAATGAAATGAAATCATTTTATCGATACTAAATATGTATGTGGATCTGAAATAGTTATACCCATGGGTAATAACCCCTATGAATATATGATAGGGTATTGACTCAATAATCACATAGTTCATGAATAATAGGCCTTTATATACGCCAGGATTGAAACTCATGGGTTATATACATTAGTTAATCCTAAAATATAATCAAACTGTTATAATGGATAAAAAATTATCGTTATTATTCCTTTTAATGTTAAATATGGAATACTGTACATAATGTAAGAATAATCCGTTATGGAAGGAGATAAAAAATGAAATCCAATATTATATAAAAGTAGAATTAATTTAGAAATTGGAATAAATTATTTATCAATTCTTAGATGACATATATTTGTTCTATCATATTCAATTTTAGAACAATAGTGAGAAAACAAGGAATCTAGACCGAAGAAAATTGTGAAGTAAAATGAAATTATTACTTGAATTAATGATATTACATATTCTTTCATGATTTGAAATTTTCTCTGTTATTGATATTTTACCAAAAAAACATTACTTTCCTATCAATGTTCAGGTTTGGATCATAAATGCACATGGAGGGGATGTTTGAAATTCATTAAATATGACTAAATGTTAGTGATTTGGTATTATATTTCAATATAATGATTTAGATGATGTTTTTCATGTTTTTTGTTGTTCCTGGTTCAAATTACAACAATACAATCAACTGGACATTTTCTAATTCAGTGATTTAGAGGTCTATGTTGAAATCATAAGAAGGAATAATGAATATTCCAATGAAATGAGGCCATATGAGATGTTATATTTTCTATAATAAATCCATTTTTCTTAATTCAATTATTCTCCGTTATATGTATATATACATTCCATGTAAAAGTTTATTAAAATTCAAAGGACCAAATCAACAATTATATTGACCGATTGATGTCTAAAATTCTAGCCATTAATTTTATATTGAGTTTGAAAATAACACACATATATTGTTTTTTAACGAATATTAATGGTTAAATGAGCTGTAATTTATTTGGGGTGAAATTTGATATATATTTTCCACCAACATTGTTTTCAGAATGCTTTGGATTTTAAGTCACTTTTTAGAAGAAAACCAATTTAAAGTGTAGAGTTTGAAATTTCTTGAATAAATATAGATAGGAGAACATGGTTTATGAAAACAATTATATCATTGGATAAAAAATTCCACTACATTCCAATTTTTTAGGGTAAACTATATTCATTGATATTATCTGAATAGATGAAAAATATTTCTTAGGATTTAACTTTCAACATGGTCAAATTATCAAGAAAAAATGAGTGGATGTTTTGAAATTAAATCTGTCCACCGCCAAGTGCTATAAATACACTCCCTTAAATTTTTACATGGAAGAGTCTTTTAATTACAAAATTAATAAATGGTATTGGAATGATCAGTTACAATCATATATATTTTGAGGAAATTACCCACTCTTTTTTCTATAACTGAAACTTATCTACCACTCTTTCTTTTTCATTTTCATATGTTTTTAATTGAAATTAAGGATGTTTGATTATTATTTAATTTTAACTCTAATTAATTGATAATAATCATTAAATATTATTCTTATCTGTATTTTATTTTGAAATAATAAATGTTGTAAATTATTTAAAATTATATTGAAAATGAATTCCTATAACAAATTCTTATTCAACCCAATGTACATATTTTACCACTCTTCAGCATTCACATGTGTGTTCGATGATAAACTATTTTCTAGATCCGTTCATTTAACTTTAATATTAAATAATCACAATATAAATTATAAAAAATATATCTAACCATATTAATTCCAAAGTAAAACATCTAAAGGGGTGAGTTGTAAATTGGAGATGTAATGTTATTGATATAATTCGGTCATTAATTATTCGTTAGGTCAATGATATTTCAATTAAAACATAAATTCCCATAGAATAAATGCATTATTGGATTAATATGTGGATTTTTAATGTTATTGGAACCCTACATAAACTTACTCAAAAAATTACTTATTTATTTTAGAACCATATTTCAGTCATGGATTAATTAAAAAATAAATGATATTTATAATAAAATCATATTTTAAAGAGGTTGTAAATTTAATGAAATATATCTTAACATAGAATGATTTAAAAATATTAGATCACTAATTATGCACTCACCATAATATTTATGAAACTAATAAATTAAATTCATCAATAAATAATTTCATGGATATTCTTAAATAAACCCCCCTCCTTAAAAGACCAAACAAACAATTGACTACAAAATATATTTCCATCATATAGGTTTCAACTAGATTATCGGAATAAACATTCTAACAAATCGCCAGACCATTAAACGGTTGATAGGTCAAAATTATATGAAATTTAAAAGGAATAATTTCCATATATATTTATATAATTATATGATTAGTTTTTAAATTTTATAATAAAATATAATAAAAATAAAAATACCAAAAATTATTATACACATATAAAAACACACCTTTAACTTCTTTTAAAAATATATATGAATTCCAAAAATCTACTAAAAACATCCATCATATTTGATTGACCCTGAAATTGAGGGAATTCTTCACCAAAATTGAATAATTTTATGGATAATAAAATATGTCAATATCATTCATTTCACATATAGTTGTAATTCAAAAATCCAATCATTTGGAAGAAACCCATATAAAAATTCGACCCCGGATATGAATTAACAACCACTTAAATATTGAACCATTAGGGGAAATTTGAAAATGAAAATGATTTGGATTCATCTTTATCTTAATTTCAATCTGTTATCTACTAAGGATCCACATATTTACATAAATGTGTGCCAACTGGAATGCTATACTATGTATTCTCAAGGGGTTCCTGAATAAAAAATCAAACATAATTTTTTTCCCAATTTAAATCTTCCATTCCATTTATATATTACCTCCCTCTTGATTCAATAAATATATGTAATGACTTAAAGAATCTGTTTTTATAAAAAAAATTGGAACATCCCAAATTTATTTTATCTGAATGGTGATTATTGGTATTTTTTAATATATCATTAACACATTACAAGAGTACTAGGAGTGGTTAAAAAATTGGGACAAAATTCCAATACCACAAAATATTTGACCAACATATGATACAATATTTATATTATGTATTATTTTATATAGTTATTCCTCTCAATGATTCTTCATGTGTATTTGATCTTGGTAAAAAATACCTACAATTTATAATTCTCTCCAAGAGAATCATGGATCCAAACCTAGAGAAATTTCATACTTGATCACATGATCAATTCAAAAAATTACATGAAAATGACACAAAATATCCCAATATTATGAAAATATGAATGAGTGATCATTCAAATATTATTTGAAAAATATGTGGGGCACCTAAATCCCAAAACTCAAATTCTCTATAATCTTTATTTATTGGAACTATAAAAAATATATAATTTATAGAACACAAGATCACCAAAATGAATTATTTCTTAAAATACAACATTATCCATCAAATTTATCTCATCAAATGGAGTTAAACATAACATATGATCAGTGTAACACCCACCCACAATAATTATTATAGTACATTAGAGACTATAACCAATCTCCCTCTGATCCAATCTCTTCTACCTATATCCCTTGACTGTTGTATTGTTTTCCCATCTCCCATCCCCCTCAAATACATCCTCCTAATCAAAACCAATTCAAAAATAGTGAAGGTGATGGTAACTTCATACAACCATATACATTTTCCCGCAACATAAAAGGATAAATACATATCCTAATCCACTTTCCTTCAATTATCATAGTGAGTGTCCTGAATTCCATCCCAATAAAACAACATTTCCAAGAACTTACATCAAGGAAATAATAATTATGGACATGACTCTTTATATTAGAGACTATGGGGTAGCATATTAAATATTATTACCTTTATTAATAATTCTAGAAATAATTTTATTGGAAATCAAAATTAACCACTTAAACCCCACAAAATAAAATAGAAACAATCCAATTCCTCCCAACACACATCACAAACAGTTCCAAACCCAAATGGTAATATATGTTCAAAATAACTTATATTTAAAATGGAAACGTATCTATATAATGATTAATTCTCAAAATAACCATTACATAATTCCCTATAAAATGATTAATGAAATACTAAAAATCTAAAATCGATGAACTATAATCCACTACCTTGCTTCCTTCTGCCCCTCTAGGAAGGACAATTAATTTTCCTCAAGACATTTCTAAGAAAAATCAACCATTTTAAATCAATCATAAATAGGTGAAATGTTTATATAGATTGAATTAATCATTCATGTTTTAGATTCCTTCATAGAAATTCGTATGAATGTATTGTTTCTATAAGAATTGTTTACCATTAGTTACATCTTAAGGCCATTAAAAATGATTCAAGAAAATTGTATATTCCCATTATGTAAAATGATTCAAAAACCATTATGGTGAAATTCAAAATAGGACGTTCTAGGAATTGATGATGAACTCATATACATAGTATCCTCAATAAATTTTATTCCTTAATTAATCGTCTCTAAATTTGGACAAGGTAAATTTCACCGTAAAATTTATTTCATCTAGTTATGAAATTGGAGCACTAAAAAATTCATGGAATAATCAAGGATATACTTATGTGTCACAACCCCCTCCCACCAAAGATGCCCCTCCTAAGCTGCCAATGGTGAAAGGGAGATAATGACCCCCGAGTCCCGCCTCCATTAGGCCCCGGTTTGGCGACTAGCACCAAGGGTATGAGTTTTCCCAAATATGGGAGGCATTACCCTTTTTTTATTTAGGATCGGGAAATAGGACAAGTCAACCACCAAAAAGGGAAAAGAACAAGTGTATATAAATAAACCCAAACCAAGCCCACATGCATGTTTAAACAATTTTATAACATGGTACAAGTACAAGAAATCTCAAAATACAATACCAAAAGAAAAAAAAGGTACAATAACATCAACAACTCCAAATGTCCGACTAGTAGGGTCCCGCACGGCCCTGGTAGTCCTCCAGGAAACCTGAATGTAAACGTAGGGTGAGCATACAAGTATACTCAGTAGGAAAACCTAAAGCTCTCGTGCACAAGTGGGGAGACATCCTAATGTCCCGTGAGAACAACAGAAGAAACCTAACAAGGGAATCTATCCACCCAACCTCACCATCCACACTCACCAAAACACAATCACAACAGGTAATAGTAGTATAAGAACAAGAGTATTGGGTACCCCGCACCATTTCCCATTAGTTAGCTGAACATCCTGATGCTGTCACACTCTCCCCGCCCGCACACACCTGGGCCTCACTACCACAGCCACATACCCACCCAAAGACACAAGGGCCACATCCCGAAGATTCTTGGGAATAGTAAAAGTAACAGAACTCTCACCCGAAGACACCTAGGCCTGAAATAGAAACCTACCAGAAGCGTCTTAGGTGTAAGGTCGCCTCAAGCCATCACAGCCTATAAGCCTGCCCGAAGAGTCTTGGGCCTAATCACCCCAATCAAAACCTACCTGAAGAGTCTTGGGTGTAAGGTCGCCTCAAGCCATCACAGCCTAGCAGAGAAGGAGCAGGAAGGAGCTAGTAACTATGGGAAAACACCGTCTCCCATAAAATGGTAGTGTTCGGCACTAAGTTCTCAACATGGGTGTGGTGCGATAAAACACAATATATATATATATATATATATATATATATATAAACCACTCAGCCCAACCTATGGCTTCTAAAAAGAGAAACCGAGCACGTTCCTCGTCACTACTACCATGAAGCATGCACCCAACAAACAACCCAACCCCCCATAGGTTTTCACATTACAGTATAAATAGTTATTTAGTTCCTTAACTACTGGGAAACTATCCACAACTAACCACACCAAACGTTCGTAAAACATATCCCTTCCATCCACAAAACAAGTTAGGAAAAACATAAGGAGCACAACAAAGTCCCTCTTTTCAACCAACCAACCCCATTGATTATTATTTCCATTTAATTACCTCACCCCACCATTCATTAATTTCTTCCACTTTTATTTATTAATCACAACCCAACGTCCGTTCACATTAAAACCCAACCCTACAGCCCCACTGCCAACTCCCATAACCACAACACAATGAAATCCGTACATCATCATCCCTTTAATAGCAGTTATCATATCCCTGCTTCCCATCACCATTAAAGATTCACACCTTCCAACAACCAAGTCAACCGCAGCCCCGCTGCTCACCCAAACCACAACATCCCACAAAACAACCCCAACACATGCCACATAACCAAGCCAACATCCACATGTTCATTATTCCATTTTGTTTAACCGGGGTGACCACACAGGGGTTCCAGATTTTAATTTAAATAGTCAAATTTATGTGATTAACCAATTTCCACATTCAACAAAGTTCCACTCACAAAAAAATTCTAGAAAGATAGGGAAACATTAAATTGCGCAAGCAAAGGCCCCCAACGACCGTGATTTTCAGTAGGCATATGCCTATTCATTTCACAGGATAATATCACAGGATATAAAAGGTAAAGTAACAGCAATCACAACTTCCCATCCCCCGTTAAATAAGCCAGTTATTATCTTCATTAAACTGGTTCAGAAGAGTTTCACGTAAAAAAGAGAACACCCACCCCGCATGATGCACGAATTTGAGAGATGAAGGTAAAATCCCTACCTCAATAGGTTCTGGTCACAACGCTCCCCCGGATCAACTTTAGAAGTCATCCGTCGGCGTCCGTCACTTCTTTCGGGTACCAGCAGAACCTCCTCGAGTGGAATTCAGAAAGAAAAGGCCAAAGGAAAAACAACGGACCTATGCTCTGAAGTTCTGCCTCGTCGTTACGATCCTGTGGCCGCTGACGGATCATAAATCGGAGCTCGGACATAAAAGTTATGGAAGAAAGAGCTTTCGAGTATCTTAAGAGAGCTCTGCTCAGAGGAGAGGGGAGGAGAGGTGTGAGTTGAAAGGAGGAGGGGAACCCTCCTTTTATAGGTGTGAAAAGCAAAAGTACACGGCGTGTACTTATGGTACACGGCGTGTACTTGGCCGTTTTCACACGGACTCCATGAGGCATCCAACGCAGCTCTGCGGCCATTGACTGGTCCACACATGGTTTAAGGGTAACACATACACGGGGAGTGACTACACGGCGTGTAGTTTATACACACGAAGCGTACTCATTTATTGCACACGGCAAGGACACAACTCCAACACGGTACACGGTCGTTGATTGGTAACGCGTACGCAGGGAAGGTCTACACGGCGTGTAGAACTGGTCACACGGCGCACCCAATTATTGCACACGGCAAGGACACAGTCTGCAATACAGGGTATACCCGGCAAGGGGGTACATGACGTGTAATCAAACTACACGGTGTATAGTTTCAAAATGCTGGAAAGTGTGGAAAAAGTCTATTTTACCCTCCAGAACACCTCTTGAGCTTATTTTTTAAAAAGTAATGGGCCAGAGTGGTCCGAGCCATTACATCAGATACCTCTTAAAACATTCTCGTCCCCGAGAATTCAAAAACCAACCCAGGGGAACCCAACCAGATACCTCTTAGGGTCCTCGTTAAAACAAGAACCCAACCAGCAACCCTAATCATATTTGTTAGGAATTCATTCTCCTATGTCGAGATATTATCCGCTTTAGGCGGCACTGACTCGCCTTCACGGGTTTAATCGCATCCTCATTAATGCATCTCGATTAAGAATTGGGTCTTCCCACTTTCACACATTAGTATTTTTCAACTCACACTGCCCCCAACACTGCACAACCCACACACTACCCGAACACGTAGTTTGGGGAAAATTCTTTTTCCTATGTCGAGATATTATCCGCTTTAGGCGGCACTAACTCTCCTACACGGGTTCACTCACATCCACATTAATGTTTCTCGATTAAGGATCAGGTTTTTCCCCTCCCCACATGATAGGGCTCTTCACGTACATTTAATGAAAAGCGGGAAACAACATAGCATTAAAACTCACAAAAACAAGGTCCAGGTCCAAAGAATGAGAAAAAGAGTTCCAACAATGGAGTGTAATGCTAAAAAAACATAAAAAAGATCATTAAAGAAAACCCAAACAATACTCTATCGAACCGTGGTCCTTCTAGAGATGCTGCCTCTGATACCATTCTGTCATGACCCCCTCCCACCAAAGATACCCCTCCTGAGGTGGCAATGGTGAAAGGGAGATAATGACCCCTGAGTCCCGCCTCCAGTAGGCCCCGGGATGGCGACTAGCACCAAGGGTATGAGTTTTCACAAATATGGGAGGCATTACCCTTTTTATTATTTAGGATTGGGAAATAGGACAAGTCAACCACCAAAAAGGGAAAAGAACAACTGTATATAAATTAACCCAAACCAAGCCCACATGCATGTTTAAACAATTTTATAACAAGGTACAAGTACAAGAAAGCTCAAAACACAATACCAAAAGAAAGAAAAGGTACAACAATAGCAACAGCTCCAACTGTCCGACTAGTAGGGTCTAGCACGGCCCTGGTAGTCCTCTTGGAAACCTGAAAGTAAACATAGGGTGAGCATACAAGTATACTTAGTAGGGAAACCTAAAGCTATCGTGCACAAGTGGGGACGCATCCTAATGTCCCATGAGAACAACAGATGAAACCTAACAAGGGAATCTATCCACCCAACCTCACCAGCCACACTCACCAAAACACAATCACAACAGGTAATTGTTGTATAAGAACAAGAGTATTGGGTACCCCATAGCATTTCCCATTAGTTAGCTGAATGTCCTGATGCTGTCACACTCTCCCCACCCGCACACACCTGGGCCTCACAACCACATATCCTGCCCGCACACACCTGGGCCTCAACACCACGTATCCCGCTCGTACACACCTGTGCCTCACTACCACAACCACATCCCCACCCGAAGACTCCAGGGCCTTATAACGAACATTCATGGGAACAATAAAAGTAATAGAACTCTCGCTCGAAGACACCTGGGTCTCAAATAGAAACATACAAGAAGAGTCTTAGGTGTAAGGTCGCCTCAAGCCACCACAGCCTATAAGCCCACCCGAAGAGTCTTGGGCCTAATCACCCAAATCAAATCCCACCCGAAGAGTCTTGGGTGTAAAGTCGTCTCAAGCCATCACATCCTAGGGGAGAAGGAGAAGGAAGGAGATAGTAACTATGGGAATACACCCTATCTCATAAAATGGGAGTGTTCGACACTAAGTGCTCAACATGCATGTGGTGCGATAAAACACAAAATATACAGATATATATATATATATTGCAACCACTCATCCCAACCTATGGATTCTAAAAATAGAAACTGAGCATGTGCCTCGGCACTGCTACCATGAAGCATGCACCCAACAATCAACCCAACCCCCCTTAGGTTTTCACATTACAGTAGAAATAGTTATTTAGTTCCTTAACTATTGGGAAACTATCCACAACTAACCACACTAAACGTTCATAAAACATATCCCTTCCATCCACAAAACAAGTTAGGACAAACATAAGCAGCACAACAAAGTCCCTCTTTTCAACCAACCGACCCCAATGATTATTATTTCCATTTCATTACCATGCCCCACCATTCATTAATTCTTCCACTTTTATTTTTTATTCACAACCCAAAGTCCGTTCACATTAAAACTCAACCCTGCAGCCCCGCTGCCAACTTCCATAACCACAACACAATGAAACCCGTACATCATCATCCCCTTAATACCATTTATCACAGCCCCGCTGCCCATCACCATTAAACATTCACACCTTCCCACAACCAAGTCAACTACATCCCCGCTACTCACCCAAACCACAACAGCCCACAAAACACCCCCGACACATGCCACATAACCAATCCAGCATACACATGTTCATTATTCCATTTTGTTTAACTACGGTGACCACACAAGGGTTCCAGATTTTCATTTAAACAATAAACTTTAAATGATTAACCAATTTCCACATTCAACAAAGTTCCACTCACAAAAAACGGTCTAGAAAGATAGGGAAACATTTAATTGTGCAAGAAAAGGCCACCAATGACCGTGATTTTCAGTAGGCATAAGGCTATTCATTTCACAGCATAATATCACAGGATATAAAAGGTAAAGTAACAACAATCACAACTTCCCATCCCACGTTAAATAAGCCAATTATTATCTTCATTAAACTGGTTCAAAAGTGTTTCACGTAAACAAGAGAACACCCACCCTACATGATGCACGAATTAGAGAGACGAAGGTAGAATCCCTACCTCAACAGGTTCTGGTCACAACTCTCCACTGGATCAACTTTAGAAGACGTCCGTCGGCGTCCGTCACTTCTATCGGGTCCCGGAAGAACCTCCTCGGGAGGAAGTCGGAAAGAAAAGGCCGAAGGAAAAACAACATACCTAGGCTTAGAAGTTCCGCCTCATCCTTACGATCCCGTGGACACTAACGGATCGTAAATCGGAGCTCGAACATAAAAGTTATGGAAGAAAGATCCTTCGAGTCTCTTAAGAGAGCTCTGCTCAGAGGAGAGGGGAGGAGAGGTGTGAGTTGAAAGGAGGAGGGTACCCCTCCTTTTATAGGTTTTAAAATCAAAAGTACACGATGTGGACATATAGTACACGTCATGTACTTGGCCATTTTCACACGGTCTCCACGCGGCATCCAACGCAGCTCTGCGGCCGTTGACTGGTCAACAGACGGTTTGAGGGTAACACATACGCGGGGAGGGACTACATGGCATGTAGTTTAGACACACGGCGTGTACTCATTTATTGCACACGGCAAGGAAACGGCTCCAACACATTACACGGCCGTTGACTGGTAATGAGTACGCGAGGAAGGTCTACATGGTGTGTAGAACTGGTCACACGGCGTGCACCCATTTATTACACACGACAAGGACACAGTCTGCAACACGGGGTATACTCGGCAAGGGGGTACATGGCGTGTACTCAAACTACACAGCGTGTAGTTTCAAAATTCTGGAAAGTGTGGAAAGAGTCCATTTTACCCTCTAGAACACTTGTTGACCTTCGTTTTGACAAAGTAATGGGACAGAGAGGTCCGGGCCATTACATTATGGAATTTAATGATTCTATTATCCATGATTATTAAATTTACCATAACATGGAAGGTTATAAATATTATTATTTATATCAAATTATTTTAGGATGATAATTCCGAATAGTAATTTGATCAAAAATATATTTCCATGTATGAATCATATCCATGTTATTTGTTGACCAAATAGTCATAATCAATATTTTACATGACATGTGATACCTATCATAGTATCATTATGTATATTGAACCATGTCACAACATGATTCTAATACTCAAATTTGAGTTGATTTTGTTGAATTTTCACCATGATTAACCATGTAATTAATGGAGATGTGGTTCATGACTATTAATTTATAGACAATATCAATCTAAAATAACATGAAAATATCTAGAATAATATTTCACCAATGATCTGTACTCCTACAACATGGTAAATGAGTAAAATTATTCCTAACCAAGTGGAATCCCATCCTATATTTCAATTATTTCTAGACAAAAATGATGGATGAAGTTGATCTGAATCCTCTTCTTACACAGACGGTATATTAATTACTTTTCCATGATCACTATTATAATATCATTGTACGTACTACCTTTAATGAAAATAAAGATTCCTTCCATGTTCAATTATTAGAGGAATGAAAAATTCATTACGTTGGACCATAAATGACATAACAAGCCTAAACCCGTCCTTCTTATTCATCTGGTCGATATGGGGGATTCATTTAAAACAAATTTCACATTATTAAAGAAGATTCAATCCAAAAAAACTTTAGGTTGTTTGGTAATATATTACATATATTCATCTAGATAATTTGATCAACACAATTTTTGATAGTGAATTGGTTTTCCAAAGTCAATTTTTACCGAAGATGGCTGGGATAACTATTTTTATAAATGAACATGAAGAGGTGGTAACAAGTTAAGTAAAAAAATCGGATGTGTGCATTGATTATGAATTATTAAATTTTAATAAATTTTTTTACCAATACCACAAATAAGTTTTTAATAACATTATTGATAAAATAAATGTAAATTCTAATTATCACTTTATTGATGTATACAATGGCACAATGAAAATACCAATATCACATCAGGATGTTGTAAATAATATATTATTATTCTAAATTTGAACATATTAATATAAGACAATTTATTTTTTAATTTGGAATTATTCTTCAAAATTCAAGTGGTTGATGATTATAATAGTTTTCAAATTCATTGATAATTTCAAAGAGTAAATCGGGGATTTCACTACCATTAGTTGTGAGTAAATTGTATGCTTATTTAATTTAAACGATATACTCATAAAAAAGTTCTTCAAATATAAGATTTATCTTATTTCTAAAAATTTTCTACCCAGGGAACCTTTTTTTATTTTTCCACGAAACTTAATTGACCAAGATTGTATTTATGTAGATCTGAAAAATATTAAGGTGATCCAATAAATTATCTATCCCATATTAGTATTAGACATTCGATCATTTCTTATTAAAGAAGGCTTCTATCTATTACACCTTAAGAATTTTAGTAGTACTTTCCAACAAATAATTATTATACTCTAGAATGATGACACATTCCATTTCAATGAGGCTTGTATGAGATCATTAATTTAACACAAATATGTTCTTATGTCATTAAAAATAATCCAACCCCTAGATTATTTCATACCCATTAAATTTATGTGAGAATATTCTAACAGGTTCATTAAGATAGGTAATAGTAAACAAAGAAAAAAAACTACACATTACATCTCTTATGACTCAAATGGTTTGGATAAAAGTAAATATCAATACATTATCACTAAAAATAAATTTTATCTATGGGTTTTTCCAGGGGTAAGTTTTTCCCCAAACATTTAGTTTTAAAAAAATATTGTTTATAAGACATTCAGTATTAAAGTTATTACACAATTTTTTTATCCTAATAAGGTTAAATACCTATAGGGTTTATCTTTGAATTATGCTATGATATATTAAAACAACCACCCCTTCAGATTTGGTTTCATTGTTAAAAACACTCTTATATACCATTCATTTAGAAATGTATGATAATAAATGAAATCAAGCATGAGAAATATAAATTTTACATAGTTAACCCAATGTTGTATACATATAAGGATTATAAAAAAGAAAATTCCTATATACCAAATTAACTAAATTATTATAATATTACACCATTCATTGTGGACTCACTATCCCTCCTAGTAAACAACCAATCTGAATTTTAATGATCAAAACACTATCAACTGATGAATATTAACTATTTATTAAAAACCTGATCACTCAAATAAATATGATATACACCACCTGTGGTGAATCATTAAGTTCCAAATTCAAAGACTTTATTAATACGACTTTACCATTTATTTATAAGAAAATAACATTCCAAAAATTTATGATTTATTTTTTTGGAAACACAGTTTCCATTATTCATTAAACCTTATAATTATTAACTAAAAATTATTCTTCTGTAAAACCCACATCATTCATGAAGCTGAATATATTAAAAAAGATCATTTATTTTGTGAACCATACATATCCACAATGAACATACTTTATCAGAAAATACATGATATTAAGAAATAAATCAAAAAATAAAAATTTCATGAATCATGTTTTTTCCCATTGAATTTTTCAAAATAGAAAAAAACATGTCTATAAATTTATTAATATTTCTATTTTTGGGTTGATAATATAGTATTTTATTGTTGATATTTACATGGTGGCTATAATATTATATGTTGAATATGAAAATTGCATTGTCATATAATTATTCTAATCAACGTATGGTGGTAGACACTTTGAACCATAATAGACCATCAAAATGGTCATCCGCTATGTATTATTTTTCCCATTCATGTTCAAGGACATAGATGAGTTACATCACTCACATTTCACATGAAAATATTTTTTCAAAATTTATAAAAAAAACGAAATAAACAATAATCCCTTAATATTAGGTGGCATATTTGATTATTTGGGAATTGATTTAAGGGGATCAATCCCAATTATAAAAAATTATCTTACATTCTTATTGAGGAATACTATGTCTTTATGTTAGTTTTGGTCACACTAAGAAGATATTATTATGCATTTACTATTAGTGAGGTCCTCAAAACTGACATGTTCCATTAATTTGGAACTACACATGTATTGCTACATGAATTAAGAACCCATATCTATAGTTGAACAATTAAATAAATTTTTAAATTTAATAGGTTGTATATAAATCATTCACTACATACGACCCCAATCAAATATAATTTTGTAACTTTTTAACATGGAAGGTAAAAGTGTTATTTAGAAAAAATTTATACACACATGAAAAGACTAGTCTGAAAGAACACTAGTTAAGACTAAATATTAGAGTAAAACATCCTATTATCCACAACTACTATCTCCTAATCCCTAACTACTACAGTCGACCCACAATTGATTATAAATGATGACTAAAAAAATCCAAACTTGGGGGGAACTATTTACTTTTAAATATATCTCCCTTTTTTCCACCTCATTCAGTTTCTCACCTTTTTTATCTCTTTCTAATTCATCCACTCTCATTCTAACTATATCCATCAATTTTTTTTTTCTAATTCCTTCATTAATTGTTTTATTATTTATTGTGGTAGTTTTTTATATGAAATGAATTATTATGATTAAATAATCAAACAATTAAAGAAAATGTTTCATACTTACTCACCGTTAAATTCATTAATTTTTTCCAACCATTTTAGGGAATAAAAATATATTTTTTTGTTTCAAACATATTCCACGTTTTTCATAATCATCAATAATGTTTTTTTAAAACAAAAGAGGTCTGATAAGTTAACTTTTTTATTTTTTAATTTTTTCCAACTACTATAAGGTAACATATAATCCTTCAGAAAAAGTATAATATAAATATAAATTCATGTTGTGGATTTTTATGCCATTATTTTGAGTCGTTAGATTGTATAACTTCTGTATAAATTTTCTACTTTTAAAAGTATTAATATGATAGAGTCTTTTTCTAAACCATGTGATAAAAGTATTGGAATATAACATGAAAATCCCTATATTTTAACAATAATTTTAAAATCCACTTTGTAACTATGAAATCACCATTTTATATAGAAAAATTATATAGAAATTACCTTTTCACATAGAAATTCTACTAGTATTATCATTGCATGATTTTTTTAATTTTATTAGTGGGGGAATGAATTTAATTTTGGGTATCATTTCCATAAAATTAATTGTGTTAATATATGGTAAACGAAAAGAATAAATTTATGTGTTTTTGGATAGGATGTTATTTTTATGTGTGTTAATGGATTCAGTTTTATGTCATTATGTGTAAATTTTATAGAAATGTGTTAAAAAAATGGGAAAAATTGAAATTTTTATTAAATAACCATGGGGTTGTGTCTTAAATGAATAAAAAATCAATATTAATAAAGAAATGAATTATTAATAAAAATATATTTAATTTTTTGACAAAAAAAATTATATTGGAGATGAGGTTGTGATATATTTAATGTTATATATATATGAATTTATAAAAAAATGAATCAAAAATAAAACATGCTTCATATTTTATTTTGTCATTGGGATAATCATTGTGTAATGTATATATTTTCTAAATTTGTAATATTATAATATATATACCTATTTTGTCTACCACAACACATTATTTACCTTGTAAATTTGTGTTTCCATAAAATTTCATGTATCATTTCTGAAATTTTACATTTATTTTTCCATGAGGGTGTTTCCCGTCATTTTTCTAGTATTTTAAAAAATATTTTCCTACATTCCATTAACCATTGGACAGCCCAAAAAATTCCAATTGAATCATATAATTTTTAGAATAGGTAATGAAATAGGGGTGGTCTTTTAGACTAAAATATGTTCACTTATGTTTGGTGAATTAGAAAACCTACCGAAATAAATATATATCATCATGATATGGATGATTTTTGAGTTACAACATTTTTATACTTAAAATTTAAAAATAAAAAATTAAATTATTTTTTCTCAATATATCATTAATAAATTTTCTTACGGTTATTTATATATGATTGAAATATTATAGACCCCCTTAATGGAGAGAACATAATTTTAATATTTAATTTTGATTGAATATTATTTTATTATCGACATTTTTAATCTTACCATGGAAATGATCTATTTTATATGTTGACAGACCATATAATATTTTCATTTATGATTTTATGCTACTCCCATCACTAGGTGTTTAATGAAAAAAGACTAATTTTTAGTCAATGATATAGTTTTGATAAATAAAATGTATGGGGAACATTTTGTGTATATATTCAATTACACCACAGTTGAATTCTATGATTATATAATTAAAAATAATAATCCATAATATGTGATTATTAATTTTTATTATTTATGGTTCTAATTAAAATATCACAATAAATTAATGAATTGGAAAACTTATTCATTTGGTGGAATATTTAGAGAATAAAATAATGACCAGTGAATCTACGAATAACACTAGACTATATGTGATATTATATTTTATGGGTAAAATCCAAAAGACATAATTAATTTATTCTTAAAATTAATTGCAGGGAAATTATAATAAAATGGGTATGAATATTTGAATTACCTACTCTACTAATAATTGTTTCAATTGATTCATTATAATATCCATCAATAATTTAAATTAGGTATTTTAATGGAGAAAAAAATATTAATTTTTTTCTCAACATAAAATTGTTATTGACATGAAGTTTTTTAGATAAAATTAAGATTAATGTGGAGAAATATTTATAGTATAAAGTTTAGATATTACAAATTAATACTATCCAAAAACATATTCAAATTGTATCATTTTAAAAATTTCTGGTAAAATAGGCTAGAATCTCATAGTTTTGGAAAATATATTTAACATTAGTTAGAAAGTGCAATGACCACAAATTTTTGGGGCTGAAAATTATAAATCCATATCTAAATCATTGAAAATAGGATATATAATTATTGGAATTTGATAATGGACAAATTGTAGACTGAATATGCGGGTCAATTATTGATTGAAAATAGTCAACCACCTTGTGATATAAATATACTACCCATATCTCGTTTCAAGAAGTTGTCAAATAATCACTTAAGGACAACAAATTGGATGAAAAAAATCGAAAAAAATGTTCATGGATGAATTTAAAAACTCCTTTTGCAACAATTTTAATGGTTGAGTAAATTATCATCTAGGGAGAGTCGGAATTTAGGGATGCTAAGTGATTGAGAACTATTTGAATATAAATATACATTATGTGAACATTGTGCATGTTTAGAAATAAAAATTCAAGGATTAATTATAATATTGGTTAAATTTGTTCTTCCATGTATTATTATAATTATATAGGCTACTACTTGGCATCCAAAATATTTAGGATCAAATCTAAGCATGGATGATTTTTTAGGTTTCTGTAACATGCGCTATAGCAGGGACTATAAAAGTACTATAGAATTAGTGGATCGGTGGGAGAGGCAATACATAGCGATGGAGGAAATCTTGAAGGTACTATAGTGGTGGTGGTATTGTTGTAGTGTGGGTATTGCAATAGAACTATTCATTGAGGGGACATTTTGGGAAAAAATGGGCTTTCAAACCTTGTATTCAAGCTTCATGGCCTTGGCCCTTAAGGATATATAATGGGTCTCCCTCTACAGAGAGTTAAAGAAGTCGTTTCATTAGTAATAAATTGAGGCTTTGGACCCAACATTTTAAAAAATTTATTAACATCCGTATAAAAATATTTTTAAATATCAAAACCTTAGTTAATTCTTGTATTAAATCAATATGAAATGGTAATATTTATAAAAATAATTTAGTAAAATGGGAGTTAATATAATTTAATATTTCAAAAACCCGAAGGATATCAAAATAAAAATTACATAATAATAAAATCACCCAAATATTTATTAAATTGATAAATTATATTAATAAATATTTTATTTCACGTAACATCTAAAAACAAAAACTCCCATCATGCTCAAAACTAAAAAAATATGTTGACTACAAAATATAAGACCATCTTCATAGACTCAACCGGAGTTCCACAATACACATTATAAAATATGACTAGCGATTTGAATGTTTTTTTGTACATGATAATCCATGATTCAATAAAATACCTAATTACTTGATAGGAGTACTTCATAACATAATAGAAATTTATACGCAGTTGAATAAAGTGATGAATTTTAATGTGAACCACATACAACTTTCACCATCACCCATTTGGAGAAAATTTCTGGTGAGTACTTTTTATTTTAGTAACCACAAAGGATTAGAATATTATCCAACCTACATATCACATAATAGATGGTTAACTAAAATAATTCATCCTTTTTAGTTCACCATTATTTTGTGTGATATATTATTTTTGTTGTATCATATCATTTGGATGAAGAGGTTGATCAATAATAGTAATTAGTAAATAGTATTATACCAATCGATGTAATGGAATATGTGGAGTGTTAATATAGTATGAATTTTTATATTAATAGTTATTTAACTTGAAATATTTTGAAAGAAAAGTTGAATATATTCATATATAATAAGTAACAAGAGGGTTAATCATTCATGTTATACATGAAAATCAATCATAATGGATAACTAATAAACCATTGTTGTTTTTATCAATAATAATTGAATTTTTTATATAATTCATTTGTTTAAATCTTCATAATATAAATACCAGTATTATATATGAATTTTCTAGTAATGAAGTCTTAGTTAAATGGTCTATAAATGTAGAGATATATTATGTACAATTAATCAATGTATATGGAAATAAAAAGACCTAAATCCACTTTCAATGTGACACCATGACATTTTGTGAATTATGTTTTTCTCATTAATTTATCCATTTTTTCATTTTATACAACACTGAAGATGACTTGTTTTATACTAAAACAATATGTTTGGATTTATTTATACTCAACCCCATGTTAATTACCCACAAAACAAAACTATTATTAAGCTTTATCTCTATGGAACATAGAGGTTAGTATATATTACACACAATAATGACTTTCCTCGATGAATTGTGTAACATGAAAGAACGAGTTTTTCCAAAACATAGTATATTATTTAAAAGTTATTAATTAATAAAAAATGATATAAAATAAATTTTCAAGGAGAGGATATGAATCTTATTAAATAATTTTATTAAATATATGGTTTACACAATCAAATATGATCTCATAGGTTTTCAATTAACTAAAAAGAATATGAAATCTGAATGAATATAAAAGGAAATAATATTATTTGTATGTAATTTTTTTTACCATAATAATTTAAATTTAATTATACTATTTTGTGAAATTAATTTATTATATTTGAATTATATATATGTTCATATTTGTTATATTAATTCATTAAATTTTATAGATATAATATAATGAAAAAACCCAATACTATTCTTAATAACATAAATTATTATAAATGCAGTTTTACCGCCTTTTAATAGGGAACCCATTTTAAAACCAAATTATATAAAATATAAATACATAATATGTCAAAATAAACTGAATTTTTGAGATAAAAATGTTTTTATTAGGTTTGGATAAATTTTTGGTATTTTTCTATAGGGCTTAATTTTTTAATGAATTGTTAAAAATACAAAATTTTAGGTAAAAATAATTTTTATTATAATTTATTTTAAAAAATATATAATGAAAATTAATTTCATATCGAAATTAGAAAATATTTTTATCTATAATTACAATATAGGTCATTCAAATCAATATCACAGCGATATTTGATATAAAAACATTGAAATCTTATGATGGGTTTTACATTAAAAACCCACATTTTCGACATAACTGTGGCATTAGTATTAAATAAATTAATTAAAATCATGTGATTATAATTTTGGAAAATGGATTCCTAATTTTGAATAATAATAATTTATAATTTATAATATTTTCAACCTATTCTTCAATGAAAAATATAAATGGAAGTAATTAAAATTTACTAAATTGATTAAGTTAAAATTATGCTTATGTAGGGATAGAACAATAAATTTAAGGCTCATAACCAAAATAAAACAATTCATCTAACCATTTTAAGGCCATTTTGCGAACATTATCTTTAAATGAATGAGTATTTTATCACATTTTTAGGTTATAATGTTGGTACGACTAGCATATTATCAATAATACCACATGAGCCCTTTCCTTACTCTATAAAATGTCACCACCTCTCCCTCAACTCCACACCTATCAATCCACATATGTTGGGCTAAGATATACTCAATCCCCTTTCCAACATCCACTTATTCAAACTAGTATCCTTTGTAACATCCCATGTAAATAAATAATATGTCATTTTTATATTTATCCATATTTGTGAATAAAATATTAATATTACTTTAAAGGGTATGCTATGCTCGATGGCGTACCCAATACGCAAAAACGAGTTTTTTGGGAATCTTATATTTCACTCTAATAATAAAATAATATTTTAAATGGTAGTTAACGCCTAGCCATTGTAATGGAGAGAATGAACAGAATTAACTACAAAATGATTATATATGTTTGTCAAATATTTTTACTTTTTACAATAAATGTTAGAGGATTAAAAATGTGAATGAATTCAATTTTTAAGCCTAAACATTCTAATGTTCTTTAGAAGGTCAATTAACTGCGTTTTGATGGCGAACCTCTTTTAAATCCACTTTTTGACAATTTTTTGTGTTATATTTGAAAAACAATTATTCTTTAGAATAGAGACATCAAAATTTACTTTGTGTAAATTTTTGGTATCTTTCCGATAAAGTTCATTTTTTAATGAATAGTGAAAATTGTTGTATTTTAATTCAAAACCACTTTTTAATATAATTTATTTATATGATTAGATTATCTTTTGAATTGTTTTTAAAGTAAAATTATAATATATTTTTACCATTTAATCCAATAGTGGTCATTAGAATTAATTTCACTTTGAAATTGGACTTAAACTAGTGTCAATCTTTTAATAGATATTGTTTCATAAAAACACGCTATTTGTTTTGACAGCGGAAATTAATTTTAAAATTAATTAATGAAAAATATATGTTTTGAATTTTGTAAAATAGACATCATTTTTGAGTTCGGAATATCAAATGGAGCTTAGGGGGTATTTTTGGTATTTTTCTGAAAAACATCAATTTTTGATGAATAGTGAAACCACTAAGTGGTAGTTAAAGAAACCGATTTTTCATTTAAATGAAACTTTTCCACATTTGTGTTTTTAATTTCAAAAATCCAACATACATGGTTTTCATTAAGAAGTAAAATGTGGTTCAATGGGACTAAAATAATTTTTTGGTGAATAGTAACTTTTATGTTCTTAATCGCGATTAGAGGTAATTAGTGTAGTTTAAGGTAAAAAAAATGTTTAAATAATATGAGATGAGCTTGACACATGTCATACCCTTATTGTATGTGTCGCGGCCGACCAAGACAATCCATAGTTCAACTTGGGGACCACATGGAGCCACTTTGGTTGGGAAATGACATAAATAACTTTTTATTTAATGAAAAAGTAAAAATGACACAAACATGAGTTGTTTTACTAAAATTTTTTTTACATGGGGTTATACAAGTCATATTTTGGACTATAAATAGTAATTGGAAAGATAAAAAGATTTTCTACATCGTGATATTTTTTTTATAATTTTTATACATTAGATAAATAAAATTATTTATGACATCATAATGATGCAGCAATTACCTCATTAATAAAGGATTTAAATAAAATGAAAAGATAATGTAAAATATATGACTTAAACATGTCCAAAACCTATTGGATTGGTGTATTTCGAAACCTTATCACCTTATCCTAGAATTATGTCAATGTGGCTCCTTTTAAATCCGAAACTCAATTTCAAATAAAGTAACATTTCTTTACTTTCCAAGAGTGCCCCTCCTCTCCTCTTATAAAAGGCCCCCACCTCTACCTCCTTACCCACACTTCCAAAGCCTTGTTTTCGTCCAAGCTCTGCCCATTTTGTCTCTCCACATCCCTCTCTCCATCATTGAAGCCTGACTTTGGGAGGAATCCTTTCCAAGGAATCATTTGAGCTCAAATCAAAGAGAGTTACCTGATTTAAAGGTAGTGTCATCTCTTGTGTTCTTATGTTTTATTTTTCTTCTCCAACCCCCTAAAATCTTTTTATCCATTTCATTTGTAACAACTATAGTATAATAAATATACTAGGATGTTTTTATAACAATAATTCGAGCTACACTTACACACACCTACATCTAATGGTTAAAGAACATACTGTTTCTGTGGAAGGCGAATTTCTGCCACACAAAACGATGATTGTTCAACACTCATATAACACCTTAAAAGGTCTCCATTAAGATGTCACTATATTTATATATGATATATAATATGTTTAGTTTTTTACTTAATCTTCATGTATTTTTCTTTTTTGGCATACCTTTATGGTTTCCACTGTGGGTAAGCATGATAATTTCATTTTAGGAAGTGCGGACTACCACCCCCTCAAAGTGATTTGATTCATTAATGCCATATGTGGGATGTATAAAGGATGTATTTAAAGTTATTATATATGATTTATGTTACATATAAATTATTAATATAATTCTGGAATTAAAATATAAATACCTCTCATTTAGTTTTAATTCCATTAAAATGACAATGAAATGAAAGTAGCGTTCATGCGTTCATATGGCTTACCATCTCCATGAACGGTGCATTTCATTTCTTTCCTCTAAATAATTATGTAATACTATAAATACATTTATATTCTGGATATATATGATATATATGATATCCAAATCATTCATATCATTATGGATATAATTAACCTTTGACCACACGAACGACATGTAATTGTAAGAAGTCCACTTTCGACTTAAGAACCAAATATAGACAAGACAAACATTATTAACTAAAATGATTAAAAAATGTTTATAAATGTAAATAAGTGATATAAAAGGAATAATGAACTTTAAAATGGTTTTTAATAAAGTATAAATTAACTCATGTTTATTATTCAGGACATTAAAGAACGATCGAGTCAAGTCGGACCTGATGTAAGGGATCATACTCCTCTCTTTCTTTTTTAAGTACTCTCCTTTATGTCACTTATTTTAACCTCCTCTTTGTTATGATGGGGGATGGTATTTTATATTCCTCTTTCTGTACATTTTATTTTAATATGATGAGAGACCCAATTTGATGTCATCAATCCATTTTTGTGAGTTTTAAGTGGCGCCGTAAGGCTGCCGAGTTTTCGTAAGGGATTTTTCATCTCACTTTTATTCCCATGAGATTTATGATATATTTGACAAAATTTCCTTTGAGTGGTGTATGTACTGCCCATTATTTTAATAATTGTGTAATATACTTTCATTTATGAGTATTTACATCAATGTTGTATTGTCCTTCATTCACGGGGTGTATGTTTCGAAAGATACCCATGTTGGTAAGGGAACCTTTCACCCTACTCTTTTTAAAATACTTCTTTTGTTATGTCTTTAAATTCACATAACATTATGTTGGGATATGTTCTTCTATATCCTTAGTGATTTAAATTTTATGTCCAAGTGATGAGATACCCTTTTTATCTCTCATCAACTCATTTTCTGAATTTTGTAGTGACGTCGTTAGGCTGTCAATTTTTTTGCAAGGGAACTTCTTATCACAATTTTGATTCTTTGGGATAAGCTTGTAATCCTTGAATATGTCATTCTATGAATATGTGTGAATAAACTCTGATTGTTTTACACTTAATATACACTTATAATTGGTGTATTAGTTTTTCACACATAATTATGTAATTGAATTATCCTTAATCCAAGGATACTGTCTTTGTATGGGACTTCATCTCAATCTCTTTTCATTGAGACATATTTTGTTTTATACACAACCTTCTTTTATATGGTGTATAAACCCCTTTGACTTTTACGTTTATCCGAAAGGAATCTTTTTTATACAAAGCATTTTCCTAAATGAAAAAATGGAATGTTTTTGTTGTATGTATGCAGCGACAATGACTTCTCTGCCGCTGTGACCATTATTTGAGTTTCGGCTTCCTCTACAAGCCATACCTTTTTTTTAAAAGAAAAATAAATACCATGTTTTACTTTTCATTTATTTTGGTATTGAAAATGGTTTTCATAATGTTTTTATATCAATTTGTTGTATTGATATCTTGTGATTGAAATGTGGAAATGTTATGTTTCCTTTATGCATGTTTTATGTGATAATATTTTGTTATGATTCTTGGGCATTATTATGAATATGGGTGGTTCCGTGATAAACTAAGGGCGGGTGAGCCTGATATAGCACTCCAATGCATTGGGTAACATGAAGGGGTTAAACGTTAAGGTTTCTCCAAAGATATTTAGGGAATATACTGTGATGGTTATTCCAAATGTAACCAATAGGGTTACTCCCTACATAATAATGTTATGAATGCCTCAAGTTACCTTTATGTCTTATGATTTCTATGATTTATTCATGATTTTTATGAGGTATGTTAAAGTGATTATGTTTTATGGGTAAAGTATGATTTCATTCTTATGTATACATGTACTCATGTTTCCTTTCCATATTTTTATATCCCTTACTGAGATTTTTATGCACACCCCATGTTTTTTTTTGAAATGTTTTTCACAGGACTTAATGTGGAATAGGGTCAAGGATGGGATCAAGGGAAATTCATGCTATCTAATACATGGAACTAGACATGTTTCTTTTTAAGAGTATTTATTTTATGGAAATATAGTTGAAGTGACTACTTTGTAATCTTTTGAGATGTAATAGTTATGTCCTCGTTCTCTAAAACTCTAAACCTGAAAAGATATTCAATGTGAATTACACTTTTAATTCAATATTAAGTATGATTTAAGGCCGGGGACTTATAGTTGGTATCAGAGGTCGGTTTAGAAAATTGTAGAGGTTAGGGTATTCTCTAAGCACAAGTGACATTACCATAATGGTTAGGATTTCAGAAAGATTCTTAGTTTTAGATAAAGTGAATGAGTATGTATATCGTAGTGTTTATCTTCCTCTTTAGTACATGATGGTTTTGTTGATATACTCACACTGAAATTTCTGTTTTTAGTGAATGGATGGATCTAACAGGCACCAAAGTGACAATTGGTTTGAAGGAAACTGTGGTGGTTCTCTGATTAAGATACTAGATAAAATGGGGGATTCAATGAGGAAACTCATGGTTGTTCTAATCCAACTATCAAGGAGTCATGATCAACCACTTGAACCTTGGTATGATCTGTAATGAATCATGTACGAGATGACCAATTGATTTGGAAGTTTAGGTAATAATTATAAAGGTAACAATTAGAGTTTATATGATCCTTGCTTTTGAGGTAATTATGGGTTATTATATGTTATGATGGAAAATGAAAAGCATGAGATAAACATGAGGTTAAAATATGTTATGATCATTTTTGATGATTTTATCTCATTTTGGGGAATGTTTTAAGAATTATATAGTTTTGGAAAAAGGACAACACGCAGACCGTGTGACAACCCATCGTGTCGGACAAAGCTGCGAGAATCGGACCCACAACCAAAATGCGACTGATATTTATCACCTACCACTCGACTACGTGAAGTCCCTGGTTAGTTTGACTAATTCTTTTTAGTTAGATGATTTTAGGAATCAAGAGTAAGTTTATTTTGGGTTACCTATGGAAATTATTAACCTATCATCGAGGATATGTGATTAGGTTAATTACTTTTCAATATGAGAATTTAAGAACAACTGATGTTATTTGGAGATAAAAGTTAATTTGTACCTTGGAAGACTATGTGACTAAATTATTCAAATATTTGGGTTTCAATTTTAGTTTGGTTTACTTTGAAGAATTTTATGGAAAAATTGTTTATCAAATGGTCCTCGTTGAACTTTGGGTTTTGTTGGACAAATTGTGGAGATTAAGAATAGATTTTCTTTTAATAAAGGATTACACTTTTGTGGATTCTCTGACCTCATACTAACAATTTCGGTTTTAGATTTTGTCTAAAGACATGGGAAATATATAGTTCTCTTTTGTGGATTAGGTGATTCTCAAGAAGTTGATTATAGTACTCTTAATGTGAACAAGTCTTCCTAAATACTCGTCTTTTGGAGAAAATATGAGTTTGATTAAGGAATCTAGTAAAATTTAAAAGTCTACGTGAAAAGTAAGTATTTTTCATTATGATTTAGTTAAGCTTAAAAATAAATTCCTCAATGAAGAGTAACTTAAAACAAAAATGTTGTCTGTTAACTTTTCCTACTGGGGAATCTAATACCATTTAACCCACCACCAGTTTGTGATTTTCTTATGGTTATCTTTCTCCTAGACATGCTTACTATCACTCTCCCTCAGAACAAGAACCTTTGTTTTTTCTTCCATGTATATGTTTTCCTACATGGAATCCTAGTATGGGTTAACTCGGGTGACCTTTGTAATTCTCTTTCTTTATTTTAAAGTGATAGTTTTACTGACTCTTGATCTGATGTGGGATTTTCAATGATGTTTCCAAGCCCAATTTTAAAAATTGTGAGGATGTAATTCCCAAATGGGGGGAAGGATGTAACACACCAAGTAAATAAATAATATGACATTTTTATATTTATCCATATTTGTGAATAAAATATTAATATTACTTTAAAGGGGATTCTATGCTCGATGGCGTACCCAATACGCAACAACGAGTTTCTTGGGAATCTTACATTGTACTCTAATAATAAAATAATATTTCAAATGGTATTTAACGCCTAGCTGTTGTAATGGTGGGAATGAACAGAACTAACTACAAAATGATTATATATGTTTGTCAAATATTTTTACTTTTTACAATAAATGTTAGAGGATTAGAAATGTGAATGAATTCAGTTTTTAAGCGTAAACATTCTAATGTTCTTTAGAAGGACGATTAACCGCCTTTTGATGGAGAACCTCTTTTAAATCTAATTTTTGACAATTTTATGTTTTATATTTGACAAAATAAAATTCTTCTTTAGAATAGAGATATCAAAATTTACTTTGCGTAATTTTTTGGTATCTTTCCGATAAAGTTCATTTTTTAATGAATAGTGAAAAATGTTGTATTTTAATTCAAAACCTCGTTTTAATGTAATTTATTTATATGATTATATTATCTTTTGAATTTTTTTTAAATTAAAATTAGAATATTTTTTTACCATTTAATCCAATAGTGGACATTGGAATTAATTTCACTTTGAAATTGGACTTAAATTAGTGTCAATCTTTTAATAGATATTGTTTCATAAAAACACGCTATTTGTTTTGACAGCGGGGATTAATTATTAAATTAATTGATGCAACTTATATGTTTTGAATTTTGTAAAATAGACATCATTTTTGAGTTCGGAATATCAAATTTAGCTTAGGGTGAATTTTGGGTATTTTTCTTAAAAACTTCAATTTTTGATGAATAGTGAAACCACTAAGTGGTAGTTAAAGAAACTGATTTTTCATTTAAATGAAACTTTTCCACCTTTGTGTTTTGAATTTAAAAAATCCAACATACATGGTTGTCATTAAAAAGTAAAATGTGGTTCAATGGGATTAAGATAATTTTTTGGTGAATAGTAACTTTTATGTTCTTAATCGCGATTAGAGGTAATTAGTGTAGTTTACGGTAAAAATAATGTTTAAATAGACTGAGATGATCTTGACACATGTCCTATCCTTATTGGATGTGTCATGTCAGAACTAGAAAATCCATGGTTCAACGTGGGGACCACATGGAGCCACTTTGGTTGGGAAATGACATAAATAACTTTTTATTTAATGTAAAAGTAAAAATGACACAAACATGAGTTGTTTTACTAAAACAATTTTTACATGGGGTTATACAAGTCATATTTTTGACTATAAATATTCATTGTAAATATAAAAAGATTTCCTACATCATGATATTTTTTTTATAATTTTTAGACATTAAATAAATAAAATTATTTATGACATTATAATGATGCAGCAATTACCTCATTAATAAAGGATTTAAATAAAATGAAAAGATATTGTAAAATATATGACCTACACATGTCCAAAACGTATTATATTGGTGGATTTCGAAACCTCATCACCTTATCCTCGAATTATGTCAATGTGGCACCTTTTAAATCCGAAACTCATTTTCAAATAAAGTAACATTTCTTTACTTTCCAAGAGTGCCCTTCCTCTCCTCTTATAAAAGGCCCCCACCTCTACCTCCTTACCCACACTTCCCAATCCTTTTTTTCTTCCAATATCTGCCCATTTTGTCTCTCCAAATCCCTCTCTCCATCCTTGAAGCCTCACTTTGGGAGGAATCCTTTCCAAGGAATCCTTTGAGCTCAAATCAATGAGAGTTACCCGATTTAAAGGTAGTGTCCTCTCTTGTGTTCTTATGTTTTATTTTGCTTCTCCAACCCCCCTAAAATCTTTTTATCCATTTCATTTGTAAAAAATCCAGTATCCTCAATATACTAGGATGTTTTTATAAGAATAATTCTAGCTACACTTACACACACCTACATCTAATGGTTAAAGAACATATTGTTTCTGTGGATGGCAAATTTCTGCCTCATGAAACGATGATTGTTCAACACTAATATAACACTTTAAAAGGTGGAAATTAAGATGTAACTATATTTATATATGATATATAATATGTTTATGTTTTAATTAAGCTTCTGTATTTTTCTTTTGTGGCATAACTTTGTTGTTTGAATTGTGGTTAAACACGATAATTTCATTTTAGGAAGTACGGACTACTGCCCCCTCAAAGTGATTTGATTCGTTAATTCCATATGTGGGATGTATAAAGGATGTATTTAAAGTTATTATATATGATGTATGTTACATATAAATGATTAATATAATTATGGAATTAAAATATACATAACTATCATTTAGTGTTAATTCCATTAATATAAAATAGAAATGAAAGTAGCATTCATGCGTACGTACGGCTTACCGTCTCCATGAACGGTGCATTTCATTTATTACCTCTAAATGATTATGTAAAATTATAAATACATGTATATTCTAGATATATATGATATATATGAAATCCAAATTATGAATATCATTCTGGATATAATGTACCTTTGACCACACGAACAACATGTAATTGTAAGAAGTCCACTTTCGACTTAAGAACCAAATATCGACAAAACAAACATTATTAACATAAATGATTACATAATGTTTATAACATGGAAATAAGTGATATAAAAGGAATAATGAACTTGAAAAAAGTTCCTAAGAAAGTAGAAATTAACTCAAGTTCATTATTCATGATGTTAAAGAATGATGGTGTCAAGTCGGACTCGAGGTAAGGGATCATACTCCTCTCTTTCTTTTTAAGTACTCTCCTATATGTCACTTCTTTTAAGGTCCTCTTTGTTATGATGGGAGATGTTCTTTTATATTCATCTTTCTGTAAATTTTATTGTAGTATTATGAGATACCCTATTTTATCTCATCAATCCATTTTTGGGAGTTTTATGTGGCGCCGTTAGGTTGCCGAGTTTTCGTAAGCGATTTTTCATCTCACATTTAATTCCGTGAGATTTATGCTACATTTTCCACAATTTAAATTGAGTGGTGTATGTACTGCCCATTATTTTACTCATTGTGTAATATAATTTCATTTATTAGTATTTACATTAATTTTGTATTTTCCTTCTTTCACGGGGTGTATGTTTCGAAAGATACCCATGTCGGTAAGGGAACCTTTCACCCTCCCCTTTTTAAAAGACTTCTTTTGTTATGTCTTTTAATTCACATAACATTATGTTGGGATATGTTCTTCTATATCCTTATTGATTTAAATTTTATGTCCAAGTGATGAGATAACCTTTTTATCTCTCATCAACTCATTTTCTGAATTTTGTAGTGAGGTCATTAGGCTGTCAATGTTTTGCAAGGGAACTTCTTAACCCAATTTTGATTCTTTGGGATAAGATTGTACTCCTTGAATATGTCGTTCTAGGAATATGTGTGAATAAACTTTTATTGTTTTACACTTAATATCCACTTATATTTGGTGTATTAGTTTTTCACACATAATAATGTAATTGATTTATCCTTAATCCAAGGATACCGTCTTTGTATGGGACTACGTCTAAATCTCCTTTCATTGAGGCATATTTTGTTTTATACACAACCTTCTTTTATACAGTGTATAAACCCCTTTAACTTTTCGTTTATCCAAAAGGAATCTTTTTTATACAAATCATTTTACTAAATGATAAAAGGGAATGTTTCCGTCGTAGGTATGCGGTGACAATGACTTCTCCGCCGCTGTGACCATTATTTGAGTTCCGGCTTCCTCTACAAGCCATACCTTTTTTTAAAAGAAAAATAAATACCATGTTTTAATTTTCTTTTATTTTGGTATTGAAAATGGATTTCATAATGTTTTTATATCAATGTGTTATATTGATATCTTGTGATTAAAAAGTGGAAATGTTATGTTTCCATTATGCATGTTTTATGTGATACGATTATGTTATGGTTCTTGGGCATTATTATGAAGAAGGGTGGTTCTGTGATAGACTAAGTGTGGGTGAGCCCGATATAGATCTCCAATTCATTGGGTAACATGATGGGGTTATACATTAAGGTTTCTCCGAAGATATTTAGGGAATATACTTTGATGGGTATTCCAAATGTAACCAAGAGGGTTACTCCCTACGTAAGAATGTTATAAATGCCTCAAGTTACCTTTATGTCTTATGATTTCTATGATTTATTCATGATTTTTATGAGGTATGTTAATGTGCTTATGTTTTATGGGTAAAGTATGATTTCATTCTTATGTATACAAGTACTCATGTTTCCTTTCCATATTTTTATATCCCTTACTGAGCTTTTTATGCCCACCCCAAGTTTTTTTTGAAATGTTTTTCACAGGACATAATGTGGAATAGGGTCAAGGATGGGATCAAGGTAAATTCATGATATCTAATACATGGAACTAGACATGTTTATTTTTAAGAGTTTTTATTTTATGGAAATTTAGTAGAAGTGACTACTTTGTAATCTTTTGAGATGTACTAGTTATGTCCTAATTCTCTAAAACTCTAAACCTGAAAAGATCCTCAATGTGAATTACTCTTTTAATTCAATATTAAGTAAGGTTTATGGTTGTGGCCTTATATCCTTAACTTGGGAATAAGACAAACCAATGAAGCCTTTTAGCATAAGCAAAATGGAGTTTCCAGATCTATAGGTAACACCTTCTCTCACGTTCTTTTCTTTTATTTTCTTTATCAACCACTAAACTATATTTATTAAATTTATTTATAAAAACATCAATATCCTCAATATAAATTGATTTTTTTCAACAATGTTTTTAATGAACACTAACACACACTACCATCTAATGAGTAACACACACACTATTTAAGTGTACGACGAACAAATGCCTCAAAAAACAATGATTGATCATTTTTATTTTACTGTATGTCATGGTGGAAATTATAATGAAAATTAATTTCTAATATGATATATAGTAAATTTATTATTCCTTTATTCTTATTTAGTTATTTTAAAAAATATATCTTTATATGTTCCATTTTGTGTTAATATGACAATTTTGTTTGTGGAAGTATGGACAATCATCCCCTCAAAGTGATGTATTTTGTTCATACTCTACATGGAATGTATTAAGGATGATTTTAGAAAACATATATTAAAAATATAAAATTATAATTATAATTTAATTATATTATATACATATATACATATTTTCAATTTTCATTCTGCCTTTCAATGTGATAATTAAAATGGAAACAACGTTCTTGCGTTCCTGAGTATTAAAGTACCCATATACGTTGTATTCCATTTCATACATCTATAATACATTTATAATTATACAAAAAATATACTATATATAAATTATATTTAAATCAGGTTTTACATTATGGAAACATTATATATGTACAATGTCCAATGATATAACAAATTAAGACACATGCGAAGAACAAAGCAAATATTATTCAAAGTGAAAACATAAAATTAGATGTTTAAGAATATGGTAATATAAGGTCATAATAAAACCATGTATTGTTATATATATAATAATATTGTTCTATTAAAAATTTATAAAAAATATATATTTATTACTGTGTTTTTTAATGATTACGAAGAGACTTAAGAAAAAGCTAAGTGGTTTTCATCTCACATTTTATTTCCATGAGATACATGCTTTAATCAAAACCCATTCGATTTTTGTGGTGCCGATACTATCCATGTACATATTAAAATAATAATATAATTAAATTTATTTATATTTTCATGTCTATTATACGATCTTTATTTCATGGGGTTTTTGATACCAAAGTTACCAAATCGAAAAAAATAGTTTTATCCCAATTTTCTTTTTTGAGACTCATGTTTTTTTATGAAGATAAATTACTTTTATGTGTATATAAATCCATTTTACAAGAAATTTATTGAATATAATTATTTTAATGATATTTTAATTTATATGTAATTTCAATTTTTACATGGGGATTAAAGTTCAATTTTACTATGTGATAAGTGTTTGTTGAAACAATGTCATCATTTTTTAAGATTGTTTAGGATTACGCTTACATTGGGGAAATATTATGATCCAACCCTCATGATCACTCATTAATGTTTTTATCCCTTAGTGATTCAGGATATAAAAATGTTTTGGAACCATTTTTCAATGCTTTAGTAAATAATAATTTTATGAAGGTGTTTTTAGGAAAGCCTGGCATTACCCTCTCTTCAGTTGGAAATATCTGTTCCTTTAAAATTATGTTTTCTAAAAAGGGAATAAAAAAATATTATTAGTATAAAATTATCTTTTAAATAATATTTTTCTCATTTTGAATTTTCCAATATTTTCAAAGGAATATTCTTTACAATTTCTGAATGTGGAATTTCACTAATATTTTTACCATGTAAAAAGAATGTTCATTTTATCTCATAAGACATGAAAGGTTTTATCTACCATCAATCCATTTATGTTTTCTTTTCATTTTCGAATTTTATTTTTTATTATTTAGTAAAAATAATTTTGTTAAGAAATGGTTTTGAATTTTTTTTTCAAGATTATTTTATATGTGTCATGGAACACTTTTTTCAAAATGATATCAAGATTATTTTGTATGTTTTCAAGGTAAAAGAGCATTCAAAATTAATTCAAGAATCTTATTTAATTTTTAATAGTATTTTTATGGAAATGGATTTAAAATATATTTCATGACTAATTTATTAGTTTTCAAGTGAAAATTGTTTCCAAAATTATATCAATTCTTATATATAAGTTTGCAATAAATTTTTAAACAAATGAATTTCTAAATGTATTGAGGATCCATTTATATGTATTCATTGAAAATTATTTTCAAAATGTTCACAATCATACATTATATTTTTTTATGGAAAAATGATTTCAATTTTTTTTATTTATTTATAGGTTTTCATTTTATTTGAAACAGAAATGATTATCAAATCTTTTAATATTTAAATGAATTTTTTTCAATGAAAAAATTATATTTTCTTAATAAAATATTTTTATGATATCCTTCCATGTTATTTTCTATCTATAATGGCATCCATTGAATTATTCATAACATTATTGTAATGATCAAATTATTATGAAACCTATTTATTTTCCTGTTGGTTATTATATTATTTAATGTTTATGAAACCCATTTCATATAATGGGAAGGATATGAATTTTATTGATGTTGTTGCATAATGTTACTTGATTTCACTATGAGATTAGAGGGGACGTATATCTCCCTCTAATGAAATTGGTAAAAAAATATATCTCATGAGATATGAATGGATGAAAAATGAAATGATCTCGGTTCTGTATTAAAGGGTTGGAATGGTAAAGAAATATAGTAAAGTATTATAAGGCTGGAATAGAGAATGAATTCAGTTCAATATTACAGGGATGGAATGAGGTGTGAACCAAGTTCAACAATTATTTTTTCCACAATGATGGTCAGTATAGTAATTCCTTGACTACTTTAGAGATCATATTATATTATTATTGGTTTTCCACAATTCTATGTTTTATTCCTATGTTATGATTTCATGGATTATGTTCTATATTTCCTTATGATTAATGTATTAGGAACTACCACGATTTATGACATGATTCATGTATATGATATTTGATATGAAGGAAAGTTCTTCTATTTTCAAGATCCCATTCTCATACCCATATTCCCATGTTTATTGTAAAGTTTTTACTTTGGTAACCATTACTAAGAATCAATTATCACCTCTTATTTATGATTATCTTCCCCCAGTTATTAAGAAAGTTATTAGATTGAAGTTCTATGGGTGGAGATCAATATGGGAGATTATGAAGATAGTTTAGTAGGGTAGAGTATTTTTTTCCCTGATTCAAAATACACTAAACTATTATGGTCCTGAGGAATTTATTATTGTACTATACTAAATATTCGTTTATAATAATATAGTATTCATTTAAGATAGTCCTAGTTCGCTATAGTTTGTATTAACGAAAGTTATAGTAAACCATTGGATGCTAGGACGAGATATCATTAGTGATATCCCTATGTCAATATCAAATGATATGTCTATATACGTCTCTATGTATATGTATAAGGATGAGTCAAAATTTATGAAAATATCTTGTAATTTTTAAGTGGATAGATTGAGTGGTTTCCTTGCAATACATTTATATCAAGATAATATAAGTGGATGAGGATCTGACACAAATGTACCTAGCGGTAACCTCCCTAACATGATTTATGGGGGCTAACACAGGGTATTCTCGTACATGATAATAGTTTTTATAGCACATATGTTATGAAACTACCAGGGAATATTTCATGGGAATTCCAAAACACTTGATAAAACATCATGGAGGATATAAATATAAGATTTCTCTGAATAACCTATGATGAACATAGGGTTTCATATATTAATGAAGCAGTCATTATTTTGGCTTCCTATAAGTAACTATTTTCATGACTATCTTGTTTTTTTCTATGACAACTAATGCTCAATTTTTTTTTGTTTTATTCATTGAAGGGAACCAAAAGGAAATAGATTAATGTTGAATGTGATTGATGATTTTTTGATGAGTTGTCAAGTGCGATGATCACTAGAGTGAGAGATATTGGGATCATGCCTAATAAAGTTTCCTGGAACATGATTGACAATAGGTAGCTTATCCAACTCTCATACTCACTATATAATGAAAATAAGGTGTCCTATGAGAGATTGTATAATGGATACTATAGTGGAAAGAATATTCAGTACCTTTGATTCAAGAATGACGAATGAATCTCCTTTTTCAATGTCTGAAAGAAATAAGAAGATATTTTGACTCTAGAAAATAAGGACAAAATTAAATTTACTACAAGGGAAAAATGATGATCTCGGTTAATGAAATAGATGAGAATATTGGCCACCATAAGACATCATCAATGTTTATGTTTTTATGTGTGGAATAAAAAGTGATTATGTAACTCAATGTTCATGATGAAGACTAAAAAATAGAATTGACAAGGTGGTATGAGTAATGGTTATATTTCTTCATGACTAAGAGACATCAAATTAAATGTATAAGGAAAGAGGTATTATGATGAGGTAGCCCTGTCAATGTATTAAAGATGAATTAATAGTTGTTTTTATGTATTTGGATTCATGAATTATCAAAGCTAAAATATATAAGTATTTTTTAATTTCTGTTTTTATTGTAGGTTTTGAGGAACAAGTTGAAAGGTTCTAATTGAATAGAAAAGTGATATATTAGAATGGTAATGACTATGGAAATATAACACTTAATATGTTTATAAAGTTATTATAATTATTTTTGGATAAATATATGTGGTATATGAATAAGTAAAGTGTACGATTATTATTGTCATGGAATTAATTAATGACTTTTTGAAAAGTAGTTTATCCTATCATGGATATAGTTTAAAACATTTTTAGGTTTATGGAATAATTATAATTTACTTTGAATAAAGAAGAATTCATTTTTTTCAACAAATATTTAAGGTAATTATTGTTATAAATATGTTCAAACAGAATAATTTTTGAGGGTATTCATATGTTTATAATGTTATACCTAGGAGATACTTCGTGATATGTGGGGGAATCAATTTTAATTTGGATTAATGAATTTATTTATAAAGAGATATATTTTTATCATTCATAACAGTTATAAGGATAATCATTCCTGAGTAGTTTATGTCAAACTTTAGATGAAGTATTTATGCACTGTGTCTGTATTGAAAAAAATTGTTAAAATTAAATTTAATGATAAACCTTATTTAAAGGATTTACATCTTATTTATTTTTAGAATTTATATTACCATGGTTTTAGAAAAGGAAATAATGTATGTCAGGTGACAACCAATCAATTTAGGAAAGGTCGTGAGTCATGAACCCATGACCGAAGGATGATGTGGATTTCATGCGAACCACAAACCTATGATAAGTCTACGTAAATGTGTAATTATTATTTTTGAGTAATTATTAAATATGAACTATTAGAGTCACATTTTATATTTAAATATTTGTTTATTGACCATTTTTTTGAATAATATTTAGAGGAAAATCTTTAGAATTTTCATTATAGTATGGACCTAAATGTTTTCTAATAGTGTATTTGTGCACTTCATGAAACAAAAAGAAATTTTTAGACTTACATTACACAATGTAATGGATAAATTTTAAATTTATAAAAGGGAACCTAAAGAATGAAATTTATTTTATATATTTATATCAAGTATGTTTATTTAGTTATATTCTTGGAAATATAATAATCACTCAATGTTAGTATAATGATCAAAAGAATATGTGTAGTCTTAATACCTTACTTTTTTTTTGAAACAATAGAATTTTAAATCATCAAAGATTTTTGATATAGAGGCCCTAAAATTTTCTTTGATCAATCAGTTGTTTATGATTGATAACATCAACCAGTCCATATAAATATTTATGTTTTCCTTCCCTGAAAAATCATCACTCCCAAGACATGTTCTCTTATGTGGACACCTAATTTTATGTTAGATAGGAAAATTTTAATTCTTATAGGTTTACCTTTTTTGGGAAGTTTTAGTATTCATTTTTATAATGTGGGTATCTATAAATGAAAAAAATCAAGTATTAATCCTTTGATAAACCAATTTAATTTATTATAAAAAAATTAATTTTAAGGGGTGTAGAATATAACACCTCAAGATTCGGTGAATTATTATTTTTTGAATTTGTTTAAATTTTATGGTATGATTAATTTTATGAAACCATATGGATATATTATTTTATACTAAATCACTATGTTTGAATTATGTTATATAAAACACCATGTTATTCATGAAAAACACAATAATAAAAATGACCATTATCTACACAAATAACTGTGGTTAGATTTCATTTCCCACAATAATGTATTAGGTAAATGACTTCCGTAACATGCTAGGATGAGTTTTTTGGAATAAGTTTATATCATATAAATGTTATTACATAATATAATAAAATGTAATCTTCCTGATAAATGAAAAATTATGAATATTATTATCAAATTTATGAATATATATGGGTTTCAAAATATTATAAGAATCCAAAAGTTACCAATTAATTATAAATGAATATGAATGACGATTGAATAAAAAAATATTATATTATTATTTTTATGGACATAAAAATGTTTTACCCTAACAAATTCAATTACACAAAAATAGTGAGTGATAATAATGTAACATATATGTTATATGTTCAATAAAATAATTTTGATATTCATGAAATATATTTATAGAAAAAACCCAATTTCATGCTTAATCAATATTAGGATAATGATCAAAAGAAAATGTTTTGTCATAATACCCAAACAATGTTGGAATAATGGCATTTTAAATCTTCACATAATTTTGACAATGAGGTCCTTATCTTTTCAATGATCATTCAATTGTTTCTGAATTATTACATCAATCAATCCCTAAAAATATTTACACTTTTCCTCCATGACCAATATTCACTCCCAACCTATGTTCTCCTATAAAGAATCCAATTTATATATTACTTGGGGTAAGTGTCATGATTTAATCTTTTTATATATTAGGGGTGTTTTAGTATCCATTTTTCTGATGTGGGTTTTTATAAATGAAATATTCAAAATTTAAACATATGATAACCCAAATTAATTATGAGGGATAAATTCAATTTAAGAGGAAATAAGGTAACACACAAAGATTATGTGAATATATTTTTTGAATTAATTTATCACTTTTTACATTTTTCATTTAATTAAATAGTAATGATTTATTATTATATATTAATGAACTATGTTTTTCTTGCGTTATATGCAACTTCATGTTAATCATGAATAACACCCTACAAAAAATTTATTATTATATACATGTAACACCGAGTTTATATGTCATTATAAAGAATAATGTCTTTCCTCGATGACTTGTGTAACACGCAATAACAAGTTTTACCGAACAATTGTATGTCATTACAATGTTAATATATAATATAATAATATATAATATACCTGTTAAATTAGAGGGTATGAATAGTATTAACTAATTTAATTATTTATATGGGTTATAGAATATAATATGAATTCATAGTTTATCAATTAATTATAATTGAATTTGAATGTGGATTGAATAAAAATGATAATATTATTATTTTTTAGTTAGAATTCTATTTTACCCTAATAAATTAAATTAAATATAATTAGTGAGTGATATTAATGTAATATATATGTTACATATTCAATCAAATATTTTACAAAATCATTAATTAGATTTAAAATATATATGATAATTAACAAACTCAATTTTATTCTTAAATAGATATATTTTTATCAATATAGTTTTACCACCTTATATTGGTGAACAAATATTAAATCCCAATTTTGGATATTTTATGGACATAATTTGTCAAAATATAATTCATCTCTTTAATAGAGAAATAAATATTATATAAAGACCATTTTATGGTATTTTTCATTATTGATTAATTTTATAATTATTAGTTCCAAATACGGCCTTCAATTTTTATTTGATTGTGATAATCCACCATTTAAGGGGTGAGGTGGAACCCTTAAAAGGCCCGTAGAAAAAATTATTACATGTCTCATAGGATTTAGAGGTATTCATTTCCCGTAGGATTCAAACATTACATACAACCCATACTAATAACTTGGAACTGCTCCTCCCCACCATCTTTATTGTGAAACCAGCTCTACACCATCACATGGATGTTTCACTAATCTTTCCCATGCATGCACAAGATTTTCTTGATGGCATGTTTCATACCCTCTCATTCTTGTAATCCGTTTAGCTTCTACTATAGTGAATGCTCCTTGAACCTCCTCATTCTAAAACTTGATCCTTGTAGGTTATCTTCTTCACATCTTTACTTAAGGTTGCCCGAAGGCCTTGAGGTGGCCCGAAATCCTTACTGACCTGATGGACTCGGTGTCCTGAAGGTCTTAATGGACTCGCAAAAAAAATTGGTGGCCCGAAGGCCAAAACGAAGGAATATTCCCGACTAATACACTACCGAAGAGTGCCTACTACAGTTCCCAGTATAGTACCTGCTATTTTTCTGCACAGTTCCTACTACAGTTCTTACTAAAGTGCATCTATAATACCCCCAAAAATTAGCCTCCACTTGTTTTTGATCCCGGGTCTCCTACATGAACATATGGAGTCATCACCAACTAGGCTAAGGCTCACGTGCTACATTATAAATATGGAATTTTAGTTAAAAAATACACATTCATATACACTTTTTTTAAGGATAAATTATATTTTAATTGGTATTAAAATATTAGTTAGATAATATTTTTATCAATTAATACAATATTTTTCATTATGTTAACTTTCACATTGAAAATGGATATAAATACTTAGCACACTATTGAATGTTTTTTACATTAAAACCCATATTCTCAACACAAATGTGGGATTACCCCTTAAATTAATTTCATCCACATATGTGATTATAATATGGAAAAATGGATTCCATATTTTGAATTGTAAAATTTTATAATGTCTAATATGAACAACATATTTTTCTATTTAAAATATTATTGAAGGTAATTAAAAATAGTTACATCGATAAAGGTAAAATTAAAAATAATAAGGGTATATAAAAAAAATTTAAGACCCAAAACAACATAGAAACATGTGAAAATTCCATTTTATATCCATTAATCAGTAATATTATTTTTATTATTCAGTTGTTTTGTGTTTTGTATGAATTTTTAGGTAAAACCTTGGATAAACCTAACATGTTTTCAAAAATACCACATGAGTCATTTCCATCCCCTATAAAATGCCACTAAATAACACTCTTCTTCACAGATCTAAAACCTCTTATGTTTGGAAATGATATTCCAAATACACAATCAAACGTTCCAAGATTCATCATATAATCATTTTCATGGGATGAATAAAATCCACAGAATTATTTTTGAACAAACCAAAATAAGTTAACTGATTTAGAGGTAACTCCTCTAAAGAACTTTTCATTTATTTCACTTGTCAATACCCTAAACTATATTTCTTCCTATAATGTATAAAAAAATTTATCGTTAATATACATGTATTTTTTATTCTAATGGTGAAAAATTCACTAACACACACCTCAGTTAAATGTGTAATGAACATACTATTTTTGTGTACGATGAACTACCACCTCACTAAATGATGATTGTTCATTTTTCTATTACCATCTATCATGGTGGATATTATGATGGAAAATATGTTTACATATGTAATATTTAAAGTTTATAATGTTTTATAGATAATTTAATTCTTTTAAAATTTCTATATTTATACGTTAGTTTTGGTTTTAATACGATAATTTCATTTAAGGAAGTGTGGAATGCTACCATCTCTAAGTGAAGTGATTCATTTATTCACTACATGGAATGTATTAAAGATGTTTATAGTGAACTATTATGGAGTATATAAGATTATAATTATAAATTAATGATATTATATACATATACACATGTTTTTCATTTACTTTTTAATTAAATACGATAATAAAAATGGATACAATGTTAATGCGTACGTACAGATTATTTGTCTCTATGAATGATGTATTCCATTTCATAAATCTACTTAAAATATATGTTAATAATAAACATATAATGGATATAAATTATATTTAAACCATTTTTCACATTATGTAATATTTATATATGTATAATACAAACAATATAATAGATTAAGAAACATGTGTAGAACAAAGTGAATATTTTGTGAAGTGAATGATTAATTGAGGATTGTTAAAAAAAGGTTAATGTAAGGTTGTAATGAAACTTTTTGGGGTATTAGTTATTATAATATGGTTTTATAGAAAATTTATAATAAATTTATATTTATTATACAGTTTTTTTGAATGAGTTTGACGAGATTCAAGATACGAGGTAAGGGGATTTCATATAACTCTTTATTTTTGTGAGATACACGCTTTATTCAACACCTTTTTATTTGTGGTGTGTATAAAAACAATATACTTAATAAATTATATTTATAATTATATTTAGGTTTATTTACATATCCATTCTACGATCTATATTTCAAGGGATCTATGTTTCAAAATTTACTAAATTAGTAAAATAATTGTCTTATTTGTTTTTGAGACTAATTTTTTGTTTTGCACATAATTTTCTATGAGGTGTATAAAAATCCATTTTAATTGTTATTTAATGTATCCTAATATTTTAATAATATTTTAATCATTATGTAATTTCACTTTCTTACAAGGGTGTTATGTTTTAATGTTACTAAGTGATAACAGTTTATTGAAACAATCTCACTATTTTTAGACATTTATTATGATTTCACTTCCTTTGAGAAATAAAAAACCAATAATACATCACTCGTCAAAACTCATGAATTTTCATCTCCACTAGTTAAACATGATATATTATTGTATTAGTAAAATTTTTAAACTCTTTTACACATAATAAATTTTATAAAGTTGTTTTTATTAAAGCCTGACTTCAACCTCTCATTGATTATAAAAATATGTTCCCTTAAAAATAGATTTTAAAATATGGATTCTAGTAATATTATAAAATCATTAAATGATAAAAAAATGATATATTTACCCTTTATTATATTCTTTTTTTTTCAAAGGAATCCACTTTCCAATTTTCAAACGATTCATTTTTCTATCCTTTTTACCGTGAAAATGAAATAATCTTCTTACCACGTATGTCATGTACAAATTTATCCACCATCAATCCTCTAAAGAATCACATTCATTTATACTGGTTAATTTTAATGGATTTTTTTAAAATATATCATCAATGAAATAGATTCCAATATTATTTAATGTGTTTTCAATGAAAAATGTATTCAAAATTGTTCTCAACTTATTTTATAATGATTCAAGAAAAAAATTGTTTTCAAAATGATTTCAAGTCACATTTATATGTTTGTAAATTATTTTTCAATGTAATGGTTTTCAAATCATTTAAAGGTTCCTTTTTTATGTTTTCCAGTTAAATAGTTTTCATATTTTTTTAACCCTTATTTTTAAGTTTGGAAAGTATTTTAAATGAAATGGGTCTCATAACAATTTAATGATCATTTTATACATTTTCACAAATAATTAGTTTCATAATGTTTTTAAGATTATTTTATAAATATTAATGGAAAATGTATTTGAAAGAGTTTTCAATGCTTCTTTCTATTTTTGAATGTATTTTTAATGAAATGGGTTTCAAAAATATTTATGTTTTAAATTATGTTTTCAATGAAGAAAATATGTTTATCAAAATAATGATTTTCCAAAAATCCTTCGATGATATTTTCCTAATAAGATGAAATATAATAATTTTAATGATTTCCTTCTTGGAAATAATCTGATGTTTCCATTGATATTATTTTTGGAATGGTTTATTTTTGATGTAATGATTCTTATGACACATATTTCTCAATCATGGATTAAATTCTATTGAATCCCACTTCTTTAAATGGGTTATTTTTGTGGATGATATTGTTATGAAACATATATAATTTTACAAATGTTATGATATGATTACATGTTTATGAAGCCCATTTAATTTAATGGGTTATGATATGATTGTTTATGATTTTTTGACATATATGTATGATTTCACAATTATATTATTGGGACATATATCTCCCTCTAATACATTGGATAAAGATATATATCTCTTGAGATAGACATGAATAGAATGAAAAATGAACTAAGTTTATTATTATAGGGTTGGAATTGGAAATGAAATCGATTCAAAATTAATGGGTTGGAACGATCATGGATCTTGATTAAGAATTACAAAGATGGAATGAGGTGTGAACCTGGTTCATTTTGTAAAGAATCAGATTTTCCATGTATTTTTTTAATTATGTGTTATTATTACAAGTATGAAAAAATTTACAAAGCGTGATTCCGAGGCTCGGAGTGGCCAAATTAATTTTCAAAACATTTTTTAACGTACATTTAGTAAACAGGTGAGCGGATTTTTCTAACATTTGAACTAGTGTTTAGATCAAAAATATAAGGGCACAATTTAATGAGAAGTGCCAGGATTCGCCTAAGAGAGAAATTACTTTGACCGCAGCAGGTTTGGAGAAAAAGTTATGTTTTGTGAATTTTTAAAATAAATAACGTAAAATAACTTTCTTGATTTTTTTTCACATCCTCAAATAGACACATGGATTGTGGTACCAGTGATTTTTCAAGCCATTAAATTTATTGACCATTCATTTATATGTAACAGTATCGTAAGAGAATAGGGAATATTCCTAATTATTGAGCCCCCATTAATTCCCATCATCGTAGAAAACCTCCACCTCTCTTATTTATATGGAGCTTGGGGAGAGGTGTTGGCACAGCTTTGCCAAACAACAAAGTGCTGAAGGAGTTCCAAGACGCCAAAGACATGGATGACAGATCCTGTTTCTGTGATTGGTGGAAAGCGACACTGAATCCCGAAACCAAATGACAACGTGCAAGCGGCATCATTGGAAGCCCGTGGTGGGAACGAAGATCACTGATCCATATTCAATTATGGAAGTTATGAAACTATTTTATGAGGTAGGGGTTTTATTCTTGTTGGTTGAAGTGAATTTCATAAACCATTAATTTCTTCCTCATGGTTATAAGAAATCTCAAAGGGCCTAGGCCAAATGAACCTGACCCAAACCCTCCGATACATTGCAACCATTTTGTTCTCTAAGGATGGCCGTGGGTATGGCGGCACTGATCAACTATGAAGGAAGTGGCGTGCCAATTCACACCAGAAGAGGAGGCCATGGAACTCACTCGCAAAGGTCGATGGAGCTTCCCACACTAGCCGGCCAGGGAGGAGGTGTGGCGTGCCGTAGCAAACCTCAGGAGGAACCGGCCACGGTAGGCGAAAGAGGTGATTAACACCCCGACCGACCACGAATGGTGAGGGTGGTGAAACTAGTGCACCTCTGGTGGAGTCGCGAATCTGATGTCGAGGTGGTGGGACCTGCTTGCTTCTCACATGTGACTTGGCAGTGCCAATATGCACTGCCACATGGTATTCCTAATGAAGGGAGTCACTCCCCTTTAGGACTAGCTCGGGTAGACCACGCTGCCAGTGGGCCGTGATCCCCCTTGGAGTAGACCGTGCCCCACCTCGAGCCTAGCCATGCTTCCCCTCAGGTCGGACTGCACCCCACCTCGGTTGAGACGCGCACCCCCACGGGCTGGGCCGCCTGCCTAGCGGGTCGCGTGCCTGGCGGTCCGTGCACCCCTTGTGACTGGACTAGCTATCTGGGACGCCCCCTTGTAGGCTATGCAGTCCCACTAGTGGTTCGGGCCGGACATCAACCTAGTGGGTTGGGCACCCCATGGCACAACCCATTCGGGTAGGGCTGGGTCGGTCTGACTGGGTCTGACCGGACTCAGGCCCAACCAGACCCAGGACTAGAGAAAGAGCTATATCATCAGAATCAGATGTCTGTTTGACGATCCGTCTATGGAATTTGGATCCATGGATTGAGATGATCCTTTCTGTATACCCCACTTGTGTTTTGGAAACAGTTGATGTATGACTAGGTTGGATCGAACACAAATCCAACCTGGCCCTCATAAAAAAAATGCTTATAACATACAGACCGAGCGTCTCATTGATGCACCGTCTGCCACGTTGGAACCCTAATGAAAAGTTGGTCCATTGGGTTACCTATTTGTGGGTCATAGTTGTGGTTGATGTGTGACCAATATCTCGAGAGGCAAATTCAATGGACTTGAGCGCATCAGGTTTGAGGAATCTAGTGGAAGGATTTAACATGAACAAAAAACATCAATCCTATGTCGGTCCATGTTCAAAGATCCTAAGTGGGTTAGAACATACCGATACTATATAGGTCATCACTCAGCGATCCTATGTGTGTCAGCCCATACCGATCCTATGAGGGTCAGATCCTATGTTGGTCAGTGGGTGTTAGTTACCTATCGATCTTGTGTGGGTCAGAATCTGGGCTACTAAACAGAATAAGATGCTATTTCTTACAACTAATAATTTTTACTCCTGTAAATATTTTATTCTTGATTGTGAGTTGAGTCTTTTCACCTATGTGGTGTTACCTATGTGGTACTTCTATCTCTGGGTGTAGCATGTGTGGTACATATAGTTTATTGGTGTTAGCAATGTGGTGATTTTACCTTGGTGGGGATGTATTCGTGGTATTACTTGTGTTGTACATCGATCTCAGTGGTGTTACATGTGTGGAATTTCTACCTTCATGGTGTTACCTTTGTTTTATTCATTCCTCATGTAATTTATGAGTATATCATGATAACATAGGTATATATCTGGGCATATACCCAAGTAGAGTTGAAGTATTGCTTTGTAGTATTTCTTTTGTGGAACACTAGGATACCAACGAGGTCTCATGGTCCCTACTGAGTATCGTAATACTCACCCCTGCATGGTAAATTCCCACACCTTGTTGTGTCTTGTGTAGATAACGGTCATCATTGATCGAGGCTGAGAGATCCCCGACTAGACGGTACTCGGAGGTAGACCATTTGGCACGATGTTACCCATGGACTACTGATTGTGAGTTGTACCTACCCATTATGTGGGATCTATGGTGGAAAATCCATGAGATGCTTTCCACTTTTCATTTGTTTGTACTTTTCAGTTGTACTTGTAGTTTTCTAGTTGGGCATGTAGTCTGCCCCCTTTTTTATTTTCACTCTATTATTACAGTATTTTACTTTCTGGTTGTCTCTTATTGCATTATATTCCATTTTTTTGTACACATTTAAAGGAAATGTCCTCCCGTTATAAGGATATGAATTTTGAGTTCTAGTCGCCAGCCCTTGGCCTTTGGAAGGTAGGCTTGGGGTAGTCACGACATAAGCCTCGAAGGACATGTTGTGGAAATGTGGTTTCAGAGGAGTTGGATCTACTGAAGAACTATGATTCTGATATTTTCTATGTGGTAACAGATTTGTGTGTTATGGGTGTGGTTTTTAGTTTGGGGAATCTAGTGTTGGGGCAATGGCCCATATATCTATACACCAGGATCATGAATTTTGATTTTCGACTTAGTGCACAGAAACACTAATTGCGTGTGTTTTTGAAAAGTCTTTATTTTGCGCTCTTTGGGTAAGCTCACCATGTATAACTTATTAACCATGGCATAGCTGTTTTCTTCTAGGATACCACCCTGTAGACAGCTAGCTAGGATTTCAGAGATAGTACATGATGACGGCCCACCGAGCGATGGGGTCTCATTGTAGGGCCCTCTTTCAGCGTTATCACCTTTGGGGGGTGAACACGATGCAACACTACTCATTGGGTTGCCACTACCATCAGCCCCACCAGTAGAGGGTTCACGGTGACTGACCACATTTCAGGAGTTTCAGCGGTAGATACCTTCGAGGTTATGTGGTGAGATGGACTTGAAGGCGTTTAAGGACTTGATAGAGGCTCTTGTCAAAGTTTTCCAGTTAGTGGGAATACCAACAGACCTTATGGTGATCCTAGAATCTAGTATCATTCTGGAAGTATCATGGATATTGTGGAGATTTATTCTCCAGTTACATGGTGAGGTGAACCGTATCTGGGCGGACTTCGAGTGCCTTTTTAGGGTATAGATCATCCTAGAGACTCTATGCTTAGTGCTTATAAATGAGCTTCTACACTTATAGTAGGGCATCATGACTATGGCCTAGTGCTTAGCGAGGCTCACTGATCTCTCCCGAAACTCCACCGACATGGTACGAGACCGTTTAATAAGGTCTATTAGCATTGATTAGGGTCTCTGATGAGTCATCAGATCATAGATGATATCACATAGCATTTATATATAGGCTTGGGTGTTAGAGAGAGTGATTTAGGTAGAGAGCTTCATAGCTGGGCTGGCACTGACAGCGAGAGCCTCCACCAGATGTCAGGTAGTGGAGTCATCTACAGTAGGTAGTAGGTGGATGACATAGGGGACCAAGTGGGCCATACCTTCTAGTGGATGTCCTCAGGGTACATGGTCAGTCGTGCGAGGCTCTGGGGACTGAGGAGGAAAATTGAGGATAAGGTAGTGCTACATATGCTGCGGGGAGTGTCACATGGTTCACGACGTCCTAACTCGCTGTACGGAAAACCAGAAGACTGTCTAGGGGCTACCGAGGTAGAGGTAGAGATTCTATTAAAGTTTTACAAAGGTCACAGGTGGACGTGGAAGAGGAACTTTCCATACAGTAGGATGTGGGTGGTGATTCAAGGTTCTACTACCACCACATCGTGGTGGTTCACCACCACAACCAGGGGTAGGTGTATAGGGAAGTTCTCTTCTCTTGGTAGATGTGGCCTACGAAAACAGTGCTCCAAAGATGATTAGAGATAGGATCTATGTCTAATCCACCTTATTGGAAGTACATATAGACCCATGTTCCATCCACTCTTTTATTTATATGGAACTATTTTGGAGCTCAAAGAATCAGGTAGAGCTGTTAGCTGAATCCTTAAGGCTAAAGACTCCTACAGGAGATGATTATAGAATTAAACACTAGTTCTATCCATGTGAGCATACTCTTGGAGGAAAAATCATTGGTTTGGATATTCTAGTAGCGGCATCGGGGCCTTACAAAATCATATTGGGTATGGGCTGGTTATCCACATTTTAAGCCCATATTGACTGTATTAGGCATAAAATGTGGTGTGTCTGTGAGGAAGGGACCAGGTTCTCCTTCACCAGCTTTAAGGTAACCTTTTCAGCATAGAATGGACTTACCTAGAGGAGTTTTCTATATATCACACATCTTTTTTACAACCTTACAATCAGATCAATTGTTGTCGAGAGTCCAATCTATCCTGTATTGGTGGACCAATATGCAAATGTCTTTCCTGATGATGTTATGGGACTACCTCCAACAGATAGTTAGAATTTTACATCTAACTATACACCAAGATGACACATATATCTACACGTGATTATCGTATGGCTAATGAAGAGATTCTTGAGTTACGATTAAAGTAGGGGGACTTATAGAGGAAGGGGTTCATAAGGCGTAGTCTTTCTCTGTGGGTAGCCCTGATTTTGTCTTCCAAGAATCTAGACGAGAGATTATGACTGTGTGTGGACTATTGGAACCTGAACCAGGTGACCGTGAAGAAAATTTATCCAATTTTGTGGATTGATGATCTTTTTGACCTCTTGACGGGATCTCAATGGTTTTTGAAGATAATACTTTAATCATTATATCATAATATCAGAGTACGAGATGAGTATGTGGAGATGATGGCCTTTATATGTCGGAATAGCCACTATGTGTTCTTGTTTATTCCATTAGGCATGACCGATGACCCAACAATGTTCGTTGGACTCCTAAATAGGATCTTTTATCCATACCTTGATCGCTTTGTTATGGTGTTCATCGACTACATCTTGACACAATATGTGGCAGAGAAGGATCATGAATATCATCTAAAGTTTTTATTGGATACACACCAAGATCACTGAAATTATTTTTAGCTCTCTAAATTCATGTTCCTGATAAGAGAGGTCCACTTTATGGGACATTTTTTCTCGGATGTCGGCGTTGCAGTGGATCCAGCGATGATAGAGGTTTTACTTGCATGGGTGACACCAATAAGTGTGACCGAGATACGGAGTTTTCTAGGGTTTTCTGGATACTACCAGTGATCCTTGCTTGACATTTATAGAGATGGAAAACCCATTTTAGATTTGACTATGAAGGGATATCCCTTCATATGGATAGAGAGATGCCAGTAGACTTTTACAGAGCTGAGGTAGAGACTGACGAGTGCCACCATATTGAGGCTGCTAGAAGAGGGCATTGGGTATGTATTATATTGTGATACATCAAGGACCATACATGGGTCTGTCATGATGTAGGAGTGAGTAGTGATCTCCTACGGCTCACGATAACAGAGGCAACATGATTAGAACTATGCTACCCATGACCTAGAGTTAGAAGGAGTTGTCTTCGTCTTGAAGATTTGGGGGCATTACTTGATGGGTGCACATTTTATAGTCCACTATAATCACAAGATTTTTTAGTATATCTTCTCTCATAAGGACCTGAACATGAGACAACGACGATGGATATAGTTCCTGCAAGACTATGACTTTGAGATATTCTATTCTCCTGGGAAGGGGAACTTGGTAGTAGATACACTCAGCAAGAGGTCTGGTTTGCAGCTACATAGTGAGGAGACAGAGAAGCTAGCCATGTTGCATATATCCTTCCTAGATAAAGATAGAGAATCATACCTCAAGTCTATGAAAGTCACTCCCCCACTCATTCAGCGAGTCAGGGAGGCTCATTTTGGTGACATTGACTACGAGGATCGATGTTCTCAAATATCAACAGGATCAACACATGAAGGATTTTCTGAAGGTGGGGAGCACATTGTCCTCTTTAGAGGACATACCATGGTACCAATGGTGCTACGAGAGGAGGTGTTGAGGGACTTCAATACTTACCCTATGGTTGTACATCCTAGTGTGGGGATGATGTATCAGCACCTCCGGCGTCATCACTGGTGGTCAGGGATGAAGAAAGAAGTGGAATAGTTTTTTTCTTAATGCCTCATTTCTATACAATTTAAGGCAAAGGATCAGGTTCCGGTTGGTTTAGAACCACCACTAGAGGTTCTAGAGAGGAAGTGGGAAGGAATCTCTATGGACTTTCTGAGAGGGATTCAACGTACATACAGGGGACCTGATTCCATCTGCATAATCATTTACATACTCACCATGTCGTCCCACTTCCTACCTATCCAAGAGAAGGGATCAATAGAAGGATTTGGATTACATTACATACAGAAGATTGTGTGACTCTATGGAGTTCCATCGATGATCGTCTATAATCGTGATGCATGATCCACATCAATGTTGTGGAAGGGATTATAGGAGGGGTTTGAGACTCTGCTACTTTTGAGAACAACCTTTCATACTCTAATGTTTGTTAGACTAAGCGGACCATACATACACTAGAGGACATTCTTCATTCTTGCATCCTAGATTTTTTCCATAGTTGGAAGGATCACATTCTCTTGGTGGAGTTCGCATACAACATCATTTATAACTCCACCATCGATATGGATCCATTTGATTCCGTGTAAGGTTGATAATGCAGATCACCTATATGAAAAAAGACCCTGGGGAAATAACACGTATGGATCTAGAGTTGGTACGGGATATCACTGAGAAGGTTCATATCATCAAGGAGTGGATGAAGAGAGAGAAGACATAAGTCTTATGCTAACATGAGACATAGTACTTTCAGTTTTATGAGGGGGCCACATATTTTAGTGAGTTGCCCCTCGGTGGGGACTACGTAGATTTGGGAAAGGTAGAAAGCTATCACTGAGGATTATTAATCTATTTTTGATACTTCAGTAGATTGGTTTGGTGGAATAACGCTTGGAATATCCACTGTAGGTGGAGAGGGTGCACAACATCTTCCACATATCACAACTGAGGAGATACGTGCATGACCCATCTCACATCATTGACCATAAAGAGATGTAATTTGATGTTAAGACATCATAAAAGGAGGTTCTAGAACAAATTGATGACCAACAATAGTGAATCCTTTATGGGTGATCGATACCTCTGGTTAACGTTCACTGGCCGCACGAGAACCTCTAGGAGAGCACATGGGAGCAGGAGGCTCAGATTCGTGGTCAGTACCCCCATTTCTTCCTTTAGTCTATGTTGAGTATTTTGGGGATGAAAAGACCTATGGTGGGGAGAATGTAAATACCCAGATTTTCCATATATTTTTTTAATTATATGGAAATATTATGAGTCTGCAAAAAATAAAGGCACGTGATTCCAAGGCCTAGAGTGCCCAAAATGAATGTCTGAACTTTTTTAAGGTTTGTTCAGAAAATGCATGAGAGGCATTTTCAATCTTTTTAGCTAGTGATCATATTAATAATGTGAGGGAACCATTGAATCCGTAGTTCCAAGATTCTCTTAAGAGAGGCTTTATGTTGATAATAATAGGTCATGAGAAAATGTTATGTTTTGTGAATTTTTAAAAGAAATAAAATAAAATGAAATTATTTTTTTATTTTCTTTCATTTCCTTCAACGGAAAAACGATGTGTGGGACCGAAGATGTGTCAATAAATTAGATGGTATTACCTTTAATTTCTATGTAACATTATCATTGGATAATTGGGAAGCATCCTAATTAATGATCCCTCGTTAATTCCCAACACCGTTAGACACCCCCCTATGTTATTTATATTGAGCTTGGGGAGAGGTGTCAGCATAGCTTCAGCAACGAAGTGATGAAGAAGTTACGAGATGACATACACTTGGAGGATGGATCCATTTCCAGCAATCGGTGACAAGAAACACTGAAACCCTGAATTGAAGGACAACATGCAAGTGGTGTTGTTGTAAGCCTATGGAGGGAAAGAATATCATCGACCCACATTCAAAAGTGGTTATTCTCCAATGGGTTAATGAGGTAGGGGTTTAATTCTTATTTATTCATATGAATTTCATAATCCCTTAATTTCATCTTCATCGTAACGATCTAAGAATGAGTGTGTGGGTATAATGATCCCATCCCCCAACCCTCCGCGATTTGCAACCCTTGCGTTTTCTGTGGAAGACCGATGATGCAGTGGCACCGACCAGCTACGAAGGAAGCGGAACACCAATGAATGTGACCCCCCTAACACTGGATTGTTGGCCACCACGAGAAAACCTACAATCCACCTCGGGCCGGACTACGCCCCACTATGGTCGGGCCGCACTCCACTGTGGGCAAGGACACGTTCTTAGTGGTCCACGTGCATTGTGAGCCTTGGATGACTTCTGGGCTACACACCTAGCGGGCCATGCCCCTCTTACGGGCCGAACTGGCATGCCTGACTAGAGGGCCGGGCCACCCCCTTGTAGGCCAGGCCACCCTTTGCAGTCCGCAGGCATGTATTTTTGTAATGTACTGAATATTAATACTAAATTATGTAATATCCTAGAATGTCAATCCTTGGTTTCAGTATTCAAGGTGATGGACTAAATAATAAAGGAAGAATTTTTTTCTAGCCATTCACATGTTAATAATGTGGGACGATTCATCATATGAATTTAATGGATGGGATACAGAAATTGTTCATCAGTGGGATAGATATCCATTTTGGTCAAAAATTTAAACTAGATATGATGAAGGCGACATTTATTATAGAATAAATGATAGAACCTCCTAATTTACTTATCGCGATCCACGTCAACTATTTATGGGAGAGAGGGAAATGTGGTGTCCAGGAAACTAAACCACATGACATAAGCTATAATCATCATCAGTATCCAACAATGAAATCAGAGGAAGTGAAATAATATTATTTCCAACTTCTAAGATAGAAAATAAAAAACTTATAAAAGGTACACATCCTATTAAAATTAGAATAAAAAATAATTATATGATTTTGGTTTTTGTATTTTAATTATATCCTATATGTTTTCTAAAATTTCTCTGACACCACACTTATACCTTGATGTAGATATAGTTGAAAAAAACTCTAGTGATGTGATCAGTGCATCACATTTGTCAGAATATTTTCCTATTAGAATCTATTAGAAGATGCATATATATATAATCCTATATTATTTACAATAGTGTAATTTCAATATATAATGAGAAGTTGATTACTATGTGTGAATATATATAACATCATCTATTGGGAAATGAATAACTGTTTCTATAATTAAAATAATCTTTTACTATAATAATGTTGTAAGGAATATCATGATTGTCCATTCGAAAATGACTCAAATATATGGCTGTTGGTAACCAAAAATGATACATACCATGATAAATTGGAGGAGAAAATTGAATGTATGGACTTTTAGGATATTCCCAACTAGAGGAAATTCAGTTTTGTATATACAAAATAGTTACCCAAAAATCCACCAGCCCACGAGGAAGAGTTCATAATTTATTTTGTTCCCAGATCTACTCCTATCACCAAATGACCATATAGGATAGACCCAATAAAATTGGAGGAGATATTCAAATAGCTTCATGAGAATTTTTAAAATGGTTTAATAATCCCCAATTCATTTAAATTGGGTGATCTAGTGATATTCCAATATATAGATGGATCAATATAGCTATATTTTGACAATTTTGAGCTCAATATGATCCTTAATGAGAACATGTTTCCCCTTATTGGGATTTATGACTTGGTCAATAAACCCATAAGAGATAAGATATTCTCAATGGTTAATATTCATTATGGATATCATCAACTAAACGAATAGTTTATGATTTTTAGAAAATAATATAATGTACATGGTTTCAACACTATGAAATCATAGTGTTGCACCTCAAAGATACTAATTCTACAAAAATAATCATGTATTTGTTGAATAGAATATTGAGAGACTATCTGGAAATATATTTTATTCTCTACATTGATTTCATTCTAATTTAATATAATTTTTTTGGAGAAATATGAAGACCATATATGAAATGTTTTGAATACATTAATAAATTAAATCACTTATTAATTTTATAAATTATAAATTTTTTGTGTAGAAAGTTATATTCAAGGTGAATGATATCACATGAGTGTGAACTTTACAAGTCCCTTAAAATAGGGATATTTAAGAATGGAACAAATCATCATGTGTCATATAAATCCTTAGTGTTCCTTGCTTATATGGGTATTGTCAAATTATTTAGATAATTTATTTCAATTATATATCCCACTGTCTATGTTTGACAAGAAATGATTCTTTTTTTCCCATATGGAAGAATATTGGGATTGATTTTTGGAATTCAAAATTTGGATAATCAATACACTGAAACTCACACTATCATCAAGTGGAGATAATTTTCCGATATAAAATGATGCATCAATTAAATTGTTAGGTTTTTTAATAATTAATAATGATAATGTGATAAAATATCCCACGTGATATTTAATGATCTATAGGAAGAAAAACCCAACCCATGACATATAGTTAACAACTATGATATCTATATTCATGGTTTTATGATAGTACTCATATGGTTAAATATTTTAATTACATATGAGTAAAAATAGTCTATAGTATATATTCAAATAGAAAGAGCTCAATATTAATATTTGGAGTAGATCATGGTCTATGATTACTCTATTCACTAAAACCTTGGAAGAGAGATAAATGTAGTCGATTCTCATAGAAAAAAAGAACATTATACTCTATCTATTATGAGGATTGATAATGAACATATCATCATTGATATGAAAAGGATCTATCTAGAAATCATAATGATTGGAATTACTTCATACCATTATTAAATGATTTCCCAACTATATCTCTAAGAGAATTACCAGGATATAAAAATAGATCATCTAGATATTAAAAAGAAGGTAGAATAATTAAAGGAGGGGAATAGTCATAAATTAAACATCAATTAAAATGATATTATCTGATTTAGAACTAGTATTTAAATTACTTCAACACTTTAGGTAAAGAAAGAGTAATTAGATATTACACATAGATCATATTTATCAATCCATCATGGATGTATCAATATGTATTATGGTAATAATGAGTAATTCATTTATGAAAATATGAATAAAAAGATACCTATATACAAATAAATGTGCATAGGAGGTCAAAATTTTATAACATAGTGAGAGAAGTCCATGGGTATGATGTAACAATTTCCAAAATGCATATAAAAACTGGATATCTTCATTATGGACAATGTCCCTAGTAACGTGATGATATCCAATGTTTGTTAGGTTATATTTGTTTTGGTGGATCTATTAACCATGTATAGCAACATTATTTTGATTTGGTAATATATTTTTTGGATAAACATTTCTAGATACATGGAAAAGAACTATTGGGTCTATATGAGGAGTATCATTTGATCATCATTGATTGTGATCCATGATTTACATCCAATTTCATGAGATGTCCTCAATATTTTAATGACACTTAATTGAATTTCCATATATCCTATCACCCAAAAATTTATGTCCAATATTATATATCCATTCAAATAGATATGTAATTAATGATATATTTATTAATTGAATTTAAATGATAATGGGATAAAAACACCTATTAAATTAGTTATTATATCATAAAATCTTCATCTACTCTATTAAAATGGATCCATATGATGATCTATATATATATAAATACCGAACTATTACAACATCTTATGAATCTATTGAATGAAATCTAAATGGTACTGATATTATAAGACTGATTCTAGAGATGGTTTAATATATCCAACAACATATCAATGATTATTTGAATTGGAAGAAGTGATATGTTTTTAGCCATCCAAAGGATATGATGTTGGATGTTAGAGAAAAATTTTACCTTATAATATCAATATAGAGTATAATTACATGATTTTTAATGAAAAGGAAAATTATACCTAGGTATTTTATCCCACATTGAGATTCTTGATCACATAGTAGTAGTGGACAGTCATAAATCACAACAACCAAACATTCCTCAATATCAAGACGTGTTCCTTGTTTCTCTAAATAGAAATAACAAACCTGATACATCAAATGTACTAAATCATAGGTGGTAAAACTGTATTATCTCATCTCTTATGAGGATATATTAGTAATTTTCAAGGATTATAGACAAAATTTTTAACGAAACACATAAATTGGCCTTGTAAAATATTTGTAAAGAAAGCATAAATATGATGACTTTATTTGAAAAATAGAGGAAATAATGAAACTGATGTACCCTTATATATTATCAAGATATAATATGTGTTGATATTTCTTGAAATAAATCTCTATAATGGTGAAAAATATATGTACCAAAACATCATAGATTATATTTTTTTGATTAATTAATATGTGTTGTAATATATTTTGTTTCAATATAGACATGCATAACTATGTGAAACTAATAATATATTATTATTTTAATTTATATGATTAATTTATATATAAAATAATATACTGTGGATTTCCAAAAATATAGAATTGGTGATAAAATTAAAAACTATATAATTAGAATGGGAAAATTTTGATCCCTCTAAATTGTCAGAATTAGTGCCCCCATGAACAACATTATAGACAAGAAACAAATGACAATTGAGATCATTGAAAAGGAAAATATGGAATCAAATGAAGAAGTAACTGAATAATGTTGTAAGAAATGTTTTGGAAATTTTATGAGGTTATATGATAGTTAGTATAGGAATGTGACTATTAAGAGTAGTAACACGACCTTTTAGAATAATTACCATGTCATGGGTATAATAATTTGAGCTCAAATAATATAATTTAAAATCTTATAATAGATATTAAAAATTTCATTTTAATTGATAAAAATAAAAATATTAATATTCTACAACATATATATCATATTAAAAACAAAAACATAAAATAAAAGCTCTTTTTTAATTAATTTTATTTTAATTTTTTTCATAAAAACCCCACATTTTGAAAATAAAATTATAACTACATATTATATAAATAATTACATATTTATTATAATCATCACATAAAAATTAAAAATGTTAAATTTTTTATAATATTCTAAAATATATAATATATAATGATAATTAAAAAAACTCTTCAAAACGTCACATATTTTATGAAAAACTTAAGACAAAATATAAGATTATTGAAAAATATATAACTATTAAAAAAAATAATATTATTTATATTAATGGTTCACTATAGAAAAGTAATATTAGCTTCAAAACCTAAATTATTCCCCAATTTTAATTTATAATATAATTCATGAAAGTAATATTTTTATATTTTTCATTATACCCATTTAATTACTAGAAAACCCAATTTAAAAATGGGTTAAATACCCTGAATACATTTTTAAATTTATAAATGATTCTTATTTTCAAAACTATCACTACTATATAGTTTAACATGAATATATTATTTAATTCGTAATTTTTAATGAAAAATACCACTTTCCCCAAGGGGGAGCGCGAGGTGGTGATAGGCTTCTGTTTGTGTAGGTGCGGTGAATGTAGAAGTAGATCATCATGGGATGGGAGAGGTGAAGCGTGGAAGGGTGGTTTCCAGTAGGCTGGCCGGTGGTGGCAGCATGATGCGATCAAGGTGGGACCACAACGAAGGGATCCCACAGCCACAGGGGGAAAATGGTGATGACCAGGGGTCCACGACATGAGGTCGAGGCTGTGAAAGCCGCATGAATGCGGCTCAGTAGAATTGAAGGCCCACAACGATTCTATTTCAAAAACATATAGGGATAGAACACATATTCCATGTGGTCAAGGTGGGCTAGAACATGCAGCATAGCTGGCCAAGCCTAACTAGATGAGATATTTCAGGTCAGGTGGATCCGGGTCAGGCCGGGTTGGGTCAGGTTGGGTCTGGCTGGTCGGATCATACCCGTCCCAGACCTCAGTTGAACAGTTTCATATAAAAATCCATAACATATAAAAAGAGCGTATTTTTTATGATCTGTTTGTGACATTGGGACCCTTATGATGAGATAGTAATTTTAAGATACTCTATGTGAGATTTTGATGAAGTTGGTGTAGATGCTAATGGCATGATGATTATGTTCTCCTGGAACAATTTTCATACAAGCATAATCCTGTATTTTTCTTTGACTTGGTGACTACATGAAATGGGGGATGAATCAACCATCTATGCTACATGGGCAATTGACACTCCATGTTCCATAAATGCTTTGTGTGACATCCATGTTCCACACCACATCAACTCTCTAGTTATTATTTTGGATTCAGGGTCCATCGTCGCTTTTTTGCGCCATCAATGCTCAGTGATCAATTGACTCTCTATGAGCAATCAATGCTTTACGATCCATTAAAACATTGTGCATCCTCGACACTCTATGATTCATTCCAAATATTAGATCTATAATCTAAAACTGAAAATCCTTCTCTTCGTGATTTAGACATAAACCTCTATGAGATGACTATAATTATTTAACTTCATTTGAATCTTTTTTTGTGTATTAATTGTCTTCAATTTGTGCTATAATTCATATATTTCTTAGTGGTATTTACTTTTGGGTTTTGGGGGGTCCATCTAAGTATTGTTTTACTCATACCTATATGGGATTTTCCTGTACATGTCATGTCTTGTGAAGACGAATGATTCATTGAAAATGTTCTAAGTAGATTAAGACTCGGTTGTAACAACTTGACCCCAGCTATGAAGAGTCGATACTTTGTAACATAATATTGGCATGATATAAATAATCAAGTCCCAAAGGGCCTATCAGTTTAGTAGTAATCAAAAATAGATTACATACATATGTTCAACATTACAATGTGAATAGAAATACACAATAATTTATTCGATTAGAAACTTCAAATCCTCCTAGATATTCCTGCAAGTCACTCATAACTAACATCTTCATATCCTGTGAAAATGAAACATAATAAAAGGGTGAGCTCAAATGCTCAGTAAGAGTAGGCAATATAGTGGAAGATAAGATAAACATTAGGCATATTGAATAATAGAAAACACATTGCCTTACAAATAATAAACATGAATAATTTATGGAAGGAGTATGAAATGATTAAATAATTCCATAATAAAACATAGTCATGGAAATTCTACTAGTAAAATAACCAAATGAACCATTAATATTATTTTCATAATGAGGGAATTCATAATTTCGTTCATTCGGAAACATTTTTTCAAGGTCTCGGACAAGATGTCCAAAAATTGTTAAGGCCTCAGCCAAAACCATATATAAAAATGGAAATGTTCTCGGCCAATTCCACATCTAATTGTCTCATGATACCTACTGATGCACTAAGAAGTTATAGTGGTCTCCACTAGTCACTTACTAAGTCTAATTCATTCATAATATGAAAAGTTTTAAACATAAAATAAACATTCGTATTAAAACAAGCTTAAAAATTGTCATTACATTATCCATAAATTATAAATGGTATAAAAATAACATATCAGTGGTCAAACATATCACAAAACCATCAATATATTAAGTGAAAAACATATTCCATGAATAAATTAAATTCTAAAATCTTCATCAGAGGCCCCGATTAGGTAGTACTACTACTCAAATCCATGATGTAATTATTTATTTATTTAATAAATATGACTTTTTATATAATCTTATTTATGGATCAAATTTTGAATAATTCAAATAACAAGGTAGAAATTATTTTCAGAGACTAATAAAACAACCAAATAAACATTTTAGGGTTCCTACTATGGGAAAATTTCTTTTTCATCCATTTGGGATACTTGATACATCATGTGTAAAAAATGACCTCCAAAAAATATTAATTATGTTTTTTAGCGACACCCACTCCAATTTTAATAACATCCCTTTAAGAAAAAACATAAAATATTTAAATAAGAATATTGTAAATCTACATTGTCAAGAATAATTACCTTTGTTTGAACACACATTACAATCTTTTAATAGAATGATATCTATGATAACACATGAAACATCTTTATAGTAATATAATATCCATTATTACAACTCCCAGTCGAGTTTTTATCATCGTGTTTAGTTTGAATCAAAAAATCTAATTATAGTTTCCAAAGACATAAATTATCTAAAGAAAAAATTTAAATAATTTAATATTTGATTATCCCCTACATCCAAAACCATTTCTTAAAGTGTTACTTTTATTATCCTTAAAATCATAAAAATATACTTCACCATAAATGATATGTAGTAATATGTAACAAAATTGATAAATGAACACATAATACCCACCATGTTATGGTTGATATCATATGAAACCTCTTATTGGAATTTTACAATCTCCACCATTAAGACTATTATAGTTATAAATAAACAATAAATAGACAATATGTCATGGGAAAATCTAATTAAAAACCTAAAGATCTGAATCTGACCCCATTTGAGTTATTCTAGATCATCCATTTTGGGATTCAAAAAGCTACACACTATCTCCTATTGAAAAAGAATACAAATATATTCATTTAAAATTAGATTGAGGGTGAATAAGACCATCATACATTACAGAAAAATAAATTTTCTAATTTCCAAACAAAATAAATATAATATACAGTAGTAAAAATAAACTGCATGTGTTTTTTCATCTCTTTTGAAAACATTTCCAATTGAGAAATTCAAGAAATAGCACAAAGTTCCACAAGATAACTATTAACATTCTTGTAGCTGCCATTAGCAGAATTAACCTTAATCTGAGCTGGATATTCTTAACTAGATTACATAACCCTATTATCTCTAGATTTAAGTGATATTCTAATTAAGAAGGTGTATATAAAACCATATATCTTGTGAACCAAAATTTATAATTGGGATGAAATCACTAAATGTTAGAAAAAAACATAAACTATGATGGAAGTTCTCTATTAAGAATCTTATCACACAATGAGGTATGTGTGATCAAAATTATACATTGATAATAAAAAAATATCAAAAAGGGAAATATAAAATTCACATAATGAAGTTAAATTGTCATATGAACCTCAGGAATAATTACTTTTGTCCATAAAATAATAATATATGATCAAATAGGGGAAAATTTTGATAATAACACTATTATAAAAATCATATAATGAAACCGATTATTGAAAATAGTAGAATACTTTACTTATAAAAAAATTATATTAAGAGTTATGATTATAATTCACTATTACTAGGGTTTATAAGGCAACATAATGAAAGGAAACAAATCATATGTTTCACTAAACTAGGTTTCAATTATCAAAATATATCCACAAAAACACATTGGCTAATATTATGTAATGTTTCAAGCCTCTTCTAAGCCCAAATTTTGTATCTTATCAAGAAATCATATGTTTTTTATATCTATAGGCGAATCTAGGTGTATTATGATGTCAAATAGTATTTCCCATCCTAGATACTCTCTTTGAATTATCAAAATTAACAAAAAAATGTGTTAATAAATTCATTATGAATCATCCCTATGAGTACATAATTTTGTTTTTAATAATACACATAGTTATCCAAATATTCTTGAGTCACTATAAAGGTATAAAACTATATAATTATGTATTCCTCATCAACAATACCAGAAAAAAAATATATCATAAAAATGGATTAAAAAAGGAAATTATATTTCATTGTTATAATTATTTTTAGAAAAATTTTATATGAACATATTTTTGTACCATATATGTGATTCAATAAGGATTGAAAATATGGTTCGATGGTTCTCAAATCAAAGAGAATTCATGTGACAATAACACTGACCATACCTCAACCAATGGAGGACTCATGATTCCATGGATAATATAGAACCTATAATAATTGATCTATCATAGAAACAACTCAATATGGTTATTTTTTACTGACTAAATAGGATCTTAAAAATTGTTTAAAAATTTACCCATAGGTAGAAATAGAATATAATATATGTCCACTTAGAGGGAAATGATATCACATAGTTTAAACTCTAGATAAAAAACACACCAATATACATAACAAATGTATCCTTACACATATAAATAGGATCATCATTACCTATCCTCTATTTATAAGTTCTATATTTTATAGTCTCATAATTTTTAGATCAGATGTGCTCGCATTGATTGAGGTATGTCTGGTTATGATAATGCTAGAATGAGATATAGGATCAAAAATAACCTCTAATGGACTAAATTACCATCTTAATCATTCCATGAAATAAAATACTGATGATTTAAAGAATACCATCATTTTTCTGATTTTTATTGAATGAAAACACCATCATCATAATCAATTTTGTGATATATAGTCTTTAAATAAAACTATATTCATTTAGATATATTATTCAAAAATTCAAAATCATGACATGATAATATCATTAACCATAAAATTTTAAATAGAAAACTAGGAATCAAACTACTATACTGCCACTAAGATATGTTCCAACCAACCAAGATAACACTTGGTATATGGATATGTTGAGTGTTTCAGTATATGGTTTCCTTTAATATCATAGGTAGTAGTGGTAGGAAGCACTATATCCATATATACCAGGTGGATTTATCACATAACAACCTATAAATGATTTGATATTCGAAACTCAAAAATAAAAATAAAAAATACTATAAATAGAAATCTAATCAAATTAGATGTCTAAAAAATGAATTTATTAAAAATGGATAACTTATATAATTCCACTATGACCAATATAATTAGAAAATATGCATGATATAACATATAGTTACAAAAATATCTACATAATTTTTATCTCTAAAAATCTAGAGTGACTACAAGAATTTAAATAATTAGATATAATATTTTTCATCTACTATTAGATGTTTCCATGTGATCATTCCATTATCTTTATAAATTCCACCATCTCAACAACTATGCAATCCATATTTTAACTATTCATCTATTCACAAATACATTATCTGTGGGAGTGAGGATTATTAAGGGTTTAATATAAATATGTTGAAAATGATTTTTATAAATAGAATCTAATTAATAAAAAAATAAATTATATCAACTCATTAGAATAATGACTTCAAGAAAACCAGAGTAAAAATTTATGGAAATTAAACATCAGAAAATATATAAGTCACCAAACTCAAAAACATGGCACAATAACTATTCATATCCTATTAGAATATAGGAAAACAATGGTATCCATAATTAATGTGGTTTCAATAGAAGTCTTCTTATATTTTGGGTGTTACTTGAAGGAATCTACATAAGGAAGAATAAGTACAAATAACTCTAAAATATATGTATATATCCTTACTAATCTACCCAGATGTTGTGAGCATTATGTATCCCAATTAAATTAATCAAAGGGGTCCCACACACCACAAATATATGCATGTAAATCATATGTGTACCAGACTATATTTCATAAAGAATATATATCATTATCCATAGTGGTTGAATGGTAAGCCCTATTGGAGAAGAACCAACACCCAATCACATTGGGTAGTACAAAACACAATTGTATTATAGTGAAATCGCACATTTATTGGTTTGAGGTATTATTAAACCACATGACCTAATAGAGGACCCATAATCGAAAATTTGTTATCCCAGACCCTAAATAGATGGGGTTCATTAAAATACATACTACATAAATCGTTCCTAGAACATACCCTCGAAATCTCACTAGAGGTGTAACTAATGAATCACATGCTCTCTATCACTACCTCTATGACTATAATGAATATTATCATACTATATACAATTTATGGAAACATTAGATTATAAAAATATATATTATATCATTTAATATGTGGAGAATGACCCATAACGAATTTCTTATGTGGCAATTTCTTACACCCAGATGAGAAAATATGAAAAGTAATAAAAAATGAAATTTCCAAAGCATATAGATTAATTAATATGATTGTAAGGTTACTAATTAAATAAAAAATGAAACATCATACTTTTTTTCTTGAGAAATCATCATACATGGGTTTTCCCATTAGTGTACATAATGTGGTGTATTACATGGATTACAAGGCATGTATCCCAGATACACTTAGATAATCTATCTTGAAAAATAGAATGTGTTATCAATTGAAGAAGTACATGTTTAATTCTTTATGGGTTAATATACATGAACTACTGAATCATAACTCATGTCCATCAAGTCAATGCATTATTATTTATTTTTTTAACTATTATATTATATCAAAATCCATTACCACCAATGATAATAATAATGGAAATTTTTTTATTATAAATCTCTATATGTCAATATGGAATCTGATTTTTTGTTCTATAGTTACGATATAATTATTGTTTAATATATTAATCCCATTATATAATATTTTTATTATTTTCCTATTTATTACAACATTATAAAAAATTTATCGATTAAATGTCAAAGAAAATAAATTTATTTGGGATCACTATGTTAAGTAGTAATTATTATTAATTAAATAAAAATTAATTTCCATACAATCATCACTAATGAATAATAAATTTTTCAAGTAAAACATTTTATAAACTTGAATTAACAGTATACAATATTATTTATTTTTATAGTTTATGTTATTTTATATGTAAGAATAATAATAATAGTATTAGTATAATTAGTATAAATTTTACATTTAAAAAAATATATAAAACAATAATAATTAAAAAATATTTATTAACAAATTCAGTAGTATTTTAAAAATTGTAATTTTAATAATAATAAAATAAATTATTATTATTATTATTATTTCTATTTCATTTACGAATTTTATAATTATAAATCATAACAATTACAACCATATTTAATTATATAAAATAGTTTTAATGAATGTTTTTTATCCAACCAGCTTATTTTAGAATTTATCAATTTGTAACTTTTTATTTATATTTTTACATTTAGTATAACATGTATAAGTATGAGTTTCATTCACAATAACTAATATTTCAATAATTATATGAAATATACTTCATAATTATTTTTATAACGATAAAAATATTTATTACAATTTGAATAATCTAAAATATAATATGAATATAGGAATAGATTCTAAATAAACAATTATTCAGTTACCCCCACAATGATTAAACATTAATCCAAATAGAATAAATGGGTTTTAATGATCAAACTATTAAATTAAAAAACATTAATGAAATGATTATAATGTATCAATGATCTAAATTTTTAAATTACTATTTCATTGGATTATTTTGGTTGAGATTCTCATTTTAAGATATATACCTCATAGGTAAATTTTATAAGAATTACAATTTATTTTTATATTAAATTATCATTCCCCATGATTTCTACATGTAGAGTAATTTCTATGAAAACTACATTAAACTAAATTATAGATTTTATTACATAACATAAATATATCTATTATTTTTGTTGATCAACATGCCCATTTTGATTATATTTTAAATAATTTCCCATATTGATAAATTTTTACTGAGAATATACAAATAGCAATAATTATCTTCTGTTGGGCCAATAAAAATAATCTCCATTTAATTAATAAAATATGTTGTCATAGAAATTCATAAAAAATTACATTCATTCTCCCATAAAATATTGTTTTTATAAACGACACACATAGTCTTAATATAATCTAGAACACACAATAATAAATATGTTTTGAATGAAATTAAATTATAGAGAATAATGATCAGTAGCACAGATCCGGGCTAGAGATGTGTATACCTTAGTAGCTCCATGTACAAAGAACTGATAAATTACAACAATTGTTAGTGCTAGGTTAAATCATTGATATTTGTAAATTTAATATGTGTTGAAAATAGAACTGATAATGTGGTACACTTTATCAGTGCTTTTTTTCTTCTGATAAAGTGTATATTTGCCAGTGAAAATTTTAGCATTGATAAAACTTTAAAATAATAAATCTTATTAATTCATATACAATTATTGTATTTATAATAAAAAATAATGTTACATATGTAGATTATTTTACCGAATGGCCCAAAGGCATTCATATTTATTGATTTTGATAACCCATCTTTCAAGGGATAAGGGGGAACCCATAAAAGGCCCATAGGCTCAGATATTACATGGCTCGTAGGCTTAAGTGATTACAAAAGCCTATGGTCACATGGAATTCAACTACACTACAACTACAAGGAACTACCCCACCCCGACATCTACATTTGTGATGGTATCTCTCTGCCTTCCCATTTCCGTTTAGCTTGGCTTCCCGTGGAAGCACAGGCTGGTCCCGATGGTGTAGCCATACCTCTCATTCTTCCAATTCCATTTGGTTCTTCTCTGGGTGAGTGTACTTACTCTAAATCCTCCTATGGGGCTGCTTATTTTTTTATTGTTTGTCTGGGGAAAATGCACATATCATGAGGCCCGAAAACATTGATGTGGCCTGAAGGACTTAAAGGTGGACTGAAATCCTTACTGACCCGAAGGCCTGGGTGGACTAAAGCCCTTAAGGACTCTAAGCCAAAACCAATGACACATGGTGAATAGTTCTGGATGCTACATTACCGAACTGTACCTGCTACAGTACCCAAACATTACTACTACAATACCGCACAGTACTTCTACAATGTCTGCTACAGTACCCACAAAATTAGGCCTCCACCTGGTTTTGAACCTCCATCTCGTGGATTTACTTATCGACCCTCACCACCTAGGCTATGGCTCAGGTGAATATAAACATCAATTAAAAAATTCCTCTTTATAATTAATATAAATATGATATATTATAATATACATCTTTTAATAATTCAAATATATATATATATATATAATGTTTTTAAAAAAGTATTTGTATGTTTACAAATAAATAAATAAAATTATAAATAATTATAATATTATGATACTTTTTTATAATGATAAATATATTTATTATATTTATAAATATATATAAATAAATTTTAAATAAATTTATTTATAATTATAATTATAAATAAATACGGATTTATTTAAATAAATATGTCTTAAATGAATATATATATATATATATATTGAGATAATGATGACATTGGTTTCCATTATTTATGTTTATATAATGATTCATGAGTATAATTGATCAAATATGACCATTTATTTATTTTTGGACATGGTTGTGAGTTATGTTATAAATGTCATTATAATATATATTATGATGATGAGCACATGTATATGTTATGTATTCAACATTATGAATGTTAATTAATAAATTGACACTCATATGATTCATTAATGTTATACCAATGTACTTATCATTCTTTCATAAATAATAAGTTAATTTAAAAAAATATATATAAATAATGAATATATTTATTAAATATTTATTTGTGAATTTTTAATTTTCTCAAAATAATTTCTATATTTATTTTACTATAAGTATTATTACATATATATATATATATATATTTTATTATAAAATTATATTAATTAAATTTATTATTATTATTTAATATATATATTAATATATTTTTATTCATATATATATATATATATATTTATAAATATATAAAAATATTTATAAAAATATATATTTATAATTATAATTATAAATATATATATTTATATGTTTTTTTATAAATTTAAAATAAAAATAGAAATATCTATACTGATAATAATTATATATATATATTTATTTTTTTAAATATATTTATATATATAAAAATATTTATAAATATATAAAAATATATATAATAATATATATATATATATATTTTATTAATTATAAATTTATAAAAATATATTTATTATATTTATTATATTTATTATTTTAATTATAAAAATATAAATATATATCGATAATCATAAATATAAATAAATAAAAATTAATTTTAATAGTTATGAAATTATAATAAATTTTTTTATTATCTATATTAATTATAATTCAAATGATTTTTAAATAAATATATGATTATTTATTATTATAAGTGTAAATTAATATTTATTTATTTAAATAATAATGAAAATATAATTAATATATATTATTAAATTTATAATTTAATAAATTTTTAAATGTATATAAATATATTTAAATTTATAAGTATAAATTTATTATATATATGTATATTAATGAATATATATATACTTATAATTATATGTTTACATAGCGATATGATTCATGATATACCCACAAACCTATTATATTTATAATTATAAAATTTTAATTATAAATAATTACTTTCTGAATAAATTTACCTTTAATTATATCAATATATATTTTAAATAATTATAAAATTACCATAATTACAATTATTATAATTTTACATATATATATATCAATGGATTTAAATATATTATAATTTTTAAATTATTTAAATAAATAATTATTTATTAACATTAGATCTTTAACCACACTTTTTTTCTTTGATAAACATCTAAATTTATATGCGATAAAAAAAGCATAGATAAATTGTGACTATATCAGTGCTATAATTTTTCTGTTGATAAAGATTCTATTTATCTGTGCATTGTAGTATGATACAATAAAAACCTTTAATTTTATTATAAATGAAAACCTATCAGTACCCGAACTTCGCTCCCGCTCAAGCTCTCACAGAACTAGTCTTTTTTTTCGCATCATCATCCCACAAAGTCCTCTTGTCAGTACTACCTCCTACATCCACTACATACCTCCACTCCCACGGAGGCTTCTACTACTTCCACCAACATGAACACCACTGCCGCTACTAACCTATTTCTTCCGCTAACCTTCATGGCCTTCACTTCCACTACATCCACTGTTGACCCCCACACTAATGTCGCAGGACCGTACTAGATCAGCTAGGCCCCCAAATCTTAGGTATGTTCGTATTTGCGCATTCTTCATTCCCCAATATTATTTCTATTTCTATAAATAGTAATGAAATTAAAATAAATGGTTCATTATATAATAAAATGTCTACTTTTTGGTGTCTGGGGTGTATTAAGTACCAATATATCCTTCTCTACCTTTATTTGAAGGAAATGATTCAATTCTACTTGACTAATATTTGTGATTCTATAGTGATTCATTGATTTGACATCGAATATAGTGCTCTATTTTTTAAAATCATTTTGAAATAATTGTATTTATATCAATTTTATGATTAATTATTGATTTTAAAAAATGGTGTTTTATTTTATTTTTTATAAAACGAAATCTTGTTTTGATAGAATTGAAAATTTCATTATTTTTTTTACATCTTCTTTTTCATGCACTTCTTTATTTATAGTATATTTTAGAAATTTTATCATTCTTAATTATGGGTGTCAATGTGTATTGGATGTTCCAATGGATGTTATAATATGTTGTCATGATCATTTTATAAATGTATTTCACCAATTTTTAGTGTTGAGATTTTTTAAAAACATCATGGGAATATTTAGGTAGATATGTGGGGATTACTGAGGAATGATTTATAAAATTATGGTCACACAATTTTCTTGCCCCCATCTTAGGTCTCACACTAACAAATAAAATTTAATTTTAAATTCGGACATTAATAACGTGTTGACTATGTTCCATTTTTTGTACAATAATATTCTATTGTGGAAAATCCTTCAATTATTGAAAATAGATTTTCTCCATAGGCCTTTGAGATGAACCCCTTAATGGTTTATGATTGATATTTTATTATTATCTTATATATGGTTATATATATTTAAATGATATTATATTTAGAAGAATACTATTTATTTTTAAATTTTATTTACTAAAAACAGTGTAATAAAATTATTTTCATTATATTCACTAAAACATAGATTTTTTTGACATGAAATATTAATGGTATAAAATCATTGACGATATACTACTAGGCTATTTTCATACACCATACATAAAAAAATTAGTATGTATATAGACATAGTTTTCTATGATAATTTTAAAAGTAAAGATTCACACTTTTATAGTGATATTCTGTAGTAACTTCTCAATATTACAATGATAATGGGATATAGCGGCCACCATATGGAATAAAGAGACATATATTCAGTTTCTGTTATTTTAAATATTTATTATAAAGTTCACCTCTAGAAAATCAATTTATATTTGTTAACATTTAAATTTTGTATAAAATTTATTACTTTCATATAATTATGTTTGAAATAAAATTTTGGTTATTTGTTATTTATGAATCTTTTATAAGGTTTCTCTCATGGGATTTATTTCTTTATGAAAACCCATAAGTCGATATTTTAAAATGATTTATGTGTTTTGATCTATTTCTTGAAAAATTATATGGGCTCAACATACAATTTTATTGTTTTAAATAAGCATAAGATTATTTAAAAACATGGAAGGAATTTAGGTTGTATGCCATGTATTTTTTTACTAACTTGATTGGATTTCATAAATTGATGTGAATGTTTTGAAAGCGTATTTAATGCTGGATACATTTTTTCAAGGGGTGTGTACTGTTAAATGAAAGTTTTTATAATATAGAGGCTTTTTGTCTCAATTTAAATTATAATTAATGTTGGGTCAGGAATTTTCCATGAATTCCATATAAAAAAGAATTTTTGTTTTGCAAAAGATTGCTTGTAACTGATTGATTTATTTTAAAAGGGGTGTGTTATTTTAATGTGAAATTATGTAAATGGTTTCATTTTTAATGGTATTTAATGTGTGAATTTATAAATATCTTTCAAATGACATCATAAATGTTGTTTTTCATTAATATTTTATGTCTATATTTTTATAGAGTTATGAAAATCATTACATTATATAGGTAAGATATGAAGATTGATAATAGTACCATGTAATGAGAATGTCAGTTTCTCAATCCAACCCATAGGATGTTATTCATTACCTCACTCTTAAAAAAGGATAATTAATATTTAACCCCACTGAAACTCATTATCTAACATTTCATCTAACATCAGATGCATGGTTTAAATTAAGGGAGTCCTCTACAATTACATAATTTTTCAAGTTTGGTGTTAGCTTCTATACGGACGAGTCCAAGGAAATAAAATGAAATAATAACAATCCTTAAAATTTTGTTCTTCCCTTATTTGGAAGGCCCTTTTGTATTTATTTTGATATGTTTTAATATAACTGAATCAAATACGATTTATATGAATAAATAATGGATGGATTGCAACTTTTAAAAAAAATTGTATGATGTTGAACTGAACGAGTTTATCATGTTTTCAAAATACCATGCATATAAACCTTATAAGATCATTTCTATTGTTTACTATGATGTTATTAAAGAATAATTAGTCTATATGAGTTTGAATAAAACATGATCTAACATGGAATACATCAATGCTATAAATGATTGAATAATCACAAGGAAAAGTGAGAATGTATCTAGTGGATGTTATAACACTACATTTTTTGGAACAAATAATATAATTACAAGTGTGGACTATGATTAAGACCATATCAAGGATGTTATTAAACATGTTAATGAGGATTATGTTTGTATTGAGTAAATGACAGGGAAATTTGATGATGAACTTCATGATATTCAAAAATTTCAGGAGAAGATAAAGATTTATACAAAGACGCCATTATATGTTTTCACTAAATATAAAACATTTTCATCTATAAGAATGGATTATTATTTGACAGAAGGAGAGACACTAGTTTTATAGAACTACTTTATCTATTTATTGATATACTCCTAGAATATAATTGGCTCCCGACCTCAACCTAATATGAATAATTAATGCTACACTCAATGGGTATGATTTCTAACAGAATAAAATGTTACTCGAATGACTATATACTATTTAGAAAGGAAACAAATCACATAAAAAATTCCCAAAGTGCAGTGCTTCTTGATACAAGTAAGATGAATTTTGTTCTATTAAATTATAATCAATATCCCAATTATTATAGGGTTTAGGCCCCTAATTAGATGTGAGGAGACTATTTGAATATTGAAAAGTAACACAAATAAAATAAATAATGATGGAAAATTATGTCACCTTTCAGACTCTCCATTGATAAACAACTATTATCCTGAGTATCCTAAATTTGGAAATGAATAATGAATCCTTTTTCATTAATTATCTATAGATGGAGTAATTTTTTTTATTTTTTCAAAGCAACACTTACAGTACATTTCCAATTATGTTGTTAAATTATTACATTCCATAGTAGATATTAGTAAAATGAATGTAAAGAATGTTACGTATTCTTATATTTTGACCAAAACAATTAGGTAAGTATATTGATTTTTATTTTCAATAATTTATTGAGTATTTGAAATTTTGGTGGGATTCAGGTGTAACGTTGTATGATTCTTATAGAAATTATGATTTTGCATTTTGATACATGTTTTATGGGATTATAAATAACATTACTACTCATGGAAACATTTTATGATATATAAATAATAGAACTCAAGTGTGTCTTATTTTTGAATAAGGTATATAAAAAATTTATTTGAAACATTCATCGATGGAAATGTTTCTAAGAAATCATAGATTTCTACGTTAAGGGTTTAAGTATTGATCATGAATGAAATATTTCTATGGAAGATCATAATAATATACAACAACATCTATAATAACATGGGATAAGATATTTCAGATTGTAAAATATGTGGACACTACATATGGTACAACATTTTCAAAAAAACACACAAAAACAAATTGAAAAAAGAGATCAGTTATATTAATTACCATATGGGAATCACCTATAAATCAGATGTTTTATTTATTTTTTCATGTTGAAAAAAATGTATGTGATACTGTCATGGTAATGATGGTAAATTAATTTAAAAATAATTTAATTAAGAATTGGTTTGATGTGGATGAAATTGGAATACAGAAATAATTGGTGCTAGTGAAGGGTGAAAAATTAAATTTTCTTCCTCTAACTACATAATCTCCTTCCAAGAGAGAGGGATATTGGTTTTGAATATCTTAAATTATGTAAAGGTTCAAGAGTGTTGTTAATAAAATATCATGAATATTGTTCCAATGACCAATTTATGGTTAATGGTTCTGAAATCACATGACTGTTATGTTTTTTTTAAATGATCTAATTCCTATAGGTTTACAATGATATTTTTCCAATAATTTCCATCATACATTAACCCAGATCTATTTCATCTTCAAGGATATATGGTGCAATGTTATAGACCCAAAAACAATACCGACTATGGAAATTGAAAATGTCATCATATTATGTGATAGTAAAAGTTCTTCTTAACAAAATAATTTTATATGATGGTTCATTTTATGGTTCACATGGTGAGTGATATTTAACTTTTTTGTCCAATATAATGTAAATGGATGTACCACAAATAATTTTATATGATTATTTTGAAAGGGTATGCCACAAATTATTTTTTTCAATAGGGTTGTATTATACTCTGATATATTTTTTAGGATTCTTTTGAATCATGTACTAAATACTTGTCCAATGTGGAAAATATTTGTCTATTTAAATCTCATCCCAGTTGGTGTTTTCAGATGAATGAATATCATTATGAGATGTTATCATGATCAATATTTTATATCTATATTAGGAAGAACTTTTGTTCTGCAAAATAGTTTAACTGTGTCCCCATACATCAAATCCCATTAAGAAAAAAATAGGAATTTGAATCCATCATGATATGAAAAAATGGATATCAATTGCCCATAATAATTATTTTATAAGATGGTTTTAGAATTATATTTTTTACTTATTCAGATGAAAATTTTGATTCAATTTCATAACATCCTCGATGGATAGCTAGATGACCATGTGTGTAGGTATTATCATGAAATGGTGAAATAATTACTGTTTACATGTTCTATACAAATGAAAATGATAAAGAATGTGCAATAAAAAATAGTGGGGTTACACAAATAGATGAAGAGATGCATTTTATCAGGTAGTACAGATTGAAATCAAATATATGAGAATATTTCATACATTGACATCATAAAAAATATACGATATTTGGATTATACAAAATTTCATGTTTCAGTTTTTAAATTTAAGTGGGTTGATAACATTAGTGATGTCAAAATTGAGGAATTGGGATTCCTGAATGATGATTTCAGAAAGGAAGGATAAAAAAATAACCAATAATAATGAATCCTAGGGATGTTCAAGTAATTTATTACATATATCACACAATAAAAAGTGGTCAATTTTTCTATTATCAAACAAAACCTCTAAAGGGTTAGATATAATTTTTGATGAGGATAACCCTCTAATTTTGACAATGTAATCATTTCATTGTGGTGCAAATATAGAAAAAAATTATTATTATATAGGATAAATCAATGAAGGGATTTTGATAGTCAATAGAGATGTCAAATACCTCCATCCATTAAAATACTCGAGTTCAATAATCATTTTAAATAATTTTTTTGTAATATAAAATGTGTCACATCTTGTTTATATCAGATAATTGCTGCATTTTAATGTAATATAAATTAAATTTTATACCACACATGATGATAATGACTTCTACATGTACTAGTTCTCCAAATCATAATAAATAATATGTCTCTCATTGAATTATTGATCATAGTACAAAAATACAATAACCATCTTCACATGATAATGCTAACACTTTAGAGGAATAACATAATAATAATGATGAATTTGAGGAAATTTTAGGTGTTGAATGACCATAAAATTAGAAAATATAGGAGTGATGTTGTTTTATTGTGTTACCAAAATCACTTTGGAAAAAATGAAAGGAATTTAATATGAGGATGGAAAGAATGCACATGGGCATCATATTAACCCCAAAGGCCATGTTTAGTAGTTTTAATAGATTATACACTCAACAATGCATGCTAAAAGATAAATATTTGTAGTATCATGTTGTAACCACACATAAGACATTGATTTGGGTAGAAATTATTTTAAAAATATGATATCATTCTTTTTATTTTATAGAAAAATAAAAAATTAGAACATTGACAAACTATTCGTCATCCCTTGTAATGTGAAATTATCATAGATGACTCCCATATGTCACATATATTAATTAATTCTAGAATTATTCACTGAGGAATTCACACAATTCTAATGAGATATCATCCTAAATAATGGAAATGAAATGTAAAACTTGTCCCATCACTTATGTATGCACACCTGATAACCCAAGAAACATGGATGTGTTTACTAGCACTCATAGAGATATGTCTTTTTATGTTTATTAGGTCTAATAATACATTGTTTAACAATATTTGTATTCCTAAAATTTAATGAAATTTGTTTATATAGAAAACAATAACTGAGTATCGAAGATATAGATTGAGAAACAAAACCAACAAAACCATTCTATAAAGTAAGTATGTGGTATGCTTCCCTAGGAAAAATATTGGTACATATTATAAATACACCTAAATAATTTTATGTGACAAAAAGATAAAACATAATTATCTTCCTCTATTTATATGAACATTGAATAATCAAAATCAAATGATAATTCCATCCAAAGCAATGTGCCATGGAGGGAGGAACATTTAAATAATTATGGGTTTCTAATGGATAAAACATACAAAAAGTATGGGAATCATGCGTAAATATGACATAATAATTTTTTTTATTGAAATCATTATTACATAAAAATGTTTATGTATTTTTCTATTTTTCTATACAAAAATTCCATAGGAATAAAAAACACTTATAATTTATGAACACCTACAATCGGTCTCTTTGAACCGACAAAAACAATATGGCCAGGTTACAGGTGCGGGTTTTGGTGTGACACCATAAACATATTTTGATAAAAAAAGAGGATGATAAAAATAATGAATTGAGTCAAATGAAATAAAGACAACCTACACTTGGAGAAAAAATCCAACAACAAATAGAGATGCTAGAAAATTTAAGAAATGGGATGAAACACAAAAAAATGATTGTGTGATGATCCCATCCCACCCCACCAGCTTTTAGGTGGTCCATTCCCCTCAATTTACTATCATAGTCATGGTAATCAATATTATAAATTTTTTTCTATGAAAAGTTAAATAGAAAGACACTAATACCATTCATGTATTGATATTCAACCAGGTTAAAGTTATTGAGATTTATATCTTTCAACACCCACCCATCACCTAGTAGTGAGGAGTTCTATGATTTATATCCAAGAAGAAGGTATAAACAATAGAAAAGTTTTTATAGGTCATGTGAAAGTGGTGATTATCACATCCCATAATCCATGAACCAAGATACTTATTCCACATAATGATGACAATATTCATATGATCGACTGTGCTATTGTAATATTCATTAAATTTCCATCATTGTTTGTAAATATCATGTCAATAAATAGGTATTCATTCCCGTTCCATTTTCTAGGATTATCAATTAATAGTTAAATAAGAATGTTTAACCGATGAAGTTTAGTATTGAAAGAAAATTGGAGGGAAAAAAATGAATGGCTGACTCAAAACTATCTAAAGTATTGACCAATAAATTGAAAAGAACATATAGACGTCACTTTACCTCTCATATTCCATTTTCCTAAAACAAAAATTGATGCTTCATGTGGATAAAAAGTAACAAAATGATATTACTTAAATTGTATATTTTGATGAAAATATGTACAGTGTGGAAGGTGAACACTACATTGGTGTTGAAAATGTAATTGATATCCTCGGCTATGATTGGCTACATGCCTCAGTAGTATATTTATACATTTGGTATGTTTTCGTGAATGAATTTTCTAAAATTAGATATAGTGTGTTAATTTTCAATAAATACATTTCATAATTTTTGCAGGAGTATATATCAACAAAAATGGATGGTATTTACCAATGAAATTTGTTGTGGACTCATTAGTGCTCGAAGATCCTCAACATAATAGGAAAAAATAGAAATCAAAAAAATGAAAGAAATATTCTCACACCAAGTAAAATATTTATAAATAAAACATTCAGATTATTGACTCTTCTTAATACCAATTATGTAGGTGTAAAACAATATAATTTAATCATATCACTTAAAGTTTAATTTCATTCATCAATGTTTCATTTTTTTGTGATTTAGGGAACATTGGATAATAATTTCAGTCGATTTAGATACTCTATATAATTATTTCATAGATTCACTACATGGACACCAAACACACCGACCACCCATTATCATGTTTGTTAATTATAAATACACAACATCCAATGTTTTATAACTATAACTAATTTTATAATTTTTTTAAAAATTCTGTTATGATAGGGAAGTCTGTCCAAATTGTGAAAAATAAGGAATACTTCTAATGGATATAAATAAGTGTGATAAAATGTTCTAAAACTAGGCATGTATCTAGATATATATAATAGAATACCTCGATCCAAACACATCTAAAAACAAATATCTTATTTTTTTACAATGTGTCTGTTGTGTCCAAAAAAACAATTGTAAAATATTATGGTAATGATGTTTATAAGTAAATGTGATAGATAATATTCCATAAACAAACTAGAATCCCCCAAGAGGAATTTTTTAATAGAATTAAAATTTCATTTAAAATATTTTTTAATATTTTTTTTGTATTTTTCTATTACTATAATGAATTTTAGAAAGACTCATTTTCACAAGATGATATAGATTTTATTAGAAATGAATGGCCATGAAAACTAATGATATAATTCACATAAATAACTTGAATATGTGACTTTAATATAAGGAATTCAATGTTTCATTTTTTTAAATTTTTTTTCAATTTAGTATTTCTCACATAATAATTTTTTTTGACACAGTTTTATTATTTTGTTCGATTTGGCGTTGTTTGTTCAAAGATTCTTATGATCATGTGATATTGGGAAATGAGGATTTAACTATGATAATGGAAAAAAATAAATGCATTAATAATATAAAAAACATCATAAAATTATTAATTTTTACTACTTATTTACATAATAATTTAAAAATTTTATGTACTATTTTAATGTTAATTTCCTTATAATTTTATCTAACACATAATTATTTTATTTGATAGTCCAATATGATTTCCATTTAATCTCTTTTTTTAGATTGAACCACTTTAATGATTTGATATTATTTAGATGATAAAATGATATTATTGAAAACCAGATGAGTGGAAAAAGCACATGTCTCATTTTTGATAATTAATCTTATATAAGGGGAACATGATCTTCCTCCACCCTCTGGGATTTAAAAAACATGATTTTTTTTATCTATGAAAATCAATTTAGAATGAAGTCTTAATGCATTGAAAAATAATGGTAATGTAAATCAAGATAAATTTGATCATTATGTTTTTTTGAGTCATTAGGTGTCTAAAATCATCCTCACCTCAATAAAAAACATGTCGTTCCATGTATGACTAAATGTGCTTTTTTCTATTTAAAATGAACATAAATTTTAATAAAAAATTCTCAGCATACTAAAAACTGATAAAAATATTATTATTCTTTTTATAAATTATGAAATTGGATCATAATTTAATGGAGACATTTAGGAATCATCAATACATCAAAATGATACATGAAGTACCTGATATGGCTCAATGTGTATCTTTTTATCTAATTTTTTTTTGTAAAAAAATTGACATACTTAAAATTGAAAAAATAAATTTTCAATTATTTAATACTCTATAAAAATGATCCAAAATTAAATTGTGATGTGTAAGATTCAACCAAACATCAATATGATTCATGATGTGATTGATATGACTAAAACTGTGTCTATATATTTAAAATTGTTATTAATTCTAGTAAAATGAACAATTGAAATACTAAAAACCAATAAAACACTTTTAGATAATTCGGATACACATATTTTTAGGATATTGTTACATTAGGACAATGATACATATGTGACTTTTGACAAATATAATTCATACTCACATCAACCAGACACTTGGTGTGATTGTTACCACTCTATGTGTGTCTATTAATTTAAAATTGACATTATTTTTAGTAAAAATAAATAGCGATCTAATGAATACAGAGAAAACCATTATGTTATTTCATTAAATCAGGAAAATGATGAATATTTTTATTGTGACATGTATGAATCAACCTCACCCTAATATGTTTTTTGGTGTGACCGTTATAATTCCATGTCTATATATTTATTTTGAAATTGAAATTAATTTTAGAGAAAACAATAAGTGGCATACATAAAACTGATCAAAAATAGTTCTTTTATTATATATATATTATGAAAATGATCCATAAGTCATTTGTGATGTTTAGAAATTATCCTCAGCTCTATCAGACACACGGTGGGACTGTTATAACTCTAATTGTTTCTTCGTTTTTAAAATTGACATTAATTTTATAAAAAGAACAAGTGACTTAGTGAAATCCATCAAAATAAATTTCGATAGATTTATATTATTGTAAAATGATCCATAAATAATTTATGATTTTTAGGAATCAACCAAACCGCAATATGATTCATGGTGTGACTGGAATAAATCCAATTGTGTCAATTTATTAAAAATTAACATTAATTTTATTTAAAAGAAAATGTTTCATACTGAAATCCATGATAATCGATTCATATTATTTTATATACACTAGGAAAATAATCCTTAAGACATTTTAAACATATAGGAATAAACCACAACTCAAACGGACACATGTTGTGACTGGAATAACTCTACGTGTGTATTTTTATTTAAAATTGATATAATATTTTCTTAAAAGAATATGTGACATAATAAAAGATTAGAATATAAATTCATATTGTTTTGATTCATTAGAAAAAAAATCCATAACTAATTTTTGAAGTGTAGGAATCAACTACCTCGTAATATGAAGCACAGTCTGGCCAGTATAATACCGAGACTGTGAATTTCTTTAAAGTTTACATTAATTTTAATGAAAAGAATAAGTGGCTTACTAAAAACTGAGAGAATTCATTAGGATTGTATTGATACATTATAAAAATGATCCATATGTAATTTTTTTGTGTAGAATAACCCTAACCTATATTTGATGCATAGAATTACTAACATAACTCTTACTGTGTATTTTTATTTGAAATTGACAGTAATTTTATAAAAAGAACAGGTGGAATATTGAAATGAAAGAAAATAATTTCAAATGGTTTAGGGACATAATAAAAATGATCAATAATTTATTATCATGTTTAGTAATAAACCATGACTCAATATTGTGAATGGTGTGACTGGTATAATTCCATGTTAGTCTATTTCATTAATATTTATATTAATTTTTTTTAAAAATGACATGATACATTCTAAAAACATAGAAAACACATTAGGATTGTTTTGATACATTTATAAAATGTGATATGAGTCATTGGTTAAATATTGGAATCAAACACTCCTCAATTTAATGCACAGTGTGACATATATGTCTAAATGAATATATTATCAGTGTAAAATTGATATTTTTGTTCAAATCATTTCAGTCATATAAAATCATGAAAATTATCTTTTATTGTATTTATATTTTAGTTCAATGATTCAAACGATATTTTTTATGATTATGACATACTCTCATGTCAAACTGAAACATGATGAAACATGTATGACTAAAAATTCATGTTCCATGTTTTAAATGACATTTCATAAAAAACAAAATTAGAATACTAAAAACTGAAAAATGAATTTATATTGTTTTAAAACTATAGGAAAATAATATATAAGTCGTTTTCTATGTGTAGGAATCAACATAACCTCAATATAAAGCATGATGTGCCCTTGGTAACTCATAATGTCTCTTATTATATAAAATATTAATTTATTTTAATAAATAGAACATGTGACATACTGAAATCTATGAAAACACATTCATATTGTTTTTATAATCTTGGAATATGATCAATTATAAGTTTTTGAAGTCTAAGAGTCAGCCACACGACAATCTAATGAACAATGTGACCATTATGACTCCATGTGTATATTTTTATTTAATGTTGACATTAATTTATGTAAAAAGATCAAGTGACATATAAAACCAATAAAACACATTTTGAATATTTTGATACATTAATAAAATTATCCATGGAAAATTTTGACATGTCATAATCTTCAATGCCATAATATGATGCATGTTGTGACTAGTAGGACTAAAAGTGTCTATTATCAGTTTAAATATGACATTTTAGTTCAAAACATCTCCCCCACTGAAAAACAAGAATTTTAGTTCATATTATCCAGATAATTTTGGAAAGTGGTATATAAATCATTTTTTATGTGTTTGATGCATTATCGTGATAAGAATATGTATAATTCAATTGGTAATACTCTCATTGTTTGTTTCCATTTTGAAGTAACATTTTAGCGAAAAAACTAATCCGGATTACTAAAATATGTGAAAATGCTTTCAAATTATTTTTATACTTTAGGAAAATTATCTATAAATAAAATTTTGATAGGTGGAAATCCTATGCACCTCAATATGACACAAAATGTGATTTGTATAACTCAAAACGTGTCATTATTAATAATTGACATTGATTTTATTAAATGAATACTTGAAATACTCAAAACAGAGAAAAAATATTTATATAGTTTGGATATTTTTGGACAATGATCCATAAATCCTTTGGGATGTGTAAAAATAACCCCCACCTCAATATGATTCATTGTGTGACTGATATACCTCCAATTGTGTTTATTTTTAAAAAAACTAACATTAACTTAATGTATTCATTCATAAAAATATATAATTTATTTAATTTTTCTATTACTAATATAATATTGGATTTCGTATATAATAATATTATTTTTCTTAGGTAAATATGAATTTTTAATCAATAAATACCAAGGGTAGGCATTTTTGAGAGGGGATCACTGGCCTCAAAAGATGAACCATTCATTTTTTTTAAATTTTTGATGGACAATTGAAAATTTAAATATATTAAACATTGTATGAAATTCATATACCCTGATTTTTTGTATATAACATGGGAGGAAAATTTGTAGTGATGACGTAAGTAAAAATTTTCATTGAACTTTTTGAAAATATAGCTCAGTTCTGGGTGTTCTGTTATATTAAGACCAGAAATTTAAAAATCTAGGTCATTATCTATGTTATTTTGAATGATAATAATGGTTTTCCTTAATCTGTCCATTATAATGAAGATAAAGGTGGAATTTATCACAAGTTTTTAGCATGAATAATGGACCCCATTAATCAGGGAAATTATTAACAACACTTTTAGCACTGTTAAAATAGATTTTGTGCGTTATAATAGTGAATATCTATAGTAGTGTATGGATAACCATCTTATATTAATAATATATTTGTAGAAAAAAATTATTGAATTATATTGTAGATTATTATCATTATGAGACATTATTATATATAACAGATTAATTCATAAATAATTCAATAATATTTTATAAATTCAGAACAAGAAAAGAGTGGAAAGGATCTATAGGAATATTGGATCCTAATGGATAATTTATTGACATTTAAACCTTCAATCTTCTATGACATGCATTGTTTGATCTCAATAGTTCAGAACATCCTTTTTTTAATTTTAAAATGGTTCATCTGTTGTTAATAACATTTTCAATAATTTCACTATAGATTTTCTACCATACACGGATAATATTGGTATTCCAGAGAACATATATTTTGATCACGGATGATGGAAAATAAAAATGGGATCAGTGGGGTACTTTTTCCAACCACGATTCCATACCATGTCTGATCATATTATTCACATTTATAGTACTAACTAATACATGTTTCTATTAATTTTTACTTTAAACAAAATTTTAAAACATTTATCGATTATAAAAAATCTATCCTAAATTCTATATTGTATACATTATATAATATGAAATATTATCTCCATGCATACACCTCAAGGGAACACCACCAATAAATATCTAAAACTAGTACATTATTTTTTATTGAATAATTTAGAGTTTTAATTAATTTCCTTAAAAATATTGATATCATTGATGAAATCCTAAAACTTGACATATAACATACATTATTAAAAAACTCAATTTTTAATTCACCATTGTTCCAAAATATTCATTTATTCTTATAATTAATAAAATTAATCTCCATGAAAAATGGCCTAAAATGACACCAATAGAAAGCCATAATTTTTTGGGAACTCATAATATTGTGAAATTTACATTTTACACTTTTAGGAGTCTTATGTCATCAAAACTAAAAAATAATCCTTGTACCTTAAATGAGAAATCAATATAACTAAAGATGATTATATGGGATGGATTTCATATCCACTACAGATATATACAAATATTTTGTATGAATATACTTTCATAATCATATATATATATATATATTAGTAAGTATGTTTTAATAAATAAGTATATTATTTTTAAATAAATACATTTCTGTTTATATTTATTTAGAATATTTATTTTTAAATTAATTTTAAAGATAAATGAAATTATAAAAGCATATACATTTTTATTAATAAAAAGAATATATAAAAGAAATAATAATAAAATTAATATAAAATAAAAATTAAAATGACTTATTTTCATATAATAAATATATATGATATTTTTAATGTTAAAAATAAAAGAATAATATTTTAGTAATATTTTGTTTTTTATAAATTGATATATAAATTTTAATTATAAAATGTAGAATTTGTTAAATTATAAACAATTATATATATATAATCATGTGTTTATATAAATATATGTTAATAACAAAATTATTATATAATGTTATACATTATTTTGTTATTTATAACTAAATGTTAAATAATTAATGAATGTTATATTAATGTTATGTAATTTATATAATCCACATATTTTCTATTAAACTATTCTGTTAATAAGTTTTAATATTTTTTTATAATTATGTTTTAAAATATATATTAAAATATATATCATTATGTAATGATTATAAACTATTATATATATAAGTCTAATTTTATACAGATATATATTTATGAAATATATTTATTAAAATATTGCATACATTTATATCATTTCTAAATTTCTTTTCTACAATTAAGTTATATTATAATACAATATAAATTATATATTTATTTAAATTAATATAAAATATATAAGTGATATTTTTCATATAGTATACATTTATAATATGATTTTATTAATGTTAAATTAAAAAATATAAAATATAATATGAAAAAAATATGTATAAAAAATGATTGTTCATGTAAAATTTTATTAATATATTTGAATTATATTATATATAAATAATAACAAGCATGTTATTGAAAAAGATGAAATGAATGGGATAATTGTCTATGTCACCAACCAATGTCGATACCATGGTACACTAGTACCAAAACCAACTCTGAAATTGCCCGATTTTCGTTCCGGATCCCCACTGGAGGGAGACTAGTACTCGAAAACAAGCGATAAAAATGTGGGAATGGTTTTTCAAACAAAAAATAGTTTATTTAGATAAAAGTAAATATTAATAATACTTCCAATAGAGGATTTACCCATAACAAAAAATTAAAATATTACATAAAATGATACATAAGAAACCCAATGGAAATAATAACAAAAACATGAAAAATAATTCAAAAACTCCTGAATACAAAATGTAGAAAAATTCCACATGTCACTGTCACCACTCCATGGTGCTAAGGTTAAAAAACATCCACCACCCCAAAACCTCTCTTTCCCTTTTCTCATACATGAAAAAATAGAATATAGAAATTCCCAAAGTTAATTTTTGGGTGTGAGTTATAAGGTCTTATATGATCAGCCCTAATATTAAAAAATTATTTTCTTAATAATTAATCCAATATTAATTCATTATTACTATAAAATGTAAGGTATATCATTAATATATGTTAATATAATTATTTAATCCATGCTTAAATGAGATTACAGATATATCAATACTGGATTTTAATAAATTCTAATATAAAACACTTATATTAAAGACCATCCATGAAATAAATTATTCAATACTAAATTTAATTTATAATCATGTTATGTAATAATATGACTATGTAAGAAAACACCATATAATTTCAGTTTGTGTAATATGTTATTTCAAAAACTAAAAAAATGATATCGACTCATTATAGGTGGGAACAATCAAATAAATCTACAATATAATCAATAAACCATCAATGGACATCTACACCTCTAATGGGTAACACTCTCATGTGTTCGTGCCACAATTGATTAGTTTCAATAATCATCATAAATATATTTATAGAGAGTAATTATAAAAGTGTGATTGAACCATATACCACTAAATAACATGGATAACATGTAATTCAAACATTTATTCAATATAGAAAGGTAAAATCAAAATTTTCGAATACATTCAGATTATATTTTTTTAATTTCATTTTTTCATCATGACTTTTTTAATTTAAAAACCAAAATAGTGGATTTTTTCAATTCATTCCTCTTAAAATCTTCCTTAACTATATGTATTTCTCTCAAGGATGATTAAGAAATAAATTTATCAAATAAATTTCAAAATAAAACAATAATTTTCCTAAAATCCACCCTCATTTCAATTAAAATTAAATTATAGTTTTATTTTCATAATTTTTATACCATTTAAAATATCCCATAAAATAATTTCAAATATTTTTTTGTAAATAAATTGGAAGAAATATTCAAATCCTTAATTAATTTAATGGTTTCAATCATCCGGCATTACATCATTAAACCACCTATAATCAATCATAAAATCAATTCCAATAACCAGAATGAAATCTCAATTTATGAAAAGTTTAAATAGATTATGAAACAAAACCTATGATAATGATCCAAAAAATGGAGTTTATATCCCTGAATTACATGATAATATATTAAATACTATGTATGGGAGAAAGTTTTATTAGAAGAAACCACATGGTATGAAATCCTCTAAACAATATTGAAATTGATTGGTATCAATAATTCTCCAATCCTCTAAGAAATGTGGTTTAAGGAGACAATGTAACCAATTTGGATCATTAAAATATAAATGATTTGAGTTATAGTAATAATATGGTGATTTGGGGTTATTACAGAGGGGTTCACGCTTTTAATAAAATTTATAATGGAATTAAAACTCCCACACGTGGTGTTTTACATAGGTCTTTGTTGTTAATTGTAATTGGGTACCCTAAATATGTTAAAAAACAATGCTTATATTTTTTCAAATGGTTTGGAAATTGTGTGAAAGTAAGTATATTTTAGTTGTGAACTCCTCACATTTCATGCAGTGTATGGTTTATTAGGGGGTAGGGTTTCGAAAAACATTTCTTCCCCTATTATCTCATTCCAATATCATGCATGATATTCAAGTAAAAACTACATATTTATCACTAAGTATGTTAAAAAAATACATAGATCCATGGGATTTAGAAAATTTAATATATAACCCAAAACATCACATGAGAAGACACAAAAATAAAATGATCAAAAGATTTTTCAAGAAATAACTAAATCAATTTAACATGATGTTACAGATCATTGACAATTAAAAAAATTTCCCTCATAAATTCTTTCTTGAATGATCCATAACAAATTGTTCAAGAAATTGATATCCCGTTATTGACTCATTTTCCCACATCTCATGAAAATAAGAATTTGGCTTCCAAAACCCAGAAACCAAATATATCATTGAACTATGAAGTACCATTTTCTTATAATCAACTGTCATAATTGGATTCTCATTCATAGACAAATCAATCTAAAAATCATGATCCTCTCATCTGAATACATAATATATATCCAACAAATAAATCTTATGCTATGATAAATTGTGCACATTATGTATTGATGCCATGAATGGTGGATGATATTAATAGTGAACCAATTTTCATAAATTATCAGAACCTCAAAATTTCCAACAAACCATGGTTCATGTATTACCTATCTTTTAAGGCATTGATGAACCATACAAGGTGATACACTGAAAAAAATATCCCATACTAAACACGTCAATGGTCATCTATGATGGTAATTAAAATATTCCAATAGGCTCTATTGCCGAAAAATATATAGATGAATTAACTAAATTATCTCCATAACCTCTTGGACAAAAATCATCCTAACCTAGTTACGTTAAACAATATACATCCAAACAAATAGGTATTTACATGGAATTCCATATATGTTCTCAAATGTTGTCATCTTAATTTTATACTAGATACTGTGTTATAATAAAAGTTTACCATTAATAAATGGACTTTAAACTATCAACTATATTTAAGAACAGAATCACATCACATGTCATCATGATTATTTTTAACTCATTATTTCTGGCTAGAAATCTATAGATGATATTTTATACTCCAACATACATGAGATTTTAGTGACTCTTTAATGCCTCTACAAAATAAATATTTATAAAATGGATAATTATAATTAATTATAATTTAAGTGACAATGTTTAATCATAATATATTCTTCATAGAAAGATGCTCCATGTCCTCATTATTTGATGTATCTCAAATGGGTATACTGTGAGATGAATTTTTCATACAATCGATCATAAACCCTATCAAAGTATTCCTTAGAGGGGTATGTTACACCCACAAAATTATGTATATAATGGTCTCATAACGCTTTTATGACATCACAAAAGGAAGTCTAATTAAACTTGAATATATTTCATTCTCATCTTTCACCTATTATCAATTATAAAAATGATAAACAATGTTAGTGATGTCTCATATCATACTAAGACTCCAGAATCTTTATCACAACTCATAGAACATCATCATGGTTCTACGGTGCACCACTAACAAGGAGTTATGTAAATCCCCTATTACATCAATTCTATAGGGAAAATATACAAAAAATTAATTTTGAATGAAACATGTGCCCTTAGAAAAAAATACACTTATCAATTGTACCCCCTATAATATAGTGTGTCACTAATTATTTAATATTCTAAATAAATATAAAATTTCTAGTGAATATTCCAATGAATAGTGGATGTTAATTGAAAAATTTCTATGAAGGAAAAATCCTCAACCCTTAAGAAACTCATAAATTACATTCCCAAAAAGATATATCAATTTTCACACATCAAATGTTTTTTCACATCCTTGGTTGGAAACTTCCTACTCAAAACCATAGAAATGAAATTTCACTTCCACAAGGTATATTAAATGACAATGTAAAATGTATATAGGTAATATAATCAATTAATATTTCATAGGAAACATTATTTTTGAGTGACAATAAAACTAAAATATTTTGTTGAAATAATTTATAGTCATTTATATGGAAGGATAGTGTCCTCAACTGTTAAGAGAAATAATCATTGTTAAATGTTTGAGATAATTAGATATGGGATTATCTCATAGTGTCATAAAAAATATAGAAACATAGGCTACCATATGTTAACACTGAATAAAAACACAAACCATACCCAAACATGAGGAGTTATATAAGACCACATAAACTTTCCCAACCTATAGGAGAGTTAACCAGTGAGTAGATGCCAAATTATGTTTTAGATTAAAAAATTAAAACTAAAACTTTTCATTCTACAAGATCATCAGTCCCATATGATTGAGGGTAGTGATCATAGGAACTAAGATTGAGATTTTTTTTGTAAAACATTTATTAATACCCAACTGATCCCAAGAAGCTCTAAATATAGAAAACATTATGTAGATTCTATCCTCTGATAACAACCTTCACCTTCATAGGATAGAAAAATATTCCATGATATGACACCAAATGTCCCGTGTGCTTTATTTCCCATATCCATAAATCAAATTTTGAAATATTCATTCATAGTCTATGATATCTCAATAATTCTATTACTACTCTCAAATAAACCTAATTATCTTTCTCGGTTTTTTTGTAAACGTAATTTTCATCCACAAATAAAAATATGATTGATTTGATATACTCATTGAAAATATTGTTCATTAGGGATATTGTTACCACTAAGGAATTGGTCAGAGGAAAGGGAATAACAAGAGAACCAATGTTACCATACCAACTTCATAAGGATGTATTTAACCATAACTCTATGGTGTTATTAGTTATTAGCATAGAGGAAATGTGTTCCCTCATCATTCTTCATAAATGGAATAGGCGCCTCTATTGGTGACACACTTAGGAAAATTAAGACTATATAAAAGATCATATTACTACATATTTACCTCTTTTAACTCTTAAAATTATATATTTAAAGAAGTAATTGATAAAATCCATGTACTAGGTACCAAATAAATATTGAACACTATATTAGTTACACTTGAAAGGATATTGAAATTAAAATGGAATAGATTAGGAATGTGGATTATGAATGGAGGGAGATCATTAAAAAAAATTTATCATTCAATGTAAAAATGAAAATACATGTATTAAAATAAATAAAATAACAAGTGAAGTTATATCACTACACGATTTTGGTTAAAATTATCTTGGAAAGAGAAAGAACACACCATCTTGTGTCGTAATAGGGACATATAAATAATAAAAACTAATTCACATATTATTATAAATCATCCAATATATCCCAAAAATGATGTAAATTGTTTTCAATTTTATTACCACAAAATTCGATGTAGTCCTAATATTCGATAAATAAAAAAACTATGTTTGAAATCCAAGACCATGATATCAATTGTTTTTGTAATGGGAATAGTTAAATTAGTTAGATATGAAAAAATAACCCAAGATGATATAAAAACATCATAATATGAGTATATTTAAAATATTAGGATTAAATTGTATAAAATAAGGAAGCCACTAAAGTTGATTTTATAGTGATGGTACAACTCACATTCAGTAAACCAGTATCAACATCCACTGGAGACTCTTCCAATAAGTGAACAAGCATAATTCCAGATTCCTATGGAAAAGCAGCTATGACATTAACGCATATAATTTCATCATAATACATTTAGATATGATTATCAAGTTATAGTAATTGTAGATTATATTAATTTGAATAAATTCAATAGTTTTTATCTAAGAACGTAGGAAATTTTGATTTTTGGTGCCTTAATAGAAACACATTTAAAATTCATAACATTAATAGAATAAAAGTAGTCCAATGAGGATATTCAAGGAACAGTAGGGCTTCTACAATATTATACTCTATATAACCTCCATGAAGCTCATCACACTCCCTAAATACATTAAATGAAATAAAAATGATACCATTAGGATAAAAAAATCCCATCATCGTTGGTCTATCATCCCGGTCAACTTGAATCACTGATCCCCTATCCAAAAAATCATCATAAGAATAAATAATCAACATGAAAATAATAGATCATATTTTATATCGAGGAACCATCAAAAATCATTCTACCATCACATTAACATTAGTGACTACCATGGAAGAAAAATAATCAAGATCAGCGAATTGGTTTTCATTTAGAGACTCGTTCATCTCATACTAATGGAGATTTTGGAAATTCATGGATTTATCTTAGATAAATGGTTCTTAATAGAACTAATTTGTGAGAATAAATTATGATTTATTCCATTCTAAACCCTCATACTTCTACACTATTACCTTTTATTATTAAATACATGGAAGGAAGGTGCATCTTAGAGAGGAAAATAATAACTATGACCTTGATTTTAAGCGTTTTTCGGTTCCACTACTGAATCAAATACGAGAAAATGTTAAGGTAACTATCCTAGAGGATAGATATCCAACAACACAATATCAACACAATTATAGTACAATTGAGAGTTATCTCACTATGGTTCATGTAAAACATCCTCATGGGCCCATATCACATGTCTTCTTAGTGGCATTATTGTACAAAACATCAACATAAAAAATTAAATATGTTATAATGACTACTTAGATCGAATATATATGAATATAAATTCCATCAAGCCTAAACTTATTGTTGGGATATTGGAAAAAAAATATAATAAATGAAATGTTATATAATATAATATGACAAAAACATTCCTTAGTGATTCATTTCTGAAATATCAATGCTGACTAATATCTTTTTACAATGAAATATTTCTATGAACCCCACTCGAAACTAAATACTAATTCTAATATAGATCACAAACTAGATACTAACAAAAATGAAAGATGATTTTCCTTTCTTTCATACCACATTGTATTGTACTATCCTAGATAATATGGTATACTGGTACGCAAGCAAGCTCTGTCAGGGTTCAATGTGTATTCTTAATCCACACGAGTTGGGGAATAAAACATAATATTATAAAATATTAGAGAGGTAATGATTTTAAATTATTTGAAGATAATGATAGTCGTTTGTATGATCAACATCCCAATGAAAGAAGGTATAGAAAACTAATAGGTAAAATAGTACCAGAATATATAGATAATAATCCCAAAGATAAAAAAAAAAACAAAAGTCAAATATAATCATAAATATAAAATGGAATAAAACTCTATATTTTCCCATAACCACTCTACGGAAAGAGGGATCTATGACATAAAGCACCACTCATTTGTTCATTCCCATTTCATAGATCTGGAATAAGAAAATTGATAAAAACACAAAAGAAAAGTTAGGATGTGAACAATAAAGAATATTAGGGGCTCACCAAGTGTTATGTAATCAATATAATATCAATCAAAAAAATTATTGATCATATTAATAAAACAATGAAAAATATATCATTCAAATATTTTACACCAAAACCTATCGTCTCATTTAATAGAATCGAATGATATATTAAAAACTATTATAAAATAATCATATATATTAATCACTTATATAGATATGGTCACATGAAATAATTTTTTTAAAATCATATACATGTATAATCATGGTGAAAATTCATGCAACTCTATATAAAATCACCATGGTATGTTAGTTAAGGACAATGAATCCACACACATCTCAAAAATTATTTTTTGTTATTATTGGTGTGCACCTTAAAATTAGGTCACAACCCAATCTGGGATCCCTTATGGCCCATCTAAACCAAAAAAGTGGATCCCTCTTTGTAATTTTAGCCATAGTATCTTAGTTAGAGTTGTTGTTTGCAATCGTTATCTAGTATGCCAATATGCTAGAATACATGTACAATATACCACTAACTACTCAATATAACATTATGATGAACATGTAATCAATAATAAATTATAAAATCAAACATTTCCAATCAATTAAATTAGGATTTTCTATTTTAATGTTTTGAACATTCCTTTTACATTTCGAAAACAAATTTGAGGTATTCATCTTTTAATAAAATTTCAAATCATCATTGAAATTTTTATATTTTTTTATAGTTAAAGAAAAATTAAATTTATTAAATTAATTTCATAAATAAGATATGATTCTCCAAAAACCCTCTAGATAAATCTATTCCTATATATTAGGTGATTTTTTTTGAAACTTTTCATGCCATTTAAAATAAAAAAAACGCCCTTTCAAATTATTTTTTTATATAAATTAGATTATCATTTCAATTTAGTCAAACAATTGAATGTCTAAATCATATGTAAGTGGATCATGGAACCACTTATCTTTAATCACCTAGTCATTGAAAACACCCATAATGGGATCAATAATAATGATTGAGGTTAATGATATTATTCAATAAAACCAATAATCAAAATAAATCAAAAAAATATTGTTAAGTGAAATGTTGATCAAAGACATTATACATATGATAGATACATATATTAGAATGAACCACCTGAGATTAAATCCACAAAAACATATGAGATTGAATGTGATAAAAAATATTTTGACCATCCATGAAATGATGTTTATGGAACTGAAAATCAAATATTATGATCCAATAAATATTAATGATTGATGTTAGCATTAAGGTAGGATGTTTTTGGGTTAAACTGGGATGATTCCTGATTTTAATAAAATTTTCATCGGAACCAAAAATTACATACTATATTTGATAATTAGGGATGCATAGTCACTATTAATAGTATCATGAAACCATGATACCATACTAGTTTTCTATTTGGGATGTGTGGTTTGGATGCATAGTTAAACTAACAATGAAACAAAATTTCCCTCCCCACTATGCATGTGTTTCATTGTTTGAATGGGTATACATATAGTTTGTAAAAACCAGGTGTCCCAATCCACTGAATTGCAAAATGGCACCAAGTTTTCATTTTAAAATTTTATAATTTCAATTAACCATGATCCAACTATATAGAACACCTTGGTAATCCTAAATTTTCCAAATTTCACATGGAACACCACATGAAAATACCCAAGATAAAGTAGATCAAAAAAAAAACCAATAAATACATTAAATAAGGTAATGTGATATCAAAATATAAGTGCTACATTCTTACTAACTTGGATTAAGTCTTAATATTATAACCCACCTAATAATTTATTATGTTTACAATTTAATTTTAAGGGTAAAAATTCCTTGTAAATAAAAAACAATTTTGATTCATTTGGAATGAGAAGGAAGATGTGGATCTAAATGAAGCCTGTCAAAAGTGGTCTCAATAGTGGTTTTGGGACAAATTAATCAACTGGATGGGAACATTCTAGGGAGCATGGTGTATCATATAGGTGTGACCAATGGTAGGAAATAGGTCTTCTGGAAAGGTGGTTTGGGATGTGGAGATTATTTAATATTATTTTAAAATAATATTAGTTTATTATTGAAATACATTATAAAAGAATTCTTATTTGAACATGATATATATCCATCCAAAATAGAATCATACATTTGTTATATTTCATCAATCAACAATGATATATTATATGACATACATTAGACATGTCTCAAAAATGAAATATTATTATAAAAATAATTTATTTTTCAATGTATACTATTTTTCATCATCAAAATATTATCAACAACAGAATTTTCTACGAATGTATTTCCATAATGGAAATAATTCTGAAATTCACTATTACCATCAGTTTTTGACTATCTAGAATGAAAAAATATTACCAATTGTAATATTATATTATTGTGTACAGAGGGAGGTAACAGAATAATAGAAATCTTTTTTTATACCTTATTATAATACTTAGTATATATTTGAAATATTAACCATCATTAAGGACATATTTTATATATAAATATAGTGGACATATGATTATGATTTAGGGTTTGTTATAGGAGGAAAAACAAATATTGAACCATGTTATTCTTATTGAGGATTGGATTGCATGGGTCATTTATTTTTTATTACATTGTGAATTATACAATATATAATTTTTGATTTCAATGATCATGATTATTCTTTATCATGATTTCATATTTCAAAAATAATAAAGACAATATGTGGCCACATATAATATCATTTGATGTTGTCTTCTATATATTTAATAAAAAATATGATTAATTTTTTTTAGAAATAAATTGTGAGATTATAAATTTCCATTATATTTTTTTCTAATTATAAATTTTTTGGCAGTTATATTGATATTTATTCCATTACATTATGTTATTAAATATTAAATATAATGATATAATCATACATAATTATAAATATTATAATTGATAAACTCCATAGTAGATTTATTTAGGATGATTATTATATAAATTAAGTTATTTTTTGATATTAATGTCATATTAAACTACCAATTTATACTTTGTTATATTAGTAATTTGGAGAATTATATTTCATAGTTATAGAGGCAATTTTGTCGTAGTTTGTTTTAATCATCAATTTTTTCCCTAGAACTCCGGAATTTTCATGTTATTAGTTTACTTTGTATATATTATTATTGATTTTCTATGGTCTACATTTTCTTATAATGTTACTAGATCTGTTCTTTGTGTGGTAATTCTATCCTTATGAGTGTTAGAGACCTATAATTCTATTTGATAACTCAATCCTATTGGATATAAAATTCAGTAATACCTCAAGTTTTATCCCTAATAATGGGAGGAGTGTTAGGAGGGACATGCAATATCCATGTGGTATTATATAAATTTTTCATGATTATTTTTAGAGTTGAGATTATTTTCATTTGAAATTTTTCACTTATTGGAGATATAATGATATTTTGGAAACCTATGAAAATAGTTGAACCAAAAAATAACTATGCATGTGTTTTTGTGTGTGTTCCAATAGAGCTGTCTAATTTTTTTATTAACAGAAAATTTGTTACAAGTAATGCCCCGACCCTAGTTACCTAATGTCAGTGCAATTTTACATAACACTGGCATGATCACAAGGGATCCAATCCTCAAAGACCGATCAATTTAGTAGCATTTAAATTACTAGATTATACATAGGTTTTACATTACATTATAAAATGAATAAAAACAAAATTGTCTCTCCATTTAACACATTCACCCCCCTTTGACTATCCATGCAGGTCTGCAAAAATATAATTCACATCCTACAAAAAATAAAACATAAAAGGGATAATCTCAGATGCTCAGTAAGGATAACAATATATATGAAACATTCAGAAATAACCATAAACATTTTAGGAAATGTATAAGACTAAAACACCATCATTTTAAACAAAAACATCATCATAATATGGAAATGATAAATAAAATAATTTCATTTATGAATTCACAATGATATTCTACTAGTTGAATAATCACATGTAATATCAATATCCAATTTCATAATGATAGAATGTAAAATTCCAGACTCCATATCCATATTATCAAGGCCTCATGCGTAGACTACAAATAAGATTTTGTCAAAACCTTGTACCAAAAAACTAGTTTGTCTCTTGAGACCCACCGATGCATCGAGGAGTTGTAGTGGGCTCCACCCATCATGTACAATGTCCAATGCATTCCTCGTATGAAAAGGTTGAAATATAACATAATCATTCATATTAAAACTATCTTACAGAATGTTAATACCTTATCCATAAAATGTGAATGGTATAAAAAATATCACATCAATAGTCAAACATATCACAAAACCTTCAATATAATATGGAAGATTTTTTCATCATAAATCAACTTCAAACAAGCGTAAAATCGAACAAAGGATAACAACATAAATAAAATCAAAACTATTTGAGAGGAAATTTTCTAAGTGTTTTGAAATAATTTAGAAGTCATGTAATTTTTAATGAACACATTTAATTAAAAACCTTATTATATTCTTATATGGGAATCTTGGATGGTGTTACAATAGTAGAAAATAGCTTCACCCTCCATATAAGTTAAAAAATATTCTTTCCATAATTTTGTCTAAAACGTCGTAAAGGTACTTGGTTGGAAAATGACAGAAGGATTCTTTTATAAACATCTTATAAAAAATAAAACAAGGTTATAAATTCAATTAACCCATAATCTAATCAATAGTAATTTTTTTAAATAAATTATTAAGAAACACAGATGTGGATGATAAATAGGTCCCAGAAGACACTCACGGATAAACAACCTCAGATAATGAAGAGATTGTAGAATTAAAACATACATGGTACATTTCCTTGTTCAAGGGTACGTTAACGTACAGTATAATAGTTATATAATAATTATTATATTATTAAATAACTATATACATAAATATGATATTATATATGATATTCTAATATTGACATTTTTAAACAATTTTTGTAGTATCATTGTTTCGGGTGTTAACTGATTCATTTTCCTTTATATGTTTGGTTACATAAGCAATGTTTTTTATGGAAAGGATGTATTTGATTCATATACAAAATGATATTAATTTATTAAACATTATTTTTAATCATAAAATGAAAATTATTCTTGAATGGTTATGAGGGGGAATGAATTTCATCGTGTTCGTGGAGATGGTAATTCGTACGTACGCCTGAGCGACAATATCATTATATTGATAGTGATATTTTATGTAATTTAATGATATATCATATATAAATAATAATAAAAATTTTATATTTATTATTTACATCAGGTATACTAATTATTATTCCCATCCAAACAATTAACTTTTTTAATAACAAACAACACCATGATTTGGAGATAGTAAGCCGTACATAAACATTTTTGGTGACTTTTCATTCATTGGATAGATAGAATAATCAATATGGTGTTAAAATATTTATTATAACACCACAATATGTATAAATTACTTGAGATAATATTATGCTCTGGTAAAAACAATGAAAGAGGATGTGGATAAAGAAAAGAACATTGAAAGGGGTGGTGAGTGTTTCCTTCTGATTTGATCAAAAGTGCTCCGTAGGTTGGATTTATGATCAATTTATGGCCTATAAGATGATGGGATGGAAGTTGGTAGGAAATTTGGGCTGGTTTTGGCTAAGAAAAATATCTTTAGAAGTGTGATTTTGAATGAAGATGATGTAAATTTTTTATAAGAGATGTGAGTGTTACTTTAGGAAAAGGAGGAAATATTATATTATTATACAATAATATTTCGTTTATAATGGCTACAAAATAATTTATTTAGAGGCTATAGAGGGGTGGGGTCGAAAAAGTCTCAACCAATAGGTTTCAGATAGGTTTAGATTGCCATATTAATCATATCTTTTAGATTTAACTCTTAGTTAAATAGTTTATCTTTTAACATTAATTCTATTATTATTATATTATATGGTTAAAAATTTTACAATAAAAGTCAAGAGAACCCCTAGTGGTACGTTAATGATATATTTATTTTTATATAAGTCTTTTGGAATAAAATTATATTTTTAGGACAATTATATCATTTAATAATATACTATTTGTTTTAAAAAACATTTATGTCTATTTTGAGTCTATTTAGTAGTTGTTTTTTTGGAAGTCATAACATCATGATTAATTTGAAAAAAATTATTGAATCAAACCTAGAAATACAAATTAGTTTATCAAATTAGTGGAATGAATCAAAAGTTTCAATTTACATTTATTTGGATATTTATAACATCAATTATTTTAACCATTCATTAAATAGGTAATTACTGCATCATCATTATGTCATAAATAAATTTAGTTATATAATATCTAAAAATTATAAATAAAATAAAATTATGTTGGAAATAATTTTAGCTTTATAATTAATATTTATTTTCTAATTTATCTAATTTATAACATTATATTAAAAATGTTTTTGTTATTAAAATTTTAATTGAACACTTTTCTTTTCAAATCCAAAAATGAAACCCATTTTGAAATTTAAAATTTATAAAATTTAAAAAAGTGGTTATTACTATTCATTAAATCTAGATTTATTTTTCTTGGTTTGATAAAACTCCATGTTTCATAAAGCACATGCAATAGCATTTCTCAATGGGAACCATACCATGAAAGCTTGAGTTGTTAAATTCTACCCTTCTTTAAATAAGTTTGTCCTAGAGATTTCTAGAATATTACTACACAAAATGATTCATGTCATTCTTCATTATAAGTTCCTTGAGTTCCCACATTGCCTCTTCCATATTATGATTTCTCCATAGATCATTTACTAGACTATTCGTCTGGTTTGTCAACACTTTTTCTCTAGTATCAAGAATGTTAACAGACTCTTCACAGTAAGATCGATTAGGTTACAGTTCAATTTCTCCATATGTGAGTACATACATTGGGTCTGGCATGTATTTTCTAAATAGTCATATGCGGAACACATCATCATATATGGAGATACTTGGCTGCATTTCTAAATGATAAGCTACAACTCTAATTCGTTCTAGAATTTCGAAAGGTTTCATGTACCTAGGACATTATTTACCCTTATTAACAAAAAAGTATAACACCCTTCTTTGGTGATACCATCAAAAAAAGATGATATCCTACTTGAAATTCCAAATATTTCATCCAGTTATTGTTATAGATCTTTTTCTTACAATGATCTTCATTGATGTGGGTTTGGATAACTTTAGCTTTTCTATTGTTTCCTCTAAATGTTCTAGTCCATCGAGTTTTATTTCACCAACATCATCCCAAAAATTGGGTGTGCGACATCTCTTTCCATATAACTCTTTATATGGTTCCATATGAATACTTGAATGGAAGATATTGTTATAAGAATATTCCCCGAGAGGTAAATATTGATCCCATATACCATGAAAGTCAAGTGAGCGAGATCTCAAGATGCTTTCGATGGTTTGAATAGTCCTTTCTAATTCTCCATCAGATTGAGGGTGATAGGAAGTGCTCAAATGAAGTTCAGTATCAAGGGCCTTCTAAATAATTTTCAAGAATCAAGATGTAAAATGGGGATCACTATTAGAAACAATCAATATCAGTACTCCAAGAAGTCTTACAACGTCATTAATATATAGTCTTGCTAAACATTCAAGTGGTTATTTATCTCATATATCATGAAAATGTGCTGATATGGTAAGACGATCAACAATGACCATATTGCATCTTTCGATATAAGATTATTTGGTAGAACTGTGACAATGTTCATCATAATATAATCCCATTTCATCTCAAGTATAGGAAGAGGTTTCGTGACTCCTCTAGGATGTTTTCTTCCATCATTCACTTGCTGGAAGACCATACATCCTGCACACAATCAGTAATCTCTCTCTTTATATTGTCCCACCAAAAATGTTCCTTCAAATATCTATAAATCTTGTTGCTACATGGGTGTATAGAGAAATTATAGAAATTATCATCATTTAAAAATTCCCTTTTTAGATCAGGCATGTCATTGACAGAAAGTATCTTCCCAAATTTCAATATCCCATCATTATATACAATTTTATAAATCAACAATCGTTAACGCCATTAATTTTTTTAATCTCCTCATCATCAGTCTAAGAAATTTTTATTCATTCTATTAAATATTGTTTGGAATAAATTTTAAAACTTATTGATGTTTCACCATCCCTGATTATTCCCATATCCATCTTTACTAGGTCACTGAACATAGGATCCAATTCAACTCTAATCTTGTTCAAAACTACATGATTCTTTTTTCTCTAAGCATCTGCTGCCTTTTTTTCATAGGGTTGTTGTGTATAGTGAAATTGAAATCGTTGAGTAGTCTGAGCCATCTTTTTTTCCTCATGTTGAGTTCTTTTTGTGAGGGAATATACTTAGAGTTCTTGTGATCGGTATAAATATTTCATTCTTCACCATACAGACAGTTTCTACATATCCTTAAATAAAATATTAAATATTCTAACTGAAGATCATGAGTTGGATAGTTTTGTTTAGGAATTTTTAGTTATCATGATTCATAATCAATAACTCTATAATTCTGCACAAGGACAAAATGAAGTCCTTTCTTTGAAGCATCATTATAAATAACAGACCCATCATTCCCAGATGGTATAGTGATGATATGAGAATTGACTAATATTGTCATCATTTATTAAAAAACATTATTTATATTCTTTTGTCCAGTCAAATTTAACACCTATACGTGTGAGATTGGTTAATGGGTTAGCCAATCGAGCAAAATTCAGGACGATATTCCGATAAAAACCTGCAAAATCAACAAAACTATGCACCTCATTAATACTTGATGGTGCAGACCATTCTTTTATTGATCTTGTCTTATAAAGATAAATAGAGATTCCATAATTAGAGAAAATATGTCCAAGAAATGAAATTTCCAAAAACAGAAATTCACACGTGCAAAAATTCCAATATAATTCATTTCTTCTGAGGGGTTTCAGAGTTGTTCACAAGTGATTTTATTGATATTAATATCTTTTTGAGTATACCATGATATCATCAATAAATACCACTACAATGTCATCAAGATATTACATGAAAACTCTATTCAATATATCTAGAAAAACAGAGTGTGAATTTGTCCGTCCATAAGGAATTACTGTAACCTCCTAATTCCCATACCTAGAACGAAATGTTGTCTTCAGAATGTATTCCTTCTACTCACACAACTGATGATATCCAGTTTAAAGGGAAATCATTGAAAAATATCGAGCTCTATGAATTTGGTCTAATAAATAATCAATGACAGGTAGGTGATACTTGTTCATTATTGTCAGATAATTGATCTCCTTATTGTCAATGCACAACCTCATAGATCCACCATTTTTATTAACAATAAAGTACAGGTGATCCCCATGGAGAGAAAATATGGAGAATAAATATGTTATTAATCATTTAATATAGTTGTTTATTTAGTTCCAATAATTCCATAGTGGACATTCTATAAGGGACCTTTGATATGGTCCTTGATCCATGAATTAAATCAATGAAAAATTTAATTTCTAATTCTAGAGGATATCTAGGTAAATACTCTAGAAACACATAAACATATTATTATACAATAGGTATGTAATCTATTCAAAAAATCATTTCCATGACATAGTTATTTCATTATTTTCCTCCCCAATAATTGAATTTAGTAGAGCCACTGGGGGTGTATCTAGAAAAGTATCAAGTCATCACATTTCTACTCTGAATTTAATGTACTCCAATCATAATAGAAAATTTGTAACCTCCTTCTTCTTACAATAAATTCTTGCATCACGGTCCGAAAGAAAATCCATTCCAGGGATTGTATCAAATTCAATCATGGTTAGGACAATGAGATTAGAAGATAAAGAATATTTGTATGCCCTAATGGGTACTGATTCACAAAACATTGTTCCAATTAATATTCCCTTAGGAGTATTGACTGAAAACTCCCCTTCCTAATCAAATCGGAAATATCAAATCTTCATAGCTAATTGGGAAGATATGAAAAAAATGTGATGATCAAAAATCAAATAAGTAATTGGTTAAACATGTGGAAACCATTAAATTAACTTCCACCATGTCTTTTAGAGCATCAACCTTAGTAGTAGTGATCAAATAAACTTGGTATTTCTCTCATGGCCTTTTCGGAGGAATGTTTCCTTAGTGAATAGGACATTAATTTGTATAATTCCCCATTTCTCTACAATTTTAGCATTCATCATTGATTAGACAATCTCATTCCCTTACAATCACGAGATTGTTGGCCTTTTCCCCACACTTTTAACAGACTCACATTCCCTTTAGGAAAGTACTTGGCTGTTTCTTCCAACATTTACTACATGATGGATATTCAACTTTTACCTTCTTCTCCATATTTCCATTTCCATAGTGTTAAACATATCTCTTTTTATACTGCTTTACATTAATGTCATAAGAATTAGGGAAGTATTTTTTTTCTTGATAGCACATGAGACTATATCTTCATACAACGAAAATGATTGTGAGACTAATACTCAAGGGAGAAATGAATTTAACCCATTAATGAATCGATCAATATTACTAATTTGGTTATATATATAATTTTCTTCATGACTTTCTAACATTATAAAGTTAGCCTCATACTTTTTGACATTCTCATCCTCTCTTTTCCCCAAACTCAGAAATTGTGTTCCTATATCCACTTGATGGTCACTAGGACAATATTTTTCTATGAAAAACTCCTTAAACTCCATCCATTGCATATTTGATACTTCTTCATATTCCATTATGTTTTGAATTAACGACCAACATTGATCTTCATCTCCTGTGAGGTGATAAACAACCATGAAAACATTTTCTCTTTCACTACTCTACAATGCATGAAAGATTTTCTCTACGGAACATATCCATTTCTCATATAGAAATTTATTTTTATTCCCATTGAACAATGGTGGTTATTGATTCATGAATCAGTCTAATAGTGATCATTCGTGTTGTTGATCAGGGAGATTCATACGGGTAAGTTTATTATTCATAACATTAGTGAGTTGTCCCGGTATGGAGATAAGCTCATCAACACTAGTTGCATCACTTCCCGAACTATAATTATTTTGAGTAGGATGGAAATCCATACATGGATTACATGAATTGATATGGTTTACATTACTTCCACTAGGCACCATTTCTAAACAATGGAATACACTATGTTAGTTTATGAATCACAATACATAAGTCCAAACTTGTAAAACAATTAACATAAATTGAATATTTTAGGGATATAATCCAAAATAATAAATTTTTTTGAGGATTTATATTCTCATAAATCCTTCATAATGGTTTGTAATGAAAATGTGAATTATCCTAATCATATCCCTCGACAGTATTGTAACAAAGAGTGCATCAAGGCCCGTTGTTGTGTACCATGATACCCTAGGTCAATCCCGAAACACCTTGTTGTGTACCATGATACCCCAGGTCAATCCGAAACACCTTGTTGTGTACCATGATACCCCAGGTCAATCCGAACCACCTTGTTGTGTACCATGATACCTCAGAGTTCTCACTCCAAGGTACATCTATGCTAGAGCAGTCTCTATATCCTCATATCCAGATAGGGATGAATTTATTGGAAAATACACAAAATAACTACCTTACCAAAATTCTAGGATGTTATTCCATATTAATACTCAAAGTCTATCTTAGGGTAATGTTCACTAATCAGAGTATTTTTAAATCCAACTACCATGGATTGTACTAAACATATTCTGATACCGACTGTAATGCCCCGAACATAGATACACATAGTAGATGAATTATTACATTACAATGGTATGATCCGAATGGATGAAATCCCAAAATATTGATTAGTTTAATAGCTTTGGGAGTACTAGATACATACATGTGTTTTAAATTACATTATGAAATGAAATAACAAAACATTGTATCTCATTTTAACACAATCATCTCCCTTTGAATATCCCAAATGGTCAGTCATAATATAATACTTCTCATCTTGGTAAAAATAGAACATAGAAATGGGTGATCATAGATACATAGTAAGGATAAAAATATAGTAGAAGCTTTACATTTAAGGAAACGTATAAGAATAAAACACATTCCTTTTAAACATAAACATCCACATAATATTGAAAAGATAAATCATATAATATCATTTACTTATTCCCATGGATAATCAACTAGTCGAATAATCACATGTTATATCAATATATAATTTAATAATGATGGGATGTATAATTCCAGACTTCATTACCACATATTCAAGGCCTAGTTCCATGACTAAAAATAAAATTTTGTCAATGCCTTGTGCCAAGACACTTGTTTTTCTCATGAGACCTACCGATGCATTGAGGATCTATAGTGGTCTTCACCCATTACTTACTAAGTCCAATGAATTCCCCATAGAAAAACGTTGAAACAAAACATAAATATTCGTATTAAAAATAGCATATAAAATTTCAATAATTTAACCAAAAACCATGAGTTGAATAAAAAATATCACATTCACAGTAGAACACAACAGAAACCACTAATACTATATAGAAGATTGTATCATATTAAATCATCCTCAAATAATCATAAAATCCAACAATGGATGTTGACATAGATGAAATCAAAACTATTTTAGTGAAATATCACTCTCTATTTTGAAATTAATTAAAAGTCCTATATTTTTAAAAGAAAATATTTATTTTGGAAATATTAATATAAACATTTAAGGGAAGCTTATAATGTGTTATAATAGTATAAAATAGCTACACTATACATATATGATGAAAAACATTCTTTCCCTAATTTTGTCAAAAAGGTCGTAAAGGACATTGTTTGGAAAACGAAGGAATGATTCCCTTATAAACATCTCCTAAAAATTAAAACAATGGTATAAATGACTTTAACCCATAATCTAGGAAATATTAAAAATGTTTTGAAATACATTTTTAAGAAACACAGATGTGGATGATAAAGAGGCCCCATTAGATACTCACGTATAACCAACCTTGAATAATGAAGAAATTGTTGAAATAAAAATTACCTTGTACATTTCCTTGGTTGAGGGTACATGAAGCAACATTATATTATTTAAATCATTTTTTTTAAATTATTCATGAAACATATACATAAATATGATATAATATATGATCTTCAAATATTGTTTTGTTAATAAAATATCAGTAGTATCTATGTTTCGAGTGTTAACTAAATCGTTTTCCTTTTGTATGATTGATTATGTAATCCATTTTTTTAACAAATAGGATGTATTTTATTCATATTCAGAATGATATTATGTTATTAAAAATTATATTTAATCATTAAATTATAATTATTCATTAATGGTTATGATGGGGAATGAATTTCATCACGTTCGTGGAGACGATAATCCATACACACACACGAGCGAAAATATCATTATATTGATGGTAAAATAATATGTAATTGGATGGTATATCATATAAATATGGTCCTAAACATGTTATTTTTATTATTTACATCATTTATACTCATTATTATATACATCCAATTAATGAATTTTCTGAATAACAAGCTACACTACGTCGTGGAGACGGTAAATCATATGTACGCACTTATAGTGACTTGTCATCTATGGGAAGGATAGAATAATGAATATTGTTGTAACATATTTATAATAACATCATAGTAGTTATACGGTATTGAATATTGTATTTTGGTTTGGGAAGAAAAAATAATGTGTAAGTGGAAGAAGAAATGAACATTGAAATAGGTGGTGAAATTATTACCACTTCTTCGGGTGTTTCATTTTTGATTTGATCAAAATGTCTTCCTAAGATGGATTTATGATCAATGTAAGGAAATTAGGTTGAAGATAAGGTAGGTGAGAGTATATTTGGGTGGGGTTTGGTCCAACCAAATGGCTTTAGAGGTGTGATTTTGAGAGAAGGGGAAGTACCTTTTTATATGAGATGTGAGGGTCACCTTAGGAAAATCATGAAATATCATTTTATTTTAAAATAATATTCGATTTATAATGGATAAAAATTATTTCTTTCAAGGATAAGGTGGGGATGGGTCTAAAATCTCTCAACCAATAGATTTTATACATGTTTATGTCACCATATTTACATTATCTTTTAGATTTAACTCTTAGATAAATAGTTTATCTTTTACCATGTATTGTTGGATTATTAAATAATATGGTTAATAATATGACAAAAAATTAAATGAGAACCCAAAGTGGTTCATCAATGATATATATATTATTATATAATTCCTCTTGTAGAACCGTATATTTTTGGACAACTATAATTTAATAATATATCATTTGTTTTAAAAACTCATTTATGTGAATTTTGACAATATTTAGTAATTGATTTTGGTGGAAGTCATAACATCTTCATTAAATAAAAAAATCATTTAATCAACAATAAAAATTCATATTAATCTAGAAAATTAGTGGAGTTCATAGAAAGTCTCAATTTACCTTTATTTGGATATTTATAACATCAATTATTTTAACCATTCAATAAAAAGTTAATTACTATATCATCATTATATCATAAATAAATTTAATTATTTAATGTATACAAATTATAAATAAAACAAAATTATCTAGAATAAATTTCTCTTTCTAATGAATATTTTTAGTCAAATTTATCTTATATATAACCCTATATTAAATCTGCATTAATTTTGAAAATTTGAATTTAACACTTTTCACTCTTCATTAAATAAAATAATAATAAATGTCCAAATCTAATCCAAGTTGACCTAGAAGAAAATATTTTATTCCTGATGTTGATTTTGGTCGAAATACACTTTTATAATAGAATTTAGACATGTGTCAGGGTAATAATAATATAATTTCTACCTTTAATTAACCTATTAACATTTAACCATGTTAAATAAAAATCAAAATTTACTATTCCTCAAAAATTATTTTCATCTTATTGAAAAACATTTTTCTTACTAATATCCACCGTGTCTCTTGGAGATTTTCAATTTAATGCATAGAAGCGGTAAAATTTCATTTTTTGAAATTTTTATAATGTTCCTTGAAGGTGGGTAAAAGATGGTAAAATGTTCAATAAAATAATATATATCTAATATAATTATATAATGACTCCAATGAAATAAATTGAGCATATATAGGTTTTATGTATCTATTTTCACCTAATTTAAATTTAAATATTGTATCTAGTTATTTAAAGAAAATGTTTTTTTTAAACAATAACACAATGTTTTTCACTATTTATCAAAAATTGAACGTTTTTACAAAAATACCAAAAAATAACCCTAAGATAATTTTTTTATTCCGAATCCAAAAATGAAGTCAATTTTGAAATTTTTTTTTGCAAAATTTCAAAATGTGGGTGTTATGATTTAGAATGGCTAGTTTGATTTGTCGTGGTGTGATAATACTCTCTGTGGTGTACATCACAAGCTTGTGCATTATTCAAAAGGAAGTGTACCGAGCAAGCATGGGGTGTTACATTATGAATATAGAAATTATCGGTCACATTGAATGTATAAAAACTTTTATTATATTATTTAGTTTTCTTCATTACCATTAGTTTGATTAGTATAGAATTTTGACAAACAATGGGTGAATATATTTAATAATTATTTATATTTTCATTTATATTGATGCATGTAGGATTATGTTAGTTGATCCCTTTCAATTTTCCAAAACATATTCCACCTAGAGATAATCCAAAAATCTATTCTATTGAGTAGCTAGAACAACTGGTGAATCAATGATCTGAGTTTGGGGTTATACCATAGGATTAAACACAACATATATCTCTTACAAATTTCAATAAATTCATCATTATACTGTATGATTCAATTATATATTATGTGTATATTGAAAATATTATTGATGATGCTTATAATTCAGTTTAACTGGTTTAGATATTAAGTGTGACCAATATTTTATTTACCATGACCCAATTACGTAAGATTCAGATATTTTTTTCTGATAAAATATTATGATGACTCCATAGTTCCATGGACATAGTTTTAAATTATTCAAAATTTAGAATTTTTCACATACAATATAATAGTTTAATATTAAAAATATCCATTTCACATTTGAATGAGTGATTCAGTGTTCATGAGATCAAAGTGATATTCAACAACATACATGATAATTCTAAAATCATAATATCTATGGATTATCTAATGGTGTAATAATTTTATTGGATTCTATAGAAAATAATTCATATTTATATTTTCATAAGAGAGATGAAGTGTTATTTGATAGAGATAAAATAATTATAGTTATTTTAGTGATTAATATCTATGATATGTTCTAATTATAATTTTACAAAACAGTGTTTTGGAAAAATAGATTGTAGGGGTTATACCACAAGATTTTTATGACTATTTACTTTTTTGATATATTCATGTCTCATGTTTCTTGGACGGGATAAATTTTTTGTTATATGTAGTTAGATAATATATTTTAAACACCATGGTCTTGTTTTCTGAAATATTGTTAGAAATGTATAGTTTTGGATGATTTGTGTATTTATAATGGGTATTTATAGATTCCACATTAAATCAATACTGTGTATTATATTCACTAGGTATTTTACATGACACAACATTAGTTTCCACAGTATCGATCACTACCTTCCATTAATATTGTATTAACCATTACATATTCTTCAATTTTTGTAGAAATAAAATTATTTTTTAATAGATTAGGCTATTTTATATGAAAATATAAGATGATATAGGTATAATATGTTCATATACCTAAATAAATGCAACATTTAATTTTCATTACATTAAATTTATTGATATATTAAATTATATTATAAAAATAAAAATCTATTATCACGAAATATCTTATTAATTTATAGTGTTTTTTCATAATGATAATATAAATACCATTACAATTATCAATTCATGTTTGAAAATGATCGGGGGTGTTAAAAATATTATATGGTTCTGTAATGATAGTTATAATAAATGTTTTCTCCTCATAATGGATATATTGATGTATAATGTTATTCATTAATTTGAATTTGGGATTTCAGTGTGATATTTAATTTTCATTACTAATGGATAATTATATTTTTTAAATAATGTTTTTATAAAAATAATTTAATTTCAAAATGCACTCAATAAAAACTGTTTTGGATGAATGATCCTGATATTTTCTATTCTTAGTTCAGATCCGACTGTTATTTGATATAGAGATGTATGTTTCATTACCTTTTGGATTTTTGGTTCATTATATTTTGGTGGAAGTTTTATTTTGTGGGTGAGAGGATCATTTTGAATATTTTACCTCACATTTGCATTCAAAGTGTAAATTTATCACAATGAAATTATTTTTGAATAAGAAAAAACTTGATTGATTGATAGGATTTTCAGGTGGAATTTTGTGAATATTATAGAGGCATGGGATTTAGAATTGCATCATCCTGTAAGTATTCACACCATAAAAACGGGTCTTATGAAAAATGGTGTGGGCCAATGTTTTGTGTTAATTTTAATTACTATTTCATTATAAAATACATATGTCAATATTGGTAATGTGAGGAATAAATTTATAAAAAAACTCTATACTGAAATTGTGTATCAACACCTTTTTTATTTTGATTTTATCGTGACTTTCACAAGGTATGTCGTAATTTATTAACTCTCCACTCCCTTGAATCCGCCACTATGTGTGCTTTTAGTGTATATTTACTAAGGTTTTATGTAGGTGAAATAAAAATATATTTTTTATCATTTAAATAATTTTATTCAAGTGGTTTTTAATAGTCTTCAGTGTTTATTCCATCATGGAATATAGGAATCATGAAAAATTTATGGGGATAATTCATGGAGTGTGTAGAGGATGTCTGTTGATGGTATTTTAATTTTCCTACAATTTTCTAATTCTAGATATGTAATAATGTGATTTTATTATTGTTATATATTATAAGAAAACACTTTGAAAAATTATTTGATTTTTTTCATAATGATTTTCTTAATGATGATGTCCGGGGTATGCCATATATCTTTTGTGAGTAGTTGATTATGGTTTTGGTACATTAGGAACACAAGTTGAGATTTATGGAATTTATTCATATTTTGAATTTAATTAAATGAAATTTTTTAATTTTTTATAATTAAATAACATGGATGAATAATGTTAAATAGAATCTTCAGTGTTTGTAATACGTCTTGTGGGTATGGATGAGGTTCAATGGAGCACGAATATTGGTTAAATCCATCATCAATTCTAGTAGCCCAAATAAAAAGATTTTATATTCATGTCTATTTGTTTAGGTAATTATTTAAAATCTACTTGGGTTCAGGTATGAATTTTAGGTACTAATCATTCAATCTATAAATGAAATCTTAGGTATTTTTGGGCCTCTAATGTATAGTGTAAGGTACTTTTAGGACATAACTAAATTGAGATCGTCTGATCCAATTACATTGTCACCAAATGGTGATAATGCATGTTATGTAGAAATTCAGCCTTATGAAATTATTGGGTATTGATAATTGTTGATGGATATACATGTACGATTCTTAAATACTGATGTAAATATTTTGTGGCATGGGGATGAGAATTGATGGAAAATGATGCTAACTATATCATGAGTGAATAGGAAATCGCTCATGATTACAGATATCAATCCTTGAGTGTGATTTGAGAGGAATAAATCTATTTGTAATAGTGTTATTAGATAGACAGGGGTTTCTTATTATTTTTTATATTTGGTATATCTCAAGGAGAGGTTATATGGGTTCCATGTGTGAGTTATGGTAGTTATTTAGGTCGAGTAATTAGAATGACTAGGGGGATATGGAAATTAAATTGAACTCTAAGGTTTAGTTTAGGGTAAAATATACATGATGGATTGGTTTTTTCCGTGTATACTAGGATATAGTTTTATAGATTATTATTTGATTGGATGGTCTCAATAATGATGCATGTTTTATAGTAGACTATGTGATATTGTGTCACTATTAAAAGATATGGAAGAATTGGTATTGATGAGAAGTGATTTTGATGGGTTTTCATATCCTAGAGGGTTACATAATATTTGTGGTGATACATATTCTTATTAAGGGCATGATGTCATGTTATAATATCACTAGGAGGAGTTTATTCTCTTTGTGACGATTTTAGTCCTTATATGTATTATATATGCTTATTGGTCCTTTACATTGGAGGACTAATTATTATTGGATATTTTTACCCCATAAAGAATAATAGTATTGGTTTGTGTGCTCATGGTGACCACTTAAATGTGTTTAGTTATAATAGTTGTGGTTTTTCAGCCAATCTAGATTCTAACGGGATGGGTCACTTTACTTGAGGTGATAACTCAATAATTATCTAGGATTGGTAAATTTATTTTACGTGACCTCCAAAATGTATAAGGGCATGCTTCAATGTTCTTTAATTAGAAATTTTCATGAATGGATTGAGTCTAGGACATAAATAGAGACGAAATGTTCTTTGTATGATGTTATATTTGACTAGTTTATGCAATATATGTGGTAAGGAGGTGGTAAATATAATGGCATATGACTATTCCCTATATCATCAAATAACGGGTCTAGTATTGGATGTCTCCCAAAAACTAATGTTTGGATCTGGTATTTTCATTGATAATGGTGCCATGATGACACATGTGTATTCTAACAACACACCACAAGACATATTGTTAGGTAATTATCTACTGGTTATCACGCGATCAACTGATGGTTGTATATACCTCCTCATGTATATTTATTTCTTGGTTCATGTATAGAAACTCAAATATCAGGTTTTATTTATGTATTTATTTTCCACATTCAAACACATACGTATTATAGGGTATTTTTGAATTTCATGGAGAGGCCATGCTATGTTATGTGACCAAACCATACAATTGAATCTTGGATTACGTGTAGAAGATATGGTAGCTTTTTTATTTAGAGTACAATATGCGAAGTAGACCCTCTACAAACTATCAATGTATATTTAGGGTTCATGATTTATATTGATTATTTATTCTAAAAAAATTGATTATTTTTATAATTTAAATATTTAAACATGATAATCCTTCTATGAGATCATTTTATCCTTCAAGTGAGAACATTGATTTCATATAACATTTTTGTGTTATTTATATTATGTACCCAAATGTGTAAATATGATAATGTTTTTATTCATTCATTAATATTAATTGATCTGATGTAATGGGAATTGTCACACTATGTCATGTTTTAGGATAGTGTTCCTAGTTGTTATCCACTAGTATATGTGGAAAATTCATGAGACTATGTGATAACCTTCTTCCACCCACTCTTGAGGGATTGAGTTACAAGGGGTAATAAAATGGTATCATTAATCTGGTCTGATATATTATTTGGTGACATATTTGACATGTGGTTCATGAATATCCCAAGGCATTTTATGGATATTGAAAATCATTATTGAGAAAACAAATTCCAATTTGGATGTTATTACTATGAGTTCATGGTGTGGGTTTTCATTGTTATGGTGTAACACATGGATGGTTTTATCATAGGTGACACACTTCATTTATATATGTATATACTATGGTTTATGGTTCATGGTCTATTAAAAAGTGTTTCCCCAAAAACTCTTATATATAATGTATTATTAACCTAAAATACAAGTTATTTATTATGATTCTTTACACATTAATTTTTTAACTATTTCATGTTTCAAAAAGAAATTATATTAGAAAGTTCTTATCATGAGGTCATGGGGTGTTTTTCAATTGTTTTTTGGTATCAAATATATGATTTAAGCTTATGAGAAACATTTTATTAATATATATATGAACAATGTTTTATGGTTAATAGTCTGTTAGAAAGAAGTTTCACACAAAAAACAAGGATGTAATGTATTATTCACCTAAAATACAAGTTCTTTCATTTGATTGTTTAGAGATGAATGCTTGAAGAAATTAATGTTTCAAAAAACATTATACCACAATTTAATATTTAATGTGACTATAAAATTTTACTTAGATAGATGGTTTTTCAATTATATTCAATGGATATTCATGTGGATATAATAGAGAGATATTCATAAGAGGAAGTAATAATATCCCTGTATCAAAAAATGTGTCAAGACCCATTGTGGGTTGGTCAAGGAAATAAAAATCCAATTATAGACTCCATGAGGCTGTTATATTCCTTAGAGGTGAAATGAGGATGGGTATAAGATTCCTTTTAGTTTTTGTATTGTATACATAAGTTAGAAGTAATAACGTACATATAATATTCGAATAAATATTCTTACAAGTATCCTTGAAAACCAATCAATGTTGTTACGTGGGTATCCATGTGATGTTTTAGAGTAGGCATGTGGAGGCCATGTTTTTTTATCCAGAATGTGTAGTTATGTAATATATTTTTGATTATTGGACATCTGGTTTTCATGTTGATCATTTGGGATGATCAGTGGGATCATTGGTAAAATATATTGGTGTTGTAAGGAATCATTTAATGGAGTGATAAGGTTATTAACATTGGAATGATTATGATTCAATGTCGTATTGTATCATACTAATATGAATATGTGGAATATTTATTGAGTACGAAATGTGACCTTGAGTTAGACCGTATTTGACACGTGAGAGCAGGAATAAGGATGTGTGATTGAGTAGGAATAAATTGTATAATTATTTGGTTATGTTGAGATAGAGGTAAATCGTGGGTCTGAAATCCATATTGATATTTTTTTGATAAGTCATCCATGTTGTATGTGATTGATTATTGGAGGAGATATTCATGAAATGTCTCAGAGTTTGAGGGAAGACATCTGATATTTATGTGATGTATCATGATGAGTTTAATATTGTTGAATGGGATATGTGCAGGTCTAATGATAATTGTTTGGATTATGAAAATTGATGTGTATCACAACAAAAATAGTGGGTTGGTGACGTGCTTCCATGTGTGTGGGGGGGGGGGGGTAGAAGTTAAAAATGATCTTTGGTAAAATAAAAACAATATTGTGGTTTCATGGTACCATCGATCAAGGTTTTCAACATTATATTAAATTACAATAATGGGAATGTGTAACATAGGATGGGTGAAATATTTTGGTTTTGGGACCCATTGGGGTTAGTTCCAAAAGAGTGGTGTATAGGGAATTCATATAGAAGGGAGAATTCCATTGGATGTTAGATATTTTAATTTTTTGTTTGATGGGTACTTATATATTTTTTACGGTGTTTTGGAATAGGTAAGAGTCGGTGGGTGAAATATATTTGAACATTTAGTAATGGGATGAAAATTGTTAGTGGAATTCAGGCAGTTGGTTTAAAAGGGAAATGATAATGGTACTCCAATGGTTGGGATGTCTTCTTGGTCATGGTTAAGTGATGCTTTTTTTGATAAGGGTTGTTATTATGGTGAGAATATTCAATGACAATCCTTTATAATATAATATGTCACTATGGTGTAACATATGATGGTATCTAGTTGAATGGGTAAAAATAAAATAGGTGTACAAGTGTTTTTTTCGGTGGAATCAATGAGATGAATTTGGGATCGAGGTGGAGATGGAAGGATTTAAGGTTGATTAAGATCAATAGTGAACTATAATATAGAGGTAAAATGGTGTAATGATTAGTTATTTCAACTAAGTAATTATAGTGTGATTCATTTTTTGATGTTATATTTAGAATTTTATAGTATTGAATACCATTGAGATTTATGGAGTCCAAATCATGAATGTTTTTTTAGGGTGTAACTATTTTTTATTCGAAATATTGTAGGATAATTATTTCTATTGGTGTTCTGTATATAATTATTGTGCAGAATTAAATTCATTGAGTTGGATTTTGCTTTAGTATATTTTTTAAAACACAATTGATGGGTCAGTGGACCCCTTTTTATTTGTTTATGTTGTCAATTCTTATAGTGGGGTGGGAAAAATGATTGATTCAACCTATATGAGAGGACATACTTTCTATAATGAAATATGTGTCTTAGGATGAACAAGTTGATGATATTGTTGTTAATTTTTTCTGATGGGTAATGGAACAGAATCTCATTATTAGTGTTATTATAGAGAGGGTGTCTTAGACCTTTGGGGAATAATAAGTTTTATGATTCATGTTATGAAGAGGATGCATGTATTTTTAGAGAAGAATGTGGTGAGTTCATAGTGAATTGGAAAACACCAAATTATATAAGAAAATTTTAATAGTTTAACAAATATTTCCATGGATTATAATAATTATTTCATAGAATCTATAATTATCCATCGATTTCTATGAAAAAATGTTTTAAAGGATATTTGAATTTTTTAGTGGGGGCCTTTATATATAAAAATTGTATAACTAGGATTTTCTATCTTTATGAATCCCTAGGAGGTTTTATGAAATTAAAAATACACATTTATTCATATGGTTTTCTAAGATTATGTTAGGGAAGTGTTGGGTATAATTGGAGACCGAAAATTAGCAAACTCCAACTATTCATAATGTGTATAATGTTTCATGATATGAATAAAACATTTTGAGGGGTTTGAGACAATCTAAATGAGGATTTAATTCTTTAAACCATATTTCATGATGTTAAAGAATTAATATTTTTAAAAGGATTTATTTCCTAATTTGAGGCCAGAAGCCTCCCCCTTTAAATTTTATAGCGTGAAAAACATATGAGGATTAAATCAATTATTTCTTACCTCCCACTAAATACCAATGAATAAGGGTAGATATGTTATTTATTTTAAATTTTATGTATTATTTATTCACACTCATCTCATTTATCTATTATAGACACTAATTTCAGATATATTTGTTATTTGTTCGAGTAAATTCCAATAGATATAGATGGAGTTGTTTAATATTGGTGTTACATTTAGTTAGCATGTGTAAAGAACATCCCAATATGGTTTTATCATGTTTTCACACATATTTTTGGTGGAGGTACATTATATAAACGAATTATTTATTTATTTCAGTAAATTATATTAATTTTTGACTTACCTAGTGTAACATGATAGATAATTAGTTTTGGATGGTGTTGTTGGGGTGACAATGAACTTATATTTGTTAGAGGTCATGTGATTAATTTTAATTGAATATATAATTATTAGTTAAAAATTTATTCATATTTAGAAATAAAATAAATAATACTAATTATTATTATTATTATTAATCATTTATGTTATATGTCTTCAGGAAATAATTTTGGAGTACAGAAGATACTCCATTGGATTGGACGAGTCCTGAATGTGGGTAAAATTTGTGTTCCAATTAGTAGACACTTGCATCAAATTTATTATTCATTCTTATTAATTATAATTAAATCATTATTAATTAAAACTGTTCTGTATGGGGGTTTAGCTACCGATTATACAAGTAGTTAAAATAAATGTTAGTATAGAGCCTCTAATGAATAGTTTATATTTTCATTAGATCATTGTTGAATCAAGATCCACTGACATGAATGCAATTTTTACAAGGAGTGAGGATATTTTTTAGTTAGATATGAGTCATTGAGTATGTATCAGGTTACTTTTAGAGATAATTGATATAATATGTTGATTCCTCGAACTTGTGGAAAGTCTTCATGGGCCTGGTTCATAGTGTTGATGGTTTAAATTACTAAACATTTCACAAGTGACAGTGGAATCCCTCATGAATTTTGGGATAGTAATGGAATTTGTGGTGATATGGATAATTGCATCAGGTCATTATATTTGTGGAAGATATGGGTTATTTTATAGGTGGATGGAAATGGGATGTACCATAGGTTAGGTGACACAAGAACCAAATGACAGTCATGTGGAGATTGGGGAATAACATCATGATTTTATGGGGTTTATGGACAGGATTTTTCCCCACAAATTGTGACATGGCTCAGGTAGATAAGGAAGCATTTCAAGATCCCAAAATAGTGGGATAAAGAGAAAATGGGGCTTCTGAAATGGTCAACCGAAACACGTGTTCTATTATAGAAGTGCCTGTTTTTTTTGGGTCCCCATTAGGCATCATTCATAAAGTTGTATCCCTGAGATATGATTGTAACAGTTTTATAGGGAATAAAGGAAATAATGTACAGTGAGTTGGGAAGTTTGATATTGAGGGACTAGGTTATATGTGACTATAACATTTGGAATAGATCATTTGTAATATTATAGGATACGACCGTATGTGTATTATATGTTTTTATTGGACACTTACTATAGAGTATGGGGCCTATTTTCTTGTTTTGACAACCATATAGTTCTATATATTAGTGCATGTTCTTATTTTTAACTCTCTGCCATATGTAGTGATGGTTTGATCTACTTATGGTGAAATCATTGGATACCATAGATATGGGTCTGTGTTTGATATTTTTCCTCCCTATAATCTATAGGGATGTGAGAATTTCTATGATGTGACCTCTCTAGAGTGTGCCAGGATGCGTTTGTGTCTTTTAATTGGACTATTAATTGAGAGTCTTTTCTCAAGGACTACATTAGAGAGGGTTGTATCATTGTGTGATGTGATCTATTACTAGTAGTGACAATGTTTAGGTGTATTGTAATAAGATTAAAAATTGATGTATGATTATTCATTGTTATTTATTGTTTTGGGTCAAGGTTTGGAAGTTTACCTACCAATAGTCATTTGGTATGAGATGGGCATTGGTTTTGGTACGATAATGAAATTCTTTGATTATTTGAGGGTTCTAAGGTAATTATATTTATATTAATGGTGGTTGTCTTGTTAGACAATGTCCTAAGAAAAAATTTTCTTCCAATTATTATCATAGAATCCTTGTTACATGAAAACTCAAGAATCCATATAATTTACGTACGTGTTTTCCACATCATTTAATACACTTGTGGAATAAATTATTATGTGTACTTATTGAAACCCTATTGAGTTATATTTTCACAACCAATATTGGAATCTTAATTTTTATATTATCCTTATGTTTTATTTCCATGTTAAAGAAATTGGTGTTAAGTGGATCAGAATACAATACATTGAAAGATATTTTTAGAGACAATTAAGTCTTTTGGATAGATATTAAGACACTGTTTGTATTTTGATTAATTTTTTTTAATTTTAGATTGGCCAAATGGGATATCAATAATTGTTTTCAATGAAAACATTAGTTTCATGTAGAGTAGTTAATATGTTTTATGTTTCATACTCTAATTTGTGTGTATATTTGTAGTATTTTCTAATTTATATTTATTTACAAAGGTAATAGTATGTTATTATACTCCTCAATGAATTTTAATGAACTCATGACTAGTCACCAACCTCAAGAATATTAGGAGGTGTTATTTTGGGAATGTGATGACCTTAACCTGGGAACTATAGATGAGTCTATGTTAGTTTGGGACGTAATAAATTGATTTCACCAATGCTATTTTTATATTTCATCAGTGTTTTACAATAAATATGATGAGGGTACCACTATAATAATTCTTTGTTCTATAAAATGAATCATTATAATAAAATTTCAAATTATTTACAATTTTATTAAATGTATCGTTTTGACATCCAAGAGAAACTAATAATATTCATTGAGTTATTTAAGGGAAAACTCTCTTTTATTTGTATATCCCAATGGATTGAACCATTATTTATCACTAAAATGGGATAAATATATTCCATTATTCATATTTATTATATTCAAATAATATATGATAAAATGAATAATCCTTACCTCTTACCAAGGATTGATGATTTATTTCACTAGTATTATGGTTAAAAATGTTTTTGATGATATAATTTTTATAAATATTCACAAGTTTTTTATTTTTGAAAATGATATTTTGATGAAAATAATTATATACATATATGGAAATTAATATATTGTTATGATTTGTTTTTTATACGTAAAAATATGATAAAATAATATATTAATTTTTTATTAATTCTCACATAAGTGTCATGAATTTTTTTATTATCATAATCATTGACTATTTTGTATATTTACTATTTGAAAAACTGCATGTTTTTTAACTTAATATTTTCCTATGATTATTAAAAAATATTTAATTATATATAAAAATTCAAATTTTATATTTTTAATATATTGGGTCTCTTATTAAGAATAATTTTCTAAAATACTGGATTCGTAATAAATTCAGATATTATCAATGTATTGATAAAATACATATTGGTCTGTTAAATTATTCATGGGATGGTAATGTAAACTATGAGAGTTCTATTTTAGTATCCCTTGATTGAAATAAATTTTTCACTAAAATGATTATGAGATATTATTATATATCATTAATTTAATTTGATATACATTTTCATGGTTTGGGGAAATGACTTATTACCACTAAAATTATGATATTTTTTAGAAAATAGTTTTTTATGTAGTGTGTAATGATGTCTTAAATTAATGTTTTTTATAGGTTCTGATGTAGGATTAATATTTTATACCTAATGAGTCTAGATAGTATATATCATGGGAGTACAAATATACCACCCATCATATACAGCTAGATAATATTAGTATTTTTCATTGTAATTTATAAGGAATTATATAATATGTTAAAATTTTATGATCTCAATTAATCATGGGAGAATACACTCTATTATTTACGAATTGTAAATTTATTTAATGTAGATAAGGTCAGTAAGGTTTCTTCAATATTACATATTTTAGATAACTTATACAAAATAAACCTATTATATTGTCAATAATGATTTATGAAAATAGTTGTATAGTAATACATTTATGATTCTAGTGATGACTGCAATTTTATCAATTGGTTTGTCCAAATCATCAAACATTTAATATTAAAATAATTACATAATGAAGCATAGAAATAGACCAACTTATTTCAGTAATGCTGACATAGATGCATTGATGAAACTATAATTTCAAATAATTTTTTTATTAAAATTTTAGAAAATTGATTTGTTAATTAAAAAAATGAAAAAAATGAAATATTTTAAAACTAAATGTAGTAATTCTTGGTGTATTCTCAGATTCAATACTCTATAATTGAAAAAAACATTGATAGGGAAGAATCATTACTCGATTATTCACCTTGGATGATCGTTCTGGGTGTGTAGAAAGCGTCAGGAAATCCCAATACAAATATAGTGTTTTTTATTCAAGGAATAATTTGGTATAATATATCAAATATTTTTCAGGTCTGATGAATGTACCCAAAAATATATACAGTTAATCTTATAAATAAAAAATATATAAATATTAAATATATATTTATAATTAATTTAATATCAATAATACCTTTTTCTTGGCATTCATCATTCAGTGAATATGTTGACGATTCTAGCTCATAGTAAGAGATGTATCATTATAGTGTGAAGAGGATTCGTAACTGAATCCCTATAGTAGTGATCCACTCTAATTCCATGATACATGAATTATATTGATAGAAAAATTTGTCCAAATATAGATAATCCAAAAATAATTTAGTATTAATCTTTGATATTAAAATATTAAATTAATATCGTGGATTTTCTCTATTAATATATCAATCATTAGTGAATGAACGATTTTTTGGGGGTTCTTTCTCTCGGGATTTAAAATATAGGATATAGTGTTCACAAATAGTTTTCTTTAGGGACGATATTTAATGTATAGAACAATAAAATATCACCTCATCTACTAAAATACTATTAATAAATATATATATAGATACAATTAAGTAATTAAAATTTCAAAATTAAGAATAGTCAAATTATAATTCTAAAATATTCTCCATGAAATCGATAATAATATTATTATTATATAATGGATTTGGTTGAGATTCATAAATTGAATATCATGTTAATTTAAATAATTTTATTTGTTAATTTTTTTTATGATTATATCATTTCCATTAATGATATCTTTACTCGACATAACAAACATCGTCAGCATTGATTAAAAAATAATAATTATATTTTATATCACGTGAAATTTTTTTACATAAAATTCAATTCAATCCTGAATACATTGATGAAATATTTATTATCCCTTATTCATCTTACATGATAATAATATTTCTTCCTTTTTTTATTCTACATGATTTTAATATAGATGAATGTATACACTATTTTTGTGACCCTATATGTATCTTCTTTTGTTGCATTTGGTAGGACTCCCCATATCCAATGATCATCATCTTAAATTTCATCGATGAACCCATAATGGATCAATATAATGCCATAATTACGAAAACCACATAAAAATTCTGACTATTTAGTATAATCCTTTATTCATGATAAATCAAATAAATAAAATTCCATGATTTTATAACCCATGTATATGATTCATATCTGTTTCATTGACTTAAAAAAATTACATATCATTAACCAAGCCCATAAAATTTTAGATTGAAAGGCCCATTCAGATCAATGGTCTAGAGATATCACCTTCCTTATAATTGAAATTGGAAATGTGTAGATATAATTATTATATAATTTTATATCACAAGAGATTTATAAAACATGTCTTACATTTACTATTATATAAACCACGACATTTTTGGGGCTCAGACCAATGTACATTACTCATTATATGAATTAATAATAATATGTTTTCCAAGGATCATTACACATGTTTATATATCGGAATATCAAAATACACATAAATATGTGGAAATACATACTATGGGTCTATCCTCAAAATCTCTCATCATGAATATTAATATGTTTTTACTTACTATGTGGATGTCTTATCCGGTTATGAGCATTAGAAATGTGATATTCAAAAAATTATAGGCATATAGTAATAAAGTATAACCTCATCCATGGGAATTATTTATATGAATACAATCATATCACCTCAAGGATAACATTGTAGAAGGTAATTATTATGATATCTAAACTCCTTAGTCACTATATGATGATATCACATTGATTCTATAAACATGAATGTTCAATATCTTATAAGACAATTATTAATGTGAATAAAATTGAAAATATAGGCTTTAATATGTACCAATTAGTTAGTTATAGGGAATGAAGTCTAACACTCTCACACCTACTAGTTCAATATTCTATCTACATTTAGTATTATAAGTTCACATTATATTCATGCTTCTTCTGAGGTAATTATTTAATCATTTTCATCCAGAATCCCCAAAATTGAAAATATTATTACTATGACTTCATATCCTTGTGAAAAATATTTTTTGGGATAATAATTCTATAGCATGTGATCATTCAAATTATCTGAAATTTTTTACATTGAAAGAGATAAAACTATAGTAATATAATAGTACATTTTTATTGGATGTTATCTACTAGGTAAAACATTATAATTCATAATAAATCTATCTATCCACACTTTATGCTCCATAGATGTTTTAGAAGCCACAATATACTTATACCATTTTCTATAATCTGCAACCATTGGCTTATTAGATCACTTTGAACTAAATTATAATCTAATGTTGTATAAAATATATAATAATTTCAATTCAAACTCATTATAATCTCGATTGAAACAAGAATTTATATAACTATGGATGACTACGTACTCAAATCCTTCATAAATTAGGAAAACATCCTTAGTATTCCTAAGATACTATTGTATAGTTTGGTCCACCATCCAATGGAAGTCCCATTGGTATAAATTATATCTTCAAACCAATATCAAGAAGAATTAAACACCAATCCAAATAAATTAAAGAAAATATATGATTTTCCCTATCATAGATGCATAATAGATATTTGACATACAATATATATCCTTATATTGGGAGGAAAATATTTCTTATAGATTTCATTACCATGTTACATTGGATATAATTCCCTATATTAATTCATATATATAATTTTAATTGTATCATGTAAATGTATAAACCTTAACATGTTCCAAGAAACCTATTTTATATATCTTTGTTTATCGTGATCCCATGAAGGTTTTTATTCTTACATATGACATTCAAGGAGAATTATGTGTTCAACTGCATATTAGCATACTATATGATTGGTATCTGTAAGGTACCAAAACTAGTTTCCCAAATATTATGAATTTTTTTATTACATTTTCATATAAGAAAGTAATATTCATCTTGATGGAATGATTAGTTTAGTAGCTTTGGAAAAAATATACATTCATATGTTTAACATTTCAACATGATCTGAAAAACAATTTATAAACTCCATTGAAAAAATTCATAACTCCGAGGTTATTTCTTCATGTCATTCATAATATACATATTCATGTCTTGGGAAAATGAAATATGATAAAGGGTTACATGAAATTATCATTATGGATGAACAATACAACAGAATATATCATAAAAATAAACATTATGAATGGTGAAAAAATGCATGCCTTTAAAAATAACCGTAAACACATTATGTTAGGGATAGGAGATGAATAAATAATTCCATAATGATGCATAATAATGGGTATTCTACTATTTGAATAACCTTATGAAATTTCAATTATTTACTTCATAATTTGGAAATGCATAATGCCCGACACCATAACCATACCGTCAATTCCTCATACGAAGACCATAAATAAACATTTTGTCAAGGCCTTATGCCAATACCATAGTTTGTCTCATGAGACCTACTGTGTAAAGACCCGTAAATTTCAAGGGAAACTTTTTTCTTAATTTTCTTTGGGATTTTATGAGTACACAGTTTCTAATGGCACCTGATTCCGAGACCCGGTTTGCCCGGAATCATTTTCCGAAGTTTTGCTCGGGTTCGTTCAGTGAACGAATGAGCGGGTTTTCCAAACATTTGAACCCGTGCTCGGAATCGAAATCTGATGGCACCGATGAAACAGCAACACCTTTAATAGCTTAGGAACACCTTTTCTGGAGTTGCGTTTCCTCGGGTGTGGTTATTAAAAAAAAGGTTAAATAAAGAATGAAATAAAAATTTGTGTAACAATTTTTATTTCTATTCTAAGCACTTACAACATATGCATGGAAGTTGAGGTGGGACCCACTCCATCATAACTCCATAGGGTTGGATTATAGTGAGGTGGGGCCCACACGAGCCCCACCCCTTCAAACCCCTTAAAACCTACCTCGTGCATTTATTTGTGTAACACACCCACACCTCCCCCGTTTTAATGTCAAGTCAACTCAAGCAGTTTTTCATCCACATCAAATTCATGCTGATAAAATGCCTAATTTAATTGGATCACGTGCGTTAATTAATTTGATGAATTCATTTTGAATTTCAAATTAATGATGTATTGTGTGTGGGTAAATTAAATAAGATAACATCTTATTTTTTTGGGTGGTGATTCGCTGTGTGGAGGAGGGAACCCTCGAAGATTTTCTTCTTCCTTCTTGAAGACTGCGAAGAACACCGAAGCATCAACGAAGAACGCCATCTTATCTTTGCATCTCCTTCCCGCGTCGAAGGAAGCAAGATGCCACATCTTTCATTGGGCAAACAATGATGACGTACAGAGCCTCATTATGTGATGCTGTTTCTCCACGACAATCCTCGTTCGATGACTTCTTCTAGGTAGGGGGTTTTCGTATTACGTGTATGTGAATTATCCTCTCGTGCATGCATATTTTAATTTCAGGGTGTTTGAATAATTTACCTTGAATAAATTATACCATCATCTAAAGCATGTCTTTCAATGATTTCCTTTTAAAAAACACCTAACGCGGAGGGTGCAGGCCGAACAAACACGACCCGACAACCCTCCACATTTTGTTTATTAATGTGCGGATCGACGGAAGACAACTAAGTGGGCTGCAAAGGCGTTTTGAACCCTTCACAGTAATCTATGGGTCCAGGGAGAACCTAGGCACAGACGGCGGGAAAACCAGACCACCGGAGCACGTCCGGTGGTCCGTGGACGGTGCGGCATGCACTCCCCGCTGGCACAGCGGCACGGGCGTCCAGCACCGGCCGGTCGCCCAGAGGCGGCGGTGGGAAGACCAGATCCTGTGGCCACGCGAGATCTGAGGGAGACGCGGCGACCAGAGCCGCGTCCACTGGAAAAGGGGGGGACATCGTCCTCCCCCCCAAATCGGCCTGCTTGCCGAGCCAGCACCCCCACCCACCCCCCGGCCGGGCCAGGGTGGGTCTCGCAGACCAGGTCGGGCCGGGACAGACCCAGACCCTGGTCAGGTTGACCCGGTTCGGGCCGATCAAGGGGGGTTGGGCCGAGCCGGGCCGGGCCCAGACCCCCCATATCGGACTATTTTCAGTATTTTTCCCATATCATGGGATTCAGACCTTTGATCGACGCAATGTCAGTTGGTTGGGATTCTTGGATCGAGACGGTCGTTTTGGTATATTACACTCGAGGTTTCGGAGAAATTTGAGTACGGCAGGGGTGGTTCGAAAACGAAACCAACAGGGCCCTCGGAGTGGAAACACTTATAACTTGAGCTCCGGATGTCTGATTGACGTTCCATCTACATTGTTTAATTCCTCTTGGTGAGACGAACCATTTGGATTACTCTTCTTGAGGTTTGGATGCAGTTGGAGTTCGGTCAGGTTGGTTTTGACTTCCGGGCCACTGGAAAGAAAAAGCCAATAACTCTCAGACCGAGCGTCCGATTGATGTGCCATCTGTCGCATTGAGTTCCTTTTATTGAGACAGAAAATTAGGGATACATCAACTCCGGACTACATGTATGTTGATTTATCGACCCCCGTTGGCTTGTGGAGCGGACCCTACTGGAACGAGCGTGTTGTGTGCAGAAACCCAAGAGCTAACTGAGACTTGATGACTGCGGATCGATCAACTCGGAGTGTTTCGATAGCCCAGTGGGGAGCGCTTGGTTGTAGCGGCAGACCCACGGTGGAGGAGCGCTTGGTTGTAACAGCAGACCCACGGTACTAAATAGAAGGAGTACCTCTGTAGGCTGTGAGGGGGAGTGCTTGGTTGTAGCGGCAGACCCATGGTGGGAAGCGCTTGGTTGTAGCAGCATTCCCATAGTACTCGATAGGTGGAGTACTACAGTAGTCCAAGGTTAGTGGGAAGCATTTGGTTGTAGCGGTAGGCCCGCTTCACTCGATAGAAGAGGAGTTCCCCATCAGCTATGGGTTCGACGATGAAGACTTTCGTACTAGAATCCTTCGTGGGTTTGACGATGATGACAACCGTACTGGAATCCTCTATGGGTTCAATGGTGAAGACTATAATACTAGAATCTTCCATGGGTTCGATGATGAAGACAACCATACTGGAATCCTCTGTGGGTTCGGCGGTGATGACTATAATACTTGTATCCTACGTCGGTCTGACAGTATTGACCTCTGTTGTAGTATCCTATGTGGGTCTGACAGCTTAGTTGTTCAAGTATCCTACGTGGGTCCTAGCCTAGATGAATCAGTGGCTACATATGATCATCTCTATCACCTTACGAAGAAGTATAACCGTGTGAGCTGAGTCTTGACTATTCAATAAATATCTTCGATATGATTGACTTGCTTTACTATGTGGATTGGGTTGTGTTATCTTGTGTGGGTTAGGTTGTACTATCCTATGTGGACGTGATTGAATTTGGGATCGGATGTTGGAGCCGAACTGGAATTGATGACTTAGGTACATGCATGGGCATATACCTAAGTAGTGATGGATGTTACTTCGTGATTGTATCGTTCTTATGTGGATTATCCTTTGTGGATTCGGTGAGACCTTCGGGGGTCTCGGGGTCCCTACTGAGTAGAGTATACTCACCCATGCACAGGATATGCCCACACTACGTTGTGTTGGATGCAGACGACGGACAGCGCTGATCGTGGTTGAGGCTTGTGGAGCAAGTCGGTACCTGGAGGTGGACCAATGGGCGGGACGTACATGGACCGCACAGCTAGACCCGAGGAGCTGAGGAGGCTATATGTACCCATCCTTCATGTGGGAATTCCAGTGGATGGCTCGACGTTGATGATTTACATTCAGTTGTTTTATTTTCTTTCCAGTTGTACTTTACTTTCTGTTTGGGTTTGTATTCTGGCCCATTTACTTTTCACACTTACTATTGTGCTCAGTTTACATAGTGTTTAATTCTGATGGTTTACTCTGTGGTGTTTATTTACTTATAAAAGCAAATCCTTATTATTTTTGTTGGGATTTACGCCTTGGTTCTAGTCTCCATCCCCTGGCCTATGGGAGGCGGGCATGGGGTAGTCACGACACGGTTCTCAAGGACGGGTCCTGAAAAATTTGTATCAGAGGAGTTCAGTTCTACCGCAGAACTCAGGACTCTGATATTTCTTCTATGTGAAGCAATAATGTTAAGGGTATTGAGTGTGGTTATCCGTCTAGGGAGTCCAATGTTGGTGCGGAGGCCAACGTATCCGTACACCAGGACCCTGACTTCTGATTTCTGACTCAGTGCATGAAAACATTGATTGCATGTGTGTTTCAAAAGTTTTCTTTGTGATTACTTTGTGTCAACTCACCAGGTGTACTGTTTTGACTTTGGCACACCTATTTCTTTTTAAGATGGCCCCATGACGACAGCCAGCTAGGGTTCAGAGCTTTTTGCAAGACGACAGCCCACCGAGCGATGAGGCCTCGGTGCAGGACCCTTTTTCAGCGGGGGCACCGGCGGTACCTCTACCCACCGAGCCACTGATGCCACCATCCCCAGCCGCTACGATTGCACGTTGCCTTAGCACACTGCACGAGTTCCATCGTCAAAGACCGCCCAGGTTCCACAGGGAGACAAACCCTCAGGCCGCCGAGGATTGGCTAGAGGCTGTTGTTCAAGTTTTCATGTTAGTGGGAACACCAGCGACCTCATGGTGATCCTTGCAGTGAGTATCCTACGCGCGGAAGCAGGAAGATGGTGGAGCCTAATGCTTCAAGTGCACGACGAGGCATCAATCCTTTGGAAAGACTTTGAGAGCCTCTTCCGCTCTGAGTTCTTCCCAGCCACCCTCTGTGTGGTGCACATTCAGGAGCTACTACAGCTGCGGCAGGGCAGCATGACCGTAGCCCCGTACTCGGTGAGATTTATCGATATTTCGTGTTATTCCACGGACATTGTATGGGACTCATTCTTCAGGGCCCGAACCTTTGAGAAGGGGATTAGGCTAGAGATCAGAACATCAGTTGTTTCTCACAGCATCCCGACATAGATAGGGGTGTTGGAGCGAACCCTCTTAGTGGAGAGTTTCCTTGCTGAGTAGTCTCCAGTAGCAGGACCCACCACTAGCCGACATGCGGAAGAGTCTTCTGCAGTGGGCAGTAGACAGATGACGCAGAGGACCAAGAGGACCAGACCTACGGGTGGTCGACCTAATGACACATGATCATTTGTGCGAGGCACCCGGGGTGGATAATGACTTATCATGAGCGGATAGTGTTACTCTTGAGGCGGGGTTGGTCACACGGCACGTGACTATCCGACCCACCACACAGATGATTAGAAGATAAATGAAGGATCTCCCAGGTAGAGGCAGAGGTTCAATCGAGGTGGATCGCAAGGAGTAGGAGACCGAGGTAAAGGAGCTGGCCGTGCAGCTAGAGGTGGATGACGCTTCGAGGTGTTTCCACCACCACCACCAGGAGGATCACCCTGACCGCATGGAACAAATCGACATGGGAGAGCTCAGCTTCAAGAAGCTGAGGCTTACGACCATGGAGCTCTGGAAGCATATGGACAGGATAAGGACTAGTTCCAGACATGGAGACTTTTCATCATGTTGCTTTTAGATTTTTTGATGTTTGTTTGTGGATGCTTTATGTCTTTGAACTTTGAGCTAAAGTAATAAAAGAGACATTTATTTGTGGCATTTACATTCATGTCATCTCTTTATGTGTACTTAGAGGTCCCTGTTTAAATATCGTTGACTTGACCCTCACTTTTGAGATACCTACTGGAGGAGACTCAGTGACCACACACTGATGCCGACAGTGCGACTGAACCCTTGGAGGCGAGGGTAACGGTTGGATCCCTTGGTAGTAGCGTCGAGGCCTTACGACGACATCCTTGGTATGGATTAGTATCATCCATTTTTGGATTGACGGTATTAAGCGAAGAACTTGGTTCATCCTAGGGATGAGACCATATTTCTCTTATTGGAAAAGATGAAATCTTAGGAACTCATGTATGACCAGAGAAGGTCCAGGTCATCCAAGAGAGGATGAGGACAGCTCGAAGCTGACAAAAAGTCTTGTGCTGACAGGAGGCGGAGACCACTGGAGTTCGAGAATGGCGACCACGTTTTCCTACTGGTCTCACCTCGACGTGGATTACGGAGTTTTGGCCGGGGCGGAAAGTTATCTCTGTGCTTCTTTGGACCATTCCAGGTTTTCAGCAGGATAGGCCAGGTGGCTTACCTCTTGGCTCTACCACCTCAGTTGCACCAGGTGCACGATGTCTTCCACTTATCTTAGCTGAGGAGATACATGCACGACCCGATGCATATCATCGACCATGGGGAGTTGGACATTGACGATGGGGTGACTTTTGCAGAGGTCCCGGTGGGGATCGAGGATCGACAAGACCGGGTCCTACGTGGGCGGTCGATTCCTCTAGTGGGCATAAGATGGCAGCACGTGAACCTCCAGGAGCGCACTAGGGAGAAGGAGGATCAGATGCGTGCTCAGTACCCTCATTTGTTTCCCTATTTTGTGATGTATCTTTACGAGGACCTAAATCCCTGTGGTGGGAGTAATATAAAGACCCATAAATTTGAAGGGAATTTTTTTTCTTAATTTTCTTTGGGATTTTACGAGTACGCGGTTTCTAACGGCACCTGATTCCGAGTCCCGGTGTGCCCGAAATCATTTTCCAAAGTTTAGCTCGGGTTCATTCAGTGAACGAACAAGCGGGTTTTTCTAACTTTTGAACCGGTGCTCATAATCGAAATCAGAGGGCACCGATGAAACCGCAGCGACGATAATTTCTTAGGAACACCTTTTCTATAGTTTTGTTTTCTCGGGTGTGGTTATTAAAAAAATGGGTTAATTATGGAATGAAATAAAAATTATTCTAAGCAGTTACAACCTATGAATGGAAGTTGTGGTGGGACCCAATCCATCCTAAATCCATATAGTAGGATAATAGTGAGGTGGGGCCCACATGATCCCCACCCCTTCAAACCCCTTAAAACCTCCTTCATGTATTTATTTGTGTAACACACCCGCACCTCCCCCGTTTTATTGTCAAGTCAACTAAAGCATCTTTTCATCTACATTAAATTCATTCCAATAAAATGACTAATTTAATTGGATCATGTGTGTTAATTAATTTGATGAATTCATTTTTAATTTCAAATTAATGTTGGCTTGTGTGTGTTTAAATTAAATAAGACAACGTCTTTTTTTTGTAGTGATTCGCTGTGTGGTGGAGAGAACCCTCGCAGAATTTCTTCTTCCTTCATGAAGAACATGAAGAACACCGAAGCTTCAACAAATAACGCCATCTCATCTTTGCATCTCCTTCCCGCGTCAAAGGAAGCAATACACCACATCTTTCATCGGGTGAACTCTGATGACGTATAGAGTCTCTTTCTGCGAAGCCATCTTCCGCAACGTCGTTTCTCCACAACGATCCTCATTCGACGACTTCTTCCAGGTAGGGGGTTTTCATATTAAGTGTATGTTATTTATCCCCTAGTGTATCCGTATTTTAATTTCAGTGTGTTTGAATAATTTACCTTGAATAAATTATACCATCGTCTAAATCTTGTCTTTTAATGATTTCCTTTTTAAAAACACCTAACACGGAGGGTGCGGGCCGAACAAACACATCACGACAACCCTCTAAATTTTTTTTTACTGGTGTACAGATCAACAGGCGACAAATAAGTAGACCGCAAAGCCGTTTTGAACCCTTCGCAGTAATCTACGGGTCCCGGGAGAGCCGCAGGCGCAGACGGAGGGCAATACGGACCACCAGATCACGTCCGGTGGTCTGCGGAAGGCCCTGCCGGCGTGCCACGCTAGAACGGCGGTGCTGCTGGCCAAAGGTGGCGAGAAGACTGGATCCCGCGAATGCACAGGATCCGAGGGAGACGCGGCGACCAGCGCCACGTCCGCTGGAAAAGGGGGGGACCACGTCCTCCCCCTAGCTCGACCCGCTGGACGAGCCCCCCCCCCCCCGGCCGGGACGGGGCTGGTTGCGCGAACAAGGCCGGTTCGCACACGGCCGAGACGGGCCGCACCAGGCCGGGCCAGACCCGGACCCGGGTCAGGTCAACTAGGTTCGGGCCGACCCCAGGGGGGTTGGGCCGAGATGGGCCAGGCCCAGACCCCCCATTTCGGACTATTTTCAGTATTTTTCCCATAACTTGGGCTTCAGACCTCCGATAGATGCACCATTAGTTACGTTGGGATCCTTGGATCGAGATGGTCATTTCGGTATATTACACTCAAGGTTTAGGAGAACTTTGTGTACGGCCGGGTTGGTTCGAACACGAAACCAACCGGGGCCTCGGAGCGAAACACTTATAACATGAGCTCTGGACGTCCGATTGACGTGCCGTCGACTTTGTTGGATTCCTCTTGGTGAGACGGACCTTTTGGATTACTCCGCTGGAGGTTTGTATGTAGTTGGAGTGCGGTCGGGTTGGTTTTGACTTAAAACCCAACCGGGCCCCTAAAACGAAAAAGCAAATAACTCTCAGACCAGGCATCTGATTGACGCGCCGTCTGTCGCATTTAGTTCCTTTTATCGAGATGGAACTTTGGGGATACATCAGCTCCAGACTACGTGTCAGTTGATGTATCGACCCCCCTTGGATCGTGGAGTGGACCCTCCCGGAACGAGCATGTTGTGTGTGGATACCCTAGAGCTCGGTGAGACATGACGACTGCTGATCAATCGACACGGAGTGTTTCGATAGCCCAGTGTGGAGCACTTGGTTGTAGCAGCAAACCCACGGCGGAGGAGCGCTTGGTTTTAGTGGCAGACCCGTGGTACTCTACAGAAGGAGTACCTCTGTAGGCTATGAGGGGGAGCGTTTGGTTGTAGCGGCAGACCCATGGTGGGAAGCGCTTGGTTGTAGCAGCAGGCCCACAGTACTCGAAAGGTGGAGTACTACAGCAGTCCAAGGTTAGTGGGAAGTGCTTGGATGTAGCGGAAGGCCCACTGTACTCGATAGAGGAGGAGTTCCCCAGCAGCTATGGGTTCGACGATGAAGACTTTAGTACTGGAATCCTCCATGGTTTTGACGACGATGACAACCATACTGGAATCCTCTGTGGGTTCGACGGTGAAGACTATCATACTTGAATCATCCATGGGTTCGACGACGACGACCACCATACTGGAATCCTCTGTGGGTTCGGCAGTGACGACTATAATAATTGTATCCTACGTGGGTCCAACAGTATTGACCTCTGTTGTAGTATCCTATGTGGGTCCGACAGCTTAGCTGGTCTAGTTTCCTACGTGGGTCCCAGCATTGATGAATCAGTGGCTACATCTGATCATATCTATCACCTTACGAAGAAGTATACCTGTGTGTGATGAGTATAGACTATTCAATCAATATCTTTTATATGATTTACTTGCTTTCATATTTGGAATGGGTTGTGTTATCCTGTGTGCGTTGGGTTGTACTATCCTGTGTGGACGTGATCGAACATGGGCTCGGATGTTGGAGCCGAACTGGAATTGATGACTTAGGTATATTTATGGGCATAAACCTAAGTAGTGTTGGATGTTAATTCGTGATTATATCTTTCTTTTGTGGATTATCCTTTGTGGATTTTGGGAGACCATCGGGGGTCATGGGGTCCCTATTGAGTAGCGTATACTCACCCCTGCACGGGCTATGCCCGCACTACGTTGTGTTGGATACAGACGATGGACAACGCTGTTTGTGGTTGAGGATTGTGGAGCAAGTTGGTACCTGGAGGTGGACCACTGGGTGAGACGTAAATGGACCGGACGGCTGGACCCGAGGAGATGAGGAGGAGATCTGTACCCACCCTTAAGGTGGGACTTCTAGTGGACAGTTGGACATTGCTGATTTACTTTCAGTTGCTGTATTTTCTTTCCAGTTGTACTTTACTTTCAGTTTGTGTTTGTATTCTGACCCATTTACTTTTCGCACTTACTATTGTACTCAGTTTACATAGTGTTTACTTCTTCTGGCTTACTTTATGGTGTTTGTTTACTTATAAAGGCAATGCATTCCTCTTTTTGATGGGATTTACGCCATGGTGCTAGTCGCCACCCGCTGGCCTATGGGAGGTGAGCTTGGGGTAGTCACGACACGATTTCTGAGGATGGGTCGTGAAATACCGATTCATATAGGTTCAATAAAGGGACCCAACAATCACATATTATGTCCAATATATTCCACATATGAATGGTGTTTAGCATAAATAACATACACATGCATATTGAAACTATCATATGAAATGCCAATAACATTCCATGAATATTATTCATAAATAGCAACCATTCAGAAAAAATTGGTGAATGGTTATAAGATGGAACATCCATAGTAAAACTCATCATAAACCATTATATTTAATTATTTTGATGATAACATATATCTTAATAACCTAGAGTTAGGAAATATATGATAATACTCTTATAAAATAATCGAGTAATTCATGATATAAATACTATTTTACTTTGAAAAGAAGTGTTATTTTGGAAAATAAATTTTATAAAAATAGAAGTGTATTATGAATGAATTTTAATAATAAAATTTGTTATTTAAAAGGATAATGGTTTCTAAAAATAAATTTTGCAGTTACAGTGAAAATAAGTAAGAAATTCGGAAATTCCCTTTAAATGGGCTTGCATTCCGGAAAGCATTTTTGAAAGATCCTTTTAAAACATATAAATCCCCAAAAATTAATGTAAGATTCGGGTTGATAAACTTATATAGAACATAATCATAGAATTTATGAGGACTTTATTGGAATAAATAATAATTTAGTTTAGTTTAGTAGTGAATAAAAGATTCTCTAATGAAAATGGATGATCCTCTAGAAAACCCCTACCTTAAGTCCCATGGTGTTCCGTACATGATCTTAATTTTATAGATAATATAATTAAATAAGTTAATTGATTAAATAATAACCTTATATCCATATATTTTATTCATTATTATTTTATTATATTCACTTATATTCATTTTGATATGTTATAAGATTGAATTCCATCATTCTGGACAGTTCATTTCCTTGATTTCATGATCCATTCTCTTTATTATAAGTAATGATGTTAATGTAGAATGGATATAATTATCCAGAATTGTAAATACATATTATTTATGAAAATAAATTTGGGTAAATTTATATATATATATATATATAACATTGTTACATTGTACGTGGATGATTAATTAGATAGAACATTAGTTGTTAACGTTTAAATTATTTTGGTGAAATATGGATTGTTACCAACAAGTTCGTCATATGAATTAGTATTATATTTATATATAGGTTACATAATATTTAATAGGTTATAATAAAAATATTATGTATTGGTTAATACATAGAAGTTGTGTTATGATAAACCATGAATATTGTAAGAGAAATTGAATACCCATTGTTATTGAATGTGATAAATTAACATATGACAGATACTGTTTTCATTTTTTCTATAAATGAAGGTGAAAAGAGAGATGATGATAAATTATTCCATTACAATAAAAGTATTCTAATAAATTTATGGTACTTTATTTAGTATTAAATTTTTATGAATTTAGGTGAGGAATGATGATGTAGAGAATGGAACACCAAATAAAAATAGAAGTTGAGAAATCATTTTTGAAAACTTCCGCAGCCTAATTGCGTCACTTAAAATTCATAAAATATTTTCATGAAAGATAAATTGTTATCTTAATATTTTTAAATATTATGTATTGTACGGGGGATATGTAACGACACATCACATAATAATCCAAATGAAATTAAAGGAGAAGAACATAAAAAAGTGGTTGAAAAGAGAAGTGTGGTAAATTCCCAAACCTTGTAGAGTAACTACTAAAACAAGATGGTTAGGAGATTAGGGGATTGAGGAATCATTGGGTGGAATTATAGAGAGTTAAAACCTCCATAAATTCAAGGATTATGAGTTTTTAATAAATGATAATGATGGAATGAGGGGGGTATTTATAGTAATATAGAGGGAGTTTTTTATTAATTTCAAAGGACACCACATTAGTGGTATTTGAAACACCATAGGGTTTCCCATGGTATTTTCCCATAGTATTATGAAAATGAGTCAACTAATATCATATGTTAACATATAAAAGTTTACCATCATTTTATAATACTTATAACAACACTATGATGTCATCAATCAATACAAAAACTAAAAAATAGATTTTTACTATTAATGGAAAACTAAAGTATTTTATAACATTACCATGAATTAAGAGTGATCTAATATCGATGTTCAGAATTTAAATATGAACAAAAATTTTTGAAAACTAATTTCCTAAATATTATTAATATTATTTTTCCACAAATTAAATATTTATTTGAAAAATATCAATTTTAAAACTATAATTTGTTTTTTATCTACTAAAAAAACTAATCAAGATATCATTACATTATAACCTTATATCAATAATTTAATAAAATGACATTCTATTCATAATGTTCATATTACAATTCATATGGGTATGTTACTATTCATAAGGTTCATATTAATATTATTTCTATTCATTAATTATCTTGTTGAATGCAGTCATGTATGTTATTATTTTTAAATTCAAATTGCAGAGGTGGAAAAATTATGTTTACTGGTGAGGTCAATAAACATTAGTATTCTGTGGAGACTCAATGTTTCATGAAATTATTTATAATTCATGGGGGTTTAAATTATTTCCACCATACAAAAATTTCATCCATGAAATGACTAGAATGTTACCTCACAATAATATTTATGCGGTTCTTCTTCATAAGATCCCCAAGCTCCCATGTTGCCTCATTGATTTTATGATTTTTCCAATGTATCATAACCTGTAGAGCTACTCAATTAATCATCATTTAATATTTAGTATCCAAAATCTAGATATGCTTTTAACAGTAAGATAGTTCATGTTCTAATTCAATAACACCAAAAGTGAGGACTTGTGTGGGGTGTGGCATGTACATTCTCAACAATGAGATATTGAACATGTTGCATAAATTTGAGAGGATATGAGACATATCCATATGATATGAAATAGCTCATATTCTCTCATGAATTTCATAAGGGACTATGTACCTAGGGCATAATTTCCCTTTCATCCGAAATCATATAACACTCTCCCATGGAGAAACATTAAAAAGCATGATTTCAGACATGAAATTGAAAATACATAATTTGAATATCAGCATAGAATTTTTATTATTTGAGTTTCTTTGATATGGACTTGAATATTCACTACCTTAACTGTTGTTTTATCCACATGATTTGGTCCCACTATCTTTCATTCAAAAAATTTATCGCATCATGTTGGTGTGTGCCATCGATTTCTATACAATTCTTCATATAGTGCCATTTGAATACTGCAATGTAATGTATTAATGAAGGAAAGCTAAAGTAAAGGTAAATATTAATCCCACATACCAGGAAATTCGTGTGAACATGATCTCATCATGTCATTTTTTATTTTAATCGTCCTTTATGATTTCCCATCAATTTGTGTGTGGTAATAAGTACTCAAATGAGGCACAATATCCAAATATATATGGATAATCTACCATAATTTCAATGTAAATTAAGGATAACGATCAGAAAAATTTGAGAGAGGTCCTGCATGAAGTCTCACAACATCATTGATATAGATTTGTGCTAGGCGCTCTAGTGGAAAATCCTATCTTATAGAGAGTAAATGTGTCGATTTTCTAAGTCGATAAAAAATTACCGATATCACATCATTGTTCCTTAGAGTTTTGGGTAATCCAATGACAAAATCCACTATGTTGTAATCCCATTTAAATGTTGGAATAGTTAATGGTTTCATGACACCACTAGTAAGTAGTCATTCGGAAATTACTTGTTAACATACTAAGCATATTGGTACACAATTTGAAATTTCCCACTCAATATTGTTCTACACGATATGTTATTTCAAATATATATACATTTTAGTGCTTCTAGGGTGTATAGAGAAATATGAGCTATTATAATCATCTAATAACTCCCTTTTTAACTCGGGTATAGAGGAAACACATAACGTAATCCCAAACTTCATAATTCAATCTTCACATTTGAAGTCAGCCTATATTCCATCTTTCAAACCATTAATATTATTTTGAATGTTCTCATCCTAAGGTTGAGAGATTTTAGTATTTTCTTTTAAAGATGGTTGGCCAAAAATTTGAAAAATAAATTAATTTTTACATTATATATTAATACCCATGTCAATCCATATTATATCGATGATTAAAATATTAATTTCAATCATTTTTTTGTTTATTACTCCATTATCCACCATACATAATGCACCAGATACCTTATTATAATTTCATGGGTAGTGGTGTAAAAAACAATTATATACTTGAGTAGTTCATGACATCGCCTTTGGCTGATGTTGAGTTCATTCTGTGAGAATATATACATCATACTCTTGTGATTTCTATATATCTCACATCATTCACCATAGAGATAGTGCCTCAATATTTTTACAGAAAGGATCACAGTAACTAACTCAAGATCACGAGTAGAATAATTTTGTAATGAATTTTTATCATCTTTGAGAAAAGGAAATAACTCTGTCATTCTGCATAAGTATATATGAAATCCTTTCATTAATTCATCCCTAAATATCAAAGACCCATAATTCCTTGACAGAAGAGTTAGAATAGGAGAATTCACTAATCGTTTCTTCAGTTCATAAAAATACTCCTCAAAATCATTTTTCTATATGAGCTTGACACCTATATGTGTAATCTTGGACATTGGATTGGAAAAATGGGTGATGTTATGAAGGAAATGATGATTATAAACTTCAAAACAAATAAAACTACATACCTCAGTTATGTTCATTGGAGTAGGCCATTTTTGAAAATCCCTTTGATTCATTGGATCAATAGATAATCCATCCATATAGATAATGTGTCCAAAAAATGAAACTCATTGATTCCAAAATTCACACATTCTAAACAGCCCATATAATTCATTTCTTTTAAGAGTGGTCAGAATAGTGAACATATGATTTTATTAATCTTTGTAGCTTTTCAAGTATAATAATATATCATCAATAAATACCAACACAAATTCATCAAGATATTACTCAAAACCCATATTCATTATATCCATGAAGATATATGGTTTATTAGACAATAAAAAAGGAATTAATTTAAAATCGTAATGCCCAGACCTGGTTTGAAATGATGTTTTTGGAATATCGCCTTTCTTTACTCACAACTAATCATACCCAAATCAGAATAAAATCTTCAAAAAAATGGTCTCCATGAATAAAATAAAATAAACCATCAATTTGAGGGAGGGGATAATTGTTCTTTATTCTTATAACATAGATCTCCTAGAATCCAATGCATAACCTCATGGATCCAACAATATTATAAATGAATGGAAATTGGGATCTGTAATAGAATACACTAGGGAGAATAAATATATTATCACTCAATTCCAAAGACTGTTTCATTAGTACTACTCATCCCATAGTGGACATTCTATATGAATTCATTGATATAGGACATGAACCAGTAATTAAATCAATGGAAATGGTAATTTACTACTCCATATGATGTCCAGGTAAATCCTCTAGAAACACATCATAATATTCTTTAACAATAGATATTTCTTATATTTGGACATTTCTTTCTTCACCCATAGACATGGAATTCACATCCTCACCATTAATTGAATTAATTAGGGATTCTGGGGGGAATCAATATAAGAATCAGTTGGTGAGGTTTCTAATCTAAATATACGAGATTAAACATCATTCTAAAAAATAATATGATCCCTTTTTTTGGAATTTACCTTAGCATAATAACATGAAATACAACTCATACTGAGGATTATATCTATGTCAATCATGGGTGTGATGATAGAGTTAAAACTAAATCATGTTCATATATCCTGAGGTGGACAGATCATCCCATATTTGTTGTAATGATACATCCTCGGGGAGTACTGACTGAAAACTCATTTTTTAAATCTAATTTAACACATATAATTTTCTTGGGAAAATAAGAAGATATAAAATAATATAATGATCCATAATAAAATAACGCATTGGCTATATTTGAGTAAATTGTTTACTTACTTTCCACCATGCCGTTATGATCTTCAACCTCTGTAGTTATGACCGCAAAAGCATGTCCATGCTGCCTTCGACTTATTTTGGGAATATTTCCATGATGGATAGGTCAATCCTTTGTATAATGTTCCCGCTCTATGTAATTGAAACAATAAACATTGGTAACTTATTTCTTCCCATTACAATCCCAGGAATGGTGGAATTTTTCTCAGCACTTATGAAACACCCATACCCATCCAGAATGTACCGAGGTGTCTCTTCCCCCAGTTATCATAGGGTGGATGGTAAACACTTCCCTTCTTCCCCATTTAATTATTTTCTTTTCAAGAGTTTTAAACATTCCTCTTAATCCCTTTATTTTTATTAAATTCATAAGACTTAGATAATTCCTTTTCTCACTTTACAGCACAAGAGACTATATCTTAATTTAACGGGAAGATTTCGGATATGAGATCAATTAATAGGAATGGTTTTGAACCATAAAAATAATCTAGAAAACTTTATCCATGGATTAAATATGTATTTCTCTGCATGTATGTGTAACCATGTGAAGTTAACATTATATGTTGGAACATTCTCATCATCTATTTGCCTCATATTCATAAACATCATTTCCATATCTTCACACTATTCGCGATTGAATTATTTTTCTAAAAATATGTCCATAAAATACCCCATTCAATTTATTATATTTCTTCTTCTTCTGCTATGTTTTAGATTAATGACCACCATTGATCTGCCTCTCCTGATAGTTAATAAAATTCCATGAAAACATCCTCTCTTTCATTACATCCTAAATGAAGAAATAACATATCTAATGATATTATCCACTAGTCCTCTATGAATTGGTTTTTAGACCCATTAAATGATAGTGGGGTTTTAACAGAAAGCGGTATGTCATAGCTCTCCCAAATTTTGGATCCAGATGCTCCATATGGGTAAGGTTATTATTCATAACACGATTCAGCTGTCCTAGTATAGTTATATGTTTCTCATCACCAGTCACGACACCAAATCTAAAATCATTGTATTTAATTGGAGGGAAATCCCTAAATGGGACAAGCACGTCCATGTGGTTTCCATTCCGTACATTGTGTTCCATTTTAAAATAATGGAATACACTAGATTATGATATGAATCATAATTTATAATCTCTACATCAAAAAATACTAATCATTAATTGAAATTATATGCATAGCTAATCTCTTAATCATAAACATTTATTTGATGAAAAATATAATTTTAATCGTTCATAATGGATTGTAATGAATGTAAGATTTATCCTAAAAATATCCCCCGGTTGTTTCAAAATGGGTGTGTAATAAGGCACATTTTTGTGTACCATGATACCCCAGGTCAATCCGAAATATCCTTATCATAGTTGTTACTCCTGTGCACATCTCTGCCAGAACCATGTCCACTCATAGTATCCAATCATGTATTTATTTTCTCGAAACATCCACGTAATCTATTACTTTCCCAAAATTATAGGAAGTTTATTTATGTTTATCTTGAAAGACTATCTCAGGGGTTTTTCCCAAAATTTATGTTTTCTAAATCTAGTTTCTAGGTTTTCTAATAAACTTCCTCTGATACCAACTGTAAAGACCCAAACCCAGATTCCCAATATCAGTGTCCGAATTTATAACATTGGAATATAAATAAGAAATATACATCTCAAATGACTCATTAGTTTAGTATCTTTTACCAAAATATACATACACTAGTTCAACATTAAAACATTAGGGGAATAACAATTTAGAAACTCCGTTGACAGTATCTATGACCCATAGTTTATTTCTTCATGTCATTCATAATATACCTCTTAATGTCCTGGGACAATGAAAAATAAGATATAGTTGACCTCAAATGCTCAGTTTGGGTGATAAATACATCAGAAGATATCATAAACAAATACATTATTCATGTTGAATTATTATAAAGCATTCCATTAAAAATGATCCTAAACACATTATTGAAGGAATAAGAGAAGAATAAATAATTCCAGAATGAAGCATAATCCATGGTATTATAATATTCGAATAACATCATGAAAATTAAATTACTAATTTCATAATGAGGTAATGAAAAATGTTGTACATCATAACTATACCGTTAAGGACTCGTTCCAAGAACATAAATAATAATTCTGTCAAGGCCTTGTTCTAAGTCCATAGTTTTTATCATGATACTGACCAAACCACAGAGAGTATATAAAGGGCCCCATCTGTCAAATATTAATTCAAATTCATTCCTCAAATGAATAGGGATGAATACAAAATAAATATACAGTCATACTGAAATCAACATATGAAATTTCCATAACGTTCCCTGAACATTAATCATAAAGACTAAAAATTCAGAGTAAACTTGTAGATGGTATTTAGATATCACATACATAGTAAAACTTATCATAAACCATTATATTTAATAATTTTTAAGATAAAAGACAAAAAAATATACAAGAGTGCTGAAATAGATGAAGATACTCCTACAAAATCATCGAGTAATTCATTAGATAAATAATATTTTACATTGAAGAGAAAAGTTATTTTGGAAAATACTTCATGTAAACCCCAAAGTGACATTAGATATTATTTTCAAACTAAACTGAGCGAGTTTAAAAAAAAGGTGTCTAGAAATAGATTATACATTTCCATTAAAAATAGGTACGAATTTGGAAAATTCCTGTAAATCGGGCTCGCATTCCGGGAATAATTTTTAAAAGATCCTTTTAAAACATATAACTCCACACAAATTAATGTTTTATTCTAGTTTTTACACATATATATAACATTATAACATAATATATGAGGATTATATTTGATTAATTAACAATTCTATTGAGTTACTTGTAGAATAAGTGTAACTCGAATGGAAATGGAGGTTTTGGTAGAAAACTGTTACCTTATGTCCGAAGGCTTTCCTCACATTATACAAATTTCATGGATAATCAAATTAAATCCCTTAATTAACTAATTTATATCCTACTATACATTTATTATATTCATTAATGTTTTATTATGTTTATTTATGTTCTTTTTGATAATTTATAAGATTGAATTTCGTAGTTTTGGCGTGTTCATTTCATTGATTTCATGATCAATTGTCTTGATTATAAGTAATGATGTTTTTTGGGAATGGATATAAATATAAATAATTGATATTATATAATATAGATGAAAATAAATTTATGTAAATGGTTATATATGTCACTTGGTTGTATATTATGATAATGATATATTAGATATAACATCAGTGATAACCATTTAAATTATTTTGGTGATATATCGATTGTTACCAACTACTTTATCTTATAAATTAGTATTATGTATATATAATAGTACCAGAACATTGAATAAGTTATTATAAAAATATTATTATCAGATTATAACATTAAAAATGTTTCATTTATAGACATGAATATGGTACTATAAGTTGAACACATGTCGTCTTTGAATGCGATAAATTAACATATCTCATATGGTGATTACATTTTTTTAACAAGAAGGGGAAAAGAGAGATGATAAGGAATTATTTCTTTATAATAAAGATATTACTGTAAATTAATAATTCTAGATTTATCATATAATTTCGATTAAAGTAGGTGAGTAATTAAAAGTATGATAATGGAACTATAAATAAAAAAGAGATGTTGAGAAATCCCTTATTAAAAATTCAACTGCCTAACCACGCCACCTATAGATCATAAAATATTTTAAAGAGAGAAAATATGGTATCTCATTATTATTATATAATATGGATAATAATTGGGATATTTAATGACATATCCTATCACAACCAATATGAAATTAAATGATAATAATATAAGAAAAAGTTTTTGAAAAAGTGAATGGTGGTAAATTCTGTTACTTTGTACAATAACTCCTAAAACATGATGGTTGAGACCTTGAGGGATTGAGAAAACTTTTCATTACACTTAAGGAGTTAAAACTACCATATATTTGAGGATGATGAGTTTTGAATGATATTAAATTAATTAAGGAGTTGGTATTTATAGTAAAAGTTTTTATAAGAAAAGTGGGGTATTATTATTAATTTAAAAGGACAACTCATTTGTGGTATTTGAAAAAACATGGGATTTCCAGTAGAAATTTTCCATTGTATTGGCCACATGGAACAAATCATATAATATATTAATGTACACAATTATAACATCATGTTATATTAATTATTACATCAATATTATTTCATTAATAATATTGAAAACTCCAATAAGTGTTTTTACTATTCACGTGAAACTAAAGTATTTTATAAAATATTCATAAATTATTTGCAACCTATTTTCGACATTTTGAATTCGAAAATGAAATCCATTTTTTGATAATAATATTCAATATATGTTTAATTTAACTTTAAATAAAATCATAATTTATACTGAAAATAACAATTTTAAATCGATAATTCATTTTATATCACTTTTAAAAACTAATATTGATAACATTATATTATAACTATAAGACAATAAAATAATCATTTTATTTTCTATTAATAAGGTTCATATTAATTTTCAAATTAATATTCGTAGCGGTAGATTACTATTCATAAAAAATGTGTTTGGCTTATTTGACTCTAATTATCTTACATAACCCAATCATGTATGTCAGTTTTTCAAAACTCGATTCACAGAGGTAAAATAAATATGTTTACAAGCTTGGTTATTACAAAGTGGTTTTTTGTGGAGACTCATTATTTTATGAATTTATATATATATCCTTTGGCTGGTACATTATCTCATTTTTAATTTTTAATATTTTGATAACATATAAAATTTAGAAAAGGATCACACTCCCACTAAATTATTTTAGAAACATTCATCATATTTAAAACTCATGTAACCATATTCCCTTAAAATGTTATAAAAGTGAATTATTTATGATCTTGATTTATTCGTAATCATAAAAATGAATCACTAAAATTTATATAAAATCATTTCATCATTTGGAAGCACAAACCATATTTATATTGTCATAAATAAATGACTCAGAGGGTTTATATTATGTATGTACTCATTTTATATCTATTTTTAAAATCCTGTAATCATTGTATACTACTATGGTAAGTTGAAATCTAATGTATTTTAGGATAAAAACAAAAGAAATGGTTTCATCACAGTTAATTAATGATTGATATTTTGAATCATTAGAAAAATGCATTTCATTAACTCTATTATATATATATATATTCAATATCATGTTTCTTTATTATACATATTTTTAACAAATGATATTTACATCCACTAAAGATTCCACCCAAATTAAACTATGATTTTTGTATATATTATCCAATTTACAATAGGTCACTTCTTTCAATTCAGTACATTTTTTCCAATTACTACGTTAATATAGTATATAGTCTCATTATTATCAAATAATTATGAGTTATCAATCTTGGTCTTAGAATTTCTTATTATCTGGAGCTATATGAAATCTCTTCATATTCCTTCTCCAATGGGTAATGAGCTTCAAATTCATCAATGTTGATATTTCACCCCCTATCGTATTTGAATTTGTTCTCTGCCAAAATGAAGATGGATTTTCTGGTCATTATAACATTCTCATATGAGAGTCTATATAGATAGTACCTTTAGATTCCTTTTGATAACCTATAATTATACATAATGTTTCATATTCCATTATATTTTACATGATGAGGCATTTACAAGATCTTTTACTCTCTATTATTGTATATGTTAAAAAACATGTTCCATTTCATTATATAATTTAGATGGAACTCAATTTTATATGTTTTCTAGAACTCATTATGGAATTTATATTACTGTATTTATGGTGTATAACCAATAAAGTAATTGAGTTTTTCAGATATTCACTATTGATCTCAATATGTCAAAAAATGATTAGTATCTAATTTCTATTAAACCATTCAGTTTTTATGTACAAGAATGATTGAGTTGAGATATAATCTCAGACACGCATAGATAATCGATGAACTATTGGTGATGATATTATATAACAAAATATGTATATATATAATAATATTATAAATTCATCACTTTTAATTATCAATTATAATTATCCACCCATATATTCAACAACACATGATCCACACACACCTCTAGGATACAATTGATGAATACAAGCAGTATATTCAATCATTCCACTAATCATATATTCTGTTATACTACCTAATAGAAATGTATTACATATTCCAAATTTTTTTTGTTAAAAATAATTTAAATACCCATATTTATTTATTGTATTCTTGTTTAAATTGTTTATATGACCTATTTAGTTATTCCATAGAATAGTGTGATATGATTCTTGAAAAAAAGATTAGTAATTAATTTGTGAGGCATTTTTACACACTACAATAAATAAATATACTATTTAGATGTAATATATTGTAACATAAAAAAAGTGATTATATTTATTATCTTTATTGGAAAAATTGAAAATAATACCATCTATATCATGACTAGATAAAAATAATGTTTTTTATTACATGAAATTTAATATTTTTTTAAACCCATGATAAACTATGATGGATATTAATTGTGGAATATCTAATATAAATAATAGAAAGTGTTACTATAGTGGATGATTTACATCATCCTCCCATCGAAAATATGTATAGAATTTAAAATGTTTCTATAATTGGATACTAATTTTAAAATCACAAGACATATCAAATAAGAAAATCTATATAAATAAAAATATTAATCTTTATAAAAACATAAAAATAATATCCCCATTTCATCATTAATAAGGTTTATTTATATTTCCATTGGCACTTCTTTATATATAAAAAATATACGACATAATTGTACCTTTCATATCCCTCCATCATGGTCGTCTTAGTAGGGTGTTTTTATGTTGAAATTGAAATAATTCTTCCCTTTTGGCAATTTTATTTCCCCTTCCTATTATTTATATTAATTCTAGATGATTGATTATGGTTAATATACATATCTAGTTAGAATGTAATAGTTAGGGGATACATGAATTGCTTTTTTTGTAATTAATATTAGAATCTATAACAATTATGAAGAATCACTATAGTAATATATAAAGAATGACATCATTTTGTAGTTCTATAACCATCTAAATAATAGGATTTTCTAGATGTTCATTGTCAAAAATCATATTAACCAAATTATGTCTAGCTAGGAATCCCTATCTAATTTACACATAATTTTCACCATTGAGTTACCAATATTATCTTTTTATTTCCTATATTGATTAATATCTATATAATGGTTTGTATATATAATATTCATATTTAATATCATGTGACTTATATACTTCATCATACATGGATTATGATGTGAAAAAGGGGATATATATTACATCAACCATTCATTATTAGTGTAATGAGATCTCAATATCACTTTCCCCTTTAATAATATGATTAGAGACTATGGACTACATCACATAATGTCTTCATTCCAGACATAGTTAAATGATTATGTGCCAAAAACAATCATTTAATTTAATTTGAGAGAGGATACTATATTTACTATTAACAGTGCACCTAGATATCCATGTAATTTAAATTTTTAAAAATGAAATAATGGAAGATTTAGTTAATTATTTTTATTTCTAAAATTTGTGAGATTTAAAAAAATTGAGTTATCCAATTAATCTAAAATTATTTTTTATCATGTCTCAAAAAATGCTCACCAGTGTATTTTTAATAACCTTTTATATGTATAAGCTAATTTAAAATATCATTATTTCTATTCACATAATCAGTTATTTAGAAAAATTAATTATTTAATCATATTTTGGTAGGTTATCATTCTAACTACTAACTCACAACTCTATAATTCATTGAGTGGGATCTCTATTCTATAAATCCCATCATATATTTTTTCAATAGTAGCCTCTATGTGTCCTTATGTACTGAATTAGCAATTTATCATTGATTATAATTTACTCATTTTGAATGTAACCATTATGTAGAACATATTTTTTAATTAAAATCTACTCGAATTTGGAAAGCAAATAAAATTTCACGATGGTTCCATTCAATTCATATTTAATGGATGGATATTGAGGTAATATTTACGTGAGGATTTTATTCATTATGAAGAAATAAATTAAGGAATAATTCATTGAGTTTAAATTATAAATAATGTAAATTTAAAACAAGTAGTATATAATATCATTGTTAATATCATATAAACGTGAATCACATAAAATATGTATACATTTTCATCATTAAATTAATATAAAAAAAATAACAAGATTATGATATTTTTGATGTTTAATTTATGATGACCATGATATTTGAATTTCTGACTCAAGGGAGGGGGATCATGGATCTATGCTTTGAATGGTTTAAAATATTCTATAATAATCATTTATATATTATATGTTTGTTTCACCTTTTCTTAAGTTCTAGTGTAGCTCATCCAATTGAATCACTATGCTTAATTTTTTTACTCACTTACAGATATGGGGAACCATGCTTATAGGATATAAAAAATAATCCATGGAAAAGATGAAAATATATAATAATAGTCCAAGGGATGATAGAAATTAGTTATTATTTAATTAAATATAAATGATCACAAATAATACCCTATGACATTATATTTTATTAAACAGAATCCCAACACATGCATGAGTTGATAAAACTCATGATTAATTATAAACATGCAAGAACATAATCTTTATACATCAATGAAATATATTTAAAAATATCATTTAATTATGATATGATTATGTGGATTTAATTAATTACAGTCATACTAATTAATTAATAATTAATTTATTTATTTATTGATATTAAAAATATTCACAAAAATTGTATTTTAAAAATTATTCTACTAAATAATTTATTTTTAAAAATATGTTTTGTAAATAATAAATAACTAAAAAACCAAAACATATACCCATCTGATATATATAAATTCATTCTTGATCTCTTTTATGTACTATTCACAAAAAGATCATGTATCATGTAAAGAATGTCAGGTTGGTGAAGCTAGGTAGTCAACTCCTGCTGTATGAAACATAGATTGTGTTAGTATGCATAAAATGTACTAATAATAATGCATGTTTTATGATCATTGTTTTTATAAGGACCATACATGTTATGTATTTAGGGAGTAACATGGTTATTAATTATTTATTTAACATTTTGAAAAATCATTTCACATGGATTATACTCTAGCTATATGTTGTATAGTTTGTTATAAATGATGTATATAATTTCATTCCATGTAATTATTTTAAATGGTAAAAAATATACGGTGGAATATACATCCTATAAATTGGTATACATTAATATCATTTTATAGAATGTTATATTTTATGTAAGACAGTATTTGATCTTAAATAATACACAAAAAAGGAAATTGGGTGAAATCTATGTTTAATAATCAGATATTACATTTAATTTATGGTATCCATTGGTCATGTAATCCTAGTTATCTTATCACATCAATTATTTTGTTTTGAGGTAATTTTAGTTTTTATTTTATGTTTGGATTTTACCATTAGTCCCCACTTGATATTTTTATGAAAAATAGTTATTTTGGCATGGAATCACGTGGAACACTTCTGGAGAAGATTTTGTCAAACTGTGCACCCTTCTCCAAGCTATTGTATTACATTTTTTCATTTTTCGATGGAGGCTAACTACATTATTGGCCCAAATATTAGAGACCATGTGGGATAACTGTGTGGCATGTCCCTATTAGAAAATGAAGTGTGAAAGGTATTCATACAGTTTTGGAAAACAATGTGGGGAAACCATCCAACTTTTCTAGGTTGTTAAACATTGTTGTTTCGCCTTTTTCAACAATCAATATTTAACCATAAACACCCATAAACCTCCCTATTTGGGAATCATCAACTTATGAGCCTCCACCCACCCTCCTTACTCCCATAGTTATTTATTTTTGAGTTGTTTCTATTGTAGTTTCTTTACAAATAATAAATTATATTCCCTTATCCCATGGTTTCGCCCATATTTTAGGGTTCCCCATCCTCCAACATAGGGTTCTACTTTTCTAGAATGTTATTTAACATAAATATGGATTTTTATTTTATTTTTTGAGGGGGATATTGATGGATTCTATTCAAAATTGACTTGTTAGGATATTGTGGTGTTGTTGTTGTTATTTTGACAATATTTCTAGAACATTCCATTTGTGATATTGGTGGTTCCTTGATTTTACATTATTAAATTATTTTGAAATGTATGCATGATTTCATGAAATCGTTTTGTGGTTTAAAAATGTTTCAGAATATATATTTTTGAATAGTTTTTTATGCATGTATGATGAAGGTGGAGTTTCTAAAGGAAAAGTTTTATGTTTTGTGTAAGAATAATTATGATGTTTTTAATGGGTTTTATGCCTTGTGTTGAAGGATATATATGGGATTTCAGAGAGATTTAAAGGTAAAAATTATTTTTTCAAAAAGAAATTAATGTTGTCTCCAATTTCCATTTCTATTGTGAACCTTTACTAAAAATTTTAAATTCTGTAAATAATGGATTTTTATTTTCAAAAACATTGTTCAGGTTCATTTGTGGATATGAAGGGGATTTTTAAATGTAAATGATTGGATTTAAAATTAACTATTCTTTTTCTATTTTAAAATGGGTTTTGTAATTCATGAAAATAGATAAATTTGAATTTCAAATTGTTTTGGATATACGGTTGTGGTTATTTCAATGAATTCTTATGATGATTGTCTTATGTATTGAAATTACTAATATATGTTATATGTGAATGTGAAATTGGGAATAATTCGAATACGTTGTATGTTGGTGAGAACAATATAACTAGTACACTTATTATATGGAAGTGGAAATCATAAATTCTTCTTTTGGATTAATTCTAGTTGGTTCTGAAATAGCATGTCCTGGATTCAATTCTGTGTATTTATGATTCCAAAACAAATTAAATTTTGATGATTATTTGATACCATTAAAACAATGGAAACATTCCTCAACAGTGTCTTCTGAAAGATGATGCTCTCGATTATAGTTTCAATGCCATGTCTTATTGAGGTGATATGTTTCTAGAGTTCCACATGTTCTAGATACCATTATGGATTTACCAATGGTTATCTTTTATGATGTGATTTTTATGTGATGTGGTTCCACCCATAAACATATGTTGTAACTTGTTTATATTTTATTTTAATGAATTTTTATTAAGAAATAGTTTTCATGGAATGTGTTTTCATGAGAATGGTTTTGTCATAAAATATTTTCATGAAAATAATTCAAATCCATTTTTATAAATATTCATATTATTTTGATTTCTAATTTTATACTGTAACACAATGATCCCAGAAGCCTAGAGATAATGAATTATTTGTTTTCTTTCTTTTAACTACATGGAATAAAAACATGATTGAATGATCAGTTTAGAAATCATAAAAAGGAATAATACATACATGATAACAATAATACATAGGGAAATAGAAAAATAAAATCATGATACATGATAAAGTATAATAAAAATCATCATTGGACACTTATTTAGAGATTCCGTCTTCATAAAATGGAGAAATAAAGCATACAAAGGTGACCTCAAATTCCCACAATGGTTAAGTAAAGTGGAGGAAATAATGAATCAATAGGTATAAATTAACATGGTAAGGTAAATAATTTATAACACATCAAATAAACATAATTTTATAATGAAATTGAAATACATAATTGTATGAAAATGAAAACATATTCCCCTTAATCAATGAACTGAATATGAAATGCATCTATGGATATATAGACACAATAACTCATTGATAAGTAATAACAGAATTATCAATAAATGAAATGATTAATTATAATATTTCATGTTTCTAGTGGACATGATAATTTTACATTAATGAATAATTTTAAACTATTTGTTCATCTAACTTTTCTCACAAGTCTACTGATGCATTTAGTGGGTGGAATTAACTAGTCCCCACCCTTTAGTGTTCGCCTTAAAGGGTCCCCAAACTGTTTATTGAATGGAAAAATAATTACCCAAATATCAAATAAATAATATTCCTTATAAAAATCCAAATTTAATAAATAATAGGTATTTTTCATTAAAAATTTATATGAGGAGAAGTAATAATAAGGGTTGTTGACATTTAATCGTTCTTGAGGAAACATAATATTTAAATATTCCAATGTGTATCATACCATACTGAAACATTTATATCATAATTACCTATAAATAAAATAAAAAATATAATATCATGAGAATAAGTATAGTTTATTTTATAACATTTCAATGGTCACTATATAAACCAAATAAATATTAATTGCTGCATAACTGAAAATAAGTATCAATGGAATGTAAATTTAGATGAAATCCATTTCATTATCATTACTTTTATTTGAGTGGGATATTAATATAGTATATTGATTTAAAATATGTTACAAAATAATATAATAACCATTTTCATGTTTAAAATACCATGTATTAAATTATTAAAATATCTCATTACACGTTTGTTAACTACATTGATTAATTTTACTATTTCATGTGTTAATTGCACAATTTTTTTGAGAATGATTTATGTTTTTTTGATGTTATCATTAATTAAATCATTGATTAATCATATAAAAAATATATACAATTAATTAAATATCACATATAATCACAATATATATATTTATTGTAATTCATATTATTTGGAGACTAGAAATTTCTGTATCGTTTATAGAGACAGTAAACCGTACATATGCCAGAACACTACTTATATTTCATTATATTATTAAATGAATGAAAAAACATATACATATATATATATATATATATCTGTGTATATTATAAATTCAAAAAAAATATATATGTTATATATGTTATATATGTTTATTAGAACCACCCTTTATATGTTTCATGTATCATATGGACAAGTCATATCTCCTTGAAAGGGTGGTAGTCCACAATTCCTCAAATATAATTATTGAATTTACAAAAGATAAAATATATAAAGGTATATTATAAATAAAAATAAATGAAATATAAGGACATTATAAACAAAATATAAAACATAAATAAATATATATTTTATTATAATGTCGATCATGAGTGGTTGTAAGGGAAAAATGACAAAACATCATTTTTTGAGATAGTAGTTCAACATACAATGAAAAAGTATGTCTGTTATCCTTTATATGGAGGTGTGTGTTATCATTGGATCATCCATTTACATAACAAAATAATAGTGTACTTGGGATACATGTGTTTTTATATAGTAATGTAATTAATATATTTGATGGGTTAGGGAATGGAAATCAAATTAAAAATATTAAGAGAAGGTGTAAGGTCTTTTTCACGACCCGTCCCCCAGGGCCCATGTCATGACTACCCCAAGCCCAAATTCCATAGGCCAGGGCCTAGTGATTAGCACCAAAAGCATAATTCCCTAAAACTAGAAAGGCATTGCCTTTATAACCTGTAAACACACACACACAACGAAACACACAACAGGATGGAACACCAAGTAAAATGTATAAAAAAAGTGTGTTGAAAGAAAAAGGGGCCAGAATACAAGCCCAACTGGAATGTAAAAGTAAAAAAAGAGATAAAATACAAATAAATGATAAGGGAAGACAACTATTGGATTGTCCTCTGGGGTCCCTACATGATGGTCAGGTACAGATATCCTCCTCAGCACTCCATGTATGATTGTCATCTCCGTGTACCGACTTTTCGTTTGGTCCACCTCTAAGTACCATCCCGTCCAGGTAATCTCATCCTCATTCAGCATTGTCTGTCGTTTGCATCCAACATAACATGGTGTAGGCATATCCTGTGCATGGTTGCGTCTAATGATACTCAATTGGGACCCCGAGACCCTAAAAGTCTAATAAAATCCACCAATAATTTTCCAAAAAGATTGAAATCTACAGATAACCCTACATATGTATATGCCCATAAATATACCTATGCTATCAAGTGATCCATATCAATCAAGAGGAAAACACAGAAAAATTGAATCAGCTCAAACAATGATTTCATTCTAGGTGGTAGTATCAAGTAACATCTCCAGTCACATTGAAGAAACCTTGTCTACTAGAGAGCTCCTCCTATTTCGAGTATAGTGGTCCTCCCATGACACCATGCTTGCTTCCCACTAACCTTGGACTACTAAGGTACTCCTCCTATCATGTACCTTGGATCTTCTATGTCACTATTCTTGCTACCCACCGTGGGTCTGCTGCATCACCAAGCGTGCTCCCCCTCATATCCTACCGAGGTACTCCTCCTGTCGAGTACCATGGGTCTGACGTGACAACAAAGCACTCCCCACTGTGGGTCTACCATTACACCAAGTCACTCCTCACTGGTCTAGTCGAGTCACTCCAAGTATAAATATTCAGCAGTCATCAGGTCTCATCCATCTACTTGGTCTGCACACTACGCTCTCTCGTCTCTGAGAGTATCCGCTCCATGAGTTACTGGTCGATACTCCAACGATCACTAATTCCCACGAAGATGTATCTCAATGGACTTTCACGTCATTAGGGTCTCAACGCAACATACCGTGCCTCAAACGGAAGCCCAATCAGTGAGTTATAAATGTTATTGTCCCGGGGTCCTGGATGGATTCGTGCTCGATCCATCCTGACCATTCCCATCTCAATCCAAAACTATAGTGGCGTATACTCAAAGGTATAGTCTTTCTCCAAGATTTCAGGTTCCACTAACGGTTCATCAAATGGATGTATGGTGCCGAATTTATGTCCAAAAAAGCATAAAGGGTTGTAGGGGGGCTCAGGTATGATCTGACCCAGTCGGACCCACCCGACCTAACCTAGCATGGGTCAACCCGATTTAGGTTGACCTGGCACAACCCTCTAGGTCAGGCTCAAATCGTAAAGCGACCCTGTCCGCAGGGAGGTCCGACCAGCCGTGAGGGATGTGAGGGGCCGCATAGCCCATGAAGTCCATGGGGGCGCGAGAATGTTCAGTCGGGGCGCCGCAAGGGGTGCGGGCCGGTTCGGATGGGGCACTCTAAGGGATAAGGGCCGGGTTGGATGGGGTGCCCCGAGTGTGTGGGCCGGTTCGGCCAAGAATGTGGAGCACCATGGGTGTGGTGCGGGTTGCGGTTTCCACAAGTGGTGGCACCATTGCCTTCGTCTCCTTCATTGTCTTTGTCACATTCCTCCATTTAGTTGAGTACACCATAGAAGAATGATGGAGGGGTCATGAAATCTTGGTTTGGTCCACACCCTCCATGTTTAGGGTGGTAGATTTTGGCTCAATAGGAAATGAGAATGATGAACATAAAATTTTACAACCTCTGAAACAATTCTTTCCCAAACTGCAAATGAAAACAAGTAAAGAATTATCACTCAAATAAAAACCCTACCTCAGGTAGATATGGCGACGAAGTCACGAGGAAGAAGATGAAACGTTGTAAAAATATGGACGTCAGTTCGATGTAGTCGATGGTGTCCTACGTCAGAGGAAGTCTTGAGGAAGTAGGTTGATGTTGGGGTCATCATTCTTTGTTGGCGTTCTTTTTTGGAAGATCGTGTTCTTCATGCAGATTAGTATTTATTCGTAGGAGAGATTTTCTCCCAATGATCCACCAAAAAGAAAATTGTGCGAAAATAATAGATTATGCAATCTATTATTTTATTGTCCAAATTCAAAATGTTCCAACAATTATGGTGTGTGGCATAATTAAAGCATGAGGTTCGGCATAATTAAATTTATGGGTGTTAGCACAATTAATGTGGAGGAAGTAAAGAGGCTCCTCCACATTAATGAGGGGGGTTGAGAGTATCAATAAATTAAAGGGGGGTTTAGTCTTGGGTGGTCACCACCAATATAACCTCTCGTGAGAGGTTATGGATATGATTGGTCCCCCCCACCATAACCTATGATGAGAGGTTATGGTCTGGTGGTCCCCACAACTCAACTTTCACATGGAGGATTAGTTCTAGTGGAACCCACCTCCAAACACACACATGGGTATTGAAAATAAAAAAAAATTCAAACACTTTTATTTTAATTTTATTATTACAAAGAAAACCCCAAAAACTATCTTTCACCTTTGAACAACTATCATAGAGGTGAAAGTATTCTTAAGAGAATACAGGAACTGCGAGTTCAATAGTGCCCTTAGATTTCAATTTCAAGAACCGTTTGAAAAGATAGAAAAACCAGCTCGCATGTTTACCGAAAGTACTTGAAATAATGTTCAAAAATACATTCCGGGCACTCTGGTCCTCAAAATCATGCACTATCATTTTTTGCGAACTTGTAAAATTAAAATTTAATTAAAAAAAACTACATTGTAATTATAAGTGTTTACATTACCCTGACCTCAGGCATTATGTCCCGGTATTCCACAACTCAAACTAAGGAAACAAGTAGGGGTACTTAGCACGCATCTGAGCCTCCCACTCCCATGTTCTCTTCTGGAGGTTCTCATGCTGCCATCGAACGTGCCCCAAAGGTATCGACCATTAACGAAGGACCCGCTCCTTTCAATTTTCAATCTCTACTGGAACCTCTGTAAAGGTTTTCCCATCATCGATATCCATATCGCCCTAGTCGATGATTTGAGAAGGGTCTTGCACATATATCATCAACTAGGATAGGTGGAAGACATCGTGCAGCTGGTGAAACAGAGGTGGAAGAGCTATGTGGTGTACCACCTCTCCAACTCTATTGAGGACATGAAAATGTCCGACGAATCTCAAATACATCATGCTGTCTCGGCCAAATATCTACAAGCATCATCGCGGTGAGACCCATAGAAAGACGTGGTCGCCATAATAGAACTCTAAAGGTCTCTATCTCCTATCGGCATACATCTTCCGCCAGCTTTGTGCAGTCTTCATCCTCTCCTGGATGACCTGCACCTTCTCTGTTGTAGCCTGTACCATCTCTAGTCCCACTAGTGCTAACTCCCATGGGTTAGTCCAGCACAAGGGTGATCTGCAAGTACACCGTATAACACCTCAAAAGGTGTCATTCCAATGGTGGAGTGATAGCTATTTTTTTATGCAAACTCCACCATAGGAAAGTGATCCTCCCAACTATGATCAAATTTGAGGTAACAAGAACACAAGATGTCCTCAATGGTCTAAATGGTCCACCCAGTCTGACCATCCACCTGAGGATGGAAGGCATCACTCAAACGAAGATGCATCCCGAAAGCCTCCTGAAACCCCTTCCATAGTCGGGATGTAAATCTTGTATCACAATATGAGACAGTCGTTGTGGGTAATCCATGTATTCGCATAATCTCCAGCACATAGAGACCTCACAAGATCTCTACTGAACCATTCTCTCTGATCGGTAGAAAGTGGGACAACATGGTTAGTCGGTCTACGATCCCCCATATTGAGTCATGTCTCCTGAATGTACATAGAAGACCCGTCACAAAGTACATGGATATCCCATACCACATCCACTCTGGGACCTCTAAAGGCTAAACCAAGAAGGTTGGTACATGATGCTCCGCCTTCACGTGCTGACAAGTGAGGCAACGAGAGACAAACTCTGCAACTTCTTTTTTCATTCCAGGCCACCAGTGTTGTCATCGGAGGTCCAGGTACATATTCTCCATTTCTGGATGTACCACTGGATAGGATGTCTAGAACTCCCTCGACACATCCTTTTTAAGTGACACTAGTACCATGGTACGTCCTCTAAAGTGGATGACATGCTCCCCACCTTCAAAAAATCCATCGGGTGCTGGTCCTGTTGATATCTGAGCAGGTCGTGCCTCGTAGCCAGAATCCCCACGCTGTAGGTCCCTGACTCACTGAAAAGTGGGGGATTGAATGTAAGATACTATAGAAGAGAAGCTCCGTCTCTATCCACAATGGATATCTGCAATGCAGCCAGCTACTTCGTCGCCTCACCTAGCAGCTGTATACCTGATCTTTTACTAAGAGCATCTACAACAACATTCCCCTTCCTAGGAGTATAAAATATATCGATGTCATAGTCTTGGAGGAACTCAAGCTAACATAATTTTCTCCAGTTCATGCCCTTTTGGAAAATGATATACAATACTCTCTTGTGATCAGAGTACACCATAAAACACTCACCCATCAGATAGTGTCGCCACATGTTCAAGGAAAATACTACTATTGCTAACTCCAGGTCATGGGTATTGAAGTTCTACTCGTGTTTTCTCAGCTATTAAAAACCATATGAAATCACTACTTACTCCTACATCTAGACATATCCGAGTCCGGTCCCTGATGAGTCGCAGTAGACTACGTACACTACGTCTTCCTTTGGAAGCCTCAAGATGTGTGAAATAGTCAGCCTCTGCCTCATCTCTTGAAATATCTAATGGAATCTCTCCAACCACACAATGGGATTCCCCTTCTTAATCAAGGATGATAGTGGTGCTGAAACTCTGAAGAAATCTGGAAAAAATCTTCGGTAGTATCCGGCCAATCCCAAGAAACACCGTACTTCTGTCACACTCCTGGGAGGCTCCAAAGCAAGTACTGCCTAAATATTTTCTAGATCCACTGCAACTCCAACCTCTGAGATGACATGTCCCAGAATGTTTAATCTCTCAGATCCACAACTGGCACTTCGAGAGATTACCATAATTCTTGTGATCTCAGAGTGTGTCCAGTACTACCCAAAAATGGTAGGCATGCTCCTCCTCAGTTGTCGAGTAAATCAGAATGTAATTTATAACGACTATGCCAAATAAATCATGTTATGGATTAAATATGATGTTCATGAGTCCAATGAACACTACTGGAGTGTTGGTTATGATGAAAGGCATAAAAAATAACTCATAGTGGTCGTACCAACATCTGAAATCCGTCTTCTTTACATCTTTATATCAAACTTTGAGTTGGTGATAGCCTGATCTGGGATCTATCTTCAGGAACCATCGTGCTCTCTTCAGCTGTTCAAAGATTTAATCAATCCCCGGAGTGGGTACTTGTTCTTCATGATCACTTGGTTCAAGCGCCGATAGTCAACACAAATCCCCAAGCTCCCATTAGCCTTCCTGGAGAACCGAATCAGGGTTACCCAGAGAGATTCACTGGGCTGAATGAAACCCTTTCCCCTGCAAGTTCTCTAGATGTACCAAGAGCTCACGATGCTTTGTGGGTTCCATCCGATATGCTGGTGTAGGTATTGATGATGTTCTAGGGTAAAAGTCAATGTAAAAGTCCACCTCTCTACGAGGAAGTTATAATGGGACATCATTATGGGAAAACATCCTCATACTGGTCCACCACTATTGAATAGCTCGGACTCTATACATCAACAGCTCTGATGGTATGGCTAGCTAAATGATGAGTGATTGGATTTACTCTCCACAGGGTAAGTCCATCCTATGCTACAAAGGCTCCCTTCTTACCGGTGAAGGTAAACCTGGTCCGATCCATGCGGACACACCACACATCGTGCCCAATACTGTCAATCTGAGCATACAATGTAGACAATCAGTCCATACCCAAGATGATGTTGTAAGGCCTCAACGCAGCTACTAAGAGATATCAATCGAAGATCTAACCTCCTAGAGTAAGCTCACCCTGCTGGCACTAGTGCGTAATCATCGAATCTGATACCATAAAAGTCTCTAGTAGTAAGGATTGAGAAAACAGTTCCGTTGGAATATCTGGGCTCTGAACGATGGCAGTTACAATAAAAGAATGACTGGTACCTGTGTCTATAAGTACTATAAATATGGTGGTTTCGACATAGTGTGTACCTTGTAACATATCTAGAGCACCATGTTCGTAAGCTTAAGATTCATGGAGTGGAGCTCTCCCCTGTTAAACTACTCCGTACAGTTGGGGTGGACCCCCTGGTGGTGGTGGCGATAACATCTCAAATCGTCTCCAATCGCTAGCTGTATGACCAGCTCCTCTACCACGTACTCCTTCTCCCTGTGGAACACCTCGATCAAATCTTTTCCTCTATTTGGGTGGTCTATCGGTTGTCTACTAATCATCCGAACGGCGGGCTGGACATTCATGAGCCATTTGACCCTTCCCACCGCATGTGAAACACTACAAGCTCTTGGAATGTCTATCTCTGCTTCAGGTGCCCTACACAACCGATTTTGAAACATGTGGTCATCCACCTATAGGTCTGGTCTCCTTGGACCTCTGTGACATATGTCTACTGCCAACTATAGAAGACTCTGTTATATGATGACTGGTAGTGGGTCTCGCTGCCGGGGACTTCTCAGCATGGAAACTCTCCACCAAGAGGGCTCTCTCTAACACCCCCGCCTATGTCGGGATGTTGACCGATATCACCGAATCCCTGATCTCTTTCTTGTGCCCGTTCTCAAAGATTTAGTGCCTAAAGAAAGGGTTCTTCACCAAATCTATTGAGTAGCGTGAGAGTTCAATGAACCTCGCTGAGTACTGAGCCACAGTCCATCTGCCTTGCAGCAGATAAAGAAGCTCCTGTGTGAACACTACATGAAGAGTCGCTAGGACAAAATCTCCCCAAAAAAGGCTCTCAAAGTCTGCCCAGAGAAGCATCATATCATTGTGAACATTAAACATCAATATCCACCATCTGCCTACTGCCTGCTTGTAGAAGGCTGCCGGCCAGGATCACCATGATATCGGTAGGTGTCCTTATGATTTAGAAGAATCTCACCACAACCTCCAGCCAATCCTCAACCACATATGGATCCGTCACTACCCTGAACCCGGGTGGCCTTCGGTACTGTAACTCGTACAATTCCCTCAAGCTGGGTGCACCATATACTACTGGGGTTGGTGGCATCCATGGACCAATGGGAAAAGGTACCATTGGTGCCTCTACTGATAACCCTAATGGAAGAGGGCCTTGCACCGACGCCTCATCGCTCGGTGGGCTATCAGTGTATACAACTCTCAGAACTGTATCAGGATGTCTGTGTGGAGGCATCTTGAATAGAAACAGGTTCCCTACGGTTAAAATTTATTCCTGGGGAGCTGTCCTGTTAGCTGAATTAAATTAAAATTTTGAAAACACCCACACAATTAGTGTTTTCGTGCACTGAGTTGGAAATCAATATTCAGGGTCCTGGTGTATAGATACATCAGCCACTGCACCAACACTGGAATCCCTAAACTAAAAACCGCACTCACTAAAATTCACACTATTTCTTCATAGAAAAGATTAGAGCCCTATGTTCTGCGTTATAAATGAATCCTCTGATACCAATTTGTCACGACCTGTCCCCACGGGCTCGTGCCGTGACTACCCCAAGCCCGCCTTCCATAGGCCAGGTGCTGGTGACTGGCACCAAAGGCGTAATTCCCTAAAACTGTGAAGGAAACGCCTTTATAACTTATAAACACACACACACACACACACAAAAGAAAGAACACATCTAGAGGAAACACCAAGTAAACTCTATAAAAAATAGTGCTGAAAGAAAAATGGGCTAGAATACAAGACAAAATGGAATGTATAGGTACAATAGTGATAAAAAACAACTAAATGATAAGGTAAAATAGCTACTATATAATCCTACGGGGTTCAAACCTGAAGGGTAGGTACAAATCACCTCCTCAACACTCCATGTCCGACCATCTCCTCCATGTACCAACATTTCGTATGGTGCACCTCCAGGTACCGTCCATTCCTGGTACTCTTATCCTCATTCAGCATTGTCTGTCCTCTGCATCCAACACAATAAGGTGTGGGTATAGCCCGTGTAGGGGTGAGTATAACGATCCTCAACAGAGACCCCAAGACCCTCAAGGTCTCACAAAATCCCCCAAGGATAAACCACCAAGAATGAAATCAACAGATAACCCTACGTAGGTATATGCCCATACATATACCTAAGTTATCAAGTGATCTATCTCATTCATGAGGAAAACACAGAAAAACTGACTCATCTCAAACCAAGATTTTATTATAGGGGGTAGTATCAAGTAACACCCCTAATCACATTTTCAAAACCTCGGCTGCTATAGGACTCCTCCTATATAGTGTATAGTGGTCCTGCTGCTACACCATGCACACTTTCCACTAACCATAGACTACTGAAGTACTCCTCTTGTCGAGTTCTGTGGATCCGCTATATCACTAAGTCCACTCCCAACAATGGGTCTGTCGCATCACCAAGCGTGCTTCCATTCGTAGACTTATGAGGTACTCCTCCTATCGAGTTCTGTGGGTCGGCCGTGACACCAAGGCGCTCCTCACTGTGGGTCTCCCACGACATCGATGTGCTCTCCACAGGGATATACGAGTCACTACAAGTCAAAATTGTCATCAGTCATCAAGTCTCAGCCAGTTTCTTGGTCTCATCACTATTCTCGCTCCTCTCTGGGAGGATCCTCTCCACGAGCTTCTGGTCGATACTCCAACTATCAAGAATTCCCACGAAGAAGTATCTCAATGGTCTGCCATGTCATAAGGGTATTAATGCAATAGACAATATGTCAAACGGATTCTTGGTCTGTGAGTTATAAGCCTTTTAGTATCGAGGGACTGGTTGCATTCATGTTCGATCCAACCTGACTATTTCCCATCTAAATCCAAAACGCCAGTGAAGTATAGTAAGAAGGACTATCTCGTTCCATGATTTCCACCACCACTGATGGTTCATCAAATGGAAGTATAGTTCCAAAGTTATGGCCAAAAGATCATAAAGGGTCCAAGTGGGACCAAATCTGGTCCGACCCGGTAGGACCAACCTGGACTGACCTATCATGGGTGGACCCAATTCAGGTCAACCTGTCCCACCCCCTAGGTCAGGACCAGACCGTGATGCGGCCCTGTCCGAGGGGAGGTCTGGCGGGTTGCGAGGATGTGAAGGCGTAGGGTGGGTTCTACTGGGGCACCATGAGGGCATGGTCCGGTTTCTCCATGTCATCGTGGGGGCGCGGTCCAGTTCGCCTGGGGTGCCACAAGGGGCAGGGGCCGGTACGGCCGGGGGGGACACGAGGGGGCGGGCGGTTCGGTCGTGGCACAATGAGGGGCGCGGGCTAGTTCTGCTGGGGAGCAGTGAGAGACGCGGTCCTGTTCAGTCAGGACGTAGTGAGGGATCGATCCAGTTCGTCCAGGGTGCCGTGAGGGCTGTAGGCCGGATTGGCCAGGAAGGCGGAGCGTCATGGGTGAGACTCAGGTCGCGAAGAATGCGGTTGGAAGTGTTGTTACCTTCGTCTCCTTTGTCGTCTTCTTTGCCTTCCTCTATTTCAATGATTACACCAAATAAGAATGATGAAGGGGTCAGTCCATGTTGGTTTGGCCCACACCCTCCGCGTTTAGGGTGGTAGAATTTGGGTCAACATGAAAGAAGACTGGTGAAATTAAAATTTTACAACCTGGGAAACGTTTCATTCCCAAACCGAAAATGAAAACAAGGAAATCATTATCATGCAAATAAACCCCTACCTCTAGTTGATACAATGAAGGAGTCATGGGGAAGAAGAAGAATCATTGGGAAAAGACGTACGTTGGTTCATCGTAGTCGAATACATCCGACTTCGGAGGAAGTCTCGAGAAATAAGGTTGAAGTTGGGGTTTTCGTTCTTCGTTGGCATTCTTCATTTTAGATCTTTTCTCCCAAGGCTCCACCAAAAATAAAAATGTTCCAAAATAATAGATTATGCAATCAATTATTTTGTTGGTATAATTCAAATAGATTCAATAATTATGGTGGGTGGCATAATTAAAACATGAGGGTTGGCACAATCAATGGTATGTGTTTTGGCACAATTAATGTGGATTAATTCAAAAGGCTCCTCCACATGAATGATAGGGGGGTTGAGAGTTTAACTCAATTAAAGGGGGGTTTAGTCCTGGGCGGTCCTCACCATCATAACCTCTCATGGGAGGTTATGGTTTGGGTGGTCCCCACCACCATAACCTCTAATGAGAGGTTAAGGTCAGGTGGTCCCCACACGTAAACCTACACTTGGAGGCTTAGTTCTGGTGGACCCCACCTACCAACACCCACATGGGTGATGAAAATAAAAATAAAAATGTTATACACTTTTTACATTTATTTCATTTTTACCGGAAAAACCAAAAAACTAACTTTCACCCTTGACCAACTGTCATCGAGGTGAATGTCTTCTTAAACAAATACTGGCGCTATGAGTTCAATGGTGCCCTCAGATTTCTATTCGGTGCACCGGTTCAAGTGTTAGAAAAAACCCTCTCACAAATTTAATGAATGTACCTAAAATAATGTTCAGAAATTCATTCAGAGTACTCCAGTCCTTGGAATCATGCACCGCCAATTTTCATGGACTCATAAAATTCCCATATATTTTAAAAAAATAAATGGAAATTCATAGTCTTTACATTCTTAATCTGTTATATTCTTTTGGACTGTACCAAAAGTCTTACTTGGTTGTATTTATCTCCAATTTTTGGCATTATTGTTTGTGAGAGATATTTCTAGAAGAAATATGGGTAAAAAATATTAGATCCTAAGTGGTTTGAGAGATGTGAAGAGGTGAGATAATTTCCTTACTTTTTATAGTGGAGGGGGAGTGTCACTCTTATTAATACCAAAAGGTATTTACTAATTGGTGGTATAACCTACCTAATGTGCCCACAAAATGAAATAAATAATAAATTATAGGGTTATAATCATGTATTAATACCTCCACCATAATAAATATTTTCATTTTAATAATTTTGATACATAACATCTATGATTCCAAAATTTGGTCATTCTTGTTTTAACTAAACCATGTTGATAGACAATCAAAAAAAATTATCCAGTAAGAATAAATTAAAGCGAGATTTATTATAATATATATCCATTTATTTATTAATATGGTATCTAATTTATATAATAAAAATCCCTTATGTTTTATAAATTCATTTTAAAGTAATCACATGTGACGTGCTAAAACACCACTTATACTTCAACCGTGTTAATAATGTTTTTAAAGAATATGGGTTAATATGTTAATTATAAAAGCTTATTTTAAACATTAATATAAAATATTTAATATTTATTAAAACATAAAAATAAAAAATATGTTTATATGTTTTTTATTGATTTTATATAATTCTATTAAATTTCATTGATTTTAAAATAACAATATTGACAAATTTAAAATTATTTATTTAATTTTAATTTTAAAATATAAATATAATATATTAATTGAACTATATTAGGATTATTGATGTGTAAAATCATATATTTATATTAAAAAATATATAAATACACTAGTTATTTTAATTAACATCACTTTTTTAATTATAGTATCATTTATATTAATTAATTATTAACTAAATAATCACTATATTGGTGTATCTTAAGAATTTTACCTAAATAAACCATATATAATAGTTATTGATAAATTATTATGGGTAAAATAACCAATTTTTATTTCAAAAGTATTTTTGCAATATGAAATATGATGTTTTATAAATATTTAAAAGTATAATAAATATTAAAGGAATGTCTAATTCTCTTTCTCCATTTTCCCTACATAATCTATTATTTGGGGAACCAATATTTTATTATATCTCCACCCATAAAATTAAAAACATTCGGGGAATTGGTTTAATTATTTGAATTAAATTCCATATAGGAATGTTTCTTAGTAATTTTGGTCCCTAAGATTAATCTTTAGACCCTCATTATGCTTAATCATACCACAATCACTATATGAAATTTTAATAACATTCAATATTATTTTTGGTAAAAAATTAACTTAATCTCATTAGACAAAAAATATTTTAATGATTAAAACCGTCCATGAACCTTTTTCAAAATTTAAATCAAATATTTTTGAAAATTATGATTAACACATATCTCGCACATGTAGGGAGAAAACTGATTTTCAAAGAAAAAGCATTCAAAAGTTCAATTAATTATTATATCTAATTTAAATTTGAAAATGATTCTAATGAAATAAATTATATTAATATACTAATTATTGATCTATTTTAAAATTTATAATATAAAATGAAACATAAAATAAAATAATTCATTATTTAAATGAAAAGGCTATTTTAAACTAATTGTAGAGATTATTACTATTCATAAATAAAACATTTTTCTTAGAAAAATAAAAAACAAATCACACTAAGATAAATTAAAAATACTAGATTCCAAAACAATATTTTTTTGACAAATAAAATTTATAAAATTTTCAAAATTTAGTTTTAAAACATGCGCGCCATTATAATGTGCTAAAAACAGTCTTATGTGTAACAAAAGCTAACTCATTGTTGTGTGTAACATAAGCTTAACATGATGTTCTATATAAATAGATACATACAAATTTTTATTCCAATTTAAATAATATTTTAATGTCATTGGTTGTTACATTATCCCCACCTTAATTAAATTTCATCCTCACTATTTAAACATGATCTTTGTGATTAATTTATTGATATTTGAAAATTATATTGTTGAAGAACCCACACAGTTAATAGGCTTAAAGAAATATCATCCTAATAAGAGAAAAATTAAAAGAAAATTTTCATGAAACTATGTTATATAGTATGATAATGTAGTAGGAAATGGAAACATGGATATAGTAGAAGAATCTAACAGTCATGTTCCAATGGATTCTTCTAGAGAACATGGTTAAGTGAAAATTAAAAATTAAAAATTTAAATAAATTATTTTGAAAATCTATTTTAATTCATCAATAACGTATGTACAAGGGAATTTTCCTTGGTTTTAAGATCATTTATTCATGTAGTCAAGGAATAATTTCACTCTTTATAAATACATGTAAATATATATACTTGGTACTTTTCATTATGAACATTCTTATCCTTTAGTTGTGCCTTGAACTATTTCTACAACATCACATAGAACCTGATTCATCATATAGTGATTTAACATACTAATCACTAAAACCATATTAAATGTTCCAAAAATCTCATTTCATAAATGGTAAACATTTACAAAACATTATTATCCACTACCTTAGAGAGAATGTCCATAAACATATCATTATTCTTTAATCAGCATGAATTAGCTCTAAATTTTCACATTCCAAACATGTTAATAACAAAATCATATATCCTTAAGAAATATAGTAATTAGTAGAATTACTATAAAACAATATTTTAAAAATGAATTCCTCAATATTCAATATGCAAGACACATATTATTGGATATATTCCCCACATATAGAAGTGTTTTATATTCCATTAATTATATCATACACCACATTTCTATAATCTATTAATAAGTTCCATGTTAGTAAACAATTTTTTAAATAAATCATTTATTTAATATTTTTCCAATATCAGGGACATATTATGAGTTTTATTCCCTTTGTAATATTTTTTCCTAATGGATTATATTTCTACAAAATATTTTTTCTTTTTACCACTCATCGTATGATTCTAAAAAACATTACAAATTAGTATTTTAGTATATTCCTAATATATTCCATATATCTTATAAAAAGGACATTGATGATAAAATATAAAAGTGATATAATTCGTGAATCAAAATATTAATCATTCATATTTATCTATTGTAGTAGCATATATTTTTGATTATCTAATACAACCATTTTTGTTATATTACATTGATTCTTGGGAAATTGGTTGACATGGTGTCCCATCTTCATGTTCGTTTCCTTCTCCCAGGGTTTCATCCATCATTTATAATTCCTCAGGCTCTGTACTTTGGATCTTAATTTCTAGCATCTTATTTGGACTAATGAGTATTTTTCCTCTATATCTAAGTAATGTATTGAAGGTTTTAGTTCAATATTCCATTCTTTTAGTCTTGTAGTGGTACGACTATGGGTTTTCACTAATTTCTTGACGCTTCCAAGTATGAGGTCGGTGGTTTAGTGATTTTACATTATTAGATGATTTTAAAATGTGTTATTTATTTTTTAAAGTGTTCTATGGTTTAATTGTGTGTTGAGAAATATATTTTGGGAGTTTTTGGTTATGCATATATTTTAAGAATTTGGATTTTCTAATGTAAATTTGTCATGTTTTTTGTATGCTTCATTGTGATGTTTCATGAAAGGGTTTAATGCCTTGGGTGGATGGTGAAAAAATGGATTTCAATGGTAATTAATAGTGAGAATGAATTTTAAAATTGAAAAGAATTTTGTTTGTTGTTTTCATCCTTATTGTGAACCTATAATATGAATTTTTAATTGTGAAAATGATGAAAAACTTTTTTTAAAAATGACTTCTGATCATGGGTAGATATGAAAGGGGTTTGACTATAGAAATGGTTGGATTTAAAATGTTATTTTATTGTTATGTTTTGAAATGGGATTTATAAATTTGGAAAGTAGTATTAATTATATTTCAATGTGGTTTTAGAGTGAATTTAGAAATTGGAAATGGTTTTGGTTACATGAAAGTGGTGATTTCCTTTTGTTCCATGAAATTTTATCTTCTGTATTGAATGTATTGAAATATGTGACATTTAAATGATAAATTGAGAATAATGGCAGTCTAGGGTATCACGGTGGGAAAAATATAACTAGTATGCTAGTGCTTCATGTGTGGAAAGCCAGAATTCTCCTAGTGCATTAATGTTATTTTACTCAGATATAATATTCAATAGATTCACATAGCATGATTTATGATTATAAAAGTAAATAAAATATTATGATGATTTGATACAACTATAAATTTGTATGGATTTGTCATTAGTGGTTTGTAGGAGAGGATGTTGTGGGTTTTGGTTTATATACCATGTTTTACCGAGGTATGAGGTTTATAAAGTACCACTTGTGTCAGCTACCCCTATAGATTACTCATACTGCTCTCCTATGAAATGATTCATATATTATGTCAGATCATTCATTTATATATGGTGGCACATGTGTATATTTAATTTTGAAGAATGTTTTTTGAGATATTGTTTTTGTTTAATGTGTTTCCTTGTCCCTTGTTTTTCAAAAAATGTTTTCTTAAAAAATGTCAAATAATTTTCAATATATGTGCACATTAATTTTAATTATAATGTCGTAGCACAGAATCATTTATTTTGGGTCGAATCGTAGTAGTCATTGAGAAACACATTACATAGACCATGTGGTTTATGTAGGCTTATTTTATGTCCCACGTAATGTGTGGATGCATCGTGGTGATGCTGGATCTGGTTGATAGAGTTCCAATTGATATAAGTGTTTTTGGTGGCGTTTTGAGTGTGATTCTCCTCATATTTGATAGAGGATGTTTTTATGTGTTTTTTAACATACATAGTAGTGTTTTAGTTTCTAGTAAATTTTTTAATCCATTGATTCAAAAAAAATTTCCCTCAGTTGGTTATGACTATTGAGTTATATTTTGTTCATTATATCATTTTTTAGTCATTATCTATATGGGTAAAATCATTTCCAATGAATATTGTGATACCCATGAACTATGTTCTATCCTTTGGGGATCAGAAAAATCCATTGGGCCTTGTCTTGGACCGGGTCATGTGCCAGGTTGGATTACACCCATGCTTGGTTCGTGACTTATCGAATGATTATTGTTTGGATGTGAACATGGGAAATGTTTGTTCATTACATGTCTTATGTGTTTATAGGGATACCATTTTGTTATACAAGGTGATGTGATGTATATGTTCGTAGAACAACATATAACCATATAAATTTTTTTCATAACTATAAATATATACATGGTGAAATAACTATGTAATTATATGATACATAATGATACCCCGTGAGTTTATTTACTTAGTGTAATCAGTTACATTGTGTGCAATCTATTCATATATGGTGAATATTTAATAACATTGAATAAAATAATTATATATTTTTCACAAGTTATTTTTAATGTTCGCCATCCTAATACAATAAACAAACAATTAAACATTAATTGGTGAATTATGAATTAAATGTCAAATAAAAAATATAACAAGAATATTCATATTGAATAAAACTAAATTTTTTTAAAATTAATTTTGGCCACTCAGATACCAGTCGACTGTTATAAGAAAAATGTAACTTATAGTAATTACTTTTCCCATCTTTTCATGTTCATTTAATATAATGAAATCATATGAAATATAATCTTATTGTATTTTGAATTTATTAAATAAAAATACTAACTTTATCTATGATAAAATATTATAGTAAATTTGATATTAATATTATATTGAATTTACCAATAATAATTACTATTTACAAGTGATTAATTATTAAATGATGATAGTGAATAAATATTACACTTCACATATAATACTAACTTCACTTCATGTCAATTAAATATAATATATTTTATTTCAGATTGATGGATAAAGTAATTATTTATCAATGTTTTCCTCTTACATTACGTCCTTATGTAGTCATTCCAAATTTTATTGATAATCATTTATAAGAAATTTGAGGAACATATAATGGATGAATACAACGTCCTAATGAAAAAAAATAAAATATGAATAAAATATAATTTAATATTATCATTTTGAAAATATATCAAAAATTATGTTGTATTCATACATATTGGATATACATGGTTTCTTGATATATATATATATATATATATTAATAATCAAAACCATGAAATAGAACATAAATAATCAAGGATATGGAATTTTTGTTAGATCATTATATTCTAATCACTGGTCTATAGATATCATATTCATTAAAAATATAAGTGATAAATTCTATAATTAATTATTCACATATATTATATCACTTTTGACATACATGATAAATCGTATATTGGATGAATAAAAATCATCATAGTAATGGGGAATACATCAATGTGTGCTACATTTATCATGCCTAAATGAAAATATTTAGTATAAATTTATCTGCACATGTATTCAAATTGGAATATAATTTGATTCATAAACCTATGGATTTCTTACCTATATTTTGAAACATCTAATATTCCATCCTAGATATTACAAAATTTGAACATCATGGATGTTGTCACATATGTACTTGATAATCATATAAATGACTACAAAAAATCTATTTTTCCCATCATAAATGAGTATCTCAACCATATGACAGAATATTAATAATATAATCATTTAAATAATTTTTTTACAATATATAGGAATATATATTTCATTTTATTAACAAAAATACTCTAACAAATAGCTATAGTAATGAGAAAAAGAATAAAAATCCAAATGGTAGATGGTATTTTTAAATATTTTAGTCAATGATTATATATTTAATCTAAATTACAATGTATTTGGAACTTGGGAACTAAATCGAACATAAATATCATTCAATTAGTAACAAATCACTATCTATATATTCGTTATCATGAAACTATATGATCCTTGAGTGAACTATGGAATCTATTTCCTCTAACAATTGTTATATTTAATTAAATCCCAACAAATATGGTTGGATACAAGGGTACTAGATATCCACTAAACATCATATACAATAAATCATGTGCTTTATCTATTATGGGGTAATATAAAAAGAGTTACACCTATGAAAAAATTTATAACGTCATATAAATTTATTCTTATGATACACCAATCACTATCATTTAAAAAATATATCATGAAAATGAAATATATTTACCACATTGAGTTAGTTGAGAAAAAAAATATTATAACATTAACAATGAATTAGTGAGTATTGTTTAATACCTCGTTATGAAAATTATAATATATATTTTTTCTAAATGATAAAATTAGAAAATGTCAAAAAAATTAGAATAAAATCAAGATCATGATCTCAATAGTAATTAAAGAACTAATAGTTGGATATTAGAGGATTGAGATGTAGAATATTTGGATGGAAACATAGTACCCAAATAAATATATGTGTAAAAATTTATATAAAATATACAACAATTTAGTAGTTATATTATATAATTATCTTCAAGATATTAATAAATTTGAATCTATTTTTGAGAGTAAAAATGATCGGATATTATTAAAAAGTTATTACAACCAGATATTGTAATAAAAAATTTAATTCTAAATATTTATTTTGATTTATTTTTGGGAGTAGTTCTATTTCAATAATTTCTATAGAAAATCGATAGTTAAATGTCTCAATGTGGACAGTTGATTTATTTTTTAAGAATATGATGTATAATTAGTTGGAAAATGGGTTTCAGAGGTCCATAAATATGATGACATTTTTTGAAGAATAATCAATCATAAAATTTTATAGGATATGTTTTGGATTGTTATTTTTTTGAGTGAGTGTATTAGATGTTATATTTGGAATAAGAACTTGTAGAAACATGAATGTGGAGGTTTATTTTATAAAAAAAAGGTAATCCATATGTTATATTCGAGTATAAGGGAAAAATTGACAGTATCTATTAAATTTATTTTCATATAATATAAAATATATTTGGGATAAAAAAATAACTCAGTTGTTAAATTAAAAACTAAATTTTACTCAAAATGGATGGACACATATGTGTGTTTTGAATTGAAAAAGGTTTTTTTATATATAGGTTTTTTATACAAATGTTTTTACACATGTATCTTTTATATTTATAAATTGCTAGATTTTTTTTTCTATCATTTAAAATTTGATAAATTAATTTTTATTTTCATTATATTACATAGTTTCTATTTTTGGAATATTTAAATGAAATTACATAATTAAATAGGTTTTTTATAGTATAATTTATTGGTAGATAATAAATTTGGGAATAAATGTTTTTTATATACATTCCTAATCGAAGGATTTTGGCTAGGATGACTTTGTGAATCATTAATTTTACATTTTTATTGACTAGATTTATGTAAATCATAAAAAATTCATGGGGTATAAATTCATATTATATTTTTCAAAACCATATGGTTTATTACAGGGTTAAATGTTGGGAAGATTTTATACCATGTTTTAGTACCCTAAACGATGTTCTAGGTGGTTAATGAGGTGAAATCAGAAAAATTTTGTAATTTTAATTATTATTATATCTGGTAAGTAGAATTAAATTATATGGTATATTGTTTTGGGGAAACAAACCCTATATGTAATCATTTATAGTTGAGGTATGATTTTAAAAATAGCGAGTTCGAATAAAGTGAGGAGTGGGTTCCCAAGATAGTGATGAATTTGTGGCTGAATCATGATTTTAAAAATCATGTTCCAAAATTCAATGGAATTACAAGGATTTTGTATTTACCAAATTACCTAAATAACACTGACTAAAATAAAACCCTATCAACCCTACATTTTCTATACTTTGTTTTATCAGGCGTCCCTATGAACTTTGAATCACATATTCACATATATTTTTTGAGTTGAACTCATTTTATGTATACGTATATGATATTAATTCATCATGAGGAAGATTTATATGTAAGGATAACACTCCATATTTAAACATTTTTTGCTTTTTTTCTTACATTAATGATCCATTTTTGGTACATTTAAACCAATTTTTTGGATTGTTTCTTCTTATTTTAATCCATTAATTTTATTTTCATTTTATTATATGATATATGATGACTATAGTAATATAAATTTATGGTATGTGATTCTTAATCTTTATTAGGTTTCTCAAAACATTCCTAGGATATGTGATTTGTGGTCTTATTAACATATGTCACATTTGATGAAAAATGTAATCAAAATGAATATGTTTCCTATAAATTGGAAAATACTTAAAATTTTGTGACATTGTTTCCTATGAAATAATTACTGAATAAAAAATTAAACCACCAAGTATGGTGTCCCTAGTATTAAAATATTATCTGGTAGATATGAGGAAATTATCTAGAATGTAATAACTATTAAAAACAATAAATTTGATAAATTATTTGATGAAAAAGACTATTCATAATGTATAAAATGATTTTTTGATTTACAGGTTAACATGGAATATAAAAATTGAAATATTTAATGGAACCATGTACTAAAAGTATTTCTTTTTTGGGTCATGTACCATAAGATACTAACATCATTTCACTTATGTTTCCTATGTGGGGGATTGTTCCCATGAGTTACTAGACAATACTACTTGGATTTTCACAATAGTACTAGGTTCCCATGGGATTGAAGATGAGGTTCTTCTATTTACTACGAGTTGAGTGAATTATATAAGCCATTTAGATCAGTTACATTCGTTTACTAGGAAGTGTGTTTCAACACACGCGATTCCATATTATTTTACATGGGTTGTTTTTGTGAGGAGTTCCATCCCCTAGGTTTATTGATGAGTAAATTGTGTTTCATGGTTTGGGAGTGTGTATCCATTGGTTCCTAAGGATGGTACTATATTAGATACATCTAAAAATGTAAAAATAAATTATGTTTGATTTTAGGTGTCACTATAGTACCCACCAATCAATAGTAGTTATTTATGTATGCTATCCTTTATTTATGATAAAATTGAACACATATTTACATAACGACATGAATTGTTTATAGAAATATTTTTAAATGGAAAAAAATGCTGAAATAACACATTTATTTTCCTTCCACGGCCGGTTATATATATATATATATATATATATATATATATATGTAACCAGAACTGAAAAAGATAACAACCAATTAATGGGGGTTTATCTAATAGATAGCATGTACCATAGGAGTAGACATTTACAAGAAAATATATCCACATTTATAAAGTGTATTATTTATTTCTTTTTTATTCATTAACATGTATGATTTGCATATTATTGATCTTTATTATATCTATATAGATTACATGAATTGTATAATATTCATATTGTTATATTATTAGATGTGTATGATATTATAACGATATTATTTATTTACTTTTTCTTATTTATCTTCATATATGTTATTGACAATTCATTATCTATTATTTCATGAAATAATATGACATTATAGTATCCCCATGACATAATAATATTCCATTTTTGTTAGTGAAAATCCTATAGAATATGATGAGGTATGCCTGAGGTAACATAAAATCAATAGTCATGAATCATCCTATAGGAAAAAAATCATGGATAATACCATGTGTTATAATAAATTATTTTTTTACCTTTATTTAGTCATAGTAAAGAAGATATATTTAATTTTTGTAATATGGTATAAAAACTTTTATAGGGAGTATATAAACCAAATTTTTGGGAAATTCTATGAATCTAATTATGTGATAGTTATTCTTGGTTTATTATTTAATATTTCTATTATTAAGAAGTGTGATACACTAGGTTTTATATTAGTAAATATGGTATTTCTACTCTTTTCATTGAATGGATTGAGGTTGTTCACATGAGGAATATTATATACTGAAAATTCACATGTATTTTTGTATTATCCTCTCATTGGACGATTTTTTTAAGAACATCGGTTTGTATATTAACATTTGTGTATTAAATTGTATTTGGTTCTCTATAACATGATATGCGAATCTAATCTATCAACTTCATAATATTAATGAAAATCTTAATCAGGTCTATTCATTATATATTATTAATTTATACTATTAAATAAAACAAAAAATATAACTTATAAAATATTTCCCATAGTAAAATATATCTAAAATTTCATTAAATTAAAACTAAAATAAAATATTATCATATAAAAATGAAATTTTTTCAATCCTTTATTTAAATTTAATGACCTTGGGATTTCTTCGATAGAGATAGAGTGTAAGTGTGTTATTATTCATTATGATATGTGTCATAATGAAAAGGAGGATATTTTTCCTCATATATATTTCCATAAAATAATTTTTTTTGATAAATCTTATTTGGATGTATTATGAGTCTTCTATTTGGAAATATATAGGTGTGCCTTCTTAATGACGTCCAATTGAGTTACATGAGGGGGGATGAGAATGTACCTATGTGTTTATGCTATTTAATTCTATTTCTCATAGATATGTAATGGATGATCATCCCATTTAGGGTTTATTATATTTTTTATAGTGAATAGAGGGAGTGATAGAGTAAGAGGATCTATGATCTACATATATGATGAATTATCAAACATAAGTGTTTTATATGGATCACCCTCCATTTTTATCAATGGAAGGATTCCACTATAAAAACCTATTTTGGAAAAAATACTATTTATATTATCAATTATCTTAGACTAAGTATCCCTAAGAGGGGGGGGGGCTACAAAATTTCAAAATATAATTCCTACTAAATAATATGATGTATATTATAGCCTATAAAATGAATAAATTAGGTTCTTCAAAGAAGTATTTAAAGACCACATTCCATTATAAATTCCTTCTACAAATAATGAGGTTATATTATATTTAATGTCTATAAAACTCATAATGTGGGGAATGTCAATGATATATTATGTGAATCATTTTTCAAACCTATATAATTTTCAATGTTGATGACATGATATCACATAAATATGGATCTTTTTATTAAGATGGGATATGATATAAGATCTATGTGATGATGAATTCTATTAATAAACATTCATTTAAAATGTTTTTGAACTAGTAACATATTTCATAGAGAAATATGTGTTAGGAAATGGGATTAGTGAATGATTATCCTTATAGAGAGACAATTAGCTTGTATTTAGGATGTTTGATTAACAATTTTGAATGTTATCTATAATAGTGTAATATACTCGTTAACTAAGGATAGAAATCATCTTTTCCTCACCAGGGAATTTCTTTTTTTGACTACTAGAACTATCATAGAAAAAGATATACACGTCCTTAGTGTGATAGGAATCCATTACGGGTTAAGATATTTCAGGGTATTGTTCATCGATTTAATTATTATAATATGGGAATAATTGTACATTATGAGAAGGTATATAGATGGATTTAAATGGTAGGACCTATTGTATCATATTTGGTAGATATTTTGGAAATCAATTTGTCAATTGTGTCATGAGGAATGATGTCTTTCTTAGGAAAATAGATGATAACAATAATTGATTTTAGCTTCAAATGTGAAATAATAATGGGACCAAGGACATGAAATATTCTAGTTTCATGTAATTCAACCTTTAATTACTGACCATAATTATAGAAATTATGCTATTTATGATATAATTTATATGAATTTCACATCAACATCATCAATTTTTGATATCTATGTGTCTTAGTTTTTCAAATATAACTATTTAATAGAAGGGATTTCCTCTCTATAATTTAATTATTGCGTGTTCTATCTGGTCACTTCATTAAGAGTTAATTTTTTGGTAATTCATTGGTGTGTGTAAAAGAACATATTAATTAGTTAACAAATATTTATCAATTGATTTTTTAAACTATTTAGAACAATATTTTATTTTATCCATGTAATGTATTGGTTATGACTATATTAATCCAATAAAAAATTAGAATTCAAGGGCCTGATTTATATATTTCCATTGAAGAAGTTACGTCAATACTACATATTGTGAATTATAGGTGGTTTATTACTTAACTAAGAACCAATTACCATGTGATATTATAGAAAAATAATCCAATATTTTGTTTGACGAAGGGGAGGTGAACTGAGATGTTCTTTTCCTATTTTTTGTACTAATAAATTTTTTTATCAGGACGATTTCTCATGTATTTAAGAAAATATATTGTGTTTTATCACTATTTAGCTTATTATAGGTGTAGAACCAAATTACCATTGATTTAATTCGATGGATAATTTTTTTGTACAATGAAATAAAGGAAAAGTTTTTAGATATTGGTGAGGGAGTTCATAAAGTCAATGATATATCATTGTGATGATGATTTCATATTATCCATGAAGTTAGATGACACATTGAGTTATTTCATATACTATCATATAATAAATGATATGATAATATATAATTGATATTCATGGCCTTGATTAAATTATTTTTCATCGACATAGTGGTTGCATGGTGTTCTATAATGTTTACGTGAGATCATGTTATAAATAGCTAATTTTGAAGGCTTTAGATATATCAAAAATTATAATTTGGTGAATATATGGTTTTTAAAATAACTAGATGAAATTTTTTATTATGAAAAAAACACTAGTGGTAATTATGGCTATGATTAATTTTTTATTCTACCATGCTTGGAAAATTTTGTGTTTTTTCATCAATAAAATACTTTTTTACTCCATGTTTATATTTGAATGATAATGAAATTGTCATATTTTATTGATCTCACCTGTGGTGTATTATTTATATGTCCTTATATTGATGTTCCATTGTTCTATTGACTACGTAAAATAATTGTTTTATGTACAAGACCTCAATAATTAAATATTCATATTAATTTAATTATAATTGACACTATTATATTCCTAAATACCTCATAATTTTATATTTTTAGAGGATAAAAAAATAAATATAATGTAAAACCATATACCATACGTGTATGATTATACATATTAACTATTTCTAAAACTAGAAAGAAGTAAATAAAATAAAATATGTTTTCTCATTTTGAAAAATCATCACAATATTCCATTGATCCCAACATTTTCACAACTCTTGCTGAAACCCTATAAGAAAACAATTTTAAACATGGGATTAGAAAAAAAATCCTTTTATGGGTGATAAAATAAATTAATCATTAGTTAATAGAAATTTTATAAAATATCTTCATAAAACATACCTTTTAATCATGAAAAAATATTACTATTTTAAAAAATATTATTATCTATACTTTTTAAAATAAACTGATTACAATTTAAATTCATTAGTAAGAATATAAAAGTCATTTTGTTACTATAGGTCATAATCATCATTCAATCCTTATATAACCCTTTCAAAAACCCTTACATATTGGAATAACAATACAATGTTCATCCACTAAAAATTACTGATCAAAAAACTCATTTTCCAATCTATTCGAGCATCTTTTGGGTGCACCCACCATATATGATATAAGAGGATCACACAATGTTATATGGCTGCTCTAACCATATATAATTTCCAAGGACTATATCATGAATGATCCCATTGGAAACTCTTGTAAACCCATGTGAAAATAAAATTATTATATTTGAATACCATATTATGTAAAAATGAATTGTAAAATATTAAAACTCCCAGATAATAAATAAAAAATTTTATTTGAAATGAATTGTGAAAAATTATAAAGGATAAATTAAATGAATAATATTTCATGAAATTATGAAAAAATTAAATTACTTATATAATAAAAAACAATACTTTGTTTCTCTATATAAAGAAATATAATATTAATATTTTAAAGGAAAGTCCATTAAATAAAACCTAAAAATGATCCAATTTTGGAAATTATTATATCAAACATTAAAAAGAACATTTTAATAAATAGATCTAAATTGAAATATTGTCATAAGAATAAATTTAAAAACATTTAAATTAATTATAATAAATTAAAAAATAATCATTAAAACATATAAATTTTATTTTGTAGTTAAATAGTCCCTTCCCTAGAGAATGATTCATCTGTTCATTCTATATATTACTGAATAATTATAATATGATAATAATTTAATTGTTTTATAACCATTACCATGTTTATTATTGATATTTATCTTTGTTATTACCATCTCATAACAATTACGTAATTATTTTAGTTTGGATCAGATGTTTTTATGAAATTCGATACATGATTGCAAAATGAAATCGTTCTGTTGAAAGTGGAAAAATAATTTAGTATTTCATTATCTATGGAATAATATTCATGAAATAATCGTCATTATTATTGAAAAATTATATTATTTAATTCATCCATTACTTATGGTTATATAAAATTAACTATGATACTATGCTAGATATGGTAATTAATATATAAACATGATAAACATTCTCATTTTTTAAATGATCACTAATGAATGAAGGTATGTATAATTCTATCATCTCATAATGAATAAAATATCATAAATATGAAATAAATTTTTTAGATTCTTTTTATAGATCATCAATGTTATTTGTTGATGAATAATGAATCCCATCACTTCATTGTGATCATAATTCACGCGTATAGATGTGCACCATTATCATTTTTTAATTCATTGAAAGGTAAGAATTTAAATGATATATTACTTTACTGCAATGTTAAATTATACAATAATATCATAAATAAACAGCAATTCCTTCATTATAACTAGGTCTGGAAGGTGGAGATCATAAGATGAATTATATCGGTTTGTGTGGAAGTATTCCAATGTAAACATGAATAGTTAATTCATTTATAACATGATAAATGTGGAGATGGATATAGTTCATTATAGTGAAATAATAATATCTAATTATATAGACTATTATAGAGTTATTATTTTATTATAGTCAAATAAGGTTTGATGGATGTGGAAGAATAAATAAAATAGAAAAACATGATTAAAAATCATACATCTTCATTAAAATATCTTCTTTCTTGAAACAATCATTCCATTTAGGATGATATTCTTCACAAAATAAATCCTCTATATGAGTGGATTTTTTATGAAAACATATTAGAGCATATCATTTTGGAATGAATATTTTTTTCATTTGTGAGATATTGAGAAGAAGAGGTTACCTTTTATTATTAAGGTGAGGGGATCATTAATAATCTCTCAAAATATTAAAATATATGATTTTCATTCTAAATTAAATAATAAAAAAGGGAATATAAATAAATAAGTGATGGAGTTTTATTCACAAAATTATCCCATTTTAATTTTTTTGACTATTAGAAAATTTAATAAAATATTTTATTTATGAAATATCATTATTGTCCATTTGCACACCATTTATTACATAGGAATTAATAATTGAATTATAAGAAGATATATTCATACAATAAATTTAAATAAATCCATAATATTTCATTTTAATATATTAAATTCATGTATATATATAATTTATTCATAATATACTACTTTAAATATTTTTAATATATTTTATTTAACTATTCCATTAAATGAATAATTACATCATAATCATTCGGTAATTATTAAAGGAATAAATTTTATTACTAAAATTTAGAAATTAATTACCGTGATGTAGATAAATATTTTGAATTTAACTTTAATATTTCTATATGTACATATTATCTAGATTAAAATTATTTAAAAATATTATAATTATTGAAAAGATGACTTTGACATGTTTGAATATTAATTAAATAATATAATATAATTTCAATTACTACATCATAAAAGGAAAAATGGTCATAGATATGAAACATGGAAGTATATGGGAATATAAATGTCTTCCAATTAAATTTATTCATATTTTTGTATAATTTTATGGTTCTTTTCATTTTAACTGAAATCATTTTTGTTCAATTTTTCATTGATTAAATATTTATTGCACCCTAGTTATGAAAGAATTAAAGATATATTTTAATATTTAAAAATTAAAATAATTATATGTCGAATTTAAGTCATATATGTTTTCAATTACTATTTTTAGTAAAATATATATTATTTATAACATATATTAAAATATTTTATACTAATAAAACCCCATAGTTTGAACATTGTGAATTTATTTTAAAATAATACATTTTAAGGGACTTCATGTCAAAAAATTGGATCAAAATGGTCATAAAATAGTGCCATTGATAATTTTGTTAATATTTTACTCATAAAATATGATTCAGTCAATGTTTTGGGTCATTTAATGATCTTAAAAATAATAGTGAAACACATTTTATTGATTGTTCTTATTCCTTTATGAACATAATGTTAATGTTTTATAACCATTAAATGTAATTATTTCATATATAATAATTAAATATAAAATGATATGGTAAAAAATAATATAAATATGATAAATATAGTCATTTTAATTCATCAATTATGTATATTTATTCATATCCATGTCATTAAAAATTATTTAATTTGTCAATTTGACTTTTCTTACCATGATCAAGAATTGAATAATAAATTAGTAATATTTTTATTATAAAACTATAAAATTCAAAATTATTAATAAATATCATAATAAATACGTAATATTTATTAAAAATATCTTCTAAATCCTTTTTGAATATTAATTTTTATCTATACGGCACTAAATATAATATTTCAAATTCATTGTGGGCACTATATCATCAGCGAAAATGATTTTCCGATTTATCATAATATTAATTATAATTTACATGTTCTTTGTTATTATTTTAAAACATTTATATAATAATTTCATAATTAATTCCTTAAATATGTTTAACATATTATATATTTAATAAATATTTCTAGAAAATGTCAGAAAATATTGTACATTTAATCTCAGTGTGTTGTATCACATACTATACTGAACATACTATTTCTTATTAAGAACACATGATGTTTAATTCCCCCATACCATGGCATATTTCATCCTTAAATTTATAATTTTTTCTTGGTAACCTTTTTTTGAATTTTCAAAATACTATTATTCAAATAACACATCGGGAAAAGGCTCAATAAAATATTCTCTTGAAATAGAGAAAGGAAAATTAAATGGACTCTAGAAAAAAAGGATTCTAATAAAAAAATTATTTTAAAGATAAAATATGGAAATAGAAGATAATTATAAAAATGAAATTATAAATAAGGGGGAAAATGGTCATTATAAAGAGAACAATTACAAAACCATATCTCTATGAAAGGATAAAAGGTCAATGACTTCATATCAAGAAAACTAAAAGGATACCGTTTTTATTTCATGATCCTTTTCAATGATATGAGTAATACATTACTATTAATAGTAATAGAGTATATAATTATACATACTTGAAAATTATTTTTTCCTAAATTAATAAATTCCTACGACAAAATAATCCTTTTATCCAAATGAGGAATATTATTTTTTTATAATGAAAAACAATCAACATTTATAGAATCACACAGTCCTGAAAAAAAAATATTCATCTTGTAATTTTTATTTTACAAAAACCAAAATGTTTAGTATAATATAATATAATTACAACAAACTAATATATACAAATAAATTTTACTTCACAAAATTCATCAAACAACTATCCAAAAAATTCCTCATAAGTATTTTAAACTACAATCGAATGAAAAAATTCATAATGATATGGTCACATTGTTTTCCAATATATATTTTTATCCAAATAATATAAATCACCCTTGATGTGTCATACCAAAAAGTTTTTTACATAATAATCATCAAGATACTAAATATTTTTTTATGGACACCCTTAATCATTATAAATCCATAATAAAATAATATATTCATTCAATATATATTCCATAAATAAAATCCCATTGTATTATGTATATTTTAATTATATAGTGGTCCCAAAAGAGTTAATCTATTCTTAAATAATATTAATAATTTAATAACAAAATCATTTTCCAATTTTATGTTTATCTATATTTTTAATCATATGTTCCAAAAATATATTTATTTTTCATGTATAAATATTTTAACTAAAATTAATAATGGAATCCTAACCAGGAAAACCATATAGTCCACTGTTAGGTGATGCACCCTTGTTACCTAACAGTTGTGGGTTCAATAATAATTACCTTTCCAAATGCATTATATTTTCACTCATCCAATGCGTTTTCCATTTTATAAATTTATATTAATATAATCTAAATAAAATTTTATAAATGGAATAAAAATGTCTATAATATTTTTAAAATTAATGAAAACTTCTATCTTAAAATGAAATTTCATAAAATGAAATTTTCATACCCACATATAATAAATCACAATTACACCAGAGAAAAATATCTCCAAAAGTATCATTAAAAACCTGAAAATTTCATAAAAAACTCATAATGGGTTACTAATATATTGGTTTTTTTATTATCTCTTAAATTATATACCCATGATAATATTCATAACTATTAATAATGCACCACTAGAAAACATCATAATATCTAATGATGTCAAAATCATGTTCTGATACAATCTATAATGACCTGCCTTAATCATATTATATTCTTATTTATTTATGTATATTCTAATTACATGTATTTCTAGTGATATTATAGGTACGGATTTTTGTTAATTAATGAAATCTATAAAAAATTAAACTAATAAATTAAAATTTTACACTTATAATTATTATCCATTCTCTTAAAAACATATTTCATTAAAATAAATAATGGTTTTCCTTTATGAAAAATAGTTCAAATTTTCCATTGGTTTTTCCTTGTCTTAATATTCCATAAAAATAGTGAAAACATTTAGAACATAATATGAGAAATAAAATTCATAGTAATGAAGATAAAAATAAATTATTCCATTAGTTCAGTGAACGCCCATTAAATATTATCATAAAAAATAATCTTTTTCCTATTAAAAGGTAATCATCTATTTTAGAAGATCATAATCTTACATTTATTAAATATATATTTTTCTATGTAAACTCATTAACATTTATATAAATTTAATTTTGTTTATTAGGAAATTTTCATTATCTAAGCCTTATTGATCCCTTATAAACCCAGAACAATAACCATACATATGACATCTCATATATTTCATGAGGGAGAAAAATAAATACCCAATGCATTATATAATTATCAGGGCTTACCGAACATATAATATATAATAGCCTCATCTGGATCTATATTGGAAAACCCAAGGTAAATAGTGTCCATGGATTATATCATTAATAATACACTTTAAATATAATGTAAAATCTTGTACAAAAAACTTAAAGATGTTAAACTAACATTTCTTTTTAAAAAAATGACTTCTAAAATTTAAAAACAGCACACATAATAATGATACAATATTAATTAAAATTAATTTTAAAATCATAAAAAATAAAGGATTAAATTAATATATAATCATAAAATTTGAAAAATATATTCATTTTATTTATGTTAAAAATATTTACTTTAACCTTTTGTAATAGAAACCTAAAATATGTGTTTTAATAAATTCGTCGTTTATATATATTTAAAAAATATTTAATTGAAAAAATGGGAGAAATTTTAAATTTTAAATTTGACAAATTCATCTATATATAAATAGACACCAAAAAACATTTTATAAATATATACATGAACAAGTAATATATATTGAATTAGTTTTTTAAACATTTACAATGACTTTTTTAGTAAAAGAGTCCATTACCTTTTTTTAATTTACTATATACACTCATTGAGATCCAGAATAACAAAATTAATTTAATTATTTAAAATATTATGAAAAAATTTAATTTTTATTATTACATTTATTTAACTTATTTAAATTTTATTATAATTACTTAATTATTTATGTTCATGTAAGACAATATGATGAAATTCAGTACATGAGTCCAAAATATATTTGGTCAGTTGGAAATGGTAAAAGAGTTCACTATTTCTTTATCTAAAGAGTGATAATAATTAAATAATATTCATTACTATACATAAATTATTATTTAAATCTATCCACTATTTATGGTTTTGAAATATGAACTATGTAATAATCATGGAGGTGGTTGGTCATATGTACGCATATGTAACATTTTCATTTTTCAATGACGATTATCAAGAAAAGGTAATTATAATTTCATATTTATATATTGATAATAATATCATAAATATAGTAATAATATTTAAATAATATTTATTTATATAATATAGGTGATTGGTGAATGAAAAATGAATCACATTGCTTCATGGTGTTGATAATTAACACGTATACACGAGCAACACAATATTTTTTCTATGATTGGAATGATAAGAATTTAAATTATATATTATCTTTCTAGAATTATTAATATGTTATAAATATAATATATAAACATTAATTAAATAATTATATCCAGTTCTAGGAGATGGTTATGGGAAACCAAATTGAATCTATTCATGAAGAGGTAGATTACCACACACACGAGTGGTAATTATTTTATCATTGGATAGAAATATATATTAATAATGGTCAAAATAAAGACACAGTAACAACTCATTATATAAAGGACACAATATTTATTATATAATATTGGTTGATAGAGGATTGATAGAATTTCAAGAATAAAGAATATAGAAACACTTGATTAAATACTATACATCATCTTCATAACATCATCATTTTGTAACACCATACGACCACTATGGACAATGTTCTGGCTAAAATATAGAATCAATAATGTGTTGAAAAAAATAAGAATGTACTTGTGTAGTGTGTTAAAAAACTAATTTTTGAACTATGGGAGACTGAGAGGAAATGGATCCCTTTTATAATTGATATGTGGTATACTTTATGAATTTCTCAAAATATTAAATTATATGAAGGTCATTATAGAGATTATAACATAGAAATGGAATACAAAGTAATATGTGATAATATTTCAGAAAGTATATTATTCCCAATTTAATTATTTATTATTTGTTTGACTTTTAAATAACTTATTAAAATAATATATTCAAGAAATTACATTATTATCACTTGAGGCACAATTTCTTACATTGACCTTAATTATATCAAGATAAGATTATATATTCAAAAATAATAATTTTAAGACATCCTTAAATTTCATATAATTATTTATAATTCATTGAGAAATACAATTAATCACAATTATAATAATATTTTTTATTTTTAAAATAATAAATTTTGCATTTCATTTGTCAAATATTTACATGTCATCAGTGTGTAATTCGTTAAGGTAATTACTTTTTCACTAGAAATAACAAATATAATAATATATTTGATAATACTATGATATTTAGAAAAAAAATTTATAGATAAACATTTCATCTGTATAACTCCATATTAAAAATATTATAATTATTGACAATAAGAGTTTTCCATGTTTTATTATTAAATACATAATATACTATAAGGGTCATATCCACTTTATAAGGGAAAAATATTTAGAAATATGAAAATTGAATTATAATATACATAAATTACTCTTACAAAAAAAACATTATTGATGAGTTTTTATAATTTATTATTATATATCATTTATATAAAACATTTGATGAATTTTTTCCATTATGTAAATAATTATCTCATCATCGTTGTGAAATAATTTGATTTATATATTTCATCCCTAAATATTAAAAATAAATATCAATGATAAAGATAAATATTTTTTCATTAAAATTAATATTTATCTTATAATACACCTTTAATAAAACCAAATATTTATAAATGATATAATAATTATAAACCATAGTGTGAAAATTTTGACATTCTTTTATATAAAAAACTATAAGAAACTAAATTTCACCAAAATTGACTCAAAAGGACCTAAATTTGATAAAATGATTATTATTGTTAAAAAAATCATCTATTAATATTTTTCCTATTTTTTGTCTTTTAAGGATTCATATTATTTTAATTAAAATTATTTAATTCATTTTTCCTTCTTTATGTATAAGCACAACGTCAGTGTTTCATAATCATTAAATGTAATTATATGAAGTATAAAATTATAAATAAATTATTATAATAAAAATAAATTAATTAATGACAGTATAATAATTTATATTAATTAATTTTTTATATTTATTAATATTCATGACAATAGGTTTTATTTAATTTTTTTATTTTGAATTTTCTTCCGTTGTGTAATCATTGATCATTTATTTTGAATAAATTCATCATATATAAAAATAAAATTATAAAATGTCATTGAAAAGAATAATAAATACATAAAATTTATAAAAATTAAACGAAATAATTTCTTTGTTAACAATTACTATCTATATGGCACGAAATTTGGTTTTTCCAAAACGACAAAGGTATTATATTTAAAATAAAATAAAATTTATTATTTACCATAAAATTGATAAAATTTTACAAGTTCTAATTTTTTAAAATATTTATATAATAATATAAAAAATATCCTTAAAAAATGCTTAATTTTTTTTATCATAATTAAGACTTTAGGATATCCGAAAAGATATCATATTTTAAAAAACTTATTTTGAAATATTCCAAAAAAAATTATATTTTTCATAAAATTAGAAAAATTTATCATAAACTAATATTGTTATTATTATTTGAATAATTTAATTCATTTTATAAAATATATTTTCTATAAATCCATTAAATGAAATAAATTATTAAATCATAAAAACTGTGAATATCAGTTTTGAAGAAAACATATTTCTGATGATTAATATGATATTACATATAATTATTTTATTATTTCCTATCTGTTTTAAACTATATTTATGTTTATAATGAGATACATATTTATTTTAAAATAATTATTCATAGTCAGACAATCCAATATAATTTATATTTACAACTGTTACATTCAAATAATAATATTTAGATGTTCTCTTAATCTCGATGTTTATTATCTTGTACTCTATCAAATAAAATGATTTATTTTAAAGACTCAGGATGTTAAATTATAACCCTTATTTTAAATTAATTATTCTAAAGTTTTAATATATTCATAATAAAAATGTTTTAAATTATTAAATTACTTTTTCAGAAATCCACCATCGGAAAAAGGGTCAATAAAAGTTCCCCTAAAATATAGAAACACAAATTCAAAGGTCACCACAAAAATTGGATAAGGATTAAAATATATTTAGTGCACAGAAAAAATGTGGAAAAAGTATAGAATTATTACTATGAAATTATTAAAGAGGGTAATAAAGAACATGGTCATTAGAAATATAAAAATCAGAAAACCAAAAATATGTGCTTGGTAAAAATATCTTCGATTTCCTGATAATAGGAATTAATTGATGTTATTTTTCCATTAAGATCTATTTCCTGGAGTTGAGAAGTTCCTTTCAATTATATAATGAAATAATAAATAAGTACATTTACATTAAAATTAGACTTTCATCCATTAATATATATTCACCTCAAACTCATCTTTTTATCCAAATAGTGATTATGATTTTTTCATCAATGAAATACAAGAATCAACTCCTAATGAATCATGTAATCCAAAGATGAAAAATATTATACTCGACCTTTATTTTGAAATTGGTCCTATTATCAACATTAAAATTATAATTCCATGAAAATATACATAAATTATAATATTTCTTCATTAGGAAACATCATAATCTCTATATTTTCAAAAAATAAGATATGATACCCACTATAAAAATCTTAACCTTAATCATTTCATATATCATGTGAGTTAACTAGAGTTCACTTTATTATGTTACCAATTTTTTTAGGTGTGCAATTTTATATAATTAAGAAGAAATATTAAAATATAAGCCTATTAATATTAGTTTTAACTTTTATACATTGTACCCATTTTCCCATAAGCATGATTGTAATATATACCATGGTTTCTTATAATGAACAATATTCTCAATTTTCTTCTGAAATAATCCTTGGAAAAAATATTCCTTAAAACCACTGAAAGAAATTTAAAACATGTATACATGGAAAAAAATATCGTTACTGAATATAAAATAATGGAAATAATTAGTTTTTTGAAAATACATATAACCATTTCATAAAAGAAATTTCTTTTTTTTTGAGATGGTATGTGAGTATGATATACTCTATAATAACAAATGTAGGATCGAAATAATAGAGATACTATATGGAGTATATAATGATTCTAAAATTACAAGAGGGTGGTGAATTGTATACATTTCAAAATTCCTTTTTTACTTTTAATGATGGTTATGTTTAACAAGTTGAAACAAGTTATGTCACAAAACCTATTGTTATACTCACTTTCTTGAATAAGGAAATATGATTCCAAGAAAGTGAATCTGGAAAGTTGGATTTGGAATGTGAATCTTATTGAATGTTTACATATATGAATATTCTACCTTAAAGCATATAGAATCTGACTAAATCAGAGTAAAAGTATAACTAATTATAAGATAGTCATACTTTACTCAACCTTAAAAATATAGAGTAAAAACATGTCACAAAACCGTTAATAGTAGTAAGTCTTTTAACCCAAAGAGAAAGTTATCCAACAACCTTGGATAAAGGTCCTTTGATTTTTAATTTCAAGAAAGTCTAGCTTACCCACACCAGGTTTATCCCTCGATACGAAGATTGGAGTTTGTCTTTTTTATCCCCACAAGCCCTCAAAACTTATCGTAGTCGGTACCTTTTTCTATCTCAGAAAGTAAGCCCTCAACTTCAAGGTAGCCGGAACCTCTGTCTTCCTATCCTTGAAATCCATCAATTATACTCAGCAACAATCAAAATTGCACAATGAAAATATGAACAAGAAGTTCAGTATGCACAAAGAATTTTTGTCTCTCTCTCTAGAAATCAATTTAGCAGCATGTAATATCTAGATTGATAAACCTGTTGTTGGCTCATTCAAATGAACTCCTATTTATAGGCATGGATTCAACGATCGGCTCCCTCATCCAACAATCATATTTTTCCATGAATTTCAGAGGGACTTGTATACATGTGACTCAAACAACTATTACTTTGTAACTGAATGCAGACCATAATTTTATTACAAAACAAGTGTAAGAAAAATATTGTTACATAACTAAAATGTATATTCAGATTGTAAGGAAATATGAAAGTTCGGAGTCAAAACCAAAATAAATTCAGAGTCTATAATACAAAGATAGTCAGATTCTCTTTTCTAGGAACTCAAAACATGAAGTATATAGAATTACGGAGTCTGAATTTCAAAAAAATTATAAACATGGATTCACAAGAAATCAGAACCAAAACTTACAATGTTCATAGTAAAAGTTCATGAGAATTAGGAGTCAGAACTCATAAGAGTTCAGAGTATGAATTCAGAGAACTCAGACTCAGATTTTAGAAAAGTTCGTAACCAAAATTTGTATTTGGAATTCAGAGTCAGAACCTAGAAAGTTCATATCCATAATTCATAATCAGAATTCAGACTCAGAACTCAGAATTTTTGTAACCAGAATTCGTAATGAGAATCCGGAGTTAGAACTTAGAATGTTCGTAACCATAATTCGTAATCAGAATTCGGAGTCAGAACTCAGAATGTTTGTATCCAGAATTCATAATCAGAATTCGGATCCTAAAACAGACTACTTCATATCTAGGTATTTATATAAATCCAAGGTATTGGTTTCAAATAGAATTTTACTCTTAGAAAAATTATTATATGGACAATGAAACATGGAAAGGATAAATTTCCTTAGGGAATGAAATTTTTCCTTATAGAAGTAAAAAAATGGTAAATATAGATTTTCCTTGAGATAAGGTGCTTGTGATTTTCAAAATAAGAGGAATGGTAAATTCATAATGAAACTTTAATGACACATCAATCTACCCAAGTTTTAAGGAATGAAAATGTCATAAGGAAAGCCTTATTGACTCAATAGTTTTAACCAAAAATAGAGTATTATTTTGAAGAATATTACAAGCATAAATTTTTAAAATCAAATAATTTCAATTTAAACTCATTACCATGAATATATATTTCATGATGGTTCCTTGGAAAATCATACAAATTGAGACCCTATAGAACCATTACAAAAAACACTTACAAATTGTATTAACCATATGGTCGACATCCAATTTTATTTTTGAATGAACATATTGATTAACCAATGCATTGGATCATTATATAGTTTCACCAATCATATATTATATAATAGGATCACAAAAAAATATCTTTGATAATCATCATATATACTGTGTGTGGAAAATATCAGGATCAAGACCCTTGAATTATCATAAAAACAAATTTTTTAAACAATTTCATATATCAAAATACAAATTCTTTTAGAAAAATTACATTTCAAATATAAATATATATATATGAATATAAAATGATTTTATTCTAAAATGACATTGAAAACATATAAAAGAATTAATTGAATAAATAAATCCTCATGGAAGTGGTAATTTATTCCCCTACATATAAGTTAGAAAGAACATTTTGTAGGAACTGTCTAGTTTTAAAGATAAAAATCATGATTCCTTAAGTTCAAATATGTTTAATTAGGATTAATCATGTTTATTTATCACATAAAACTATTCTATTGGTATTTAACAGGAAAATATTGCTTGATTTTTTTTGAATAAGTACGATTCAACATTCTGGGGAACTGACTATCATAATACTAGTTGTGTCGCCATTATGATTGACTCATTATTGGCAGAAAACCATCTAAGTATGGGATACCGAAAATATGGAACTACTGATGATATGTATCACTATTTTTTCACTAACTATTTTCAAAAATGACGAATTATGAAAAAGGAAAAGACGTCAGTGGTCAATATTCCGACATATCAACTCATAATTTTCACAAAAGACGATACATCGTTGAATTAAGCTATAAATGCACTGATTAACCATAACATCAACCTACCGAATGAGTGACATAACATTATCAATACATTTTTAATTTATGGGATACTTATTGATGATTTTCTATCATGTCAACCTACCTTTAGAGTGACCAACTGATCACGAATCACTGTTAACTGACCTACAAATCTAAGACACCATTCATGCCATAAATCAAACACATCATTCCAAAGACACCATTTAGAGACACATTAAATCCTGAAATTTTCAATTAAATATAAATTTACTTCTAATGGACATATTTGTGAAATATATTTCTTCTAATTAAATTAATGTTCTTTTCTATATTTTTTAAACAACATTTAATCCATGTAAAAAAATAGTACTAGGTTTTTGGTACGTCCCACTATTAGGATCACACATCTTGTTGGATGCAGTGTATAAAGAAAATACTGGATCAAAAAGGAATGTGACCAAGTTTCTCATGTCTTGTATAACAACTGATGAATAGTTTTTTTTGCATACTAGGTGAAAATAATGAATATATAAACTGAAGAAATATTTGCAACAAAAAACAAAGAAAAGAGATGAACTCATAGATCAAATATAGAACTCACTAAAAACATAATAATGAAGCTCTAACCACCCTATTTTTTATTGTATGTGTCTGGAAGTTGACTCAAGATGCACATTAAGAAAATATTTAATAGTTGCAGGATGTATTACCAATTAAAAACACCCTTTTAAACAATATTCTATGTATTTTTCCTCATTTGAGTAATATTTATACATTTCAAACAATGTGTGTCTATGTGTGTTATAAAACACAAATCTCAAGTGAAAAACCAAAAGATAAACTTGTTTCTTCACAAACCATCCTTTACACATTATATTCCTAGGAATATCACTGGAACAGTTCTCTGCATCGCCTGTTTGTAGTTTTCACTCCCAAGTAAACAATGGGAGAGGTCTGGTTGACCTAGACTATTGTGTATATAGTTATTTACCGAAATCATGGGTGTGGATAACAATTTCATAATATAAACTACTTTGTGGTACGTTATCAACAAGTGGAGTGGATTATGACTCTACTTGAGACAAGAATTGTTGTTTCAAATCCGTTGAACCTTTCATTATATTTATTTCACCGTGTTATATATTTTTAGAAGACAATATTCCATTCACAATGATAGTTAATTTTATACTGTGTTTATATTTTATTATTCATTAGTAGAATTTTTTTAAAAGTTTATAAGATAACTAATATTATTTAACGATGAAAAAATCTCTCTTTGAGAAATACATCAACCAACTGGGTCTTCTATAAATCTACTAATTTGAATGACATGGGTATATCATTATTCATAATTTGGAGAATTTTAAATAAATATTTTAGATATAAATTTATTTAGGAACTATCTTCACCCCTATTGAGTTCCCTACACCAACAAACATTAGGTATCATATGGTTTTTATGTCATGGATTTCAATTTTTTCATGATTCTCAATTCTTTTTTATTGTTATATTAGTTGTGTTTTAATGATCTCAAAAATTATTTCAATTCAAAATTATTAGTTCTATAATTTTTTTTTAATTTATAACATTTATAATAGACATGAAGGTTCTACCATAAATTGGTCTCCCCCTTTTAATGGTACAAATTATGCCCAATAGAAAATCAAAATGAAAACGCATTTAGAAATAATAGGTTCTGAAATCCGGTCTATAATTAATGATGAATATAATATTCCTTCTACCACTAGAAACACTTGGGATGTCCCATATATGGTAGCCTATAATAATAATTGAAAAGATATTAATTCAGTACACTATTCTCATGGTGATGAATATTCCTATAAGATTTATACATATAAAAAGCCTTTAAAATTTTGGATTCCTAAGAAGTTTCACATTAATAAACCACTAATGATATGGAAATGAGGCTAAAATCGTATACTATTAAATATGATAACATCGAAATGATTCTTGATGAACCTATATTTAATATGTATCTTAGGATCAATGAAATTTTAAATGCAGTGATGTAACTGGGAGTGGTAATCAGTATAAAATAATAGATCATGTGGATCCTGATATGTATTCCATTCAAATGGAGTGGAAAATTAATATCAGTTGGACAATCCTATGATGTAGATGCATTAACCTTACATAATATTATTGGAAAACTGGTGATGTATGAGGTATAGAAGAAGGTCAACAGAGAAGATGATGATGAACTTAAAATAAATTTATTGCCTTCCAAAACCACTACTTCCAAAAAATTGAGAAAATTAAAGCACATTCTGAATGGTCTATCAATGGGGATTCCTCAACTAAACTCAATGAGGAAATGGAACAATTATCAAGGAGATTTAAGAAATTATATATAAATATAATTTTCTTTAGAAAACCTATCTACAATGGGATGTATGAAATCTAATGTATTAGAAAAAGGATTGGAAATGTGAGGATACTACTAATGATATTGAATGTTATGAAGGAAATTAAATGGGCATGTGATGGAAGAAAACCCGAATCTAATATACATGAAGAAACACGAGGACAATGATAGAAAATAAAATACGGCTATAACATCAACCTATAGTGATTCTAAGGATTACCCTAGTGAATTAGATGGATCTAATGATGAAAAGTGTTATAAATCCAAAAACTGTTTCATGAAAAACACATCTGATGTCACACTAGTATCTCGTGCATGAACCTATTATTATTCTAGAGATGAATTTGAACATAAAAATTTATAAAATATGACTAATGAAGAAATGTATGTATATTAAAAAATGCATGATTATACCAGCAATGAGATGAAATATAAATATAAATCTATCAAAACCTTTAATGCTCATACTACTACTATTAAATCAGAACACACGATAGAAAAATAAAAGAATTCTCAAATTATCTAAGAGAACAATGAACAATATATTTCTAATGAGAAATCAATGAAGGATGTATTGAAATTTACAAACAGTGAATTCACCATAGTTCCAATTCTTAGAAAATTAGTTTCATCAAAATATTCCATCGACATTGGTTATCAATTTGAAAAAGAAATTTTTTTAAACATATTATGTATCAAAATTTTGAAAAGATAGTAATATGCCGAATTATGAGAAATATAATCCATGTTCTAGTAGAGTTATATCTTATACTTCTTATAGTTATTGTAGACCTAAAACTTTTTATTTTTCTAATACAATGAAAAATACTTACAGAAAAACCTTGATGAAAAGGTATGTATTTAAATAATTTATTACAAATATTAGTGTACCTAAAAAAATCTAGTATCCAAACCCTTTTCATGATGAAATTGTATATTTAGGATTTCATTTTGAAGAGTTCCTTTAAGAACATATGGTTTATGGAAAAAAGGTCTTCAAGATAGATGAAAGGGGAATAATTTAGCTTCAAGAACCTCCAAAATATAGATGGTGGAAATGTCACCTTTGGTGACAATTTAAAGGGGAAAATCATCGATCGTTGTCAAATCGTTGACACTTACTATGTTTTAATTTCCAATGTTCCTTTTTATGATAGTCATAATTACAATATTATTTTCATTTTATTGACATGTGATGATGGATTTTTTATTAAATTTTGAAAGGATTATTTTCGTTTTTTCAATTATAAGGATGATTTAGTCTTTACTTCGATGAGATATAATAATAAATATATTATTAATATAGATTCTTTAGTTTTTCAAAATATTACTTTATTATGTTCCTTTGATAATGTTTATTTGATCTGGAATAAGATAATTGGATGTTGAATCATTCACTCTATTAAAAATATTACTAGAAAAGGACTAGCCATGGATCTACTAATATATCACATTCAAAATGATAATGAAAAATTAAAACAACATTAATTATCTTTCCAAACAATGAATAATGATTCAATATCTCAACATCTTGACTTGGATCACATGGATTAGTTTGAACCTTCTAAGGATTAATGTTTAACTTTGATTCACTAGGTATATTTTCTAGTTGATGAATTTTATATGTATAATGGAACATTATTGTTAGCATAAAAATTCAAGGCTTATTCCTATTAACCAAATATGATAAATTAGTAGAAATACTATGTGGACATAGAAACCAAACCTTAATAAGTGATCATGGTCGTCTGTTTGAAAATAAGTAATTTTTATCTTTTTTCTAACAAAATGGATATAGTCCTAAATTATCTACTCTTATGACACCCCAATAGAATGTATTTGTAGAAAAATAAAATAGAACCCTGTAAGGGATAGGAAAAACTCTGCATAATTAGTTTTATTTACCTCTTTTTTCTTGGGAAGAATCTATGAGTACAACATGTTATATAGTCAATAGACTTATTATTAGACCTATACTAAAGAAACACCCATGGTTTTGTTGAATAATAAAAATCCTAAGGTTACTTACATCAATATTTTTTGATTAAAAGTATCTATTCTAAATAAAAATATTAATAATGAAAAATTTTCATCCATGTGTGATGAAGGAATTTTCTAATATTATTTAATCTCAAGTAAAGCATATAGAGTATATAATAAAATAAATTTTTTTTTGGAAGAATTGGTACATGTTAAATTCGATAAAAAAGTCCACATGAATCTAGAAACTCCTTAGAAAATATTGTGGAACATCTGTATAATATTTACATAAATCCTAAATCATCCCATTCTATTGTGAAACAAGCACATAGTTGTGAAAATCTCTATATTATGACATAGTGGATCCCAATCCAATATAATTACCTAATGTGACATGACCTAGATTATGTTTAAATCTTAGAACTCTTAAAAATCTTCATTTATAAGCAATTTCCGGAGACGTATTCAAAGGAACTCATTCTATAGAATTTTTAAGAAACTAGGTTGAAAATCAAGTATTTTTTCACATCAGGAACTTAAGAAAATAATTGATGTAATCATTGATAAATTTTAGTTTATTTCAATGAAAATATAATTAAATATTTTGGAAGGGAATAAAATTTTGGAAATGTGTGGATATACCAAATGATACATTTATAATAGGTACTATGTGGGTATTTATATTCAATGTGGATGAAGTTAGATATATAGTAAGAAATAAAACCAGATTAGTTTCTCAATGTTATAGTAAAGAAGAAGAAATATACTATGAAGAAACCATTGCACCTGTGGACCATCTTGAGGACATTGGAATACTTCTTTATTATGCAGATCATCTGAATATAAAAAATTATCAAGTGTGGGTCAAACTTTCTTTCCTAAATGTTTATATAGATGATGATTTTGTTTAAGAAGATCATATTTTTACAAATCCTTATTTTCTAAATCTAGTATTCATGAAAAAAATTCTTTTTATGTTTTTAAACAGGCATTAAGATCAAGGAATGAAAATCTAATAACTTTTCCAATTTCCAAAGGTCTTTTTAAATTTATAACCAATCCTAATCATTTCATAAAAATAATTTCTATATTATTTTTATTTGTTAAAATATGTGTTGAAGATATTATTTTTGTATCATAAAAAAATTACATAAGTATAGTCTTTTAAAAAATGATGTAAAATTAGCATGAAATACATTTAATGGGTGAACTCATATTTTTTCTAGGACTTCTATATATTAAAGTAATGTATTATTTTCAATAAAAATAAATATACTAAAGCTATATTAAAAAGTTTTAATCAAAGTATCACTAAAAGTAGTGATAATATTATTACTACCACCTATATATTGCTTCATGATGATGTGGAAAAATCTGAATATCATACCAATCACAGAGGTATGAATCAAAGTATTATTTTCATGACTGCTAGCCAGCCTGATATTATAATTAGTTTGTGAATGTGTGCCCATTTTCAACAAAATCTTAATGAATAACCACCTTTTTTAATTAAATAAATTTTCAAATACCTCAGATATAATACCATCTTGGGATTATTATATCCTAGAGGGAAACATTTGACATTGTTAGTTATTCTAAAGCTGACTTTGTTGGTTGAAATATTGAATGAGAAAGATCCAATAGAACATGTAACTTTTTGGGAATTTTTATAGTGTGATGGTGTAGTAAGAAATAAAATTGTTCTGCATTATCTACTATTGAAGCATAATACAAAGATATTATTAGTTTTTGTGATCGAATTTTGAGGTTGGAACATATTTTAATAGATTATGGATAACAATTTAGATGTTTCCCTACAAACTATGACAACATATGTTCAATTAGAATTTATAAGAAACATGTTTGTCATTCAAGATGACACCATCTTGATAAAAGACATATATGTTTAGATTATTTTATAAAAAATGTGATATAACTCTTGAGTTCTATAGAACAAAATATCATATATCTGTTATTTTTACTAACCCATTAAATTATGAGAGATTGAGTTTAATCAGAAATGTGTTTGTGATGACAAAATATGAATCAATCATCATTGATGACACACCATTTATGACTCACCATTGATGAATCACTATTGATGACTCACCATTGGTGAATCACATATTTTACTCATCAATTAGAACTCAACATTTTGACCTACAGTTCTTTACATAATCATTTTTTGGGGATCAAACATAAATTAAATGCATTGTTTATTTCGATTTATTTTATACTGCTTTTGCTATTTAGGATATAAAAATTCTTTAATGATAAAACTCCAATAAATTTTAATCACTTCTCACATACTCCACTAATAAAATAGTACCATTCTCTCTCAAACCTCTATTGTCTTCCTCCATAAATAAAAACTCTTAGAACCCTTCGTGTTGGATTGAGCGTAGTAATTTTGTGAAAAATATCAAGATGAGCCTCATCCTTCAAAGAAGAAAAAGTGTGAATCATGTTCTCTAAATTCCAGACCCATTAACCCTGATATTTCCATAAAAATGGTCATTCTGAAGAATGGATCTTATCATGTAAGTCACTGCAGTTAAAATTAATAGATATCATTTTTTGTGTGAGTGATTCTCCAATGAAAAATGAAATTTCTACTCGAATATAGTGATTGTGTGTTATTTATATATAGATTATCATCATGAATGGACATAAATATTTTGGATCATGTTGAGAATAAATTAAATAAGGGATCACTTTTTTACTTGGCAGTGGGATGAGTCTCTCAATATACCTCATTAAAGTATTTTTTATGATAACTATAAAGGATCTCCTCCTAAAAGTGATACTTTGAATTATGAAACAACCGTAACTGAATTCAAATGTGATTGAAATCCTATAAGTCCAATGAAAAAACTGAATGGAGAATGATTGATGCTTTTTATTTTCTTTTATCTTCAAATTTTCCCATGTAATGTGGATTTTTTCTGATTAATGTATCAAGATGTTTATATACTGTATTAGAATAAATAGAGAACTAAGATCAATATTCCAAGATATCATATGGTCCACATCATTCAAATGATATAGCCTTACTCAAATTTAAACCCTTTATTTTATTTAATTATAATTTATACAAATCTAAATGAAATAGGATTAGTGAATGAATATTAAGATTATTTGATAAATTATGGTTCATTTGGTATTACCAATGTAATATATAAAAGGATGAGGAATTGTTAGAATATATGGATTTGATAACTGATGGAAGATAATGAGAAACATTATGTAGATTTCAATTTACCACAACACCCCAAAGACCAAAACACATTAGATGACTCTAGTCAAGGACAATATGAAGTGGTAGGTTATTATAATGATGAAAAAATATTCTAAGGTTGATAAATGAAGAGAATAAATTATGGATTATAGGAGTGATCCTGATATTTCAATAACCCCCTAAAGAATTTATTATTTCTCTCCAATCCCCCCATGGGACTACCCCCTAAAGATCCTCTATTATGTGATGATTATGTGGAGACAAAGGATTCTTGAGATATTAAGTATGATAATACATGTGTAAGTGAAAAGGAATAAGATAATGGTGATGAATAAGAATAAGTTATAGGTGATGAAGATGAAGAATATGAGGATGAATATAATGAAGCAGAAGAGAAAGATAAATATGATGAAGAATAATATGAACAAAAATAATCGGAATAAGAACAAAAAAAGTCTGTTGTGAACGTCATACATATAAATAATGGGAAACAGAAGATGATGGTGAAACTGGTGGTAAAGATGCACATCCTTGTATGGATCAAGGTCCATCTAAACAACCTACAGATCATGTTGAAATAATTTATTTGGAGAATGAACTAGTGGGGGGGGGGGTCTCAAAATGATTCTAATTCAGTTATTGTTTTGTAAGATGTTACAAATGATTAAATGAAAGTCATATATTATTCACCAATGAATGTATCTATTAGGAGGGGAGCTTCTTTTGATGGGGAAATAGGAACGAAAAGTTAATGTTTCTACTATTACTCAAATTTATGTGATAGATGAGTAATGGGATAAATAACCTAGATCTTTCACTCATGGAATATACTATCCATATTTAGATAATGTTGAATATGATAATGAAGGATAACTGATTATACAGTAAGATTAGGCTAAGATATTTCTTGTTCAAACAAATTCAAGAGAGGCTTCTCCTCCTTCTACTGCACATTCAGTGGAATTTATGCATAAATATTATAGCACCTAGCATCACTTCATTGATTTAAAGATAAATTTTGATCAACTATTTGAAATATACATCACCTTAAATTGGTATAAGTGCTCAGTCATAGTGATGTCGATGTTGCTATCATTTTATAGAAACGTTGTTTCGTAAATTCCAACTCCTATGATTTCAAAACATCCAAAAGTTAGGACGGAAAATAATAAAGTATGTTTTGAGTTGGAAGTAATAATCTATTTTTTATATGTATGTATTCTTAGTATAGTTATTATTTTGATAATTTAGTAAAAATCCTTAGAGATACCACATCTGAGTCAATACAGGATGATAATCATGCACCTCCAAATCCTGATTTGGTTATTTTATGATCAATTGTCAAAGATGAAGTAAAATATGAATCAACCTATGATACTACATCCAATACATATGATAGTAATATGGTTATATCAGTGATTGAAGAATAACTATAGACTATGATGGGTTGCTCAGATCAGGTGATAAAAGGAAAAATTAAGCACTATAGTGACAATGTTCATGATATGGTAATGATTTACATGAAAGGGACACAAATTTTAAAGAATAAATCACTATGAAATTATATATATACATTAAAAGTTTTTATAACAAACTTCTTTTAGACTCTCATTTATAATATTTGGTTGAAAATCATAGGACACCTTATATTTTTGAAGCATTCAAGAGCATGTGAAACAACTAAAGGAGTAAATTCATGAACATAAAATGTTTATGGAAAATAATAATGAATTAAAAAAGTCTATAGAAAAAGGATGGAATATAATCATGTATTTAATCACCCCTTGAATTATTATTTACATGTTCATAGTATAGTGATTATAGCTCTAGAGGTCTTTCACATTTGACCAATGATATAAATGTTTTCTTCATGCTAAATCTACTGTTCTACTAATCCACAGTTAAGAGATGTTTTCACTCAGAACTCTTTTTCTACTCTTCATACACCCCATAAAATAATTTCAATGAGTCCTTCTTAGGATATTATTCATAAATGGCCTATTATATATCTATAAATTACATCAACTTCCTCTTCTAATCAAACCCCTACAGTTACTTCTTGGGATCCGATTAATCTGTTATATGCATCATCCATTTATGTACCATCTATTCAACCACATGATGTTTTTGATAAGAGAAATGTACCCCACGATATTTCACTGGAGAAGAGTTGATAATGATTTGATCTTTTATTGGTATGAAATTTTCTATTTTTTATCATCCCATATAGTATACTTTTACAATGAAATAAAATATCAATTTTCCACTATTATATATTCTTTATCATTTCATATTTTCTCTAGTTTTGATAATCCCAAAAGGGGGATTAAGAAATGGAATTTGTTCTAAGAATGAATTTTAAATTAAATTAATAATAATTATAGAAATTATTTTGAATTTATATTAAGAATGAGATTAAAAATTATCTTTGCTTTTATTTGAATCTTTTTATTTATCAATGCCATATCCAATAATTTTAATGACGTGTTAATAAGAATAGTTTTCTTTTATACATTGATTATAGTGAATAGATTATTAATCTAAAGATTTGTGCTCATAAAAAGTGGAGGATTTTGGCCTCCACTAGTTTTGATTATCACAAATCATGATTAATTATGTGTAATTGTGTCAAATTTTATTTAATTATCATTTAATTTTTTTTAGTATTTCACATCAAAGGAAAGGATGGTAAAATATGACTATGTATGATTCACCGTTATAGTGAAGTCACTGTTTCCATTCTAGTTGAATCACAATTAGGGTAGACTCACCATTGGTAGATAATTTTCTAATTATGATCTACTAAAAATATGGACTGACCATTCATATGTCTCATTTATAGTTGTCTCACCCTTATCACCTACATTGAATAATGAAAAAGGAAAAGACACCGATGTTCATCCTACTGATAGTTCCAATCAAATATTTTATAGATGACGAGATATTGTCAAATTGGTCTAATGATGCACTAAGTCTCCATTTCCACAACCATCTGACACTGTGACATACCATTATTCCGAGTATTATTAAAGATGAGCTAATGATATATGATACACCATCATGCCAACCAACCATCAGAGTGACCTATCATTTAAGAGGCACCGCTACCTAGCCTACTGATCTAAGACACCATTGAAGACAACAATAAGAAACACTTCTTGAGAAATCATTCAGAGGCACAATTAATCCTTACATTTTCACTTAAAATGAAATGTTATTCTAAAGATGATATTTTTGATATTTAGTACTACTAATTAATTTACAGATTTTGTTTGTCTTTTTTAGATAATATTTACTCGATGTGAGAATATAGTATGAGGTACATGGTTACTCTACATAGTGGATATCATGCCTCTTGTTGGATATAATGTATAAAGAAAAAATTGGATAAAAAATAAATGTGAGTGAGTTTCTCTTCTCCCATAGAATGGCAAAAAAGCTATTTGTTTGGCATACTTGGTGATACTTCTTAAAACTCAAAACGATGAACCCCTTACAGCAAAAAACTATGAAAGGGGAGTAAATCATTTAGGACATTTATATATCAATAAAAAGATAATAAAAAAAGCTCTCACGACACTCTATTTTACTAAATATTTCTAGATGTTGACTCATACTGCACTTGACGACAACTTTCAAGAGTCTCTAGATTCATTTCCAATCACACAGATCCTTCTAAACTCTATTTTATATATTTTTCTTTATTTGTGTATTATTTATATATTTTGAGCAGTGTGTGGGACTCTATTTTGTAAACACATACAGACTCTTGTGATAAATTGTATTATATCATGATATCTTCAAAAACCATATTTTATACCATAAACTCCCCTAAACAATGTAATAGTGATCACTGTGTGGCCTTTTTTCACTCCCACAAAAACCATGGAAGAGGTATAGTTGACTTGGATAGTTATGTATATTGTTTTCTCCCCAGATCATGGGTCTAGGTTACTATTCATTGACATAAATTGCATGTGGAATGTTATCACCATGTAATGAGGATTATGTCTCTTCTTGAGACTGATCCTCTTGTTTTATATCTATTGCGCCATTTAATGTTTTGTTTTCACTGCATTATCTACGTACCAAATAAAAAATCTCTTTTAATTTGATAGTTAATATTAGATAATGTTTATATTATAAATTTATTTAGTCTAATGAATTCAAAAGTCAAAGTAATGACACATATTGTTTTAGCTAACAACTAATCACTCATTGAGAAATACTTCAAACATCTAAATCATCTATAAATGTGCTACATTGGTTAACTAGGACATTTTTTATTTCAGAATATTGAGAATTTTATATAAATATTTTATAATTTTTTTATATTATTTAAATTCACCCACTCGTGAGTGTCGGACTCTGAAAAATACATTTCTTTTTAAAATTTGTAAAAAGAATCACGAAAATAATTTTTTATGGAATGTAAAATACATAAAATATTATACAAATCCAATTTTGAATAAAATAAATTGAGAATATGAAATAAATAATTTAAATCAAAGATTTATATATAAATATTGTCATAAAAATAATTTTAATAACATGAAATAAATGTGAATTATTTTAAAAAATAGTAATTAAAAATATGTAATATGTGGTTTTTCAGTTAATGTTCATGTTACCTTGAGTCTTATTCATCACATATATTATTGTTCATTATGAAAAAAAATTATGATAGTTATTTAATATATTTATAATCCTTTTCATTTTTGTTATTCCTATTATTTCACTTATTTCCATGTTATGAAAATTACATATTTATTTATGATTACCTAGAATGTTTTGAGAAAATTCAGTACATGAGTCCAAAATTAAATTAGTCCATTAAAAAAGGTCCAAGAGTTTAGGAATGAATTATATCAAGAATATTATTCATTGTGTAATAATAATTATTATATAGAAATTATAGTTTTAAATTCATCCATTAACCATGGTTAAGAATAGTGAACTACATTATAGTCATGAAGATGGTATGCCTTACATACACATGTGTAAAGATTTCTTTTTTGAATGATCATTATAGAAATAAGTTAATAGTTAGAAAATCATTATAGAATTATGAAAATATCACAAATATAATTTTAATATTTGAAAATAAATATAAATATTATCTATGTTATGTGGGTATGAAAATGGATCACATCGCTTCATAGAGATGATAATTCACACAAACACATGAGAAACCTTATAATTTCTCCATTTGTGGGATGGTCAAATTTATATGATATATATTTTTTATAGGATTATAAAATATTCTTAAATATACAATATAATAACTAAATCAATCATTATAACTACTCTTGAGTGATGGTGATAGGAAAATGAATTATATTTGATCGAGATGAGGTAGTCTGCTTTAGATACCAAAGATTAAATATTTTCCCATTTGATTTATTTTAAAATTGATATAGGTAATGATACGGACATAATAAAGTCTAATTATATAGGGGATACAATATCTAATATCCTAGAATCATTAATTAAGGATTATGGTATATATAGTAATAAAAATTTTCAAACACTTTATTAAAACTGATACCTTTTATTCGAACGATCTCCATTTCTTAAAAACATAAGCCCACTAATTTTTATGTTCTATCAAAAAAATTCCTCTTTAACTAGAATAAGTATTATATAAATGAATTTTAGAATATATTTATTAAACCAAAATAGTTTACAAATGTGTGTGGTTGAGAAGAAAAAGATCCATTTTATAATTAAGGTGAGTGGTATTTTAGGAATTTCTCACGTTATTACATTATATTAAGACCATTATAAATATATAGACTTTAAAATGGCCTATAAATGAATAGATTATTGCATTTTTGAAAATATATTATCCCCATAATAATTATTTAATATTTTTATGATTTATGAACAATTCAATCGAATATTATATACATGAAATATCATTGTTTCCAATTTGAACAGTTTTTATTAGATTGAAATTAATAATATCAATATATGAATTTGTATTTATATCTAGGAACTTTAATACATCATAAATATGTCATAGTCACCTATAAAAATCATGGAGTTCCAAAATTAAATAATATTATATTAATTATAACATTTTCTTTATGAATAATTTAACATGTCAATCAATTGAATAATTACTATATCATCATTTTTTACTTATCTAATATAATTATTTCTTCAAAAAATTCATTAAAAAACTACTATTGTGTGGATAAATATTTTATATTTTCATGTATTATTATTAGGTGGAATATTTCTATAACACACTAAGATATGGGAAATTATTATTTGTGAGTAAAATTAATTTCTATGATCTATTTCATTGCATGATACACCAAGTTTATCATTTATTTTAAAATACAACAATTTAGGCTTTCCCAACACACAAAATTGTCTTCGATTTTGTTACACGCAACACCATGTTACTAAGAAAGATCAGTTTTGAATGTTAAAAAAAATATTATTTTAACAAAGCTATCTATCATAGTAATATTCATAATAATATCTTCTTATAAAATATTATTCATCTTGGTTTCATATAGATAAAACATATTGAAAATGAAATATATAACCTTTTTAAAGTCTATATGATTTGAAAAAAATAAATTTTTTCATAAGAACTTTTTTTGTTCCCTTTTAGGAAAAATATTGATATTAATTTTTGGAAATTTTAAAAATTTATTTATATAATATTAAAAAAATTAATTAGTAATTTTAAAATTATCATGGAGTTAATTATTCAGATTTTTTGAGAATATTCTTTTTATTCAATAAATAGTGAAAAATTAAAAAAAATGAAAAATGATTTTCTATATAAATATTTATATTGTTAAATATTATTTTAATTTTATTTGAGTGTGTAGTTGATGCAATTATACATCAATTAATCCAATATTCGTCATTATAACCAATTTTACATTGAAATTGGAAATTAAAACCATTAAAACATTTAATATTTTCTCTTTAAAAATAGGCTACCTAACAACATCCGTACGATTAATTATAAATTATTTCTATCCACTTATTTTAATTTAATTTTTAAAAATAGATATACAAATTTGTAATCATTACAATATTTTTGGTCTATTATGATAACCATCATTAATCACCCAAATGGTTATGAAAAATAATTATAGTTAATTATAATGATTAATGTAAAACCAAAGAAACATAAAGTTTGAATGTTGAATATGAGGTCTATAAATGGTCCAAAAAAGCCAAAAAACAATTGGATGGACATATTTTGACCCTCACCACATTAGGATAAATTATTATGAGTGAATGGGATATTATTACCCAAATGTGATCAATTAAATATTTTATGTAATTGGAAATACGATAAAGGAACCACTATTACATTTAACATTTATAAAAAGATGAGATATAGATAGAAACCACATTAGTTCCGTTGTACACATTATTTTGAAATGTAAAGGATTTTTTGTAATATTATTTTATTATATTTAATAGATATTAATTAGTAAGATTAAATACTAATGGAATAATGAAATTTTGTAATTATTAAAATTATAAATAATTAAAATAAACGAATCTAAAAATTTGAAATGTGAATTAAATTGATTATTTTGTTGATATTATTTTTTGATGAACATATAATGTTACACATGTGTTAACTTAATGTATTCAAATTCCATATTTTCCCTAATATTTATATATTTAAATTATGCAAATACTGTCAAAATTAAAAATACTATAAGTTTATTTTAAAAGAGGTTTTATAAAATAATTTATGTTATAAAAAGTTACTATATTTTGAAAAATGATTTCAAAATCTTGATAAATATAAAAAATGGTGTATTCAAGGACTAAATAATCATTTATAATGAACATATAGACATTTTAATAGTAAATAAATTATTACCATAATTCATGATAATGTATTATTTTTCATGATACCTACGCTCATTTTAAAATTATTTTCCATCATATTAAGATTTATATTTTTTAGAAATTAAATATCATATTTATAACTAATTGGATATATATTGACTAATAAATATCTCATTAATAAATATTTAATTATAAAATTTCATAGGTTAGAAAACTAATTAACTTTATAATAATCAAAATGATAAAAATGGGGAAATATAAAAGTTAAGAAACAAAATTATATAAATGAACATAAATTATGGAAATTGATGGAGTACATGTCGAGTACATATAAGTACGCACCATGAAACCGGTTTCCATAGGTGACTATGTACTGGCCATGTAATGGTCGAGTACATGGCCGTGTGGGGTGACCTGGAGGCCACCTAAAGTGGAGGATGGTTAAAGAAAGTACACTCTATGTACCCTTAATGAACACACAATGTACATTATTTTTATTTTATTAAATGGAATAGGGTCGCATCTAATGTATTGAACACCCTTCATCTCTATTCGCCTCATCCAAGAGTGACCATATGTCAAAATTCTTCTCCGAGACCCCAAATCACCATTCGTTATCTGAATCGACCGACGTCGATGGCGTTGGAATCGCCAGGGTACTCTCTTCCTTCTTCAATGCCATGTTTCATGATTCATCCCCTTACGTGAGATTTCCTCAATTGAATTGTTTTAGAAATTTGGAAAATCCATGACATTATAGGTCGATTCAAGGCCTAAGGTTCATGTATATCGATCCTATAATTCTGAGGTAGGTGGTTTGTGCCTTTCTGTATTTAGACTTTGAGTTATATGTGTAAAAGTTCATGATACCCTTGTGCGGGGTATTGTGTGTTTATGGTTTTTAGCCTTTTTATTTCCTACCATGACTTTTGTGCTTGAGTAGATGATTTATGATTCTATACAAGTTTATATAACCTACTAAGTATGTGTATTCCATATTTTCTTGATATGGACCAGTTGGTATAGCTTGTCTGTTAGCCTATATTGTTTTCCATGCCGAGTATTGTTAGGTTGAAGAGATTTTATCTAACATACTGTGATATGTTGTATACTATTTATCCAAGTATTTATTGATGTTTAATTTGGATTCCATTTTCTATTTGTGCACTTTTGACTTACACAGGGATGTGGGAACCTCATTTAGTAGACCATAGGGGGAATTGGTGTTGAAGGCTTCCCCAGAGTTTCTGTTTAATTATATATTGTGAGACCACATGGGTGTTAATTTGATCATCCTAAAAGTATATGTAGTTCTTCGTTGCGAGAAAACATGGGGAATTGAACTTCGAGTTATTCTTTAGATGGTCTATAGTTACCGATATGAGATCACATGGGGAATTCATGTTGATAGATTCCTCATAGAGTCTTTGCTAAAGAAGAACTAGAGGGGTTAGACTGTGAGTACTTCCTGGAGGGTTGCTTGTGTTAAATTGGTTGAAAAAGAGGGGTTAGGTTGTGAGTTATTGTCTGATGGTTACTTACGATTTTTTGTTTCTTAACAAACAAATGAAAATTGATGTATTTTATATTTTAGAATTGTTTACTTTGAGTTTTCCTTGTTTTTTTTCTTCAATTTGCTTATAGCCTGCAATATATATTCCCTAACTGTTAGGCAAAGATATATGGCCTGTTTCCTACATGGATCCTCTCACACCCTGTTTGGGTCAGGTTTTTGGGCCCAAATAGATTATATTGATTCATGTCTAGATAAGGTAAACAAGCATTCTAATTTAGGTACATGATTTTCATAGAGAATTAGAGAATGGGACCAAGATGAGGATTTAAATGCTATTGTAGTTTATTTTTATTATTTTGAACATTGTTTTAGTATTTTATTCTATCACTATGACTTGTTTTTCTGCTTTCTTAATCATATGTGACATGAATCATTTATATATGTGCTCCATTTGTTTATCTATATGTAGTATCCAACTGTTTAATTTTTAATATTATTATTACTACTTTTACAATTGTTATTTCTTTATTACATTTGTGATACTCATCAAATGAGGGATTAGATTCCCCACTATCACACCCAAGGTCCTCGCTTCTAGTCAGAAGCCTCTTGCATATGGGGAAATGCGCTTGAGGCCATGTGACCAACCAGGTACAGTGTAACTCTGGGAGGCTTATTATACCAGGACATTACAATATTGTATCAGATGAATTATTTTCATCTTTACTTACTATTTTTAGCCTATAAGTAGGGACTAGATGGAATAGGTACTTGGTTATAAACACTTCCTGGGAGTAGCTAACCAAGGTATAGGGAAAAAACAATTTACCTCATAAATTATTATTTATTTTCATTTATAATTTATTAAGAATGATTTGATTTCACCGTGGGGTGCTTCACATTTTTTGTGCTTTTATTATTGAAATTATTGAGGTTATATTTCATGTACAACCTGATGATATGAGGTTATTTCATCTCATGCATCATATAGGAACTTGCTAAAAATCACATGTCATGCATTCTTGCTATGCTGTTTTGGGTGCATTACTGATTTCATGTTGTTGTAGTAGATGTTGTGCAAGATATGCATGCTATTGTGATAGATACTTTGATAGAATACCATATTTTTGATTGGATATTGAATTGTTTGAGGATTAGTTTGAATGAATGCCAAACATCGAATCTTTAGGTATAATGGGCCTTCATATATCAGAATTTTGTGGATAATTGCATTGTTATGCTTGTATAGGACATGCATAATATGAAAACATTGATTCTCGAAGAGTATGGGGCCCCAAAGATTAGAATTTGGAACTTTGATGTTGGTTTTAGTATTTTTATGGATTCCGGAGTTATTTCTGAGTCATACTATTCAGAAACTCCCAGAATAAAAGGTTTTTAATGATAAATATATGTCATCTATCCATCAGTTTGGGATGGAAATTTTTTTCTTAAGTACAGGTCATGTACTACATGTACATGTCTTGTAGTCTCTAATCGTGTCACTGGTTGTGTGGGTAGAGGCACGAGATTGGGAAATCCTTGGTGGAAGGCATTGTGTATCGGACATACACAGCATGTGTATAGACCAAGTGTGATGTAGTGTAACCAACTACACATGTGGATAATGGGTAGTTAATACACACTATGTAGAGTTAGTCTTGTATTAATCTGGGTGACTAACACAACGGGTTGGTGAAGTTCGTTTATTCCACATTGTTTCTAGCACAAACCGGCCATGCAGTATTGTTCTAGGGTAACCATGTGTGTAAGTAATGTAGAAGAACCTGGGCAGAGGAACGTGATTCAAGTACATGTTGTGTCTGTTAGAAACATGTCTTGTGTTTGGGGTGTTACATGACCAGAGTTGGAAGGAGTACACGCCCATGTGAATTTTTAAAGGAACACGTCGGGTAGGAGTTATATACATCCTGTATCCCTGTATTAAAAATATTGAATTCTTTACTAATCATATAACCTTATTACACTAATATGTTTCAGTCCGTGTTAGTCTTGAAATATGGGTGTTCTTGAACATATAAATTCATGCCACAGATACATCCTCCGGATGTACAAAACATAATGGGCAGTGATCAGACACCAGATATGGCTGATCAAGAAGTTTCAGCAGATCCTCCTGTAGTGCCAGTCTTGGCAATAACTATTATTCCTGATGAAGGTGTTGATGCACAGTTACGAGAGGCACTCATGAGGTTCATTCAGACCTACTGAGGAGTACCTCCTCCTCCCCCATCTATGGATGATTTGACATGGGTTTTCTGGCAGCCACATCCTCGCACCTTGACAATGGACGTAGGAACTCGGGTGGCTGAGTCATGCTAAGAATACTTGCTAACTATTTTTAAGAATTTGGAGATTCCTGGAGAGAGGAGGGTGAATCTTTCTACGTATATGCATCAGGATTCTTCCAAGAGATGGTGGGGTGTGGTATCATAGGAGTGATGATAGTAGGTTATGTATTGGGATGAGTTCAGCATTCCTTATATGATTACATCTACCCAGAGACATTGTTGGCTACTCAAGAATGAGAGTTTATGAGTCTATTGTCAGGTACTCTTTTATTTTTGGATTATTCTTCTCCCTTAATTGAGATGCACCAATTCACACCCATCATAAAAGGTGATGTGTTATTTCTAGCGTGGATGTTTGAGGAAGGTCGTAGGCACGTCATCTGATCACAGGAGAACATATTCAGGAATACATCAATCACCACTATATTTAGCCTAGTGCTCATTATGAAGAATAATATGAGGGATTATGGAGCTATGAACCAGGGATGTTTGGAATCTAGAGTTGGTACCCCTCATACAGATAGTAGGAAGCACCATAGGGAGCATACACCCAGAGATCGTAGTAAAAGGGTTACTTTTTATGGTATCCAGATGATGTACTACCAGTGCGGGAAGACCAAGAATAATAGGATACATAGCCTTAGATAATCATTCGAGTGTTGATCATGAGGAAATATGGTCCATCTTCACCATTTATATCAGTTTTTCTCAACAGTAGCTAACAATCAATGTTATTTAACAACCACATGTTTAGAAGTAGCACCACCAGTTTCTCATCAGTTTGGGAATTGGAGTTCTTCCAGCCATTCAGGCTGATGTGTATGTCATGGCCATGTTATCATGTCGTTAGGTTTTTAGGGAAAATTGGGTGGGTCAACTCAGGGTGGTCAGACATGGTCACAGGGCCACGGTATAGGCTAAACTTTTGCAGTGGACCAAACCCAGCAGGAGAAAGATCGTAGACCCTATACAGATCGAGGTACGATCCTAGATTGATAACTTTTAGAAACTTAACATTCCAATACAGGGCCTTCCATTTTCATTATATTTTTGGTTATTTTGGAGAACCTTGGGCTCTATATATTTTCTTCTTCTGTTGTCTTGACATTGGACACACCTTTTGGGACAAGAATGGAAGGTGTACGACAGTGCAAGGTGTGCACTATAGTGGTTGGTGGGTGTCAATTTGTATAAGACATATATGTCTTAGAAATGACATGATTTTATGTCATTATAAGAATGGAATGTTTATTTACCTTCTAATTAGTGGTTGACTACTATAGCCATAGGGCTAGTTTTACATCACTAGAGGGTGGTTTGTTTTTATATTAGGGCAAATGGGATGTCCAAGTGATCAGATTGGGAACTGAGCATCATGGTTTCAGAGGAGTTACAAAACAAATTTCTATTATATATCTGGATGACCAGGGGAATTCCCAGTTAGACATTCCTCTAGTGTTCGATCATTTAGAGGATGTCTTTCCAATGGTCTTTTCAGGTTTTCCTCTAGAGGGGTTGGTAACAATTTCTTATGATCTTATTCCAGAAGCGGAACTGGTGTCTATTCCTCCTTATAGGATGTCTACACCTGAGTTACAGGTTCTCAAGAAGCATATAAAGGAGTTACAAGAAAAAGGGTTTCATCCAACCCTGTACTTCTCATTGGGGTTCCTCTATCCTGTTTGCGAATAAGGATGAAAATACCCCCAGGATTTGTGTGGATTACTTGAGGTTTAACCGTTTGATGATTAAGAACTGATATCCCATGATGAGGATTGATGATCTCTTTAATAATCATGGTGGATCCAGGTTTTTCTTTAAGATTGACATGAGATCCAATTATCATCAGTTGCGTGTTAGACCATCATATATTCCACTTATATCCTTTCGAAGTAGGTATGGTCTATATGAATATACAGGTATGTCATTCGGTCTCACGAATGTGCTAGTGGTTTTCATATCACTGATGAACCAAGTGTTAAATCCCCACATATATTATTACATGGTATTCATTGTAGAAAATATCTTGGTGTACAATCACACTCTACATGACCATTACACACATCTTGAGAACATCTTGACAACACAATGACATAATCTAATATATGTTATGATCTCAAAATGCCTCTTTTGGATGGACCAGATTCACTTCCTGGGTCATTTTATCTTAGAGACTAGAGAGTCAATTGATCTAAATAATTTGGGAGTAGTAGTTTCTTAGGAGGATTAAATGATCAAAATTGAGGTATGGTGATTTCTAGGACTAGATGGACACTACCACATTGTATATAGGACTTTCCACGCATAACATCACCCCAAACGGGCCTAACTGAGAAGTGTGCAAGGTTCTTGTGGTCAGATTATTGTGGGTCATCCTTTTATGAGATAAAAGGGAGGTTAACTTAATCATAAATACTAGTATTTCCAGATCTAGGAAAGATATATATTGTTTACTACGATACATCAAGTATCAGGAAGGGAGTAGTGTTTTTGTTGAGAGAAAGAGTGATTGCGTACGAGTCTTAGTAGTTGAGGATACATGAGAGGAATTTCCAATAAACAATCTCAACACGACTACAGTTGTTCATGCACTGTGTTGTTGGAGACATAATCTATTTTAGGAGCATTTTTTGGTTTGCGTGAACAAAAAATATCTCAAGTATATCATTACACAGCACGATCTGAATTTGATACAGAAAAGGTGGGTTGATTAACTGCAGTTATTTGACATTGAACTTTCCTACATTCATGGGAAAGTCCATATAGTAGCTGATTTGTCGAGTATGAAGTCTCACATTCAAGAAGTTTTGAACGCCAACAGTGAGTGGTAGCTTATTTTTTTTTGTTTTCGTAGATGCATTTTGAGGTGCACGATAGAAAGGTGTAGGCATTTTTTTCTTCTTATTTAGTTGTTACCTCTACTCTACTTGATGGAGTGTGAATGAGGCAGATATGTGATTATGAAGGCCTTGTCCAATGCGAATGTGTGTCAGGAAAGAACCTGATTCTAGTATGGACCATTGGCGAGGATGAGATATTTTTTTTCCTAGATGTGTATAGGTGCCAGCAGGCATAAACAAGGAATTGATGTGGGATTACATTATATAGTTTGGACAGTTCATCCTGATATCACTAAGATATATTGAGATGTACACAATCAGTATTGGTGCTCAAGTAAGAAGAGAGATGTTGCTGCTTTTGTTGTGAGGGGTTCCACATATCAGCAGGTGAAGGAGGAGCATCAGCAACCAGGATGGTTTTTTTTAAATTTACCCATTCCCAAGTGGAAGTGGAATGATGTTGTGATAGACTTCATTACAGGTTTACTGAGGTCACCTCAAGGGAATGATGAAGTTTGGTTTCTCATTGATAGAATCACGATGGTTTATACCTTAATGCCGATCATGGGGACCATCATTGTGGATGATATGGGGAGGTTGTACATCTGAGATATTTGAAGTCTAAATGGGGTTCCACACTCCATTGTTTCATATAGGGATGCATGTTTTACTTCCCGTGTATGGAAGGGACTACATATAGATTTGGGTACACTTATACATCTGAGTAAATCCTACCACCCCCAGATAGATTGCCAGTCCAAGTGTATGATTCAGGTGCTTGAGGAAATTTGAGAGCATGTGTCCCTGATTTTGGGGGTTCTTGGGAGAAGTACATACCTCATGAAGAGATTCTTTACAATAATAGTTTTCCAGAAACTATTCATATGGAACCTTATGAGGCCTTGCACGATAGAATCTGCCGATCACCCCTATGCTGGCTGGAAGTAGGACATACATCAATGTTGAGACCTCATCTTGTTCAAGAGACCATAGAAAATATAGAGTTGATTCAGGAAAGGTTGGATACTACACAATCAAAACATAATTATTATGTTGATCGATGAAGAATAGCCATGGTGTTTGAGGTCAGAGATTAGGTGTTCAGGCATATCTCAATGTGGTTGGGACACAAGAGGATTTGGAGATATTGTAATATTGCATCGAGATATGTTGGAACATTTGAGGTTTTGGAGATAGTCCAGCTGGTTGCTTCCAGTTGCTATTAAATCATAGGTACCATTGTATTCATGATGTATTCCATGTTTCTTAGCTATGATGTTACTTCTAAGACCCATCACATGTTTTTCAACCCATGGAGGTTAAGATGGAGGTGGACACATCGTTAGAGGAGCATACTATCCCAATTATTGATTGCAGTGTGAAGGTTCTCAAAGGATGATCTATCCCTCTGGTACGGGTGCTGTGGATGCATGGGAGAGTACAAGATGATACATAGGAAAGGGAGACCGATGTATGATCAAAGAGGCTGGAGTTGTTCTAGGATTCTACATCTATGCCAGATTAAAAGGTAAATTTAGGGAATGAATTCTTTAAGGGGGGAAGTTTGTAAGAATCCGAATCTTCTATTCAAGTATGTCTATATTTTCAGGTTGTTTTTTAGAATAATAGGTGTTTATAGAAATTTCAAGAGTAAATTCCATGTACTTATAAGCACATGCAGTGTACATGGATGTCGTGGGTGACCGTGTATTGGCTTTATAACAACCAAGTACATGGCTGGGTGGGGTGAAATGGAGACCGCCAAAAGCAGAGGCCGGTTAAAGCATGTACACACTAGGTACCCCTGATGAACATGTCTTTTACTTTATTTTTATTTCATTTAATGGACTATGGTCATGTTTAATCGACATGACACTCTTCTTCTCTGTTCTTCTCATTTAAGAGATACCGTACTATGTGATTCTTCTTTGAGCCATAAACTCTCCACCTGTTCTCTAAATTGACCACTGTCAATTGAGATGGAATCACCACTATAAGCTCCTCCATATTCTAGAGATTCGTTTCATGATTCCTCATATCTTGTGAGATATCCTTAATTGAACATTTTTTTCAGATCTGTAGTCTATGGCATTTTCGGGTGGTTCTAGTCTTGAGGATCACATTTGTCGATCGTACAACACTAATGTAGGTGGTTTGTCCCTTTCTGTAGTTATTCATTTAGTTATATGTACCAAAGTTCCCAATACCCTTGATCTTGGTGTTGTGTGTTTATTGTTTTTATCTCTATTATTTCCTGCTATGAATTTGTTCTTGAGTAGAATATTTATGATTATAAATAGGTTTATTTACCTTTCTATGTATGTGTTTCCCATTTTTGCATGATATTGATCATTTTGTCTCGCATGCATGTTTGGATTCCTAGTTTTCCATGCCTAGTATTGTTAGGATGGGATGATTTTTTTTGAAATGTTGCGATTTGTTTTCGACTATTTGGCCATATATTTCTTAAGGATAAAATTGGTTTCCATGTTCTATTTGTGAACATTTAACTTACATTGGCTTATGGGAACCTAGTGTAGTAATCCATAATGGTAATGGACACTGAGGGATTCCCCCTAGTTTTGTTTACATTTACATTGCGAGACCATATAGGGAATGGACATTATGCTCCCTCAGAGTGTATGTAGTTTCTCTTTGGTAGACTACAAAGGGTAATTTATGGGGGGTGCTTCCTCATAGAGTCTTTTCTAAAGCTAAACCAGTGTGGTTAGACTATGAGAACTTCCTAGAGGCTTTGTTGTCTTTTATTGGTTGATCCTGAGGGGTTACACTATGATTAATTCTTATAGGGTTACTTATGATTGTTTATTTCTTAACTAATATATGAAAATGGATGTAATTTTAACTGTAGGATGGTTTACTTTGGGTACTACCTTGTTTATTTATCTTTTTTATATTTCCTACCATATATATCCACTAACTGTTAGGCACTAATCTTTGAGTGGTTGACTATTTTTATTCATCTCACATCATTTTGGGTCATGCTATTGGACCCAAATAGATTATATTTTTGTAGGTATAGTTAGTGGAAAACACCCTTCTTCTTCAAGTACTGGATTATTATGGATCTAGAGAGAATGGTACCAAGATATGGATTGTGATGTTGTTGCAGTTTATTTTTTTTCATTGTACATTGGTTTAGTACTGTATTCCAGAATTGTGACTTGTTTGGATTCAAACCAAGAAATATGGGGCATGAAACATTTATATAGGTTCTCTAGTTGTTCATCTACATGGATTCATCGATTGTTAACTATTTAATTTTATTATTACTACCTCTGCTATTATTTTTTGTTTCATTCAGATGTGTTACTCTGCTAATGAGGGCATACTTTCCCAACTATCACACCCAAATCCATAACTTCTAGTTATCAACCTCTATAATTTGGAGAAATTAGATTGAGGCCAATTTACCAACATGGCATGGGGATCCTCTGGGCAGCTTCTGGAATCAGTACATTACAATAATGTTTCCTTTATGTATTTACAATATTAACACTTATCCTAATCTATAAAAATACGTTCAATATTCCAATTCCACACACCCCTTAAGAAATATTGGTTTATACTTCCTCCACCAAAAAATTAACGACCCTCATATCATCATATATGACTATCATTTGGTATAATTCAATCAAAGGCATCCCTTTAGTGAATAACAATAGGTGTTGCTTGAAAAAGTGGCAACAATCATCACCATATAATTCAGTATTATTTATTTCTCAACCCATTCAATTATTATTAATATGTGAATATAAAATAACATAAATATATTAAATATAATAAGATCTTATTATTTATGGTTTTTATAAACACCTGTATACAACTTCAAAAAATGGGTAAGAAACGTAACATTCATGTGTATTTCAGACTACAACCTCATAAAACAATGTCATTTTTTTCAACTACCGCCCCCATGATACGACATTATGATTGAAATTCTATTATATATATATATATATGATATTTATGATGTATTTATGCATTTGGAATTTTTATATAATGCATAAATTCATTATTTCCATTTTTGTAAAAAAAAATTGTTGTTACTGGACGTGTGGACTTCAACATCCTCAATGTAATGTGTGTCATTCACCATTTACATGCTATGCATTAGGAATGAGTATATAGATTGTAAATGAAAAATATTTTATAAAAATGCTACTATAATTAATGTGTATATATATACATATATTTCAATATTTTTATTTTTGTACTACCTGAAAATGGAGATATCATTCATGCATACATACGACCTACCACCAACATGAATAGTGTATCCCATTTCATATTTATATGTTTAATAGTTTTTTAATAATATATATATATAATCTGAATATATATATTACATTTATATCATGTTTTAAATTATTTATATAATTAAATCATGATATTAATTGTAGGATCATTAATAACAAGCCAACTTATATTAGAAAAAAAATCAATTGTTACTGAACCATATGTTCAATAGGAAATTGTTAATAAATAGGTAATATAATTTCATAACAAAATAAAAACATGTAATATATATAATAATATGGTTCATTTGTAAATTTATGAAAAATATATACATATTATGTATGAGGATTAATGTTTATTAAGAATGTAAAGAATTAATGTAAGATTTTTCTCCTCTCATTTTATTTTTATGATGTATATATGTTATATTCACAACTTATTATTGTTTTTATTATATATAATTCCCTATGAAATTTTATATCATCATTTTAATTTATTTCATTACATTTATTGATTCTATTGATGTTTTTATTTGATTTGGTTTTTTAATTGTTACAAAAGAGAAAAAGTAATTTTGTCTCAAATTTCCTTCAATGAGGAACATGTTATGTTATGCACCTATATTATTATATGTGGTTTATGTAATACTATGTGAAATGTTATATAACAAAACTAACTATATATATAAATTATAATATTCAAATAATGGTATCATTTTATTTTTACTATGATTCTAATATTTTAAATTTATATGACACTCTTTGAAAACATTGATGATTAATTTCCTCATTAATTGTTTTAAATGATTGTTTAATATAATTTTCCATGTGTTATGACATCCACTTATTTAGTATATGATTTATTGGTTTTAGGGTCCAAGGGTATCGATCTTAGTCTTTTTATTAATTTTTATTCATTTTTTGAATTTTTTTATATCAACTGTTTCCCTCCCACTATTTATACCATGATAAAACACTTATGAAAACCACTAATTTCCATGAATTATTCATGGATGAAATTATTTGATGCCATTATATTTTCCACAGCTTATAATTATATTGTGTGTTCCTAAAATCCATTTAATTTCATGGGTTATGAAATGAAATTTATGAAACCCATCTCTTTTTATAGGTCATTATATGTTGAATACCTTAATACCATGTTTCATAGGTCTGTATTATTTTATATTGTAATCTGTGGTACCAATATCTCAAACCAGTTAATTATATATTTATTTATATATCATGAGTTTGATAGGGATGGAATGTTTAGTGATCTCTGTATTGTAATACAAGGCCAAAATGGGAGCTTAATACAGTTCAGTAGTGTAGAGATGAAACTTGAAGTGAACCCAAATCACTAATATAGGACATGAACGATATGTGATCCCAGGTTAAGAATATCATTATACAATGGAATATGAACATAGTTCAAAAATATGGGCCTCGAACAGGAAATGAACAATGTGTATTAATATGGGGATGAATCTTGAATTGAATCTAATTCAGTAACACTGGTCTATAATAAGAATTGAGTCCAATTAATTAATATTGATCTAGAATGGGATGTTTAACTGGTTCAGTGATATAGGGCTCGAACGTGGAGTGATCCCAGTATAGTGGAGGACCCATTCTACTAATATATTCTTCATATTAATACATTAGAATTAATAAAATAATTTTATATATTTATTTTTTCTACCACAATCATATGTCATATTCTTTTGTTACGATATCATGGATCATTATCTCGATTTACACATTATTTATGTATTATAAAATACTATTATTAGTGCTATGAATCTTGATTATGATGTATTATATTCCGGGTATGATCTTATAATGTAATGATCATGTTCCCTTACACTTATAACCATGTTATGATTATATATATCGCAGGATTACCCTTACTTTCCATATGAATATCACTCCTTTCTTATGTCTCCTTTCCACATGTTAGGATGAAAATATTTAAGCATGTGTACTAAAGGGGATGTTCATTAATGTAGATTTTTAATATCTTACTCCATGTTATAATATTATGTTTCCTTATATACAATTGCACTAAACTATTTTTCTCTCTTATCATGTATCGTTATAATGATATGATTATTCTTGTAATATGACATAACATCAATTTATGATAAACTTGGGTTAAAATTGTTGTTATCTAAGGAATGATTTAATCAATGTTTGAGAACTAGTATGATAAACCCTTATTTAAAACACTTGGGGGTACTTATAATGATATTTTTTGTGATATCAATTAGCATAAGTCTAGGGTGTAATATGTTAAAAATATAAATTCTTCATTTCATAGTCTTATAAATAAATTATCTTCAAAATATGGTTTTCCACTATAATATGTTTTTTTCAGAATATAGTTTCTGTTTCTTTTCAAAATAATGAACTGGATGGAACTAGGATAACACTAAAATTTTAAGGTGTGGAATTTATGAGAATTATAAAAATTGATTTCTTATGTGGAAATACCACGAAGATAACCTGGAATGTGGTTCAAGAATGGGTTATACTCTAGAAGATTAAGATATAAAAAAATATAGATAAAGCTGTTTGATGTTTCAAAAATATTGTTTATATTAAATGTAAACGGAATGATTAAATTGAGTTTATTGATCCTTAATAAAAAATTTATATTTCATATTATAAGAAATTTTTATTAAGTAAAAAAGATAACAATGCCTGCGTAGTGGTTTATGATTAATATTTGATTAATTAAGTATTTATGTTCTGGAATTCAATGATTCTTTTATATAAATCATGAAATGTATATGTATTTTCGGTGTAAGTTTTTCATTATTTATTTTAAAGGATAAATTAAATGGTGTTTATTAAATTATAAAGTGATTTAATTTAAAGGTGATATTTTTTAAAGGAAATATAATCCTTAACATGTACAAAATATAAATAATTTATTAGAATTTATAAATTGATATTTTATTTTGATGTAGAATATATATATATATATATACTAATCATAGGTATTTTCCACTGCAATGTGTCAATATGAAGTTCGTCCACATCAATTATTCTATACGTGATATATCTCCAATTATCCATGTCACCCATTGGCATAGTATCTCAACCTTTCTCCACCACTCTATTCCCACTCTCGATACCCCCATATCGAACAAGGGTTATTGCAGATCGTATCCTCTTGTTTCCCCACTGCCTCTACATGCTCTGCTATCGGATCCTCCTCCTCATGCTCTGCCTTCACCTCCATGGGGTTCGTCTTCACCTCTGTGTGATCTGTCTTCAACTAGTCCACCCATGTGGGTTTCACCTCCATGGGCTTTGCCTCCATCGCCGATGGACTTTGGGTCCTCCACCTCCGACCACCTTCAGCTCCTCTGCCTCCGACTACCTTCAGGTCCTCCACCTCCACGTGCCAAATTCCCTCCCAATAACGCAAAAAAATATTTCCCTCCTGACTCTCTTCCCTCTCACAATACCCTCCAAACTGTGTTTATTCTCACTTCTTTCCATCCCATGATCCTCTATGCCATCATCCTTGAATGGGGTTCTCAGTCACTCTTTCTCCCCTCCCATTTTAGTGATTTATCTTCCCAAGGTATGGTTCTTGCTCTCTACTACTCAACCTCAAATTCCCACCTCAATCATCATTGGATATGTTCTTACATTCTTCTTCTCATCACACAAACCACCACCGAATCATCCCCAATGTTTAATTTATCCATATAACTGGGAAGTCTTTCTGATCCATGTAATTACTTCTTCGATAGCTTCAATTTCAACATCGGCATTATCCTACGGAACATCCACTCATACTAGGATTCCTATAGAACGATGCCATCATAATGATTCCACTACAGGTTCCCACAAGAAATACACCACCGGGATGCTCTTGCACCTGGTTTCTATCTGATTCTCATTTCATTTTTTATTTTATGAAAATAGTAATCATGTTTTTTCAATATTTTGTATGAAATTCACATTATTTTTTGCAGTTTGGAAACATTTATTATGTGCAACTATTGATTCATTTGAGTTTCAAATCCTGTTTTATTTTTCCATTATTTTTATATTTGTGAATTGAATTCCCAATATATTTTCCTTGAAAATTTTGGTACATTATTACTCAAATACAACCATTTTGAGTGATGTCTCGGGGTTATTCTTCTAGTGTTGTGCTCCGGGAGCCCTTCAATATAAAACCATATCGATCAGCCTTGGTTTCCTATATTACACGAATTATTTTGGTCTATAAGATAAATAATTGACCAATTATAGATGTTGATGATTAGTAAAAGGTCATATTGCTTCACCTTAATTACTTTCACTGTTTAAGTGCTCGAACTAACATTGGAATTTTTGTTGGAAGGTCAGATATTGTGTTTTAATTAGGGGGTTTCTTAGAGCCCCCAAAAAGTTGTCTATGAAAGATATAAGGTGAAATATTGAATGAAAAGAATTTATAACCATCTGTGAATTATGTTTTTGACATTTCCTCTTGATTTAAATTTTTAGTGTCTCCTGTAGTACTTGAATTAAGAAATTATAATTTTTCATTCTGTTCATTGGGAGCATCCAAAATAAAATGTTACTGATACTCTGTAGGTTTGGTTCATTTTATATTATATCTTTCCACCACATCAACATGTTGTTTTCTTGAATAATTATTTATTATCTATGATAGATATTAATTTATGTTTTTAACTACAACAATATTACAGATATGATCTGATTTGACCCACTAATCAAGCAGGAAAAAAAACTGGCATAATTATTTTTTAATAATTTTAACTGTTTTGATTAGAAACACTAATGTCGAGTGGAATTCATTGCTTAGGTTAAGCATTTAATTTAATTATTTTCAATTATATGGGAAAATAGATTAATGTTTGCATATAAATAAAAATAAATTTGTTAATAGATTTAATGTGTAGTCACATTAAATAGTTAAAACAATTTAATGAATTTCTTGGATAAGTACATCTCTTCCATATTAGGTGTTTTTGGTTCAATTTCATTCATATCAAGTTTAAAAAAACCATAAATATTTTAGTCTCCAGTATGTGATGTTTCAATATCTAGTTTCCAACCTTATTTTCCTAATCTTTCTATTAGCATCAAATAATAGAACACTGTAACTGTTCTCTTTTTATATTATCTCTATAACAGGTTTCTATATTTATTTCTAACCATATTATTTTTTGATTCTACATGGATGAAGGCATATCCATAGTTGGTGGATGGAATGAATTCATCAAGGTGGAGAGATATCCCATGGAATGTATTCTATCCTATCTTAGGGAAAAATTAGTATATGCACAATCATATCTATATGTTATAATAATTATGTTGGATTTGTATTAATGATGATTGGAGAAGACTCTCAGTATCCCTCCAATATGATACTTACTCAGGCCTGGCATGAAATCTATCAACTATCATGAATTTTTTCCAACAAAATTTTGTTTTGGAATATGTAATACATCTCTACTACACAAATTACAATTTAAGTAGCTAATTTAATTTTTATGTACATTATATGTTGATGTCATCTGGTTATTCTAAGATCATGTAGCTTTTTCCCATTTTGGAACATCTATATATCTTTTTACTACCTGCAAACCAACCACCCATATTAATTAGATTTATAGATAACTGAAAAAATACACAGAATGTTGTATCCTATATCACTATTTCATACTTGAGCATGAATAAGATTATTCATTATTTGGATTTCATTTTGAATCAAAATATTTTCCATTGATAGTTTGTTTGTTTGTACATATAGTCACCGCTTCATAGAATTTTTTCTCTATTGATTTAAATACAAGGCCATTAAAATCGTAATTAAGGGTGGCTTATATGAATATCATTATGTTTCATTTTATAGATATTCCATGTTTTCCAGGTATTGAAATACATTTTTTTGTTTATGACTACTTCCTTTTTTGTTGAACATACTTATCCAATTAAAAAAATTAGAGCATCTTTATATGACTTGAAATCCCATATCAGAATCCACTGAACATTTTCCAGCATATAGGAAGATTAACCATGGTTATTTTAGTTAAAACAATTTTATGTCTATACATGTACTAATTTTTTTGCAAACATGGTGCAAAAAAACAAACACCACCTCACGTTCACAAACATACTACATGTAAACAAACACAATCTAATGTCAAACTCAAAAAATTTGCAAGGTGTTTCTTTGTTTCCATTTATTATCAATGCTAGAGACCCTGTTATATTAACGTACATTGTTGAGTCATTAAGAAAAATAATAGTGTTTTCTTATTCATCATAGAAGCTTATATTAGAGAATATACAAACTCTTCATGTACATACTAATCTCCTGATTGGATACGGTGCTGGGACAGAAATGATGAGGATTTCTCAAACCATCGACTTCCAAATAAGACTTCCTGATAGCCATCGTGGAAAGCTACATCCAAGGAACCTCCCTGCATGTGGATTTTACAACTATTTTATTTTTATGTACCATGTTTTGATTGATTGTCTAGAAAGATAGTCTTTGATCTAGAAGAAATTTTACGAAAAATGTGTGGATCTCTATTTTATTTTTAAATTAATATAATTGATTCTTCTTATTAATATTTCACATCATTAGTTTATCTTTTTGATTTTTGAATATTGTATTCTTTGACCTAAATAAATTTCAGTTCTTCTATGTAATTATGACTCATAAATCACCAATGATAGTATCTTCGGAAAAAAATACAAACAAATAGATGGGGATATGGTGCCTAATGATCTTGGTTCTAGAAGAATTATTTCTTCATTTATGTATTTTAAATATTTTTTGAACTCTATAATTTCATTACATCAATATTCTTTTCTGTTGACTTTGCTTAGCATCATTGACTGTCATCAATCAGAAAATGAAATCCGATTTCCCCTTCGCTAACCTAGAATGTTATACTCAATCTAGAATGTTCCATGTTTAGGATTCTTTATTTATGCTTCCTATTTATTCAAGACCAGGTTCTTTAAATGGAATATTGTCAAAAATAATTTTTGATGGTCTCCTATGGAATAATTCAAATATTACATGGATGGGAGACTTAGAATAAAATCCATTCTTATCTAGGATAGTAATGTAAACAAAGAAACCAACTTTATAGGTTTCTATGTTTAGTTTATTTTGGGTACCAATCTAGGGAAAATCATGGGATATGCATAAATTTTCTAGGTGGGTAGTGTTTGGTAATTTTATATATTTTTCCACAATAGAATTTATTCTATAATTGGTATATTAATATGTGTATTTTCTTAATTCTATACCATTCTATTCATTAAGATTTATACTCTATTGTAGTAGATTAAGTCTTAGTCACCTAGATATTTTTAAACTAATCCTTTCATGTCACACCCACAGGTTGTTTCAAAATATTTAACACCACCAAATGGGTAATTCCACACATTGTTAATATTCTTTTGATTAAGTGTGATTTTTTATTATTGAAGTTAACTTAATTATAATAGAACATAGTTTCTATTTTTGGTTTTCCTTTTCATATAGAAATTTCATTATATATTTTATAAACCATTGTAATATAAAATATTATTTAATAACGATGTTATTATATATAGATAATAGAACATGTGTTCTATTGCATTATATTTAGTTCAAATACCAATTATGTATTCTGTTTTGATTAATTTGATTCCAAATAAAATTTCAATAGTAACTATTTAATAGTAGTTCTTATATGGAAATATGTTAATTACATGGAAAATTTATGGTGATGTGTACTTGGATATGATTGAATCCAATATGAAAATTCAAGATAATCACTTTTCTATTTCACTAAATTTGTGGCAATGATATGATAAACATCTAAATATTTTAACATTTCCCATCTATTCATTGAAAATCAACTGGTTTTGGGAATAATTTTGGATAGTGGTTTTAAGTTTATAGCAGGGAAAAATTGGAACAACCCTGTCTCCAGCAATCCTACGGATCCATGTCAAAACTCTGGCTGACTCCAATATCCTATTGGTCATGATTATATATCAGAGGTAGGATATCGCCCTTTTTCAAACATGGGAATCTCTACTTCTTTTCCTGGGTATACCCTGTATTGCAAAAGCATGTTTGTTCATAAGAACCATCCACTGTGTGTTTTGGTTGTGTTTAGCACAATTTTTTCATATTTTACACTATTTACCTCATATCTTGTCTTATGAATCATCGATTTATTTGAATAATGGTATGTTAGTTTTTATTTACCTTCCATCATCTAGTGATATTAAGGATTATGGTCGTCAATCCTCAAAACAACACATTTTATAGGTCTTAATAGTCCCAATCCTGACGTTCCTCTATTATTGTGTCTATTTCTATATGCATGTAGTAGTTGTTCTGAGCATAAATGAATTTTCATTTCATGTTCCTATTTCCCATCAGGTTGGAAGACATATTGGTGAATGTGAGCAGAAATGTTCTTTCATTTTTAATTATCAATGGATCATTTTGTTCTGTTTGTGTAGTTATCCTTTTCATTTTTAGAATTTGATAATACTTTACTTTATTATTTACTTCTACCAATAATATTTCACTAATTTTTATATATCATATCCATCACATCCATTATATATTCCCATTATATAGAATATTTCTCTCTTTCAATTTTTTTATGGGTCTTCAGTAAATAACCCGTTGCATTAGCTTGATATTTGTGATGGTTTTTTTCATATGAATCTAAATGTTATTGTTATCGTCAATAATTATTTTTTTTCTATTTTTATTACTTGGGTTAAGCTAACGATGGACTGTTATGTGAATCCCTAGAGATATCATGTTCTTCATCCTTTTAATTTTCAATGTATTCCATTTGATGAGATATTATTTACATGTAGAATATTATTTTTCTTATTTCATCTTGGAATATTCACTTTTTATGATGCATTGTATATAGGATACATTTCCTTCCATGTTTATCATCATTACATGCAAGATGGTTTTGGTTTCATCATAGCTATGCAGTGAAAATTTTTCATGAGATTATTTGTGCCTCAATTTTAGACTTGTGTTTAATGATCGATGTATATAATCTCATTTATCGTTAATTATGTAGGTGTTGGTGGGAAAGAAGAAAAATATGGTTTTCTCTTTATGTTATACAATGGTGAGAATAAAATTGAGTATGAATAGATGCAATTCAAGATTACTTTTTCTTAAAATATGTTGAATTTATTTATCTTTTTTCCTATAACTGTATCTATAGCTTTTATCTTTTCATTTTTCACATTTTCATTTACATCATATATTATTTCAAATTTATTTATGATTGAATTATTACTTTAACAACCTATAATCATATAAAACCCCTTTCTAATAAAGAAAATTATAAATCATTTCTGACCTTCATATCTATTTAAATATTTCTTAACTAATTTAGATATCATGCTTAAATATTATCTTTCAAATCGAATACAAAAACCCACATAACATAGAAGATAGATCTCTATAGAATTAATGTGAGGTATCATTCATTATTTCAAAGAGTGATTCACTTTTACGTTAATAGATGAGATTACATTACTATTAATAGAATTATGTAATTATATACCAAAAAATGAGAGAGAAGAGATTCAGCATGTCCCGAGACTTTTTAAAAACTTTCAAATAAACCACCTAGATGCTCTAAATAAACTAACACATAAGGTTTTCTAATTATGTTTGTATGATTGGTGATTACAACGTCCTAGGTGATAGATGATTATTATCTGATGTGCATGGTTTCTCTTATTATAAAAAAGGTTATTTACAAAAGGATTTTTCCTCCATACATTTGGAAGATGTGGGTCTTATTCACCCTTAAACTGTATTCTCCATCAACAATTATAAATTATTCTATTTTATGGTCCATAGAGTAGCGTATCATTTTAGCTTCTTTGAAAATAAATACATCAAAATGTCAGGTTATTTATTTTTACTGAATCTTTCATAAATTTACTTTTTTATAATTAGTATTTGAAATGTACCTTTGTTTCTTATGGATTTTCTCAACTCATTGAAATTTAGAATCTTTGATTCAAAGTACCATTCGAAACATCATGAATAAATAGTTGAATGCTTGGTATTTCCATGAAATCCACTACTATTACTCACATTGATGTTTAATTACATATTGCATGGATCAATTTAATTGTCTATAAACTTGACGTACTACTATTGTACTACACTGACAGATGATGGCAGTACTAGGAGTCTATAAAATGAACATTCTAATGATAAAAGCTGGAGACTGATTGGCAGACATACTACTGCTGAAAATCATTGTTGTTGTTACTATTATCATTCATGTATCTACTATTGAAACTGTATTTATGTACTATTACCAAAGTCACATAACAAATAATTGTCCAATTTCTAGGGTAACATAACTATTCAAAGTAGTTTATTTGCTGATAATGAACCATACAATTCTTTTCATTAATAAGTTATGTTTCAATGTTTCAGTTTACTTGTTTCAGGTACTTATCTATTAATAACTTATGTTTTCATTTATTGTTTCTGCCCATCTTATTTGTACATAATTCGGTATTTTTGTTACTAATTCATATATGAGAACTATAACCAAAATTGTAATTTCAACATATTTATTCTAAAGTTTCATTGATCAATTCTAAATTATTAATACATTATTGAAGGCGCTTAGCATTGGTTCATAGATCCACTCAGGGAGAAGAATTATTACTACCCCTCTTCTTACCTATGAATGGTCCTTATTAAACCGAGATTTTACAAAAAAAACTCATTACTATTGATATTTAGTGAAAAAACAACCAGATTCAATTTTACTTCATCTATTTTTTTGATTCAACTTTTATAAATATTAATCTCTTATTAAAAGAAGAATCAGTAATCGAATACACCGTGCAATAGTATGAATGAGTACTAGTTATATGATATTTATCACCTTATAACCGATTAAAGATTTTTTGATAATTTGTTTCTATTATTAGAGATGAAGTTTTAAACTTATTGGATTTAAAAAATTTATATAGTATCGTTCAGAATAAGGTAGGATTCATATTTTACATACTAGTTTATGTTAATTCAGTTTATTACCATGATTCTAGAGAATATATTATGAAGTCATTCAAATTATTGGAATGGGATCACCATGTGATACTTTATGATATTTGTGGTGTTAATGTTAAATTGATTTTCACACCATATTTCTAATGTTTTGGATATTTATCATTTGTATGTGTTACATGGTTTCCTATTTGTGGGATGGTTTTATGTAATCCTCAGATATGGATTTAGTGATTAATGTATTATATCACCATATAAATATTTATTTCATATTTGGTTACCCTTTATGACCATTTTGGTATGGTCATATGAAATGAAATATCGAATGACTTATCATTCTCATGATCTATTATTTCATCAAGAATTAAACATTAACATTAATTCATGGTAGTAATAGAGAAAGTGGTAGTTGATCATGGAACAACCAAAGCATCATATTTTTCTAATCAAATGGAATGAAATCCAGTATGTATATCATCCATTGAAAAATTATTCATATTTAGTAAAAGGGTTGTTAAATAAATTTTTTTCCAATTATCAAAATTTTTGATGATATCAATGACCACATTTAGGCTTTTTCAGTTTATAGTTTTGTCATTTTTAACATTATATAGATCACCCACTTAAATGTGATCAATGATCTTTATTAATCTCTTTGAATATTTATTATTTTATGGCATGACCATGTTTTCACATCCCACATATGATCTCATATATAAAAAGATATTTACGAGTTTCATTGGGTAACTATTAGGGTTCCAACATTACCCATTTAAATGATGTTTTATTATTTACGTTTTGAATATGTGTTTCTCTAAAAGTAACTCTCAAGTAATAATAGTTTGATAACCTAGTCTAATTTAAAAGATGAAATTTTTTATGGGGGTTGGAATGTAACACACTGAGATATTATAAATTCTATTTTCCAATTAAATTAAATTTCTTCGATGTAGCTATTTTCAATGTACAATAACATAAAAAGTCATTATACATGACACTATATTCTTATTATTCTATACGCAATATCGACATATCATGAATTACATAATATGATGACTTTATTTGAAATGGAATATTATTATTTTAAACAAGATGGTTATAACATTTTTGTAAATCCAAGAAATATTCAAGGTAATATTTTTTTATATTATTATTAAATATTAAAATAGATAAAATATATTGATAATGAAATATGTAATTTAATGGAATTTCTATATGTTTTTTAAAAGTAAAATTTTCTTAATAGAACTGAATTGTATATCCTAATATATAAAAAATAAATTTAAATCTAGAATATTTTAAAAATTAATAAGTTAAAATAAACATAATTTTCTAATTTAGAATGCTTTTATATCTCATGGGGAATGTTATGGATTTTTCTTAAATATAAATTGTTTTAGATTATTATTGTAAAATATTGAATATCATTGAAATATACTTTTTTTCTTATTTATATTATCAAAAAATAAATTAATTTTATTTTAAAGTGTAATTAGATCAATTTTCAATAAATATATTCAATTTAAATCATTTTAACCAATACCATATTGAAATTACAAATAAAAATATTTCAATATTTTTTACATTTCATTATAAAAACTCCTTGTGTTCCCGTGTATGTGGTAATAATTTTAAATTAATTTTATCCAATTATTTGAATGTAATTTGGAAGAAATGATAAATTTATTTGGAATAAATAATAAATTCTTTCTCAAATAATATTACCTTATTTTATGACTGGAATGATTCTTAAAAATTGATAAAAGTAATTATAAAAATTAAAGTAACAACAACATTACTTAATTATTAAACATTGAATATATACTGTATAAATGACAAAACAATTGTACAATACTCATTGTATTGAAATATATTGACCCTCAACACATTTTGATTGATTATAATTGGATAGTGGGATATTATTTAATTTAATTAACCAATATTATATGTTATGTAATGAAAAATGAATTAAAAGAAACATCCCTACATTAATATTTATAATTAATTGAGATATAGAAAACCCATCAGTTCAGATCTAATTTTTTTTTAATTTAATTGAATTTTTTTAAATAAAATTAATTTTTTTGAGATAAATTAGTTAGAATATCTGCATAAGGAATTCTAAATGGATTAATTATTTAATTAATAAGTAGAAAAAAATAATAAAAATATTAATAGTTAATTAATATATTGAATAAGTGAATTTCGATTTTTTATATGAATATATGATATTACCCGAGGGTGAAATTAATATAATCAAATTTCATATTTTTCTTGATATTTATAAATTCATGTTATCTAAATAATGTGAAAGTGGAAAATAATGTTATTTTATAATAAATAATGATTTATTAAAATATTTAAAATTTTAAAAATTTAATTTATTCATTAAAAATAGAATTAAATATTAATAAATATCATATTTGATATATTACATGACCAATTGACAATTTATAATGAACATAGTTTCCCTTATATAGTAAAAACATCGATAACATTGTTCTTGTAAAAGTAGTGTTTTGTGCATTATATGTGATCCTTTTAAAATTAATTTCCATCCCACATAGGATATTTTTTTCATTTATAATTTTGATAAAATATTTATAATTTTTTGGGTATATATTTATTAATAAATATTATTTTAATTTATTATTATTGGTTAAATTAACTAGGATTGCAAACTAGTTTCTTTGTTAAAACCCTTATGAAAAATTATCAGAAACATAGATGTTTACAAAAATCACTAAAAAGTAAACTTAATTTTGGTGGATGATGGTTTTATATAATATAAACCCACCTTAATATATTATTTTCCCATTTTTAAGAAGAATAGTTAACACAGACCTCCTAGTCTAGATTAACTTTTGGTATTTACAAGATTACCGCTCATCCTCTCCTATAAAGGGTATTCATTTATTCCCTTTTTCACACATCATAGGACAATTTTTCATATCCAGAATCTAGAAAAATAATTTTCCAACATTCATACTCTCACCCTAGAATCCTTAAATTTGTCATAAATCTATCCATGGAATCCCTTTATACAATTTCAAAGGAGTATCCCCAAAAATAGGTAAAATTATTCCAAATGTGTTTCTATATTATTTTATTTTCCACACCTTCAGTTCTTCTTAGTCCATGATAATATAATCACAGAATCCATTTTGGTAATTTCTTATTCCAATGTTTTACATAAAACTACAAATAAAATGGGTAACGAACCTACAATTTATATGTTCGGTGAACTACCTCATCATGGAACGATGTCATTATTTTTTCCATTACTAACTATCATGGATGGTAATTATGAGAGAAATAATATTTTATAATTGTATATATGATATTTAGGACATATTTATGATTATTTTACTATTATATAACACATACTATAATGATTTCTATTTTGTCTAATTATGATAACTTTGTTTCTGGAAATGTGGACTACCACCTCCACAATTTGATGCGACTCGTTGACACCATACATGGAATGATTTATGGATTGTATTATTGAACATATTATATATATATAAAATAATAACTCTACTAAAAGGAAATTATATAAATACATATATTTCCTTTACATTATATGACTCAATATGAGAAGAAAATGGAAACAACATCCATTCTTACATACGACCTACCATCTCCACGAACAATGTATTTTATTTTATACTTTGATTTTTTATAGATAATTATAAATAGTTTAATAAATTATATATATTTGTGATAATTATATCATTTATTAGATTTTTGAAATATATAAATCATGACATATATAATTGGATGAATAATAACATATCAAAGCATATATGAAAAAGTTATTATTACCCAAAACAGAACCTCAACCTAAAATTATAAATATAAGGATAATACAAAGTTTCAATAAAATAATATATGGTATGATATATAATAATGTTTTACTTATGGTAGATTTAAATAAAAATATAATTATTATACGTGAGGTTTAACGTGTATGAAGAAAGACAAGACATAAGGTAATTTTTTTCTTAGTTTTTTTGATCGATGTATTCCATATTCACCACATATTGTTATTTTTAGTGTATGTAATTGCCTATGACTTTTTATGTCATGAATATACAATATTTTTTTATATTAAAATTATCAATTAATATTTTTATTTAATGGGGATTACAGTTCAAAAGATAGTTAAAAATTAAAGTATTTTTGTCTCAATTTTCTTTCTTTGAGTCACATGTTATGTTATGAACCTATATTACATTATGAGTAATATATAATTCCATGTGATATGTTATATCGTGAACAAACTTATTTATGTGATTTTATATTAATCATGTTATGTTATTATTTGTTGGGGGTTACAATTTAAATGTTTCAAAGTAGTATATAACACTTTGAAATGTTAAATGTTTATTTCCTCCCGAATTATTTTTCAATGACACTTAAATTTTTTTTCGGTCTATAAATACATAAATTGATTTAGTTAATGATTTAATGGGTTTATGATACAAGAATTAAATTAATATTATCTATATTAATGCTTTCTGAATTTTATGTCATAATGTTTTGAATCCCCATTTCACTTCCATGGTATGTGAACATAGTTTTATAATAATGGGATAGAAAATGATGTGAAATTGGATTAGTAATACAACGATGGAACATGAAGTGAACCTATATCATAATTACTAGGTTGTAAATATAAAATCCAAGAACCAAAACTATCAGATCTGATAATAATATCTAGAAAATTACATTACCGACTCTGATGCCAGAAATTTGGACACAATTTTTCCATAACAATCATAAAACAAAAATAAGATAAAATTGATCACATACATACTAGAGGGAATTTTAGTTATAGTGTTTATATAATTATTAAAATATATTACATATGAAAATCATGTAATATTTTACTCATATTCCATCAAAAAAAAATTCTCTTGTTAAACCCATTTTTTCTTATTTCACTATAGTTTTTCAATATCATCCACGTGAAATACTTTATATACATTAATCATTAAACATAATTATTGAAAATAATGGGAAAATTAAACATAACATGGGTGAGAACATATTCTCAGTAAGGGTAAACAAAATCATAGTGAACTAATTGTCATCAATAATTATAAGAGTTCCCAAGAGAATTATGAATTAATCAATGTGCTTGAAAAAATCATAAAATAACTCATAAACATTAATAACTAGAAAATAAAATATAAAAAACACTTCAATTGAATGATTCATAAGAATCAATAATCATAATCTGTGTGATATTAATCTCGATCAAGAGAATCATTATAAACTCATAGCAAGAATAAAGAAAAAAAATCTAGTATCATGGAACATCATCTCATTGAAGAATTAATGAACCATTACATAACTTGACAAATAAAAAAATCAATATGAATTACTTCCATCAACATAGTACCCAATGAAACATAGTTCTATATAGGCACACACAACATATACGCTATAACGGGCACTCCTAGTTATATCTGAAAAAATGCATCATTTATAATGTATAATAACTGAATAAATATAGAATTCAACAAAATAAATTAAAACATAAGTTATTAATTTATTAATACAATTAACTCATGGAACGAAAATGAGGTCGACAACAATACATATGAAACATGCTTAAACCGTGGAAATTATTCGGGTTGCATAATAGTCTCATTGAAATAAGATTATAACATGGAAAATAAATCAGATAAATAAATATCTATTTGAATCATAATAAAAAAAAGAAAATGAAATCGTTCACTAAACAATATATCTAAAAATTATTAATATTTTGAGAGGATATGGTTTCTAAATCAATATATTTGAATCATGTTTAACTCGTGGAAATGAACTGGGATGAATAATAATATAATTGAAACAAAATTATCATATGGAATATCAATGTGTTAAATAAAAAAATATCTTTGAAACTATCATAACACATAAAAATAACAAATGAGGATTGAATAGATGAAAAATATCTCCAGTTTAGGGTTACTAACATTAAGGGTTGCTGATATTAATGAATGGAAATTCTATTAAGTGACCATCAAAATATTTCAGTGTGGCCCATACCACATTGAACAATATGAACCATTAACCCCATTATTGGAAGAAAAATAAATAATAATTACAATAAAATTATTATATGGAGATTCATGATATTAAACGACAATATAGAATTATATATGTAATGAATTCAAATTTTTGACTAAAATTTGTATGCTGAAAATGCGTGTTATATTATTTTGTACACAACATTAATATCTCTTTAATAATAATGTTTGTATAATTTTTAATTTCATTGTTGGGTTAAAACCATTAAATGACCATTGGTCAATAAGACCATTCCGAACAATACTCTTAATACTATTGTTACATTACAATTAGTATTTAAAATACAAATTATAATGTTTCATTAATGAATAAAGAAGATTCGATGGAATCATACAGTAGATTCAAGTCATATGATGCCAATTATTCTGAATATAGGAGGATGGTAGAGACTTCGAGATTCACTCTTGAACAATCACATACCATGATTTAGAATTTTAATCCTAAATGATATCACCTATAATAGACGTTCATTTTAGTAGAGATTACCAATCGGGTGATCATAGCCATGTCGTGCCATGTGACTATAACTATCACACACCTCACCCTTAAGTCATATGCAGGTTTTATAAGGGGTAATATTTCATTATCCTTGATAAATAATGTTTAGTATCCTTTTTAAACAAAATTTATATTTAATCATTTCAATTTTATGAATATTTTTTCTTAAATGATGAGATGGAATTTGATAAATTGATTTTTCAAGAATAAATTATACATTTCACAGTGATATTAATTTTTTATTAAAATTCGGTTTTATTAATAATGTTTATTATAATTATAAAGTTTTATAAAAACAGACCTTTTTTTCAAAGTATTATATTATAATTTACTTTTCAATTATCAGAAATGTTACTATGTATTCACTACGAATTTTTTACCTGCTATTATTTGTAATAAGTAAGTATTTTTATAGTTAAAGGACGAATAAATAATATTTACTCAATTATAATTATAAAATAATTGTTATATTCTAAACCATAACTTCTATGTTAGGTTAAGGTGAAATTAAAATAATTTTTTAAAATAGTTTTGTTTTTTTTAATTTTAAAAGAATTGTTTTTTCTTTTAGGTATGTTTAATGACATCATAACAATATCATAATAATGTAATGTGTAATAAAAAATTAATATCGACAATTTTAGATGAAAATATTTTAATAGGTTTCCCAATTGTCCAATACCATTAGAAAATAACAAAGGAAATCCCATGATATTTCAAACACAACAACTGGGGATTCTAAAGAAATTACCAAAATCACCCTCAATGTTTCTATAAATAAATGCCCATTTATTCATTTAAATTCATTTCAAATAAATCCTCCACGATTTTATGATATTATTACCTCATAAATAGTCCTCCAAATTTTTCCTCAATCCTCAAAGGTCCCGATTATTTATTTTTATGAGTCACTCTTCAAGGTAAGGAAAATAATAACTTCTCTTTTCATTTCAAGTTCCTTTGTATGTGTTATTTCATTTCAATTCACATATTATGTTTTTCATTCCATTTTAGTATATTTATTTGATGTATTATGTTTATTTTATTAATGGGATATCTTTTTCCCCAATATTTTTAATCATTTCTTAAACCATGTTTCTTACATATTCTTTTGCATAATTTTCCTCTTAAAATTTTCATCTTTCCCATGAAATTTTTATATTTTTTATCTGAATAACCAAAACAAATTATTCTAAAGGTTTATTCACCAATATGTATGAGATAAAAATATTATCCCATAATTGAAATAAATAAAACCCTCATTCCATTTTTGTGGGTTAAAAATGACATAATGATGTTGTTTTTATGAACTTTTTAAAATTCCATGATTTTGATTTGAAACATGTTTATTTTTTATCTACATGACAGTTTTGAATTTTTTTTATGATATATTTGTCTCATATTAATTAATAAATTTTAAGGGTTATCCTTGATATTTATCCAATTCATTTCATAATGTATCAAATCCCTAGAGATGACATGTTTTACAATACCTTGTGGAATAAACATATTAGATTTTATAAAACCTCATTGATAAACCAAAGTGATATGAATATGAATGGATTAGTTAAATATTTTAGGATAATTTTAAATATCTGTTTCATATTCTTATTATCATTATTATAGTTTTGTTTTCCATGCATATATGTATATCCTCATTTTCTTTTTGACATTCCTCAAGATAACATGTAATGTATTTACCTTGTTTTCATTAATAGGAAACTATGAACAACCTTTTAATTTATATGTATCCCTAGGATATGAGATGAAATAAATGGATTCAGGATGAACCTTTAATAAGTCGTTCAAGTTTAATAGAATAATTCTTTATGTTTTCATGTATTATGTACCTTTTTCTATGAAACTAAACTCTAAATGGTCATATGTTTGTACCATCTAAATGAATGTAATATAACAAAAGGTGGGATTCCACAGTTGATATCAATGTATGATTTATTTATTTGGGGACAATACTATTTTAAATCATTTGGAAGAACCATAGGTACACATTAAAATAAATGAAAACTCTAAGGACCAATCCTTAAACATTATATAATATTGAATTTAATGAATAATTCACATTGATGATTTTTTCAGGTTTTTAGTGTTAGATAATTAAGCCATAAATATTACATATCAACTTGAATAATACAATTATACACTACTACTCGGTATCCATTTTTTCATAAAAAAAACGTGTCTAGTTCTATGTTTTAGACAACAGGACTATTCATTGATCTCATTCATGACCCTTATTTATCTTAAATTCATGTGGAAAACATTTCCAAAACATGGTTTGAGCATAAAAAACTCAGTAAGGGATAAAAAATAAGGAATGAAAATATTAACCCATTAATATACACAAAACAATGAAACCATACATTTCAATCATACATACCTTATGAAATCATAAGATATATGAATAACACACTGAAATCATAAATCATAGAAGGTAATATATGGAATACATAAAATACATACATTGCAGATATCACAACAACATAGGGGGTCAAATTTATAATACCCATCATAGTATATTCCCTAAATCTCTTAGGAAAAACCTTAATGATTACCTCCATCACGTTACCCCATGCATTGGAGAGCTATCTCATGCTCACCCACCATAGGTTTATCACGAAACGACCCTTATATGTAAATAATTCCCAAGAACCATAACATATTCATAACACTTAAAACAAACCTAAAGGAAATATAATATTTCCACATTGTAATCACAATATATCATTTCAACACACAGACATAATCAATGCTTTATCAATCCATTTTCAAAACCTTATAAAACATTTACTAAAGCGATTTTTTAATCCTAGTGTCCCATACAACTTTGAAACTATTAAATAAATTATCATTTGAAAACATTAATGTCTGTAAAATAAATCCATAAAAACATTTTTAAAACACGAACATTAATGATAAATATTTAGAAGAATAAATTATTAAAACAATATTTTAGTTAAGGAGTTCTTAACCAAATGAGAGATGCTTGAATACAAATAATTGTAGAATACAATTTCATCAATTTATTATAATATCATGTGAATATATGTATTAATGATATAATTTTCCAAAGGACAATATATACACCATATAAAAGTGAATTGGTGCATAACAACAATTACGTCTCAAGGGAATGTAAATTGAGAGGAAATCCATAATAAATACGGTATCCTTAGATTTAGGATAAATCAATTACATAATTATGTGTGAAAAATAAGAATACACCCAATATAATTGGATATTATGTTTAAAATTATCTTTGGATATTCACACATATTCATAGTACAAAATAATCAAGAAGAATAAGTTTAACCCCATGAATTGAAATTGGGTTAATAAGATCTGTTATAGAAAGTTGACAGCCTAATGATATCACTTTAAAATTAAAAAGATGGATTTATGAGAGGTAAAATGTTATATCATCACGAGGACCTAAAATTTATAGCAATAAGGATATAGAAGAACATATTCCAACATAAAAGGATGTAAATTAAAAAACATAACCAAAATAAGTCTTTCAAAAAGATGGGGGTGAAAAAGTTCCCTTTCTGATATGGTAACGTATCAAACATATACCCCATGAAAGAAGGTTAATTCAAGGAAGATTTAAATACCCACAAATTAATGTATATTTAATAAATAATATAGTCATGGTTAGTACATCCACTACGCTAAAAAAATAGTGGCAAATATAGCATGAATCTCACTGTAATAAAATTTGAGATGAAAACCCATTACCACGTTGTAATCAATCGAGTCGTATGACCATATGTTAATAACCGCCAAATAAAACATAGAATACAATGAATATAAAAATAAAAATGATAATATATATCAAATGTTAGTACACAATACAACACATGCAATAAATAAGTTGCGAACAATGGATATCTCACAGAATTAAAAGTGAGATAAAAAATCCCTTACCTTGTGTCTGACTTGACTTATTTTTTCCTTGTTATTCCTAAATAATAAAATTAAGTTAATTTATACTTGATAAAGTTACTTTTTATGTTTATTATTTCTTTTATATCACTTATTACTATGTTATAAACATTATGTAATCATTTAATTTAATAATTGTCGTTTTGTCGATATTTAGTACTTGAGTTAAAAATGAATTTCTTATATTTAAAAGTTGTCAATGTGGTCAAAATTACATTATCTCTAGAATTATATTAATTTTTTTTATATCATATATATCTTATGTATCCATTATATGTATTTATTTATAATAGTTCATAACATTTAGAGGTATGAAATGAAATGCACAGTTCTTGGAAATGGTAAGTCGTACGTACTAATGATGGCGAAATTCATTTCTATTTTGTATTTAATGGAATGAACACATAATTATACATAGGTATATTATAATTAAAGTATAATATAATATATAATTTCATTAAATCCATCATGTATTCATCCCATGTATGGCATGAAAGAGTGATATCACTTTGAGGGGGTGGTTGTCTTCACTTCCTCAAATTAAATTATCACGTTTACCCATAATAGAATCTATTAAGGTATTCTATAAATGAAAAATACAGAAGAATAAAGAAAACATAAACATAATATATATCATATATAAATAAATTTCCATCATAATGGCCACTATGAGAGGCAGTAGGATATAATTGAACTATCATAGTTTCTTGAGGCGTTAGTTTTCAGTCCACAAAAACAGTGTATTCATTACCCATTAAATGATGGTGTGTGTAGTTGTAGTTAAAATACATCTCATAAAAGAAACCTAGAATAATTATGATACTGTTTTGTTTCATAAAATAAAGCAATAGAAAGAGATTAGGGGGTTGGATATGTAAAATAAAACCAAAGGACTTAAGAGAAGATGTTACCATTAAATTGAGTATCTCCCTTTGTTTTGAACTAAAAGGATTACTTGATGTCCCTTATGCCTAAGTTAAGGATTCTAGGATTAAGAGAGGGATATTTAGAGATTATTTGGTTAGGGGTTGGATGATCCATGGGGCTTGAGAGGTGTGAGGATTGGGTTAGAAGTGAGGGATTTTTATAAGGGGGGGGGAGGGATTCTTTAGGAAAGAGTGAAACCGTTATTTTATTATATATTCTTCTCCAGTTTCAAAAGATCCAAAACATATTGAAGTCGAATATAATATTACTCATTATCTAAATAAAATCATTCAAAAATAATTGGAGATGTTTGGGCATTATTTTAATCTTTATAATATTTTTTATTTAAATGCATCATTAATGAGGTAAACATTGCATCATTATTGTGTCATAAATAATTTAATTTATAAGATGTATAAAAATTATAAAAAATTTATATGATGTAGAAAATATTTTTATATTTCCAAAGAATATTTATATTATAAATGATAACTTATATAACCTTATGCAAAAATTAATCTACAAAAAGTTATTTGTTTATGTCATTTCTGTATTTACTTTAAGTTAATTAATATAAACTGTCATTATCACTATTAAGTGTCTCCATGGGGTCCCATAATCGACACAATGATTCCCATGGTCGGACATGACTCATAAAATAAGGCTAAGACATGTGTAATGGGAATTGTGTATTATTATGAAATTTGTTTCCTTGGATTTCCCTATTTACCTTTAACCGTGGTAATAAAAGTCAAAAGTTACTATTCACTAATAATTATTTTCATCTTATTGAAGAAAATTTTACTTTTTAATAACTACCATGTATGTTGGATTTTTAAAATTCAATTCATCGAAGTAGAAAAAGTTTACTTAAATGAAAAAGTCAGTTTTTAACTACTACTTAGTGGTTTCAATATTCATCAAAAATTGATGTTTTTAAGAAAACTACAAAAAATTCAGCCTGAGATATATTTCATATTCTAAATTAAAAAATTATGTCTATTTTGAAAAATTCAAAATATAGAAGTTGGATTAATTAATTTAAAATTAATTTCCATTTTCAAAACAAAAAGTTTGTTTTTTACGAAATATTAACTATCAAAAGATTGACTCTTGTTAATACCCAATTTCATAGTGAAATAAATTCCAGTAACAAACATTGGATTAAAATTAAAAAATATAATCTATTTTAACTTTAAATAGAATTAAAAATATAATATATCCAAGATTAAAGGGCAGTTTTGAATTAAAATACATTATTTTCCACTATTCATCAAAACATGAATTTTATCAGAAAAATACCAAAATTTTATACAAAGTTAATTTTGATTTCCGGATTCTAAAGAGGAAGTTATTTTTGTAAAAAATAAAATATAAAAGTGACCAAAACTAGATTTAAATGTGGTCACCATTAAAAGGCAGTAAATCCACCATGTAAAATAAATTATATTTATTGACATTTTAAGCCTCTAACTTTTATTAGGTAAATGTAAAAACATGTATATTAATATTGTAGTTAGTTATGTCCATTCTTGATAATACAATGTTTAGGAGTTAACTACTATTTAAAATAATAATAATATTAAATTATTTTTTAGTACAACTCAACATTTTTTGCAACGTAAGATTTTAAAGAAACATGTTTTTGTGTATCGCGTATGCCATCAAACATAGAATCACCTTCAAATTAAAATTAACAATTAATTTAAAAATATTAATATATATGAAATTTTCATATTATTTTTTTACCTGGGATGGTACAACCTTCCCCCCTTTTGGGAATTGCATCCTCACAATTTTAAAAATGGGTTCACAAACATCATTGAAAATCCCACATAAGAAAAAAGAGTCAATAAATCTATCACATTAAAATAAAGGAATAGAAGTAAAAAGGTCACCCAAGACCAAAGATAATGAGATTCCAGAAAAACATGGATATGGAGGAGGAAAACCCCATCATGTTCTGATGGAGAGTGATAGAAAAAATGATTTGTAGAAAGTTATACACAAGAAAATCACGAACTTGTGATGGGTTAAATGGTATTTGAATCCCGAGTAGGAAAAGTTAATAGACAAAGTCATTGTTTTAAGTTACATTTCATAAATTTGAGAGTATATTTTTTATCATAATAATAAACATAAGGAAACTTTCTTACTTTTCATATATACTTTCCTCATTTAATAAATTCCTACAACATACTAATTTTTTCTTCAAACGATGTGTATTCAGGATGACTTGTTCACACTGAAAGCACTACAAACATCTTCTAGAGAATAAAATAATAGAAAAAATATGAACCATATTTTTTCCATGTCTTTAGAAATTATCGAAAACCAAAATGGTTAGTATAAGATCAGATAATCCAAAAAAGGATTTTCTTTTATAAAATGAAAAACTACTCTTAATCTCCTAATTTTTTCAAAAAATACCCAAAATTCAACAAAAACCATTCAATAAACAATTTTCCATAAAATTATTCAATGTAATAAAAAACAAATATTGAAACCTAATTCTTAGAAGGATTTAATAACATAGACTTCCAAGATAAATCATAACATTTATCTGCAAATAACATCAGTTACACTTAAAGTCTCATATTGAAAAGTAAATAAAATAATCACATATTCTCAATGATAGGTTAATCATTTACATGGATAACTCAAAATAAACTTATTATTTATTCATAAAATAATCTAACTAAAAATAATAAGTCATAGTAATCACAGAATTCATGTAGTCCAGTGGTACGTGATAAATCCCAGTCGCACATTGGTTGTGGGTTTTATTCCGGCACCTTTGTCCGATGCAACAGGTTGCCACACGGTCTGCGTGTCGTCCTTTTTCAAAAACTACATAATTTTATAACATTCCCAGAAAGAGATAAATTAATCAAAAATAATCATAACATATTTTTCATCAAAGGTTATGTAATAACAATAATTTTGCATTCCAAAATGTATTAACTTGTAATTGCCTCAAATTCAAGGATCGTATAAACCCAAATGGATCTTTATAACTATATCCCGAAAAGAAAAGATAATTAATCCTTGAATATAATTTTTATATATCAATCATCAGGGTTACACATACTATAAGAAGTCCACTAATGTAATCCCTTCATTAAAAGATCTTTAATACTTTTAAGCATTTCACCATCCTAAAATCTACCATAACACTTGAATCTCTTATTTGTTAATTTCTTACTCATTAAAAGTTCATCATGATCCATAAAACATTACTTTACAGCTATTTCAAAAATAACTCTTTCCTACATAAAAAATCATGACTCATAACCTAAGATTAAATAATGGCTTAACATCAGTTAAGAAATAATCAATACATTTCTTTGGTCATTTTAAGTTTCCTCATCCTCAATTGGAATGGAATTAGTTAATGGTAGGCATATATTTGTAAGATCCTTGGGATCCCATTCTCAAAATATCTTCATATGATATCTGTTTGTATAATGAACTTGCACACCCCATTTAAAACATTAAATTGATCCCTAAGAAATAACTTCTTTCACTTTCCTAGAGTCAACTGGATGCTTCCTTTTTCTATGATAGGTATTACTTTATGAACATCACATCCACATCTATAAAATATTCGCTTCCCTTGGAATCATTTTCCTATGTGTTTCTTTTCACATCCTTGACACTTAGTCTTTTTAATATACATACCATTATGATTATTACCTGAATATCCATTGGCATTTTTTATCGCATATACAATGCCTTAAAAAAATCAACAAGGTTCAGGTGGTCAATCATGAATCGAGATAGTTAGTCGAGAATATACACAAGAGTTCTCATTATAGATCACATTTCATTTAGTTTTTCATTCATAAAATCATCAAATATTTCATCACAACCACTATTACATTGGTGCCTCCTAGATCCACCCATTTACTAAAACCAAAAAGGAATGAGTGATTATATCCATAAATTCGTAATATAATATCTTCAATAGAGGGTAAATACTAAGATATAATTATTCATGTTATATTAAACTCATTCACATTATCTAAAATAACTACGACTCTTTCTAAAATCCTCATCATTATGGTTATGTCACTTATTCTTAAGGAACACCCTAAACATTAATGTTATCTAATCCAATATCTGATACCATCTATAAGGACCCAGACTTAAACATTACATAATCTTGAATTAAATATATAATTTACATTGAGTATATTTTCAGGTTTAGTGTATTAGAGAGTTAGGCCATGAATATTACTTATAAACTTGAAAATTACAATTAGACACTATTACATAGTACCCATTTTTTCATAAAAGAAAAAAATAAACATGTCCAGTTCCACATTTTAGACAGCATGACATTTCTTTGATCTCATCCTTGACCCTTATTCATCTTTAATTCATGCCATAAACATATAAAAGATGGGATGATAATAAAAGTCTCAATAGGTGTTATGAAATAAAGAATGAAAATATTATCCCATCAATAAACACAAAACAATGAAACCATTCTTTTCAACCATAACATATCTTATGAAATAATAATATTTATTAATAACACAAAAAAATCATAAATCATAATGTTAAATTATTCCATATATAAAATACATACATTGTAGATATCAAACCTATGTAGGGGGTCACATTTGTATGACCCATCAAAAAATATTACCTAAATCTATTAGAAGAAACATCTATGTTTACCTCAATCTTGTTACCCAATGCATTAGAGAGATATATCGGGGTCACTTGCCCTAGGTTTATAATGGAACCACCCATATAAGAAAATAATACCCACAAACCATAACATATTCATAAAACATAAAAATAAATATAAAAGAAATATAAAAATTCCACATTACCATCACATCACATAATCTCGCGATATAGATATAATCAATGATTTATCAAACCATTTTCAAAACCAATTAAAATATTTATTAATGTTATTTTTGAATCCAAGTGTCCCAAACCACTTTTAAAATTTTAAATAAATTATCATTTGAAAACATTAAAATCCATATAAATAATTCCTTAAAACCATTTTTAAAACATGGACATTAATGATAAATATTTAGAAAAATAAATATTTAAAACAATATTTTATTTAAGGAGTTCTTAACCAAATGAGAAACTATTAAATAACAATAATTGAGGAATAACAATTCATCAATACATTATAATATAATGAGAATAAAAATATTCATGATAGAATATGCCAAAATAACATATATATACCATATAAAAGAGAATTGGTGAATAACAACAATGAAGTCTCATGGGAATGAAAATTGAGAAGAAATACCTAATAAAGACAGTATGCTCAGATTAAGAAAAAATAAATAACGATATTATGTGTGAAAAATAATAATACACCCAATATAAGTGGATATGAAGTGTAAAATAATGAGAGGAAATTAACACATATTCATAGTACGACATAATAAAGAAGTATAGGTTTAACCCAAAGAATTGAAATTGAATTAAGTAGTTCTCTTATTGAAATTTGACAGCCTAACTACATCATTATAAAATTCATAAAATCAATTAATGAGAGAGAAAAAGATATCACATCACATGGTAATGCAATTTATAGTATTAATGATATATAAGAACATATCCCAACATAAAAATATGCAAATTAAAATACATAACAAAAAAATATTTTAAAAAGTGGAGGGTGAAAAGGTTCCCTTCCCGATTTGGTAACTTACAAAATATACACCCCGTGAATGAAGGATAATTAAATGAAGATATAAATACCTGTAAATAAATTTATATTACATAAAAAATACAACCGGGGTCATTACATCCACCACACAAAACGAAATAGTGTAAAATATAGAAAGAATATCACGGGAATAAAAAGTGAGATGAAAACACCTTACCACACTGTAATCAATTGAGTTGTATGAAAAAATGTTCATAACCACAAAATTAATCATATAATTCCATGAATATAAATATAATCATGATAATATATATCAAATGGTAGTTCACAATACAACACATGCAATAAATATGTGGCAAACAGTGGAAATCTCGCAGAATTAAATGTGAGATACGAAATCCCTTACCTCATGTACGACTTGACATTTTTTGTTCCATGTTGTTCCTGAATAATAAACACAGGTCATTTTATACATGATTAAAATCCTTTTCAGGTTTATTATTCCTTTTAATTCATTATTACCATGTTGTAAACATTATTTAATCATTTATGTTTATAACGGCCATATTTGTCGATATTTGGAACTTGAGTCAAAAATGAACTTCTTATATTAACATGTTGTCAATGTGGTCAAAAGTACATTGTATCTAGAATGATATTAATTAATTTTATTTCATATATATCTTATATATCCAGTATATTTATTTATTTATAACAACCCATAACATTTAGAGGTATGAAATAAAATGCATCGTTCATGGAGACGGTAAGCAGTACGTACACATGAACGCTACATTAATTTATATTTAGTATTTAATGAAATGAAAAAACAATGACATATAGGTATATTATAATTCATTTATAATATAATATATAATTTCTATAGCTCAATCCTTTATTCATCCCACGTATGGCATGAACAAGTCTAATCACCTTGAGGGGGTTGTAGTCTGCACTTCCTCAAATGAAATTATCACATTTACTCATAAAGAAAACCATAAAGGTATTATATAAATGAAAAATACATAAGTATAATGAAAAATAAACATAATATATATCATATATAAATTTAGTTCTATCATAATGTTTACCATGAGAGGTTGTAAGAGATAATTGAACAATCAATGTTTCATGAGGTGTTAGTTTTCTATCTAGAGAAACAATATGTTCTTTACCAATTAGATGGAGGTGTGTGTAAGTGTAGTTAGAATCCTTATCATAATAAAAACCTAATATATTGTGGATAATAGTGTTGGTATGAAATAAATTAATAAAAATTGTTTTGAGGTTGGATATGCAATATAAAATAAAAGGTCTTAAGAGAAGAGGTTACCTTTAAATTGGGTATCTCCATTTGGGTTGAACCAAAAGGATTACTTGAAGTGCCTTATGCCAAGGTTAAGGATTCTTGGAGGAAAATAGGTATATTGAGAGATTATTTAGTCATGGTTTGGAAGAGTCATGGGGTGTGAGTGGTGTGAGGAATGGGTTAGAATTTAAGGCTTTTTATAAGAGCGGGGAGGGGCTCTTTTAGAAAGTGTGAAACTATTATTTTATTATATAATGATTTTTGGTTTCTAAAGGTCCCAAAAATATTAAAGTCGAATATAAGATCACTAATGGTTGAAATAAAATCATCCAATAATATTTGTACAGGTTTTAGAAATTATTTTAATATTTATAATCTTATTTATTTAAATCATTTATCAATGAGGTAAACACTGCATCACTTTTGTGTCATAAATAATTTAATTAATTTGTTGACTAAAAATTATATATAAATTAAAATGATATATGAAATCATTGTATATTTCCAAATTATATTTATAGTCGAAAATTTAACTAATATAGATCTCTGGGAAAATTAATTTACTAAATGATATTTGTTTTTGACATTTTTTTTCTTTACTTTAAGTAAATTAAAATAAAGTGTCATTATTACTCTTAAGTGGCACCATGGGGTCCGTAATTTGACACAAATAATCCCATGGTCGGCCATGACTCATCCAATAAAGAGAGGACATGTGTTAAGATAGTTTTGTATTATTATGATATTCTTTTTTACTTTGATTTACCATATTTACCATTAACCAGGGTAAATAAAAGTCAAAAGTTACAATTCAAAGAAAATTATTTTCATATTATTGAACCAAATTTTACATACTAATATCAACCATGCATGTAAGGTTTTTTAAATTCAATTCCCAAAAGTTATAAAATTTCATTTAAATGAAAATTCGAGTTTTTACTAGTACTTCGTTGTTTCACTATTTATTGAAAATTGATGTTTTTCAGAAAACTACCAAAAATTTAGCCTAAGATATATTTGATATTTTGAATTCAAAAATGATGTATATTTTTCCAAATTAAAAACATAGAAGTTGGATGAATTAATTTAAAATTAATTCCCATTGTCACAACAAAAAGCGTGATTTTTAAGAAATATTAACTATCCAAAGATTGATACTTGTTAATGCCCAATTTCAAAGTGAAATTAAATCCAATGATCAAAATTGGATTTAAAGATAAAAATATAATATAATTAAAATTTAAAATCAATTAAAAAGATAATCAAACCAGATTAATAAATTATATTAAAATGCAATTTTGAATTAAAATACATTATTTTCAACTATTCATAAAAAAGTTAATTTTATTAGAAAAATAACAAAATTTTACACAAAGTAAATATTGATGTCCCGATTATAAAGAAAATTTTTATTTTATAAAAAAGAACATTTAAATGTGATCCAAAATAGATTAAACATAGGGTTTTTCATTAAAATGTGGTAAATCAACCCTTTAATGTAAATTAGATTCAATCAAATTTTAAGCCACAAAAATTTATTGTGTAAATGTAAAACATGTATATTGTTATTGTATTTAGTTCTATAAATTACCTATCATACAATTTCTAGGTGTTATCTAAAATTTAAAATAATAATAATAATATATTATTTTTTAGTAGAACTAAACATTGTGTGCAACATAAGATTTCAAAGAAACATGTTGTTGTGTATCAGGTATGCCAGCAAACATAGCATCCCCTTTAAAGTCAAATTAATAATTAATTTGAAAATATTAATAAATATAAAAATTTCATATTCTTTATTTACCTAGGATGTTACATCCTTCCCCCATTTTGGAATTGCATCCTCACAATTTTAAAATTGCTCTCAGAAACATCATTGAATGTCCCACATTGAAAAAAGAGTTAATAAATCGATCACATTAAAATAATGTAAGATAATTAAAAAGGTAAACCAATAAAAAAGATACTAAAATTCAATGTAATTGAAACCATCATGTTCTGATGGTGGGTGATATAAAACATGATTAGAAGAATGTTAAACAGAAGAAAATCATGAACTTTAGATGGGTTAAACGGTATTTGATTCCCTAGTAGTAAAAGATAACAGACAACGTTTCTGTTTGAAGTTACTTATCATAAAGTTGGGAATTTATTTATGAGCTCAAATAATGACATAAGGAAATATACATACTTGACATATATACTTTCATCATTTACTAAATTCCTATCATATACTCATTTTTTATTCAAACAATGTGTATTCTAGATGACTTGTTCACATTGAAAGTGCTATAATAAACATCTAAAGAATCAAATAATCCAAAAAACATTAACTATATTCTTCCCATTAAGTTAGACATTAAACGAAACCAAAATGGTTTGTATCAGATTAGATAATCCCTAAAAGGATAATATTCTATAAAAATAAAAAATACTCTTAATCTCCAATATTTTTCAATCAATTCCCAACATTGAAAAAAATCCATTCAATATACAACTGTCCATAAAATTCCTCAAAGTAATCAAAAAAATATATTGAAACCCAAATTTCATATTGATTTATTTACATAGTCTTCCAAGACAAATATTAACATTTATCACCAAATAACATCAGTTACTCTTAAAGTCTCATCTTGAAAATTAATTAAACTAATATCATATTATTCATGATAGGTTAATAATATCCATATAGAACCTAAAATAAACGTATTCTTTATTCATAAAATCATCTAACTAAAAATAATTATTCATAATAATAAGGTACTTCACATTGTACAGTGTTAGGTGATAAATCACAATCACACTTTTGATGTGGGTTTGATTCCTGAAGCTTTGTCCGATGCGACGGGTTGCCATGCATTCTGTGTGTTGTCCTTTTTCAAAAACTATATAATTTTATAACATACTAAAAAATAAATTAATTAATCAAAAGATAATAATATCATATTTTAACCACAAATGTTACCTAATAACTTTAATTTTTCATCCCAAAATGTATTGACATGTAGTTGCCTCAAATTCAGTGGTCATATAAACCCTAATTGTTCTTTATAACTATACCCACAAAAGAATAGATAATAATTTCCTGAGAAAAATTTCATATATCAAACTTCAGGGTAACACATATTATAAAATTTATTATAATGTAATCCCATCAATAGATGATCCTTAACACTTTTAAGAATGTCACTATCCAAAAATCTACCATAACACTTGAATCCCTTATATGTTGACTTCTTACTCCTTCAGCATTCTTCATGTTACATTAACCATTCCTTTCCAACATATTCCGAAATACATATTTCTTACCGACAAAATCATAATTCATATCTGAATATTCTATAATGTCTATACACAATTAAGAAATAATACATACCTTTCATTGGTCATTGTCAGTTTCCTCATCTTCAATTGGAATGACATTAGGTATTGGTATACATATATTTATATGATCATGGTGGTCCCATTCCCAATCCTTCTTCATAGGACATCTTCTTATATAATTACTATTCACACAACATTTAAAAAAAATCAATTGATCCTTATTAAAGAATATATTTCCTTTTTCTAGTGTTAACTGGATGCTTCTTTTTTCCATGATGGGTTCTTTATTTATTACCTCCACTTCCTCATCTATAGAATCTTACCATCCCTTTGGAACATTTTCCTATGTGTTTCTTTCCACATCATCAAGACATAGTGAAACATCCTAGGTAAATAATGAATAATACATATTTCATAATTATTAATATTTCTGAATTAAATATTAATATTACTTTAAATAGGTTTCTATGTTCGATAGCGTACCCCATACGTAACAACGGGTTTCATTGAAATCTTACATTGCACACTAATAATATAATATTATTATTTTATATTGTAGTTAACTCCTAGCCATTGTATTGGACAGAATGAACAAAACTAACTACAATATGATTATACATGTATTTTTAACTATATTTACATTTATTCAATAAAAAGTTAGGGGCTTAAAATATGAACGGATCTAATTTTAAGCATAATTTACATTAAAAGGTGGATTTATCATCTTTTAATGGGGAGCCCTATTTAAATCTAGTATTTTTCACATTAATACATTCTATTTGACCAAATAAAATCCTTCTTAAGAATGTGGATATCAAAATTTACTTTGTGAAAATTATCGGAATTTTTCCGATAAATTTCATTTTTTTAATGAATAGTGAAAAATATTGTATTTTAATTTAAAACTGTGTTTTAATATAATTTATTTATATGGTTAGAATATATTTATAATTGGTTTTAAATTTTAATTAGAATATATTTTTACCATTTAATCCAATTTTGGTCATTAGAGTTAATTTCACTTTAAAATTGGTCATAAACAATTGTAAATCTTTTGATAGTAATTGATTCATAAAAAACGCTATTAGTTTTAAGAATGAGAATTAATTTTAAATTAATTAATGCAAATTTAATGTTCTTAATTTGAAACAATAGGCATCATTTTTTAATTCGGAATATCAAATAAATCATAGGCTGAATTTTTCGTATTTTTTCTAGAAAACATCATTTTTTGATGAATAGTGAAACCACTTAGTAGTAGTTAAAAAAACTGACTTTTTCATTTAAATGAAATTTTACCACTTCTGTGAATTGAATTTCCAAAATTCGACATACATGGTTTTATTAGTAAGCAATATGTTGTTCAATAAGATGAAAATATTTTTTGGTGAATAGTAGCTTTTGATTTTTATTTACTACTGTTAAAGGTAAATTAGGTAATTCAATGTAAAATGAATATTATAATAATTCAAAATTACATTAACACTTGTCCTAATATTATTAGATGAGTAATGGTTGTATATGGTAATCATTGGGTCGATTTTGAGACCCCATGGATCCACATATGAATGATAATGCCACTTTAGATTAAATAATTTAAAGTAATGACAAAAATGATATAAAAAATATTTCAGTGTAAATTAATTTTTACATGGTGTTAAATAAGTTATATTTTCATATATAAATATTAATTGGAAATATATAAATATTTCTTCTATCATGGTATTTCTTTATAATTTTTAGACATCAAATAAAATAAATTATTTATGACACAATAATGATGCAATGTTTACCTAATTAATAAATAATTTAATTAAATAAGATTATAAATATTAAATAACATCAAAAACCTATATAATTATTATTGGATGATTTTATTTCAACCATAAGTCATCCTATCTTAGACTCTAATTATTTTTGGACCTTTAGAAACCTAATATCATTATATAATAAAATAATAGTTTCACACTTTCCTAAAGATCCCTTCCTCCCCGTTATAAAAGGAGTCCAGTTATAACAAATAACACACACCTCCAAAGAATTTTGGATTATCAAAACTCTTCCAAATTAAGCTTCCTACACACCTCTCCTCTACCTAGAAGCCATCCTATAGTCCGAAGGCGCTTCAAAAATTCCTTTTGGTTCAAACCAAATGATGTTACACAAATTAAAGGGAACAATATCTCTTAAATTCTCTTGTTTTATTTTTCATTATTTTACTTCTCCAACATGTAAACTCTTTTTATTCCATTAATTTATAACAAGAAAAGTATCCTCAATATACTATTATGTTTTTATTATAAGGATTCTATCTACACTTACACACACCTCCATCTAATGGGTGAATAACATACTATATCTCTGGATGGAAAACTAACGCCTCACGAGATGATGATTGTTCGATTATCTACTACCACCTCTCATGGTGGCTATTAAGATGACACTATATTTATATATGATATATATTATGTTTATGTTTACTTTATGGATGTTTATTTTTCTTTTATAGCATACCTTTATTGTTTCCATTATGGGTAAACACGATAATTTAATTTGAGGAAGTGTGTACTACCACCCCTAAAAAGTGATATGACTCGTTAATGTTAGATGTGGGATGTATAAAGAATGGAGTTAATGATATTATATTTGATATTATACTGTAATTATAATACAAATATGTATAATTATGTTTTAATTCAATTAAAATAATAAATAGAAATGAAACTAGCGTTCATGCGTACATACGGCTTAATGTCTCCATGAACAGTGCATTTCATTTCTTATCTCGAAATGTTATGTACTATTATAAATATATCTATATACTAGATATATATTATATATGTGATATCTAAATCATTATTATCATTTTCTATATAATAAACATGTGACCATGTGAACAACTTGTAACTATATGGTGTTCATTTGTGACTACTACCAGATATCGACAAAACAAAAATTATTAACTTGAATGATTACATAATGTTTATATCATTGTAATAAGTGATATAAAATAAACAATAAACTCGAAAATGGTTCTTAAGAAAGTATAAATTATCCTTAGTTTATTAATCATGGTATTATAGAATGATCGATTAATGTCGGATACGAGGTAAGAGATTTCTTATCTCACTTTTAATTCCATCAGATTTCCATTTTTCAGTACTAATTTATTCCATGTGGTGTATTGTGTATTACCATTTGATATATATTATCATTATAATTTTTATAATCATGGTGTTTTGTGATTCATTTAGTAGTTATTATATTTTGGTCATATGACTCGATAGATTATGATGTGGTAAAGTTTTTTCATATCACTTTTTATTCCCGTGAGATTCGGGCTATATTGCCACTGTTTTCCATTTGTGTGGTTTCTGTACATCCCATGATTGTGATATTTTTGTAATATAATTTTATTTATGGGTGTTTACATCTTACTTCTTTCATGGGGTGTATGTTTCCTAAGTTACCAAATTAGTAAAGTGAACTTTTAACCCAATTTCCGTTCCTTGGGATAATCTTCTAATTCTTAATTATGGCATGCTATGAATATGTCCGGAATCATTGTTTATTTATTTATGTTGTAATTTCCACTCCTGTTTGTGTGGATATACTTTTTATACACGTAATCACTCTACTGATAAATTCTCATGTCAACAATATGAACTTGATAAGAGTAATTTTGTCATAATTTCCATTCATTGAGTTAAACATCCAAGTATATAGTTTTGTCTAAAAAAGAATATGTGTGAATGTTATCTGATTGATTTACACTGAATACCCAATAAAAATGAGTGTATTTATATTTTTCTCACATTATTATGTTATTGTTTTATCCTTTATCTAAGTATACTGGTTTTATAATGGATTTCATCTCAATTGACATTCTATTGAGAATTCATTTTTGGTATACCCCAATTCACTCTTATATGGTGTATATAATATCCTTTTTCATATTATATTAAGAATCCATTTATTTTCATGATATTACAAAGATCTTATTGAATTTCATTCCTCAATTATTTTTATTCTATAGTCTCTCATTTTATTAAAATCTCTTTCACTAAAATATCATTTAAAATAATGATTTATTGTTCTAAATTTTTATCATTATTTTCAATGTTTTAATAATGGTTTTTATGATTTATTAATATGGTCATTAATGTTTTCAAATGATAATTCATTTTAAAGCTTTAAATTGTTATAGGACACTCTGATTCAAAAATCTATTCATTAAATGTTTTAAATTGTTTTGAAAATGGTTTGATAAAGCATTAATTATGTGTATATCTTGAAATGATATAATGTGATCGCAATGTGGAAATGTTATCTTTAATTTAAACTTTTTATATATGTTATGGATATGGTATGGTTAATGGGAATTGTTTATATATGTGGGTGGTTCCGTGATAAACCTAGGGCGTGTTCGCCCGAGATAGCTCTTCAATGCATTGCGTAACATGACAGAGGTAAACGTGAATGTTTCTCCTAAAATATTTAGGGAATATACTGTGATGGGTATTGAAAATGTGACTCTCTATGTTTCTTTGATAGCTACAATGTAATTACGTTATTAATTTCAAAAGTTACCTTTACGATTTATGATTTCTCTGTGTTATTCATAAATCAAATTATTTCATAAGGTATGTTATGATTGAAAAGTATTTGTTTCATTGCTTTGTATTTATTGATGGTTCAATGTTTCCTTTCCATATTTAATAACCCTTACTGAGGTTTTTATCCTCATACCATGTTTTTGAACTATTTACCATATGTCTAAATGATTAATAAGGTCAATGATGAGATCAAGGAAAAATCATGCTGTCTAAAACATGGAACTAGACATGTTTCTTTTTAAGAGTTTTTATTTTATGAATAAAATGGATACTGAGTAGTAGTGTCTACATGTAATATTCATGTTGTTATATAATAGTTATGACCAAATTCTCTAAAACTCTAAACCTGAAAATATCCTCAATGAGGATTATTCATTTAAATCAATATTATTTAATGTTTAAGACTAAGTCCTTATAGTTGGTACTAGAGGCCAGTTTAGAAAAATTTAGGGATTATGTGTTTTCGTTAAACACATGGTTAGTCCCTATGTCTATTATTTCAGTTAAATCCTTGTTTTGTTACTTTTTAATATCTAGGAATTTTAGTTACAAATGGAAGGAGGAGGATCTGAAATGACATTCCTATCTCTTCCCGATGACATGCTTTAAATAATTATTGAAAAGTCATGTTCGGATGATTGTGATACTTTTTATAGAATACAACTCACTTGGAAGTAGTTGTTCGAGATATCAACCACCTCCACTATACCTTGTTATAATCGTGGATCATGGATTTATTTAGACAAATCCTATTTTCACAATATTCTCATATTTTCATGAAAGGTAAATATTTTCAAGTAATTTTCAAATATTTTACATTATCACACGATTTTGAAGCATATTATGATTTTAAAAATAGTACTAAATAAGGATACCCTTGTGAAACCTATTTATATTTGATTTTACAATATAGTCTCTCAGCACATACCTATGGTATTTTAAAAGGACCATTAATTGAAAGTTTAAACTCAAATTTGGTCAGACTATTTTAAAGAAATAATGTTTTATCAGGTGTTTTGAAATTATATGTCATACATGATTATTTTCCAAAACTATTTTTTTGAGAACAGCTATATGACCCATGTTTAACAAGGTTTATTTGGATGGATGATGAAAATTATTTTGAAGGATATCTAAATCATTATTGCAATGCATGGACCTTCTACCTATGTGAACAAGATGACACTGAAACCAAATGGACACCATGATCATGGTATGATATTATTCATTTTGGGGATAATTTTATTTTATCATATTGTGGTTAAATAAGACTTCAAGAATTAATATGTTGATATCATAATGAATTTTGATGAAAATGAGATATATAAGGAAACTATTGTGTTTAAAACATGTTAGGGTTATTTTTGAGTTTTATAAAATGGACAAACCCTAGGATGGGTGACAACCCATCGCATCCGGAAAGGTTGGAGGAATATAACTGTAAACTGAAGGTCGACAAGGGCGCATCGCTTACCACAATCCTACTTAATGTCCATGGTTAGTATGAATTATAATTATAGTAAAAAAAATTTATGGAAAAATAATAAGTTCAATTGTTCAACATAAATTTTATCAAATGGGTAAACTTAGTATAGAAAAATTATTAGGTGATTAAGTGAAAAAGGTTTTTGTGGAAGACTTTATCTCATTTGAGGAAGCACTATATGCATAAGGATGATATAATACTATGGGATTTCAATTGTGGAATAATGGTTGAAATTTTAGTTTTGAAAAATCTATGCTTTTATTATGGGCATATGATTATTTGGTTTATTTATGAAACATATTAACCTATCATGGAGAATATGTGTTTGGGTTAATTACTTTTCAATATGAGATTTTATGAGTAACTAATGTTATTTGGAGATAAATGATAAGATTTATCTTGGAAGACTGTGTAATTAAATCCATATGAAATTTGGGTTTCAATATTAGTTTGGATTAATTTGGAGGTATTTTATGGACAATTTTTTATTGAATGATCTTGGTTGATATTTTGGTATTGTTTTACAAATTTTTGAGATTAATAGTAGTTTTTATTTTTGTAACATATTATCATTTTTTTGGTATTATCTGATCTCTCACTAACCATTTTGGTTTTAGTTGATGTCTAAAGACAATGGATGTATATACTTCTTATTTTATTGATTATGTGATTCTCAAAAAATGATTATTATGCTTTTTATGTGACCAAGTCTTTTTTAATGCCCTTTGTTTGGAGAAAATATTAGTTTTTGGTACAAACTTATTAAAGGATGAAACTATACTTCAAGGTAAGTATATTTCCTTGTCTTCTAATTATATTTAGTAAATTAATTCCTCTAAATTCTGAATAGGAATGTAAAATAGAAAATGTTTTTGGTTTACATTTTCTACAAGTATTCAAATACCGATTTACACATTATATGTTTGTGATTTTCAGGTGGTTAAATTTCTCCTAATCATGTTTTATATCACTCTCCATCAGAACATGACCGTTTGTTCTCTGTTACATATCCATGTTTTCCTAAATGGAATCCTAGTATGGGTTTTCTCGGGTGAACATTGTATTTTTCTTTCTTTATTTTAAAGTGAATGTTTTACTAACTCTTTTCTGATGTGGGGCTTTTAATGAAGTTTCCAAACCCAGTTTTAAAATTGCAGGGATGCAATTTCCAAAAGGGGAGAATGATGTAACTTCCCAGGAAAATAATTAATAATAAATATTTCATATTTATTAATATTTGTGAATTAAATATTAATTTTACTTTAAATTGGTTACTATGATTGATATCGTACCCCGCACACAACAACGGGTTTCTTTGAAATATTATATTGCACACTAATAATACAATTTTATTATTTTAAATTCTAGTTAACTCCTAGTGGTTGTATTGGTGGGAATGAAAAAAAATAACTAAAATTTGATTATATATGTTTGTTAACTGTATTTACATTAATCCAATAAAAATTCAGGGGCTTAAAATATGAATGAATATAATTTTAAGCACAATTTAAATTAAAAGGTAGATTTATCAACTTATAATGGAGAACCACCATTAAATAAAGTTTTGTTCACTTTAATACATTAAATTTTACCTAATAAAGTCCTTATTGATAATTGGGACATCAAAAATTACTTTTTGTAAATTTTTGAAATTTTTCCGATAAAGTTCATTTTTAGTGAATAGTGAAAAATATTGTATTTTAATTCTAAACTGTGTTTTAATCTAATTTATTTATATGGTTATATTATCATTTTAATTTGTTTTAATGAGTAATTAAAATATATTTTTACGATTTAATCCAATTTTGGTCATTGGAATTAATTTCACATTGAAATTAGACATACACACGTGTCAATCTTTTGGTAGTTATTGTTTCATAAAAACACGCTATTTGTTTTAACAAGAAGAATTAATTTTAAATTAATTAATTCCAGTTTAATTTTTTGAATTTGAAAAAATAGGCATCATTTTTGAATTTTGAGAATCAAATATAGCTTAGTCTGAATTTTTGGTATTTTTCTGAAAACGTTATTTTTTGATGAATTGTAAACCACTTAGTAGTAGTTAAAAAACTAAATTTTTCATTTAAATGACATTTTACCACTTCTGTGAATTGAATTATGAAAATATGACATACATGGTTGTTATTAGTAAGTAAAGTGTGGTTCGATAAGATGAAAATAAATTTTATAATAGTAACTTTTGACATTTATTTACTGCAGTTAAAGGTAAATAAGGTAACCAAAGGTAAAAAGAATATTATAATAATTAAAAATTACATAAAAACATTTCATAACATTATTGTATGAGTAATGGGAAACCATTGGTATCATTGGGTCATCTTTGGGACCCCATGTAGCCACTTGTGAAAGATAATAACAATTTAGATTAATTAATTTAATGTAAAGAAAAACATGACATAAACAAATATCTATTTGTAAATTAATTTTTACATGGTGTTATATAAGTTATTTTTTTGACTATAAATATTAATTGGAAATAAAAAAAATATTTCCTACATCATGATATTTTGTTTATAATTTCTATACATCGAATAAATTAAATTATTTATGACACATTAATTATATAGTGTTTACCTCATTAATAAATCATTTAATTATATAAGATTATAAATATAAACATAAAATCCAAATCTTGTTCAATTTTTATTGGCTGATTTTTTTTCAACCATGAGTCATCTTATATTTGACTCCAATTATTTTTGGACCTTTAAAATCTGAATATCATTATATAATAAAATACCATTTTCACACTTTCCTAAAGAGCCCCTCCTCCCCATTCTAAAAGGAGACCATTTCTAACGAATTCCACACACCTCCCTATCCTGTTTTCTCATCCAAAATCTTCCCAATTAAGCTCCCTAATTCCCTATCCTCCACCTAGAATACTTACCTTAGGCAGAAGGCACTTCAATAATTCTTTTTTGTTCAAACCAAATGATGTTACCCAAAATAAATGATATAGTTTCTCTTAAAATATTTTGTTTTATTTTTCTTCATTTTACTTCTCTAACCCTAAACACTTTTTATTGATTTCTTTTATAACAACAACATTATCCTAAATATAATATGATGTTGTTATGAGAAGGATTCAAACTACACTTACACACACCTCCTTAACTAATGCCTCACGAGACGATTTTTTTTTGACTATCTCCTACCACCTCTCATGGTGGCCATTAAGATGAAAATAAATTTATATATGATTTATATTATGTTTATGTTTTCATGATGCTTCATTTTTTTTTATATCATACCTTTATGGTTTCTATTATGGGTAAACATAATAATTTCTTTAGAGGATGTGCGGACTACAGACCCCTCAAAGTTATATGACTCATTAATTCCATATGTGGGACGTATAAAGGATTGAGTTAATGATATTATATATGATATTATACTATAATTATAATATCCCTATGTATCATTAAGTTTTATTTCCATTAAAATACAAAATATAAATGAATGTAGCGTTCATTCGTATGTATGACTTACCATCTCCATGAACAGTTCATTTCATTTCATACCTCCAAATGTAATGTACTATTACAAATACATGTATATACTGGATATATATGATATATTGGATATATAAATCATGAATATAATTTTGGATATAATGATCTTTTGACCATGTGAACAATATGTTACTATATGGTGTTCATTTCTGACCCTATTACCAGATATCGACCAAATGAACATTACTAACTTGAATGAATACATAATGTTTATAACATGGTAATAACTGATAGAAAAGTAATAATATAATTGAAAAATATTCTTATGAAATTAGAAATTAACTTAAGTTTATTATTCAAGAGATTAAAGAACGATCGAGTCAAGTCGGACACGAGGTAAGGGATTTCTTATCTCACTTTTAATTCCTTGAGAATTGAATTGTTCGCCACTAATTTATTGCATGTTATGTATTTTGTACTGCCACAGGATATATATGATCATGACCATTTTTATATTCACTGTATTATGTGATTAATTTAATGGTTATTAACTTTTGGTCATATGACTTGATTGATTACGACGTGGTAAGGAGTTTTCATCTCACTTTTTATTCCTGTGAGATTCATGCTATATTGCCACTATTTTCCTTTTGTGTGGTGTATGTACTACCCATGATTATATTTTTTGTGTAATATAATATTATTTATGGGTTTTTAAATCCTCCTTCTTTAATGGGTTGTATGTTTCGTATGTTACCAAATCGGTAGAGGAAACTTTTTATCCCAATTTCCATTCCTTGGATTAGTCTTCTAATTCTTAATTTTGTCATGCTATGATTATGTGTAGAATAAGTTTTTATTTATTTATGTTGTAATTTCTACTCCCCTTTGCATAGATATACATTTGATACAAATAATCACTATATTTATAAATTCTCAAGTCATTGATATGAGATTGATAAGATAAATGTTAACTTAATTTCCATTCATTGAGTTAAACAACCAAGCCATTGGTTTTGTATTAAAAATAATATGTGTGAATTTTCTATGATTGATTTACACTGAATACCCAATAAAATTGAGTGAATATATATTTTTAACTCACTATTATGTAATTTATTTATCCTTAATATAAGGATGCAATTTTTCTAAGGGATTCATGTCAATTTACATTCCATTGAGACTTCATTGTTGTCATACACCAATTCACTCTTATATGGTGTGTATATTGTCCTTTGGCATATTATATTGAGAACCCCTTCATTCTCATGATATTATAATGTATTGATTCAATGTTATTCCTCTATTATTTATATTAAAGGGTCTCTCATTTTATTAAAAAATATTTAAATAAATTATCACTTTAAATAATGATTTATTCATCTAAATATTTATCATTAATGTCCATGTTTTAAAAATGGTTTTAGGATTTATTTATATCAACATTCATGTTTTCAAGTGTTAATTCATTTAGAATCTTTAATGTGTTATGGGATACATTGATTCAAAACTCTCTCTATTAAATGTTTTAATTTGTTTTGAAAATGGTTTGATAAAGCATTGAATATGTCAATATCTTGAAATTATATTCTGTGATTGCAATGTGGAAATATTATCTTTCCATTATGCATGTTTTATATGTAATGGATATGTCATGGTTATTGGGAATTGTTTACGTAAATGGTTGGTTCTGTGATAAACCAAGGGAGGGTGCACCCGATATAACTCTCCAATACAATGGGTAACGTGACAGAGGTAAACATGAATGTTTCTCTAAAGAGATTTAGGGAATATACTGTGATGGGTATTCCAAATGTGACTGCCTATATAGTTGTGATAACTAAAATGTAAGTATGTTATGAATTCCATATGTATCCTTTATGATTTATTATTTCTGTGTGTTATTCATAAATCTTATGATTTCATAAGTTATGATATGATTGAAAATTATTGGTTTCATTGATTTGTATTTATTGATGGGTTAATGTTTCCTGTCCTTATTTTATAACCTATACATAGCTTTTTATACTCATCCCATGTTTTTGAAATGTTTTCAACAGGTCTTAATGATAAACTGGGTCAAGGATGGGGTCAAGGAAAAGTCATTTTATCTAAAACATTGAACTAGACATGTTTCTTTTTAAGAGTTTTTATTTTATGAAAATAATAGATACTCAGTAATAGTGTATACATTTAATATTCATGTTTTTATGTAATAGTTGTGGCCTAATTTTATAAAACACTAAAACTGAAAAGATCCTCAATGGTAATTATTCATTTAATTCAATATTATTTATTTTTTATGGTCGGGTCCTTATATATTTTATATATATATATATACGTTTATGATTATTATCTGATCTTCTGTGGGGATTTGTTTATCAAATATACTATGCCTTATAAAAATCACCAAGGTTCAGGTGGCCAATCATGACTCCAGATAGTTGGTGGAGAATAACCACAAGAGTTCTCATTGCATCTCCATTTTCATTTAATTTCTCATATAGAAAACCATAATAGTTTTCTTCACATCCATTGTTACATTGGTGCCTGGTAGAACCACCTATTTACTAAAACAAAAATAGAATGTGTGAGTATATCAGTAAAATCATCATATAATAACTTATGAGTAGGGTAAAAAATAAGATATACATATTCATGTTATCTTAAACTCATTCACTTGGTCTAAAATAACTATGACTCATTCCAAAATCCTAATCATTAGGGTTATGTCACTTATTCTTAATGAACACCCTAACCTCTAATGTTATCTATACTGACCTATGATACCAACTATAAGTACCCAACCACAAACATTACATAATATTAAATTAAATAAAAATTTCACATTGAGGATATTTTCAGGTTTATAGGTTTAGATAATTAGGCCATAAATATTACATATCCACATGAGAATAAACATTATACACTACTACTCTGTATCCATTTATTTCATAAAAGAAGAAAGAAACATGTCTAGTTACATTTTTAGATTGCAAGACTTTTCCTTGATCTAATCCTTGACCATTATTCATCTTTAATTCCTGTGGAAAACATTTAAAAAACATGGAATGAGAATAAAAATTTCAGTAAGGGATATAAAATAAGGAATGGAAATATTATCCCATCAAGAGACACAAAACAATGAAACCATACTTTTAAAGAATAACATAACATATGAAATCAAAATATTTATTAATAACACACATAAATCCTAATTAATAAAGGTAACATTTAGAATACATAAAGTACATACATAGTGACAATAACATCTACATAGGTAGTCACATATGGAATAACCATCACATTATAATCCCTAAATCTATTAGGAGAACAATTAATGTTTACCTCCTTCAAGATACCCAATGAATTGGAGTGATATCTCATTCTCACCCTCACTATATTTATCATGGAACCACCCATATACGTAAACAATGACCATGAACTATAAAATATATCTAACAGATAAAACAAAAATAAAATTAATATAACATTTCCACTTTGCAGTCACAACATATCATTTCATGATATGGACATAATCAATGATTTATCAAACCATTTTCAAAATGTTTTGAAACATTTAGAAAAGATATTATTTAATTCAAGTTTCCAATACCAGATTGAAACTTTTAAATAAATTATATTTTTATAACATAAATTTCCATATAAAGAAATCCTTAGAATCATTTTTAAAACATGGACATTAATTAAAAAGATTTAGAATAATAAATCTCTAAAACAATATTTTAGTTAAGGAGTTCTAATCCAAATGACAGATGCTTGAATACAAATAATTTAGGAATAACATTTCATAACTACCTTATAATAACATTAAAATAAAGTTATTTATGAAATAATATACCAAAGTACAATATATAAAGTATATAAAAGTGAATTGGTTCATAACAACAATTAAGTCTCAATGGAATGAAAATTGAGTCAAAATCCCTTATAAAGACGATGTCCAAATATTAATGATAAATTAGTTATATAATTATGTATGAAAAATAATAATATACCCAATATAAGTGGATATTAATTTTAAAATATTTAGAGTAAATTCACAAATATTAACAGTATGACATAATCAATAAGTATAAGTTTTACCCAAATAATTGAATTTGGGTTATGAAGTTCTCTTACAGAAATTTGACAGCCTAACGAAGTTAGTATAAAATTAATAAAATGAATTGATGATAAGGAAAGGGGTATATCATCAAATGGACATACCATTTATAGAAATAAGGATATATAAGAACATATCTCAACATAAAAAGATTTAAATTAAAATACATAAAAAAAGAAGTCTTTTAAGAAGAGGAGGGTGAAAAGGTTCCCTTATCGATTTGGTAACTAAATAAACATACACCCCATGTAAGAAGGATAATTTAATGTAGATGAAAATACCCAATAATTAATGTATATTTTATAAATAATATAATCATGGTCAGTTCATCAACCACACAAAAAAAAGAAATAGTAGCAAATATAGCATGAAACTCACGGTAATAAAAAGTTAGATGAAAACCCCTTACTACATTGAAATCAATCGATTCATATGACTAAAAGTTAATAAAAACCAAATTAATCACAGAATACCATGAATAAGGAATGAATCACGATAATATATATCAAATGGAAGTATAAAATACACCACATGCAATAAATAAGTGTCGAACAATGGAAATATCATAGAATTAAAAGTGAAATTAGAAATCCCTTATCTCGTGACTGACATGACTTGTTTGTTCATTGTTCTTCTGGAATAATAAAATTTCGTTAATTTATACTTTATTATGAACATTTTTCATGTTTATTATTACTTTTATATCACTTACTATAAGGTTATAAACATTATGTAATCATTTATGTTAATAACGTTTATTTTGTCGATATTTGGTACTTGAGTCAAAAATGAACTTCTACTATATACAAGTTGTCAATGTGATCAAATGTACATTGTCTCCAAAATGAAATTAATGATTTATATTTCATATATATCTTATATATCCAGATTATATATGTAATAATAACAGTACTTAACATTTATAGGTAAGAAATGAAATTCACCATTCATGGAGACGATAAGTCGTACGTACGCATGAACACTACTATCATTTCTATTTCATATTTAATGGAATGAAAAATAATGATACATAGGTATATTATAATTATTTTATAATATAATATATAATTTCATTAACTCAATCATTTTTTCATCCCACATATGGTATGACTGAGTAACATCACTTTGATGGGGCAGTAGTCCGCACTTCCTGAAATTAAAATTATCGTGTTTAACCATAATGGAAATCATAAAGGTATGATATAAATTAAAAACATAGAATCATAATGAAATCATATACATAATATATATCATATATATATATATAAAGTTCTATCATAATGGCCACCATGAGAGGCGGTAGGAGATAATTAAACAATCATCATTTCGTGAGGTGTTAGTTTTCCATCTAGAGAAACAATGTGTCCTTTACCCATTAGATGGAGGTGTTTGTAATTGTAGTTATAATACATATCATAAACAAATTCCTATTATATTAATGCTACTGGTGTTTTTATAAAATAATTGAATAAAAAGAGTTTATGGGGTTGGAGATGTATAATTACAAAAGGACTTAATAGAAGACGTTAATTGGGTATCTCACTTGGGTTTGAACCCAAAGGATTACTTAAAGTTCCTTCTAGATAAGGTAAGGCTTCTAAGAGTAATATAAGGATATTAAGCGACTATTTTTGTAGGGGTTGGATGTGGCACGAGGCTTGAGAGGTGCATGGAATGGGGTAGAAGTGAGGGCATTTTATATGGGGGGAGGGGCTGTTTAGAAAAGTGTGAAACTATTATTTTATTATATAATGATTTTCTATTTCTAATGGTCCATTACTTATTAAAGAAAAATATAATATGACACATGGTCAAAATAAATTCAACCAATAAGAAATTCACATGTTTTTGACATTATTTTAATATTTATAATCTTATTTATTTAAATGTTTTTTAATGGGTCAAACACAACATCATTATTGTGCAACAAATAATTTAATTTATTTATTGTCTCAAAATAAGAAACAAATAACCATGATGTTGGAAATATTTTTTAATTTAAATAGAATATTTATAGTAGAAAATATATCTTATATACACCAATGTAAAAATTAATTTACAAAAAGTTATTTGTTTATTTTATTTGTGTCTTTACATTATGTTAATTAAAATAAAGTGTCATTATCACTCATAACTGGCTATAAGGGGTCCCAAAATCGACCAAATGATGTCCATGGTCGAACATGACTCATCCAATAAGTCTAGGACATGTGTTAAGGTAATTTTTTATTATTATGATATTCTTTTTACCTTGAATTACACTATTTACCTTTAACCATATTAAATAAATGTCAAATGGTACTGTTCACAAATAAGTATTTTCATCTTATTAAACAATGTTTTACCTACTAATAACATTAATTTAAATCTTATTTTCAAAATTCAATTCATAGAATCAGCAACATTTCTTTTAAATGAAAGATTCTTATTTTTATCTAATACTTAGTAGTTTCACTATTCATCTAATATTGATGTATTTCAGAAAAATACCAAAAATTCTGCCTAAGGTATATTTGATATTAAAAATACAAAAATGAATTCTATTCTTCCAAATTCAAAACATATAAGTATGATAGATTAATTTAAAATTAATTCCTTTTTCCAAAAAAACATGTTTTTTACGAAATATTAACAATCAAAAGATTGGCACTTGTTTATTCCCAATTTCAAAGTGAAATTAATTCAATGACCAACATTGGATTAATAATTAAAATTATAATATAATTACACATTAAAACCAATTAAAAAGATAATATAACCACATAAATAAATTATTTTGAAATCAAATTTTGAATTAAGATATAGTATATTCCACTATTCATCAAAAAATGAATTTTATCAGAAAAATACCAAAATTTGACACAATGTTAATTTTGATGTCCTGATTCTAAAGAAGAATTTTATTTTTTCCAAAAAGAACATATTAAAGTTAAAAAACTATATTTTATCAGGGGTTTGCATTAAAAGGCCATAAATCAACCTTTTAAAGTAAATTAGATTCATTCACATTTTAATCTTCTAACTTTTATTGGGTCAATGAAAAAACATGTTTATTCAGATTGTAGTTAGTTCTATCCTATCCTACCAATACAATGGCTATGCGTTAACTACCATTTAAAATAATAATAATATATTATTTTTTTGCACAACTCAACATTGTGTAAAACATACTATTTCAAAGAAACACATTGTTGTGTATTAGGTATGTGATCAAACATAGCATCACATTTAATGTAAAATTTATAATTAATTTAAAAGTATTAACAATTATAAAAATGTCATATTATTTAATTATGTGGGGTTTTACAAAAAACATCTAGGTATTTTTGTTAAATATTTTGTACCTGATTTTTGAGAAAATAAATCATTTCCTAGATATGAAAAAGATGATGTGGGTTTGGAATAGTTGAATATTGGTGTTTATCTCGAAAACACCACTTTGATCTTGAATCGATTAGGAATTTGTTCACCCAAACAGGCCATTATTCAGTGTTAGTTTGACATAGCTATGGGATTTGTTTGGTTAATCATAACCTCTTTGTTAATAATTATTATGTATTAACGGAAAATGTAATTTATGTAAACAAATAACATATTTAAGAATGATTTTTTAAGACATGAAATTACATTACAATTATATGATTGTTAAATGAAACATGTTTCTCTCTACGGTTTTTTTCTTTTATAAAACGGTCGGAATTTGGAGAAACATTGTAAATGGTGAGAATAATGAACCCTTTTATATCGACAATCCGACAGAATATAGAATGGAAATCATAATGAGCAGGAAGAATAAATTGACTCATGTTATGGGAAATGAACTAAATAAAGTTGATAGATCATCTTCCTCTTAATGGAAACAACATTACGTTGATTACATTATGAATCAAAAACAACCTTATTTCAATGGAACTAGCAACCCAATGATTGTGGAATAGTGGATAAGATCTAAAGAAAAGTTCATTTATATACTCAATTTTTATGAATAAGATAAATTCACCTTGGATGTGTACCACATTAGGGGAGAATAATATTAGTGTAGAAACTAGTTAAAAAAATATCGAATAAGTGATATTGAATGCGGGGAATTTTAAGAGATCATGCGAACATTTTTTGAAAAAGTATTTTACTCGACCAATGCAAACAAAAATAGATAAGGAATTATTAGAGCTCAATCAGAATGAGAAACTACATGTGAGATTCTATGAGATGACATCAATATAAAATCACATTACACCTCTATAATTGACAGGGATCCTAATCGTATGGTTGATATACTCTTCAGTGTTCTATGACCTAATCATTGGGATAATCATAAAAATTATGTCTATGGAAACAATAATGAGATTATGAGGATTGATATAAAAGATGGAATGGAGTTTAGGGATATATAATATTCCTACATATTGAATTAAATGAAGATATATTTGGAGACAAACATGGGATGAATCATTTATTAAGTCAAAGGAAAAAATAAAGTGAAATATCCCATGGGCAATAAATGTGGGAAGAATATTTTTGGGAACTTCCTACTCGGTAGTATGAAATAATAAAAGTGTGAAAGAGAAGGCCATATATCTAAAAACTGTTGCAGTGATGTGAAGCCTCATCTTCACCACACTAAATAAAAATGGAATATGTTGTAGACCCTTCCAGAAGTCTTATTTATAATGTGTGGAAAACATGTTCACATTTTCAATCACATTAAAAATATAACATTAATATAGGAGTATCACATAAGAACTCAATATAGGACATGTGAGTAAGGTCAGTATTATTCAATCAGGAAAACTAATGTTGAGGTTCCAAATGATGTTGTGGAAGGTCCTCTTGTAGTTTTCTGAATAAAATAATGTAGTTTGATTGATTCTAGATCACTAAATTCCATTATTTTTCCCCATTTGGAATGAATATAACATAAATACATAAACATATAGATGAATAGTTAACATTAAAGACTAATTGATGTGTTATAAAATAATTAATAGTTGTATAGAAAATCAAGTATTTTATTTGGTGAGAATAATCTCATCAAAAAACAAGTATTCATTTCCAAGATTGAATTCGGCATTACACTTGGGATAGACATTATATCAATGCATAATACTCTGATAACCTATAGATGCAAGGAAATATAATATTTCTAAAATGGATAACTGAAATTTGTTTTCAAAATAGATATATCAAAACCTAAACACTGTTAAGAGGAATCGCCCATACCACTCTTTATAGAGTTGCTTCGTTAAAATAATAAATTTAACGAACGTGTATTAAAAGAGAATGTCATTATAAATTAGGAATACCTTGATGAATTTACTAAGGACCTACCTAGACCTCCATTATAAATAGAGGTATATTTCTCCATTGAGACCATTCTTAGTTATAATATTATTTTAAGGACCCCATATAGAAAGGAAAATGTGTATCTTAATGAATTAAAGAATCTACTAAATGATTTTTTTAAGAAGGTGTTTATCTAGCCACATGTGTCTCCTTGGGGATAACCTATTCTCATTTTGATGAAAATGGATGTATCAATGGTGTTATGCATTGATCATATGTAACAAAATTAGATGAAAGAATTGAATATGTACCATAATCCATGATTTGATGATTTATTTTGACCACTGTTGTGGGACATAATTATTATCCAAGATTGATCATAAATCACTTTATCATCAATTGAGAGTGCAGAAATAAGATATTACAATGAACTCCTTCTGATCAAGATATAGGTATTATGATTTTACTTTTATTCCATTTAGCTTGACTAAGTTTCCTTCAATTTTTATTTATATGATTAATAATGACTTTAAGGAAAATGTTGATAACTTTTTGGTGGGTTTTATTTATGATATTTTGATATATTAAAAAATTATCTAGTATCATGAGGATCATTTAAGGATTATATTAAAAAAATCGAAGAAGGATTGGCTATTTTGAATGTTCAGTAAATGGGAGTTTTTGTTAAAATAATATTCCTTCATGGGGAATATTGTATCCAGTGAAAGAATATTAGAAGACCCTATAATGACGATGGTTGCAGAGAAGTTTACTTATCCTATAATATTAACTATGATTTCAAGTTTCCTTGGTTTATTGGATTATTATTAGAGGTTTTTGAAAAATATTCATGATATTTTAATACACATACCAAAATACATGTAATGGTTTAAAGTAAAACTAGGAAAAGGATTGTGAATAAATATTTCTAGTGTTTAAGAAGATGTTGGTTTCTACACTGATGTTGACTCTACCCTCCATCAATGAATGATTCAGTTTATTTAGCGATGCATCTCCAAAATGTAATGGGTGCATACCCATGAAAAAGTATGTGGAAATTTCATATTCATCTTGATAGTTGTTTCCTCTTGAGTAGAAGTATCTGATCCAGGAACTACATAGAAAGAAACAATAAATGTTTGTAGTATATTTTCCTGAAAATGGAATTGAACGAGAGATAAACGATGTGGTTGGATCTTATTACTTAATATTATTGTTTAAATACCTATCAAACCTGAAGGAAAAACAATTTTGTTTTATCATTAATTAGGAATGATCCTATTGTGATGGAAATGAGGATTCAAAGAGATCCTTTGATAAAATACCTAAAAAAACTAGACATGGGATTTGAAAAGGAAGGGAAAGCATCAACCCTATATGAAATGGTTTCTTAACCATAATTGTTATGGAATATAAATAAATCATAAAGTTTTGATTCTTTCATATAGATGATATTAGAGGCTATATATAGTCGGATGTTTTTTGAGTTAAATATTTATTTAGAATGTGTATTAATATTTTGAAGAAGGATATATGTTAATTTTTTTCCAAAAAATAAAGAAAGTGATAATGGATGAAGCTCATAGAGCTACATTCTCTATACCTATTGGATGAAATAAAATATATAGTGACTATTATGGTCATTATTAGATGGATAACATGAAAATAGATACTTCCAACAACACTACAGGGTGCCTAATGTGTCTACAAGTGAAGGGCTTGAGGGAAAATATGAATGGGATTTTACAACCGATCCCCATAACATAGTGGATGTTGGAAAATATCACTATGGAATTTTTCAATAGTCTCCCAAAATCATCCAATTGAAATATTTAGATATGGGTTATAGTGGACCGTATCACCACAATTGTTATTTTTCCTCTATTCGGGAAGAATTATATCTTGATAAAATTTTCACAATTTACGTAAAGGATGTGATGTGATTTTATGGTGTTCAACATTATATCATATCCAATAGTGATCCAATGTTCACATAAAAATTAGTGGGAAGCCTTAAACATTATTTGAGAATTGAATTTAATTTCATCACATTCTATTACCCTCCAATTGATGGACAATCGGAATAGACTATTCGTACAATAAAAGACATGTTGAAAACATGCCCAAAATAATTTAATATTAGATGGGATCAAAATATTCTATTAGTTGAGTTCTCCTAAAAAAATAACATTCATTTGGTTATTAAAATGGATACCTATGATGATAAATGTGGTAAGTGATATAGAACACCTAATTTCAAGGATGAAGATGGTGAGACAATTTTTCTTGTCATAATCTTGTGAAAGAGATGACCGGAAATGATCATACCTTCCAACAACACATAATGACTGCTTAGAGTCAGCAGAGGAGATATGGTGAAAACCATTTAAGGGAATTGGAAATTTATGTTGGAAATAAAGTAATATATTTAATTTCAAATAGGGAGAGAGTCAAAATGTTTGTGAAGAATGGGATGCTTAACTCCTTGTGTATTGACCCGTATGAAATCTTGATCACATATGAGTAATGGCATGTCGAAATGCACTTATTCTAAATATACCTGATTCTCATGATGTATTCAAAATATCTATTATGTGTACATACATACCATAACCTTAATATTCAATGAATCCAATGGTGGTAAAATTAGGACATGACTACTCTTTTTAAGTGAACCAAGTGGAGATCATGGACTATAGAGACAAGGTTCTACACAACAAGGGTACCAAATTTGTTATTGTGTTTGTGGGGGAAACACATATATGAAGAATAAATGTAGTATATAGAGTTTAAATGAGTTAGAAGTACCAGAATATCCTCTTTACTGATAAAAGAAGATGAAATTTTGGGGGTCAAATTTCGTAAGGGTGGAACAATGTAACGACTTGATCTTTTAGATTAAAATTTGTTTCTCTAAAATTTTTGTTATATTATTCTGTAATCAACATAAATATATTTATTTAATATTTATTAGAATATAATTTTAAATGTTGAAACATTTTTTTTTGATAATTATATTACAATTTTCCTCTTATGACCATTGGTTAATATGACCATTGGAAACAATACTCTTAATAATAATTTTAACATTATAATTATTATTTTAAATAGAAATGCTAATGGTTAATTAATTTTGAAACTTGAGTCGATGGCGTCATCTATAAGGGTCATTTCGTAAACAGCCCAAATTTTTTATTGGAGGGAGTTAGCGGATTTGGGAATCACACTGGACCAATTCAATGCAGAACATCAACATTTTATACTTGAACGTAATCACCTTCAAGGGAGGTTCATGTTAGTGGCAATTACCACTCGTGCAATGTTAGACGAGCCACCTCGTGAGACTATCACAGCCGTAACTTTCATCTGTCGGTGGTATTAAAGAGTTATATTTGTTTATATGTCAAGGTCAATGTTAATTATAATACAACCCCTTTTTGGATTAAATATTCCTTTCATCATTTCAATTTTATGAATAGTTCTTCGGGAAAACTATGATGGAATTTGATAAATAGAATTTTAAGGAAAAAGATATACTATAAAAAGAGATAAAATTATTATATTAAACTATGGTATTTTTAATAATGTTTATGAAATTCAAATATTGTAATAAAAACACTCCTTTTAATTTTAAATTACAAAATATGTATTTTTCAAATGTCATAAATTTTACTACCCAATCAGAACCCATTTTTTATCCGCTATTATTTTATATAAATATGAATTTTCATTGTAAAATTTAAATTATCACACATAGAGAATTATTATTTTAATATAAATTCCATTTTTGAAATCAGAATGTTGATATTAGGTTAGGTTGAATTTATGAGAATTTTATAAAAGTGTTTAGTTTTTTTGAGAATTGTAAAAATATAGTTTTCATTTTTCTATATGTTTAATGAAATAATAACGAAAAAATAATTATTTAAAGACTAATATAAAACATAATATTACTATTTTATATTAAAATATGATAATATTAGACTTACGACACCAATACCATCAGAAAACCCATTGTTATTCAAATACAACTACTGATGTGTCTATGAAAATTAATAAAAAACTCTTATACTTTTTATATAAATACCCACCCATTATTCATTTACATTAATTCCAAATTTACCATCCATGATGATATAATATTATTAAATCCAAAGGAGTCCTCCCATGGTGTCTTCGAGCCCCCAAACTCCCCATCATCGAGTTTTAGGAGTCACTCTTCAAGGTAAGAGATTTCCAACCACCATTTTTCTTTTAGGTTCCCTTTTGATGTCGTATGTATTTAAAATTCAGATACTATGTTATTATATCCAATTCATTATATTTATTTACTACATTGGGAGTATTTTATTAGTGTGATATAATTTCCCCCTCACTTTATATTGATTTCGAAAACAATGTTTCATACCCATTATGTTGTCAAAATTTCCTCCCAAAATTTCCCTTCATTCTAAAGAAATTTATTTATTTTCCTTATATAAATCACAAAAAAAAACATTATTTTATAGGGGTATTCAAAAAAATTAAATTTGATTAAATTTATTGGTGAATTTAAATACATAAAAATTCCATTCCTTTTTTCATGCATTATAACTAACATAATGACTATGTTATTAAATACTTTTAAAAACACAATGATTTTGATATGAACCCCATTTATTTTATTATCTATAGGATATTTAAAAAAAAATTATTATTATATATGTGGTAAAAATTAATTAATATATAATAATGGTGCACCATGATAGAGTTCCAATTAATTTGGTAATGTATTTAATCTCTAGGGATGAAATATTTTACGATATCATTGTGAATAACCTTATTAATTTTTGTCACACCTCAATGATAAATAATGGTGATATTATTATGAATGAATCAATTAAATTTTTTATCAAATTTTACATGTTATTAATAATTTTATATTTAATATTATTTTACACATTATCATACATTTATATTTTACCTCATGTTGTTATTGATATTCCTCTTAATCCCAGGAAAATTGTTTCCCTTGTTTTCCCTTAATAAGGCTTAGGCTCACATCTTCCTTTGAATTATGTCCCCATGTTAGTTGATTAAAAAAATTTAGTTTGGATAAACCTTAAAAAATCTTTTCATGTTGAATGGAAAAATATATTTTTATAGTATTATATACCTTTTTCCTAATAATAATTATTAAAATATCCTCTATTTGTATAATGTAAATTTAAATTTATATAAAAAATAGGGATGCCATAATATTAATATGTTAACACATGATAGTTTTTAAACATACCAAATGTATCAATGAAGTATAATTATGGCAAATTATATTAGTGCTATAGTAATTTGATACTATATACACTATGAAAAATATATCATTAAATCAAAAAAATTTATAAAGTGTATATAAAAAAACTAATTTTTAATATATAAAAATGGTTATAAGATATACCAAAAAATGGAAATAAGGGGTGATTTTTAAGTATTCCACAGAAAAGTAAAAGTGATATTATAATCCCATACTACATGAGAACCTATTCAATCATGGGATATGTGGAATTATAACATCAATGAGAACATATAATTTAATTAAATAAGTTAAATTCATCACATAAATGTCATCATTGGAGTATAAAACCATATAAAAGAACAAGTTGCATTAAAATTTACTTTTCTTCATTGAAATAAAATTTTGATGAAATCCCATACCGTTAGTTTGATTTTACATGATTGTTATCTATCTTCATGAATAATAAAATTATGATAATTGTCTAATTTATTTAGATCACTTTACAATTTTATTGTTAAGTTTATTTCCCTTAAAAACAAGTTATATAAATTTATGTAACCAATAATGATTCTGTCAGATATTTTGACCTTATCACACTTATGTCTCAAAATTAAGTTTGCTGGGATGATGGTGATAAATAAGATCATTGTAGAAATATATTTTGAAAAATAATCATTATATAATTATCATATATAAATATAAATTACCCTTTCAAAACCAATCATGAAGGATGAATACGAAAAATAATAAACTGTTACAATCATGGAGATGGTAAGCCGTACATACACATTGGTAATGTTCCCATTTGTCAATGATCGATATGGAAATAATGACATAACATTTATATATCTATAATTATAATTTTATTAATATTATAATTTTATTAAATAAGATATATATATATATATATAATTATATTGATTTAAAATGAATCTCATATCTTCAAGGATGTGGTTGTCCACAAATCTAGAAGAAAAATTATCACTTTTTTAGTATGTGCGGGGATAATAAAGAAACTTTTATATTATATTTACGGAAAGGAAATATTTTCATTAATATAATATTTATTTATTTTATGACACAATTTTTTAAACCCATCATTAATACATTCCCTCAAATGTATGATCATGTCATATATATTTGAGGAGGTGGTAATCCACATGTCCACAAATGATGTTATCATATTTAATGTAAATGGATTGAATAAAGTTATGTGTTATATAAAAATTACATAATTATTAATGTAACATAAATATCATATATATATATATATCTCATATTAAAATATCTTTTCCAACACAATTTTGAACCATGAGAGGTGGTATATTAAAAGCGAACGACATTGTTACGTGAGGCGGTAGTTTGACATACATGAATAGTAATTCTTCCACCCATATGAAGTAATTGTGTGAATATATAGGGAAAAAATTAACAAAACAATATATAATTATATTTTTGATACCTATTTTATTATATACTCATTTTATATGAATAATTTAATGGGTGGAGAATGAAATAAAACATAAATGGTTATTGAAGAATGTTTCCTCTTTTTATAACACTTTTTGGTTTTCACCAACAAGAATACATGGTTAGATTTATATCCAAAGTATTTCATATAGATTAATTTTAGAGGTATTGGGATACTATTTTGTCTGTTTTTTGGGATGGAAAAATTTGGATGATAGGTGGTTCGTATTGAAAGAATGAATTCCATTTTATAATAGAGGGGGAGTGGTGTTGTTGTAAATACAATAAGGTAATCACTATTAGGAGGACTGAATTACCTAATGGGATTTAGGAATTAAAAATATATATATTAATTTTAATTTAGGGATTATAAAAATATCAATTACCAAAAATGAAATTCTTTTTTAATAATTTTGTTCCTTAGTATACAAGTTTCCTTATATATCTCATTTTGGGTTTTCATTTAGGATTCTAGTTTTCGAACCTATTTAATTAAAAAATTAATATGAAATAAAAGTGTTATTTATTATAAATTATCGTAAGACAAAATTATTAGTTTTATTTAATTTTTACATTAAAATTATATATCTATTAGAAATTAATTTTAAAACAAGTTCCTGGAAGACACAAAAACACGTATTTATCCCAGACCATGCTAATAATGATTTCACTATCTATTGATCAATATATTATTTATAATATATAATTTCCTCAATGAATGTATCATATATTTTATTTAATAACACATAAAATTCATTCTGAAATGGATCCAATTTCTATTTATTTTAAATCAATTAATAAAAAATCATTTGTTGTAAATTAATAATAAGGTCAAATTAGACATTATTTATTTTAGTTTAGTTTATAAATTATCAAAAAATTATTGTAATTATAATAAATTACGGTAAAATATGTATAACATTATAGGTTTATAAATACAAATAAAATTTCACAACAATTCACTAAATTTACTTCATAATTAATTCTTTTAGCATCATTTAATTTTTAGAATTATTAATTAAAAATCAATGTGTTAGCATTTTTTAGTGTTCAATTTAATTATAAGATATCTAAAACATAACTATAAATAAAAATGAAACAAAAAATAATTTATATATCCAAAAAAATATTTATAACCAAAACTAAGTTTCTTCTTCTATACTATAAATATATATAAATATTTATGGTACAAAAAATAAATTTTTTTTCATGACAGAAATTTTTATATGAAACAAAATCATGAAATATGTCACAATAATCAAAAAAATTAGTTCAATTAATTTATTTTGACAAAATATTGGAACCCAGTAGATTTTTTAAAATTTTAATGGCCATTTTAGACAATATGTTTATGATTTTTCTATTATAAAACATAATTTTATATTAATAACTATAATTAATGTTAATTACATTTTCTTATTTTTTGGTCAAAAAATGAGTTGATATTATTATAATATAAATAATATAATTATGAAAAACTATTATTTCTATTTTTTCAAAATCATTTAACCGATGAGGAAAAATTAATTTTAATGTTAATCATAAAGATGTAGACAGAAAGTAGGGTTTTAATGTGAAAATGATGAAATGATCAATATATCTTTATATCTAAATTTAATAAAAAAAATTATTCAAAAGACCTGAATTAGATTAATATATATATATATATATATTTATAATTTCGATATTTTTAATTTTAGAAAAATTAAATATAATATAACATTTAGAAACATTTAACGGAAAATGTAGTTTTCATCTAAAATGTAGTTTTTTTTACAATTTATAAAAAATTAAATTTTTTAAGAAAATACCAAATATTCACAGAAAGTAAATTCTGTTATTAAAATTTCGAAAATTATATTTTTTTCATTTAAAAACAATAAATGTTTCAAAAATTAAATTTAAAATATGTTCACTAATAAAATGCTGCAAAACTACCATTTAGAAATATTATGCCCTTTATACTTATAATTAGATTCATTCTAATCGTAAGACAATCATGCATATTAGATGAATTTAAAAACATTATATATAATATTTTAATATAAATAGTAATATTCTAACCCATCAATATAGAGACCTTGTAAAAACATCCATATTGAAATACAATATCAACAATATATCATTTAGGGAGAGACTCCATGCATGTAACATAAGTTAATGAAAATATTAAATTATATAGAAAGAATATATATCATTAAATGTTGTAATGTTACATACTACCCCCTTAAAATTATTATATCCCTCAAAATTGTTCTTGACTATCAAATTATTATCATATATACTAATCTTTTATTAAAACCTGCATCATAAAAAGGGTTAATAAAATGAAAACATAAAAGTGAATGTGGGAAAAACAATGGTCACGGTAAGTTTTTAATAACTAGTATTCCAAATAGGATGAACATAGGTGGGAATAGAGGAAAATAATTAATAATTATACGGATTGGTTGTGGTCATTGATTGAGAATTGGTGTGTGACAAACAGAAATTTATGGGATCTAGAAACATAAATAAGTGATTATTGAAAATTCTATCGGTCGATAATAATTTGTGGTTCTAGGATAATTATGTTTTTAAATAAATATATCTTATATTTGAATAATTCACTTACCATATAAATAATAATAACACAAAACAATATATATTTACTTTATTAGTATAATTTCATCAATTAAATAATTACTACAGAAAATCTCATCTAATTCTCTAACTAATGATTTTTTAGGATGATATTTTAATTCATAAGGAAATTAAAAAAATTTCAATACCATGTAGCCACAAATTATATATTCATGTTATTCAACATACCGTTAGTTATTAACAGTAACCAAAAATTATTATCACATGGTAATATAATTCTAGAAATGAGTAAACCATAAAATGGAACAATAATCCTTAAAATTAAATAGTGATACATGAATTTAAAAATAAATTATTTTATAAATAACAATCTTTAAAATTATTCAATATTATCCAGCCTATATTTCAAACACACTTTTTATATGGAAGTGATCATTTTTTATTCCATGACAAATATAACATTATTTATTAAATAAAACCCAAAATTTTTTCACTTAATCATAATCTTTTCCCAAAAAATAATTCTAATGTCCTGGAAATCATGTAGGTGAGAAGTAGTGCACAAAACCCTTATCATCATTGTGTTATGGTTTCAAGCCCCACAATCAGTCTTTATAAGACACATTTTAAATATGAATTTATATTTTCCATTTTTTCCTTAATCATTAAATGTAATTCCTCCCTGAAAAAACATTATTTATTCGCAGGGCTTTAAAATACCTCAAACAAAAAAAATCCTCAAAAATCACATTAAGATCTTATAACATTAATCATCAATGGGATGCATAATACATTTGACTATTGATTATCTGTTAACTTATAGAACTATGATGTTATCCATAACAATCAATATATCCTCCAATGAAAACTCAGAATCTCCAATGTTATCTAAATCATTTTTTAATACTAATAATAACAACCAAGAACCCTAAATCTAGGATCTTTCCCTAAAATAAATACAGTTACATTTCTAGATATGATATCAATAATTTTGATCCATGTTTTTCCATCAAAAAAATAAAAAATCAAATTTCAAACATATATTAGTAAAATACATGTGGAACTTTTAGGTTAAGAGTTTTAGAGTTTCAAAGAAAACTCTTACATAATGAATTCATATAATAATGGACTCATAATTAATCCACTCATTATTTATCCCATATAAAAAAAATATTTATTTCAAAAAAGGTGGTCAATGTCTTCCTTATGGAATACATTATAGAAAATAATCATTAAATATCCTACTTTAAAACATTGTGAAATGGATATTTAAGAAGTGCGAGAATATATTCTCATTATGGGTAACCATACTAATTTATAATTAAATATTATTAACTCAAAAAGAGTGCATTGGGAAATAATTTATTAATCAATGTGAATGAGAGAACACTAAAAAATCAAACCCATCCATATTGGTATTATAAAATATATAAAACCTTGAAAATATAAGCATATTCAGATTAAATAATCAAAATATAAGTGATATGAATTTAGATAACGATATTCATTATGAAATAATATCAATCAGAGTGAAAACAAAATGGTATCATGGAACAACATCTCATTGAACTCATAAAAACCCTTATAATAACCATAAAAAATTTAATTACCAATATGGTTAAATTCCATCCCTAGAGTACCCAATGCACTATAGAACTATCTAGGTACACCAATCATATATTCTATAACATGCTCACCCTATACTATCTAGGTAAACCCACAATTTACAATTCCTAAGAACATAATACATAAGGAATAAGTCAAAACTCAATGAAATAACCAAAATTAATTGTATAATACAATAAAATATTTTAATGGAAACTGGTTCCAAAAAAATATATTTTAATTATTGGTAACATCTGGGAATGAATCAGGTTCCATTAAAATTTCATTGTATCATGATTATCCCATGGAAAATATATTTGAAAAATAACATTATCTCTGAAATATGATTAATCCATGGAATATAAAATGGGTTACAAAAAATTATATTTGAAACATGATTATCCCATTGAAATGAATCTAGATTCAAAAAATATATTCGAAACATGATTAATCCTTGAACAAAATGTGTTAAATAAATAATATCTTTGATTCATGATTAACCAATAGAAACTAATTGTTTTAAATAGCAATATAACTAATACTATAATAATTCATTAAATTAACAAATGATTATGGTATCAATACAAAATAACCTTAGTGTTTAATATGAAACAACAAGGGTTTCAGCCATTTATGAATTTAAATACCATTAAATGATCAATAACTTATTATTGAGTGAAATAATCATTTGGGATTTTAAATCCTCCTATAATTATTTGAATTTTTTGAACTATTAAACCCATTTGGGGATGAAAATTAAAAGAATCATATAATATCATGACAATAGTTATATTATCAATATATCATTTAAATTGATATGTATATACACCTTGTACTAAATGATAGGTGTATAACATATTAAATTTTTCAAATATTGATAATTGTGAAAACATCCCTTACATCTTTGGTGAATTTGATAGAATAAAACCAATAAAATATATATCATTCAATGAAAATTTTCATTACCATAAAGTTAAAATAATTAATGAAATAATATATCAAAATGGTTAGCAGACATACAATAAAAAACAGTGAGTATGATATGTGCCTCACGAAAGTAAATGTGGGACAAGGATATCATACTATTTGAGTAACTTTGGAATCATCATATTCATGAAATAATAACATAAATGAATATTTTAATACCATTAAATAAATAAAATTAATGATATAAATTTCATGGGATCATTATACACACGATATAAATGAAACTATGTGCACAACAACAAAAAATGCCTCAGTGAAATGAAATTGTGACGAAATATCTTACCTCTTGTCTGATTTATCCTAAAATTTCAAATAATAATTAATGATAAACTTATGTTAATTATCCAATTGATCATAACATTTTCTATGTACATTTTTACTTTTATATCACATATAATCATGTAATATATAATTAAATAATCAATTTTTTTTAATTAATATGTCTTCACCATATTCAGCTGATGTCTCAAACTGACCTATATAGTTCAATGATGGTGAATGGATTATTTATATAAACAACAATAGACTAATAATAATGAAAAAATTATCACATTTATAAATCAATTATTATTTTAATACTAATAATTAATTATTTCTATGATGAATGAAGTTATGTTACATCCATTGATAATATATGTCGTATATACCCACGAGTCACCTTACCATTTTTCAATGATAATTATGGAAAGAATCTAATTAAAATTTATTATTCAAGAAGGATAAATATATTAGTAAAAAATATTATTTAATAATATATACTAATAAATATAAGTCTTCGGATTTAAAAGGAATCACATAGCATTGGGGAAGCGGTAGTGCACATGTTCTTGAATCACATAATAACTTCTTAAGTGTGTGATAGGGTAATAAAGAAAATGATATATTATATTTATAAAAATTAAAATTTTTACGAAAATAAAATAGATTTCATTTCGGAAAAATAATTTTTTTTAAATAATCCTTAACAAATTTTATGAAATTTTTTAACGTATCTCATCGATTTGTGGAGGTGGTAGTCCACACATACACAAATGACAATATCTTATTTACACAAAATGGAATGAATATATTCATGTGTCATATAACAATTTAAAAATTATAAATAATACATAAATATCACATATATATATGTGTCTTATGAATATATATTTTGAATCCTTATTCCAAACAGTGATACCTTAAAAAGGAAAAAACAGACGTCAAACTTACGTGAGGAGATAGTTTTCCGTTTACGAGTAAAAATCTCATTACCCATTTTATGGAATAGTGTGTTGGTTTAGGTGGAACCAATAATATAACACAATATAATTATATGGAGGATAGTTATGTTATTATATAATAAATGGATAATAATTATTAAATGGGTAGATGGATAAATAAAAATTAAATAGACGTTCGAGAATGTTTAATATTTTTCAATTAACTCCATTTGGTTTTCCCCAAGAGCTTACTTTGTATGATTTCTAACCAATTTTAATGTTATAGGATTTGGGTATGGTGTTGAGAGACAATTTAGGTAGATTTTGAATGATCCAATGCGGTTTCAGATGTGTGAGGAAGGGGCAGAGTGAATGCATTTTTATTATGTAGGGGGACTCACATTCTTACAAATACCGAAAGGTAATCACTATAGGGAGGTATCCTATACATAATGTTCATAAAAAAGGGAAAACGTATAAAATAATGTGAATTCTTGTTCTAGAATAATATCCGACACACAAGAAGTAGTTCATTTTCATAATTTTGTCCATTAGTATTTATGTTTCCATATATTATTTATTTTGGTTATTCATTACAGTAACAAGTATTCCAAACTATATAATTTGACCATTAATACAAAATTAATGATTTATTTGTTATAAAATAAAATAAAACTTAATAATTACTGTCATATATTATTTTAAGAAAACAACCATGTGTGTTAGAAATTTAATTTAAAAAAAGCCCATGTTATGAGAGAAAATGATACTTTTAATTAGAAAAAACTAACTATGTTTTTATTATATCAGGGTAAGAAATGTTAGTTATAAAAGATAAATTTGAAAATTAATTAATTTTATTTATTATTTATTAACACAAAAAAAATCAGTTGGAAAAATATATTATTTTTATTCATATTAAATCATTTAATAAAATACCATTTATTATAAAATTACATTAATTCCACTTGGAATTTATTTATTAAATTGTTACTCAAAAATATAAAAAAGGTTTTTTTAAATCAAATATATAAATATAAAAACTAACTAAAATGGTATATATTTCTAATATATAATGGAACACAATAATTCAGTAAATTGTTATTGGTTTTATAGTTTAGAATGTCATATATTTATTTAATTTTATATTAAATAATCCTTGGGATAGTATTTGTTAATAATTTAGTATTAATATATCATATCTAAAAATAATATATAAATTAACAGGAAAAAACACAATTAAATTTAAAACTAATGTTTATACCTGAAAATATGTATCTTCTTTCGATACTCTAATGCATTATAAATGTCAAAGGTTAGTAGGGTTCCTTTTTTTATTTCCATACAAAACTTATTATATGGGTTTATTTAATGCAAATACATCCCAATAAGTTCAAAAATAATTAAAAATATTATTCTAAAATTTCATATGTACATGTTCCTTGGTCGTTTTACCCATTAGATATGATTTTTTCCCTTATTATACTTAATTTTACCTCAATCATTGTAATTAATTTTAATTACTTTTACTATGGTTTTCAGTCAAAAAATAAGTTAATATAGTTAGTCTATAAATTTTATTATGATTTAAACCACTTAGTTCCATTGTTAAAAATTCAATTCCTTTATGTGTTAAATTTATTTTCAATAATCATACCACAGATGTGGCACGAAATATAGTTTGTAAAGTGAATATTCTAAAATGTTCATTAAATAATTGTATTAAAATTGTACATAAATTTTATTCCAGTTAAAAATATTAGATTAATATATATATAATATGTATTTACCCAAAAAATTCATATTATAATTTATATTTAGTAATTATTTAAATAAAAATGTTGTTTTCATCTAAAATTCTATAATTTTCAATATTCATCAAGAAAGTGAACCTTCTAAGAGAAAAATTGCATAAACTACATTTTGATGTTTATTTTTCAAAAATAATGTTTATTATTTCATATAAAAGTATAAATCTTTTGAAAAATATATTTAATATAGGTTCTCCATTAAAAGTTTATAGAACCCCCTTTAAATATTTACATCATTTTATGCTTAAAAATGTATTTATTATAATTACAATAATATAAATTATACTGGACGAATGTAATAAAATTTATTAATATGTAAAATATAGTTATACATGTTAAGAACTGCTAATATAATAGCAACGTAATGAAATCCATGTTGAAAAATAATATTCACAATATATCACTGCTCGGTAGGACTCTACATTTCATGTAAAACAATTTATTTAAAATTTATACATTAAATTGAAATAATACGTTAAATAATGTTTTAATATGTTATAAGAATGTGATGTGAACCCAATTTAGTAATACGAGGCTGGAACAAAGAGGGAACCTCATTATGTAAAGGACCATAACCACTAATACGACCTTTTCAGTAATCCTTAACAACTACGGAAATAATTTTATATGTTTATGTGACTACCCAAATCACCTTTTTATGGTTATATAACGATCTTCTAAATCATGATTTAATTTATGATTCACGGCTTATGAAATAATCATATTTATCCCATTAATCATTATTGTGATCGTTTTTTGGTGGGAATAATCTTCTAATGTTTAGTTCATGTTCTCATACCCTTATGATAATGTTATGATTACAAATATCCCTTAATTACCCTTATGAGGAATTTTAGAACATTTTATTATTATGATTATGTAATCAAGGATATGAATAATGATTTTAATGTTTATTACTAATGTAGAATATCTTTAAGGTATATCTTGAGGATCTTTCACAAATTTAGATGACTGTGTTTCCATGTTTCCAACGAATCTAATCTATTACGATCCTCTAGATTGTATTATTGTAATATTCTGAATATTTTTCTAATATGATAAGATATACATGTATATTCATCCTTTATTACTATTATTTTTCTCAAAAGTAATTATTATTAAACATTTTGAATTAATAATGAGACATCCATAGTGAAATTAGTAGGGATATTTCTAAGGATATGTCTTGTGATGTCTCTAACGATAAGTCTAAGGTATCATAAATTTGAAGTTTTTTTCATCATGTAGACATCTTATAAGTAATTGTTCCTCACTATGTGGTTGTATTCTATAATATGCGTTTCTTAGAATATGATTATTGGTTTTAGTAGATATCAGAAACCTGAAGGAACTGGGATAACAATGAATGTTTTAAATGTGTAATATATGATAATTATACATATAAATTTTCTAAGGGGAAATATCATAAAGAAAACCATAAAATTGGGGTAATATTAATTTTACTATGGATGAAAAATAGAATACAAACTCAATGTGAAAATTATGGAATGTATTAAAATTATTTTTTACATTAAACATAAGAAGAAAATTTAATTTATGTTAAGGATCCTTAATAAAATATTCTTATTTAATATTATAAGAAATGGTTATTATGGAAATAGATAAAGAATCCTATGTAATGGTTCATAACTAAAAATGGATTAATGAAGAATTTATCTATGTAAAATTTATTATTAAGAAAAATGAATTAAGAAATATATATGTAATTTTAATAAAAAAATTTCATTATTTATTTTGAAGGAAATGTTACATTGTTGATATGACATAGAAATTTGATTTAACTATATGATTGTATTTTGATTATGAGATGGTAACCCTTACTGTTTTCAATATATATTGAATATTGTGCTTATCTAGGACAATGTGATGATTAAGTTGTATAAATTAATTCTGAAAGTATGTATAACCTTAGAAAAAATTAATTATTTTTTGATAAATGGTTTTATGTAATAGTGGTTTATGTTTATGACATCATGGATTTAATGAATATATACAGAAATCATTAAAATAATTAAGAATGTATGTTTTATAAAATCATTTATTATAATTCAGGTTATTACCAGGTTTCAAGAGAATATATGATGTGGGTATTTACATATTTGGAATTTTATAAGAAAGATATACATTATTATATATGAGAGTTCAATGTTAAGCGAATTTAGTAACAATCATTCAAAATACTTTAATTTTATAATTTTTGGAGGGTTAAAAGGATGACCATATATGGATTGGTTGATGTTACACTTCATATGTGGCTTCATAGCTTTATATATTATTTCACAATAAGAGGATTTTTGAAAAATGGATTAGCAGTGATAATAAATGTCGTGTATTGATTACAAAATATAGATGGAATGACATATCATTCCATTGAATTTTTATTCTATAAGAATGAAAAAATCACCATCATTCCCAGGAAGAAATGATAATGTTTGAATTGATCAGGGGACAATAAAAGGGTGATATTTAACTAATCAACGGGAATTAAATAAATCCATTATATATTATTGAAAAAATTGATTCAACTGTTGAAAAAAGGTAATGAATGAATATGTGTCCCTATTATCTAATTTTTTTATATTAATGAAAAATTTCACGGTTCTTCAATTTATTGTTTTTAGATTGTAATCCTTCTCTGAATAAACCACTTTCATATTGTATGTGATATTTATCATACTATAGGATTATTTAATCTTTTCTTCAATGACCAGGTTTTCACATCCAACACATATTCTTTAGTGTGGAAACCAAGTTATGAGTTACATTGGGAAAACATTGTGGTTACAAAATTCCTTTTACAAATAGGTTTTTAGAAACAATTTTTATGATGTGTGTTTATAGGGAATGATCATTCATGTAATAATACTTTTATATCCTAGATGAATTTCTTGGGAGAAGTCTATTATTCGAGTGGGAGAATGAAAAATCCAAAGTTTTTTTGAATTATGTTTCTTCTAATAAAATAAATTTCTTGGATTTCATGTATTTAATATTAAATGAAGTTCATATTTAGTTATAAAATACAAAACATTAATCATTCACTATGTGAGCCATAGTTTCATCATACATTAAATGGAAATATACGTGTCAACAAAATAGACTTTTATTACGCAAACCAGCTTGTACCCTAGTGGTACAAGCTCCTTCTTGGCATCCAAAAGACCCGGGATCAAATCCGGGCAGGGGTGAATTTCTGAGTTGCTGTAGCAGGGCACTGTAGCAGTACTGTAGCAGCCGTGGAACTGTAGCAGTGACGACACTGTAGCGGTGGAGGGGCTGTAGCAGGGACTGTAGTGGCGGTGGTTACTTTAGCTGGTACTGTAGCAGCGTGGGTACTGTAGCAGTACTGTTCACCGAGGGGTCCTTTGGGCCAAAAAATGGGCTTTCGAGCCTTGTATTCAGGCCACTTGGCCTTGGTCCTTCGAGCTATGTAATGGGTCACCCTCTACCCAGTCTAAAGAGGTATTTTCTTTAAATAATAAATTGAGGCTTCGACCCCAACCTCTAAAAAAATATTTTTATTATTTTAAACAATATTAATTGAGAATATATATCATGAATAGTAATTTGAATAGTAATAACTTCTTTTAAAATATTATTCATAAATTTTTCAATTAAATAAAATGTATTGATAATGAGATATATAATTTTCTTAATGTAAATATGTTTAAAAAACTAATTTTTAAATGGAACATTGTTTTATGTGAATCAAATAAAAATAAAAAATAAAATTTTAATCATAATTATAAATTTAATAAGAAAAAATTAAAATAATTTCATAATTCAGAATTTCCTGTTTATCTTATCATAGAATTTGGTATCATTCTAAAATATTTTTTTATGGATAGTGAATAATACAAAATTTTAGTTCAAAACAAATTTTCATGTAATTTATTTGTATTTATTAATCATATTATATTTTTTAAAAGTTTATTAATATCATTTTTACATAAAATAAATAAAAATGTTCATCTAAAACAATTTAAATTTAAATTTGATATAAATAATGTTTAATCTTTTGAACATTTCTCCTTAAAAACTTGTTGTCTCCTAGAAACCTTAAGATTAATGTTATATAACTTATATACACTTCTGTCAGCAGATATTGAAAAAAATGTATATAAATATTGGAAATAAATATAATTTTTCTGAACAATATGACATAAATAATTTTTTACATAAATTATTAGTAAAGACACATAAATTTATTTACAATGATTAAGGTAAGTTAAATATTAACTATTGATTATGCTTAAAATATAAGCTGTATAAACGAATCCAACACTAATCCAACTACCATTGGATGGATATATTTATTCCATCACCACATTAATATATATTCATATTAGACATTGAAATTTTATCCCTTTAATGTGAGAATATAAAAATTTATGTATGTTAAAATTAAAAAAAACTAGCCTTCTCTATGATTAACATTTATAAAGATTTTAGCTATTAAAAACATCAATAGTTTAGTTTTACAAATTATTTTGATTGTTTATGGATTTTTATCATAATATTAATATATTAATAATTTTTATATACTCATTTGGTGTATTAAGATCATAAATAAATCCTAATATTGTAATAATTTAAATAATAATTATCTAAAATAAATGATACAAAAAATATTAAAATGGAAGTAAATTTATTGAATTACTAACAATGATTTTTAGATGATTATTTCATATTACCCATGTGTGAACTTAATATATTCTAATACAATATTTTTCATCATATTTTTAAATTTGAATTATGTAAATATTGTGAAAATTTACAATACTATTTTTTCATAATAAATGTTGTTTTATTAGATTATATAAAATGTATTTAGAATCCCATATTTCGTCAAATGATTTATTATTTTATCAAATAGAAAAAATTGTGCACTAATAGAAAAATCAATCATTTATAATAATCATATTGAAAATTAAATAGAAAAGATGTTGTGAGCACAATTCGAGTTAATGGTGTTCTTTTCAGGTTACATACATTTCATTTAAAATTAATTTCAAAAACACATGGGATTTTTTGTAAATGATATATAATATTTATATTTAATTTACATACATTTTATATTAAATCACATATTAATTTATTATTTATAGATAAATTAAATAGTATTAAAAAAATGTTACCTTAATAAAAACCAATACTAGAAAATATGGGAATCTTAAAAGTAAAAGATAAAAATTATGAAAATGGACTTTTTTTGTGTGGTGGAGGTTTTACTATACTATTATCCCTTTATAATCTACTCGTTTTAGATTTTTATTAACACATGATGCAATTAATACCAACGAATAATGTTTACCTTTTCCTATTTACATGAATTTCACTCCCCCTCCTCTTAAAAAATGCATTCGCACTTCCCATTCCTCATACAAATGATGAAAATATTCTCTCTTACAAAATTTCCAGAATAATCATTGATGTACCAAATCTAATTCTGGATCCAATTTTTTTTCCAAAATCCATCTATGTAATCTTTTTATTACAATCCATAAAGAGTTACCTGAAAAAAAGGTAACATTCATTGACAAGTTTTGATGTATTGTTTCTTTCTCCACCCATAGAGTTATTATTATTAAGTGATTATATGTTAAAATATTAAGAATTAATATTTTGGGTTTTTTATTAAATTTGTAATAACTACAAATATCCACACATCAATTAATTGGGTAATGAACATACCATTCATGTATATGGCAGACTACCCTTAACGAAATGCCGACATTCATTTTTTCCCTTTACCACCTGTCATGGAAGGGAATAGTTATAGAAATAATTTTTTCATATATATAAATATATATGATATTTATGATGTTTTTATTCTTATATAATTATTACATAACACATACCCTCATGATTTTAATTTTCTTTAAAGATTAGAACTTTGTTTGGGGACGTGTGGACTACCGCCTCCAAAAAGTGATATTATTCAATCACACTTTCGTTGGAGTGTATTGATGATGGTTTTAGTGTATATATATAATATATTTAATACATATTATTATATTATGGAATTATATAGATTCATATATTTAATTTACAATCATTATTTCAATATTATATAAATATTGAAACGATGTTCAAGTGTACATACTGCCTATCATCTCTATGAACTGTGTATCTCATTTCATATTTCAATAATTTATACATCATAAAATATATGTAATTAATATATATATGATATTTTATATTGTATAAAAAATTTTAAATAAAAAAATAATTAAAAATGTTTTTTGATCAAGAATTACAAGTTATTACATACTTGTAAAAGTGATTATAATCAATAATATATATTTATCAAGAAACTGTAAATAAAAGTGAATAAATCATAATAATAGAATAATTGGTTTTATATATAACAGTATGGTTCATTGGTTGATTTATAATAAACATATACTTATTATTAAAGTGTATTAATATTTATAAAAAATTCCAAGACTTTAATTAAGGGTTTTGTTATCTCAAAATTATTTCTATGAGATATATGCAATATTCACCACATATTCTTATTGTGTGGTGAAAATACATCTCTATGACATGTTATATAATGGAATTACCTATTTAATTATATTATATGATCAAATGATATTAATATTTCTTGGGTTTCATGGTTCAATTCTTGGAAAATATGTAAAGTAATTTTCTCTCAATTAGCCTTCTCTAGGACACAAGTTATGTTATGAAAAAATAGTAACTTATGAGGTTTATATATTTAAATTTAATAGTTACTATCACGACACTAAATAAATTTTTGATATTATATGATTCATTTTATTTTATTATTTCATGTTTTTGGTGATTCACATGTATCAATTTTGTATGTTACAGATTTAAATGTTTAATGATTATTGTTCTTAAGAATTGTTTTAAATGATTGTTCAAAATTATTTTCCATATAAATGAAATCCTTTGATTTTGTATATGATATAATTGAGTTATGATCCAAGGGTGACATTTTTTTCATTTAATGAATGGTTAATTCATTTGATGAAACATTATTTACAACACCCATTACTCATTCCCATGTTATACGATGAAAAACTGCTTATGAAACCCACCTATTTTAATTTGTTATTATTTCATGAAAGGATTATTTATCCTTTATAATTTCCATTGGTTATTATAGGATTAAGTTCTTATAATATATATTTCAATCCATGATTTCTGATTTAAAATTTATGAAACACATCTCTTTTTATGGTTCATGATATGATTAAGTTTTCATTATTTTGTTTCACATGGATGTATAAATTTATTATATGAATGATATGACTAATATTTACCAAAGATTAATTTTTTAATGTTTTCTATGTTATAATTATAATAGTATTGTAATGGGAATAGGACTCGGATCAATAATATAGGTTTGGAACAAGAAGATAACCTGATTCAATAATATAGGGATACAATGTGAAGTGATCCTAGTTCAGTAATACAATGCTGGAACATGAAGTTAACACAATTCAATAATACATGGAATATTTGGTAACTGAACCTAGTTTACTAATTCAGGTATCAAATGGGATGTGAAATCAGTTCAATAATAGTGTAGGAATTGGTAGTAATCACTGGTTGTTAATACATGTCTTGATTAGAAATTTACCTCATTCAGTATTACATGGTTAGAATAAGATATGAACCCTTTTATTTATAATGGGGATGGAACACTTTGTGAAAATAGTTCAATAATTGATCTTTTCCACTAATATGGAAATGTATTAATGTATTTTTTATCATGGATATCATTTTATATGTTCATGATTCCATTACATTGACATGACTTATTTATATATTAGGATCTCATGCACCATGGTCATGATTTATTTATGATTATTCTCTTATAAAATATCAATATTAATTACGTGAGTCTTTTTAATGTTCATTGATATATAGGGTCTGATATTATAATATATTGATCATGTTCTGATACACTTATGCTCGCGATATACTTACATATTTCCATTATTTTCCTTTTTTGGGCATCTGAGCTATCCCCTTTCATATTTTTTGATTCCCCAGTTTATGAAAAATAGGTCTATGTAGGTGTATGAAATTTGAAGATATTAATGGGATATTTTAATATCATTTACCACATTATAATATTATGATACCATTTTTCTGAATACATTAAACTATTATTTCCCTTGGGCACATATTTTTGTAAGGTGATCAATTTTCATCAAAATGATGCATTATCTATGGTTGTAAATCTTGGGCCCCTATAGGTGATATCAATTGAAAGAATTAGTCAACCATTAGAATATAATATATGATATCCATAATAATATCCCCTAGGAAATTTCTAGAGAAATGTCCATGAATGTCTCCAAAGACATGGCTAAGGATTCATATATTTAAAATAAGGTTTCATGAACTAGAAATTTTTTATGTAATTCTTTATTTTTATGTGTTTTATGATACAAATTGTGTTTATAAGAATTTTTCTTCTGTTTTTATACAATATTAAAAAGTATAATTCATTGAGATAACATTAAATATTTTAACGTGGGATTTATGAGAATTTTACAAATACATGATCTATGTGAAAATCTCATAATGAGAATTAGGAAGCTGGTACGAGTCATAATTACATTGTGGAAGTTAAAGTGACATAAAATGACATGAGAAAGGTATGAATTGTTATACTATTATTTTTTACATTATATATAAGAATAATGATTAAATCTAGGTTATGAATCCCTAAAAACTATTCAAAATAAATATTATACGAATGGGGTATTATGAAATAAGATGATGAATCCTATATAATAGTAAATAAAATTGATGGATGGAGTTTTTATGTAATGGAATTCAATGATCATGTTTTTTGTATCAAGAAATGTATAAATGTTTTCTATATATATTTTTCATCATTTATTTTAAAGGATATGTTAAAAGGTGCTCCTGAAATTGAAAATCAATTTAATGGAATAATGTTATTTTGATTAGTGGAATATAACCCTTAATTTGTTAATTTCAATGATGAAATTTTTCAACATGGATAAAATATTATTTATTTTGATAATATATATTTTACTGTGTTCATGGCCTTATCACTGGTATCTTTTTTTGAAAAAAAGTTGTTTGTGTTATTATGGAGGATGTTTACATCTTCTTCGATTTGTTGAATATATCCAGCAATCATTAGAAGAAGAAATATTGCATGGTTTTAGAAAGGATTTATTGTATTTCTACATAATACCATGTTTTATGGGATAATAAGATGAATTTATTCACATCCTTTGAATGTGACAATGAAGAGCTAATTTTTGAAATATAGGCGATCAATGTTAAACTGATTTTATATCCAATGTTTGTAATTTTTTGGATTTTCCTCACTTGGAAGGGTTACAAGGATGGAAATTTTATGTATGGTTTAGGATAAATATTAGATGAGTTTATAGGGATTAAGGTATTATATCATCATATGAGTATTTATTCATATTATATTCCCATTGGTTTTCATTTGATCATTGTTATAAACAATGAGAGATGATATGACTTATCATTCTCATGATCTGTTTATGATACATAAAAGAAAAATTCACCATCATTCATGAGAGTAAGAGGTGTAGTGGTAATTGATCCCAGAACAACTCAAGGGTGATATTTTTATTATCATTGGGATGTAATTAATTAATTATATCTTACTTAGGAATATTATTAAAATTTATGAAAAAGGACGTGAAGTAAAATGTTTTAATTTAATATTAATTTTTTATGATATCAATGTCCACTTTATATATTCATCAATATAAGTTTTTTATCATTATTTATCACTAGTTCAAGAACTTTCATGTGTTTAGTGATCTTTATCAATCATTAATATTATTTATGGTTTTCCCCCATGACCATGTTTTCTCTGCCCACCTTTATTATCCTATGTGAAAACCTAGTTATTAGTATCATCGGGTAAATGTTATGGTTGGAACATTCACTTTTTAAAAGACGGATTAATATTGGTATTTACGATGTGGGTATATATGCATGGAACATTCATGGAGAAATTCTTTGATTACCCATATGAATTGGTTGGGAAGAATTATTTTTATGCGTTTAAGAATATAACACACTCAGTTTTTAGTAATTATAATTTTTATATGAAATAAAAAATGTACAATATATTTAATTTTAGGACAACCCATGTTAATTTTTATATATTTTTTACTAAATTATATTCTTGCATTTCAGGAATCATCTTTCTTGCATGTGTTATAAGCATTACTATGTTTCCACGAAAGTGCATTTGGTTATTTTGAAAAAGACAATTATAAAATATTCTTCAATAATATTTATACGAATAATATTAAATATATTTAAATGTTATTTTTATTGATTATAAATAAAATATACTAATAATTTAATATATTATTTTAGTATAGTCTAAATGTTAATAAAATTACAACTTTCAAAAAGGAAAATGTTTCTATTTCCTTTTTTGAACTATATTAAAAATAAATTTAGAAAATTTTAGAAATTTAATTAGATAATATGAAATTAATTTTTAAATTTATTATATAAAAATAATCATATGGTTGTTTTTTATTTAACTAAAATATTAAATTTTTAGATGACTTGTGAAAAACACATAATTTTAATTAGTACCACTTTTTCATCTAACATGTATATATAGTTAAAAAAAATTCAATTGTATTTTAATGTATAATTAGATCAACTATACATCAATTAATAAATTTCAGGCCATGGGAACCATGTTGACAACAAAATTTGATATAAAAAAATTTCATACTTTGGAACATTTTTCTTAAAAACTGCTATCTCACATCGTCTGTGAGGTTTATTTTATATTAATTATATCCACATATATGAATTTAATTTCAAAAATTGATATATTTTTTTTAAACAGTATGAAATTATTGTTCTAATATGATCAAATTTATTTTTGAAAAATATTATTACAGAATGTAGTTAAAATTAATTATAGTGGTTATGTAAAAACTAGATAACGTAATGATTAATTAAAGAATCTAAAGTGTATAAAGACCCATAATGTGTCCACCATAAATTTTATGGATATATTTTGTCCATAAAAACATTATTCTATATTATTTTGTGTTAGTGGAATATCATTCCATGAATGATACCTATAGAATTTTTTATTTAAGGAATGAAGACAAAAAATGAAACTTCTTTACCTTTACCATTAATAAATCATTTAGATATGGACAATAAACAACATTATTTTGGATGTTCACATCAAATTGAATGGTAAAAAATATTTTGTTATCATATTAATTTATTCTTAATTTTTAAATATGAATTATCTAGATTCACTACATACGTAATTCAAAAATATTTATTTATTGAAATCATAAATAAATAAAAGAAAGGATACTAAAAATATTAAAAGTAAATAATATTGATTGAATTAATGACTATAAAATTTTTAGAGGATTATATCATATTAACTGATTCTGAAATTAATATTTTAAAATTCATTCTTTGTCTTGTTATTTTTAAATTTAAATTAAATAAATAATGTCCAAATTGGAATTAATTTTATTTTATAATAAATTAATTTTTATTAAAAGATTCAATATTTACTATAAGTCTTATATTATCACAAATTATATTTAAATTTTAATAAATAGCATATTTTTTCAATTCAATGACCAATATATCATTTATAATGAACATATTGACCACTAAATAGTAAAAACATTATTACCACAATTTGGGTGGATGTGGTGTTTTTTCGTTTTTGGTGAAATCATTTTAAAATGAAATTCCAAACCACATGTTTTTTTAAAAAATTATATATCATAATTATTATTTATTGGGTGTATGTTTTCTATTATAAATTAAATTTATTTTCTCTTAAAAGTAATATTTCATAGTTTATAAAACTATTATTCTTTTTTCGTAAAATGATAAAATTGGGGAAGTATAGAAGTTAAGGGACAAATTTAAATGAATGGAGTTATAGTTCTACCATAGAGGTTTTACTACACCACAAAATATTATTAATCCATTGTTTTCTAATTTTTTTATTTACATGATGTAAGGGAGACCAACCAATAGTGTTTACATTTTTATGTTTACCAGAATACCACTCCTCAGTATCTATAAATTTATCATTCACTATTCCCCTTCTTCGTGACATTAATTACAAATTAACTCATCCATAGATGGAATAATAATCTCAAAAAATCCCTCATCAAATCCTATTATCTAGACATTTTTTCAAAATCAAACCAAGGAAGACCATTATTAATAATCAAATGATGTTACGCAAAAAGAGTTGTCGTTCTTTAATGTGCATTTCTATTTTATTTCATATTCCAATAATACATTTATTATTCCTCTATTAGCACAAAATAATATAATTATCCCCAATAAAATTAGAATTTATTATTCTAAGGTGCTTACCTACACCTAATCACACCACCATCAAATGGGTATGAAACTTACTGCTCGTGTTTATAGCAGACCACCACCTTGTTAGACGATGTCATTTGTGTTTCTGTTACCACAACTTTTGGTTGGGAATTCTGATGAGAATTATACTTTTGATATTTATATATTTTATATATTTTTGATTTATTTATTCCTATTTATATTTATATAACATATAAATTTATTATTTCTATTTTTTATAAGCATGAAAGCATTTTTTTTGGAAATATGGACTACAACCTATTCAAAGCGATGTGATTCATTCTAATGTTACATAGAATGTATTATGGATGGATATAGTGAAATTAAATTAAATTTAGGACTTAATAATGACATTAAAATGACTATATATATGACTTACTATCGTTCATTTTACGTGACATGAAAATGGAAACAACGTTCATGCACTTGTATAACGTGTCGTATCCATGAACTTTGTATCAAATATCCTATTTCAATCCTTTATGGATTATTATAAATACAAATATAATGAAAATTTATAACATATTGATATAATTTTTAATATTTATAAATAACCTAATCATTATATATGTATTTGGATCATGAATATCCTGTCAAAACATATATGAAATAAGCTGATATTTCCCAAAACACAGCCTTTTTTGAAATTTGTTAATATAAAGTTGAGGTAAAGTCATAATAAAATAATATATGGTATGATATATAAGAATATTGTTTTCTAGTAGTTTTACAATAGTATCATACATATTATAAATGATATCAGTTGTGTACTGTGAATTTCAATAATAAATATAATAGTTTTCTTGACTCACTTCTATTTATGTAATATATATTCTATATTCAAAAACAATTCATATTGTGTTGTGTATATAATGACCAATGAAATGATATATTATGAATTTCATTTTATTTCTTGATATTCTATGTTTCAATTGATAATATTATTTCAAGGTGTTTAGTGTTCAAAATTTATCAAATAAGTAATGTACTTTTTTCTCATTTCTCATTCTTAGATAATCATGTTATGTTATGAACCTATAGTATTTAAAGCGATTTACATAATTTTATTTTAAATGTTATATCATGAATCAATTTCTTTTAATTATATTATAATCCACATTTATTGATATTTTTTTAAAGGTGATTACTATTCAAATTTCCACACCCATGTTCTTTATTAATGGTACTTATATATCATATATATTTATCCGAACATACCCCCAATATACCCCAATTATACAATAAATTTAATTGTCTTTTGGAGTTTTTTTGAGGGGGTAAAATAGGGGGCACTATTTAGGTTAACAATTTTCCAAATCGTGCACACGAACCGTGCGCCCAAGACTATCTAATTAAAAATGTGTTAAATGATTTATTTTCAAGATTTATATTTATCCAATCTCTCTTTTTTCTACAAGAATTCAAACCTAATAGCCACTATAGTCTCCCAATCACCAAAAATCATCCGTAGAACATCATTTTGAAGGGGGGGGGGTTTGGGGGAGGAACTTGAAACAATCTCTAGTATGTGTTTCTCTCTCTTAGTTTTCCCCTTTTCATAAAATTTCACACTTTTTCCTTGATGTATCTAATGACCAAAGGGTAGGGTTTCGAACATAGGGTTTATCATTGAGTTTTCTTGGTCCAATCATTTTATTTTAGTCTTTATCTATCTTCCTTGTTGTGCGGCAGTGGTGTGATTGAATTTTGGCACAATGGATTAATATTTTTAACAATTTTGGTAGGTGATTCCATGTTTATTCCATCCTTGTGACATGGATTTATATATTTATAACATATTCAGAATTATATAATTGAATTATTGGTTTAAATTTTGGTTTTAGTGGTATTTTTATAGCTAATGATGTTTAGGTGCCATTTTTATATGAAATTGGGGGTTTTTCATAGAAATAATTTATTGGTTCATTTGGGGATGACCTATAAAAATAATATTTGATTCTATTGTAATTTATTGGGGCTTAAAATCAATTTTTTTTGTTTATCACCATTGGTTGTTGCTGAAAAAATTGTTTTAATTCTATTTGTGAAGCATATGAACTATAAGTGCCATGTTTGTGTGAAAATTGAGGTTTTAAAAAGATATAACTTATTGGTTTATATGGGGAATCCATAGAACTAACTTTTTATTTTCATTGAAAGGTATTGGATTTCAATTTGGTTTTAGGGAATTATAAGTGTGCACCTAGTGAGAAATTTTGAAATTTCAAGGTATTTTGTGTGCTAAACAATGAATGATTTTGAGAAGTTGTTTTCTTGAAAATAAAAATGACTTATTATGTATTTTATGAGGAATAAAGTTTTTATATTTACTGTATTGGTTGTTTGTGACCACTTGTTGTGTTTATATATGAAATGAGATGTATGTATCAAGCTTAAATTGTTTTAACGCAAAGGGGGAAGCTGGGTACTTAGGTGGGTGGATATGTAATAGTACGCTAGTGATCCGGATTGGGTTTTTCCCTATATCACTATGCATTTTGGCTAATGAAAAATCTAACTAAATTCTGTGGTTGATGATTTAGGACACTAGGTTATGGTTATGTTCCATTCTAGTGGCTCATGTAAGGGAAAGGATTGTGAAACAAATATTTTACACTGTGGTACGAGGTACATATGGCCTTAGGCAGTCTAGTCGCTAGGGGTGTTCCCAGTTTTGGTGGTCATTGAATATATTGTATTTTCCCTTGTATTAGGGTGTGTTTGGAGGTAAATTATAGTATGTAAAATATATTATTTAAATGTGTGATCATTATGAATGTTTAATGTTGAAAACGTTTTACAAATTAATGTTCCATTTCATGGAATTTAACACCACTTTTCCTCACATATTAAAACTTCATGATTTTCACCTTGTATTGCATACTCTTTGGAATATTTGAGAGATATCTAGTTGGGATTAGGCCCACACCCTATGTACACACCTTGGGTGTAATTAGGCAATATTATGTTTGAAATGGGTAAAGGGATAACATCAGGTGGAGGGGGTTCGAGTTATACGTCCCCCACCCCTATGGTGTAGTGTTGTGGAGATGGATCAGGGTGATGACCCGTTATCATGTGGAGTCTTTTTAGATGATTTATTATTCGGTTTTTATTTATTTTTTGTCATATTTTACTTCATTTAAAACCCTGTAATAAGATCTAGTATCTCTTAATTATTGTTGGGAAAAAAATCTGAATCATATTATTGAATTTTTTAAAATATTATGATTTCATAATCAGGTAAATAATTGAAAAACAATATTTATTGATACCCAAGAAATTATTACTACCTATGGGGATATGGATTTCCATTCTACCCTTTCCATGGTCTACATTTGTTGCTGTATTAGTGGATAACAGCTATGGTTTATGACAAATTGGTATCAAAGGGGGAAATGTTATGTGTGATTTTACTATTATGGCATTTGCCAGGATAGATTTGATCAAGGACTGTCGAAGCACAGGGTTTTTGTCGAGAGTATGGTGCATGGCCTCAACACTCGTGGTAGAACTTGAGTCCCCATGGGACTTTGGAATTGTTTCATTGAATTCACTTCCATGTGGGACTTGTGGGTTTCATAACACATGTGGACATCATTCAGGGGTGGAGTAGTAGTTTCATTTTTTCCATAATGTCTTTAGTTTATTTTTATTTTATGTATTTATTTAAAATTTTCAGATTTTTTGTATTGGAAATTTTTTTTTCTGGCTGTTACATTTTTCAGTAACATGCCTCCAGAAAAAGCTCTCATGTGCCCATTAGAGGACGATAGAGAGAGTTCTCCCACACTAATAGATCAGAGGCTAGTAGGGGATGTGGTTCGTGTTTCCCATGATTTGTGATTGTGACCAGATCATGTTCTCATTCCTGTTAGGGTAGAATAGATGACTCTTAGAAAAGATAAAGATCAAAAATTTCTGAAAGACAAGCCTCTTAATTTCTGAGGCAGAATAAATCCAGTACATGTTCTAGATTCTGGATATAGCTGAGGATGACAGTATGGAATGTGCCTTCTTTTTGTAGGAGGGTCCTAGACGCAATTGGAGGGAGTTAGTACTTCAGACTATGAAGAAAGAGCATATGCACTGGGGATATTTCAATGATGTCTTAAATCAGGAGTTCTGCCTCTAGGTCTTGGCATATGCTAGGTTCTGAGAGTTTATAGATCTTTTCCAGGGAAATATTTATTTCATGGAGTATTCCCTCTGTTTCACTGATATGGTTTGGTATTTCCCTGAAATCATCTTTAATGAGAAAGTGATGTCACAGAGGGTTGAGAAGGGATTTTGACCATATATATACTCCATGGTTTTCTTGCTCCTGCTGATAACATATAATGTTTTTGTTGACCGAGTTTTTATGTAGGATATTTTCCATAAATTCAGTGTTGGTTTCTCTGGGTCAGTATCTTTAGTGTCCATGGATGCTCTTCAGAGAAGAAAAGGAAGTAGGAGGAATATCTGAATAAGGTGGGTGGTTTTTCAGGCCAATCTTGTAAGACGTTTTCATCTATGGAATCTTTTGTGAGATCGGTCATGTGCCACTAGTTTGGGAGGTTGGGGAACATCCAACCAGAATTCCCAATTCATCCAATTCCCTGTTAAAAATGTTGAGGTATGTTCCACTTGCTGTACTTTTGTGGGGTGGAATGCCCACTTCTGATTGGAATAGAGTAAGTGGATTCAAGACGAGTTCCAATGCATTTAGAGTGGTCAAGGGTGGTGGGGATCTCAATTTAGGGGTTGTCATGGTAATTTTGGATCATCTTCTTGGACATAGATAGTTTATTGAAGATCCACAACCGAGAAGTCATCCACATGAAGAGACTAGACATCACCATGCATTTGATCTGGCACCAGCCGGATCATAGGTGTGACAGTCGATAGTTCAAGGTACCATTTTTATTTCATATTATATATATGATAATCATTTTGTTACTGGTGCTTCTATTTCATTAATTTCTTCCAATTTTGTAGACACAATTAACATTCCAACCAAGTTGTTTTCTTTTTCGATGGTGTTGGTGACGCCGCTGGGAAAAAAGGAGCAGCGTTTCAGGTTCCCATCATGTGTAGTTTCTATGTTAGGGTATGATATGGAGTGGTATCTCTTGGTCTTATATATGTAATTGTTTTATGTGATACATGGTCTTTATTGTCTATAATTTTCTAGGCACACATCGATTACTACAGGAGGTGAGTGAGTTTCACGGAACCTGATAAGAGTCGTCACGTTTTTCGTGGAGAATGAGATCCTTGGTCAGGTTGAGAAAGCCCTCCACTACCAGATATTGGAAGTAATATATTCCAATTATCATCGCTCGTGATAGAGAATAATGGAATTACCTAAGATGGTGCCCTACCTCATGTATTGAATGAGTTTATGGAGGTTTTCCCAGATGATTTTTCAGGTTTTCCCCTAGAGAGGAATGTGGAGAACTCGATTGATCAGGTGTTGGAATTAAAGTTACAGATGAACTAATTATAATAAAGAGGATTAATTCACCTGAGCATATCTCCATGGGATACTCCTTGGTTTTTCATTAAATAGTCTCACATATCCCTCTGGTAGTGCATTGACTACCGAAATATGAGTAAGGTAACAATAAAAAGAAAATTCTTTTTCCCAGAATAGATAATTTATTCTAATAGTTGAAGGGGGAAAATAGGTTATTCAAAATATATTTGTATTCATGATACCATCAACTCAATGTGAAATTGGAAGATATCATGAAGATAGTCTTATGAAGAGGGTATGAAAAATTTGAATATTTGGTCATTCTATTCAGATTAACTAATGTTCCCAGTCTTTATGGCACTCATGAACATGGTATTCAACAAGTATCTGGATTCTTTCATTATTGTGTTTGAAAATGATATTCTAGTATAATTAGGCTATGAGGTGGAAAACAGACATCACATGAGGAATGTTTTGGGAACTTTTTAGAATTGCGGACTCAATGAAATTTTTTGAAAGTGTACTTTCTAGCTCAATGATTTAAAATTTCATAGGAATGAGATCTTAGAGGAGGGGGTTTAGGTGGACCCAAAGAAGATCAATGTGGTTATGTAATGGCTAAAACTGAAAAATGTGTTCGAGATCACAGGTGTCCACAACCTTGCTACTTATTATAGGCGATTTGTTCAAAATTTCACTCAGATAGCTATACCATTGACTGCGTTCAACCGGAAGGGGGTGAAATTTTTTTGGGGCCCAGAATATCAGAAATCCTTCGAGGATCTGAAGAGGTGGTTGACTACCACCCTGTGATGATTTTTTCAGAGGCTCAAATGGTGAATTTGTTCTATTGTGATGCTTCAGGTATGGGTCTTGGGTCCGTGTTTTTGCAGGATAATAACATGGGGGCGTATGGATCTCGTGAAATCTGAAAACATGAAATTAATTACCAATTTCATGACTTGGATTTGGCATCGGTGGTGAAAGATATGATTAATTGTTGTCACTACATCTTCAGGGAGAAGTTTTTGGTCTTCTCTGATCACAAAATTATGGCCTATATCTTCGCGCAAAAGTACCACTACTTGAGGAAGCTTGGTTGGATCGAGTACATGATGGGGTTCGAATTTGACATTGTCTATACCCCAGAAAAGGATAAGGTGGTGTCCAACTCCTTGAGAAGAAGAGTCCCATTGTAGTCATTGAGAATGTCTAGTGATGTGATAAATATGATGGCACTCTTTGCTCAGATGCATGTGGAGACAATGGAGAAAAATTAGGGAGTGTTCTTGGATATCTTTGAGTATAATCCCTCTCTAACAGTGCTAACTCAGCACGAGTAGCCTAGTTATGTTCTTGGTCAGTGGTTGTAGAAGTTTCATCATGGTGGGGAGACAACAACTGATTCATTGTCGTCTCCTAAGGGAATCATGTGCTTCAAGGGCTGTTCAGTAGTGTCATTATCTCCAGGGAATATGGTGACAAATTATAGCCACTAGTCTCAGGGGGCCATCCATCTCGGTGCCACCAAGATGTATTATTATGTATGTTTGTAGTTCTAGAGGCTGATAATGCAACATGACATAGATGAAATTGTGTAGAGGGGCTACACATGTAAGTAGCTGAAGGAGGAGCACCAAAGGACCTCTTGTTTTCACCAACCACTACCCATTCCTACCTACAAGTGAGATTTGGTCTACATGGAAATTTATTGTCATACCACATACACCTAGGGGAAATAATTCTATTTGGGTGGTGATTGATCTTCTGACCAAATCATCCCACTTTATTACTATCAATGATACAGTTAAAGTGGATGAGTTGGGCCATGTGTATCTTCAAGAGGTGGTAAGGCTCCACAGAGATTCGTCATCAGTTGTTTCGGATTGAACAACTGTTTCAATTCTCAGATTTTGGAAGGATTTCATAAGGCCTTGTTGTCACAGATCATGTTTACCATAGTGTTCCATCTTTGAACATATGGTCAGATTGAACAAGAGAACGATATTTTTGAGGACATGACCCATGCATGTCTTTTGGAATTTAGATAATCTTGGTATTGAAATTTCATATTGGTTGAGTTTTCTTATAATAATAGTTACCAATCCTAGATTCGAATGGATCCATGTATGGTGGTCCATTGTTGGGCTTTCCCCCCTTATGTTGTGCTAAGGTAGGTGAGACCTCACTAATAGGGCCGTGTGCGGTAAATGAGACTGCTGAGAATGTCAAATTGATTAGTTAGTTCATGCTGACTATGTAGAGTTTTAATAAATCTTATGATGACCATAGGCATTGATACTTAGAGTTTTATTTTGGTGATAGGGTATTCTTGAATGTGGACCCTCGTTTAGTCCATCATCGATTAGGGATGCATGGGAAGCTGATGCTGAGATATGTCATCACTTTTGAGAACATCGTCCGTAATGGAAAGGGGGATTATAAGCTGGCCTTACAATATCAGTTGACTTCCATACATGATGTCATCCATGTCTCCCAGTTTATGAAATACAACTTAGATCCATCCCATGCGTTGAGTTGGGAAGAACTGGATTGAGATCCTGACTTGTATGTTTTTAGAGGATAATTAGAATAGTGGGATCCCATGAAAAGTTGATTCAATGGAAGTATATTTATATAGTATTGGTTCATTCGTATCATGGTGGTGATACACATGAGAGATAGTAGAAGAAGTGACTGGTTTTGGATGTGTACCAATTCTTGTTTTCTGATCAATCCTCTAGTTGACATTCTGGGACGGAATGTTTTCATGGTAGGGGGAATTTTAACACCCATGTTTTTCATTAATGATACATATATTTCTTATAATTTTATCCTAACATCCCCCTTTGTCCCCATAATACACCACAAATTTTAGTTGCTTTTGGAGATGTTTGGAGGGGAGAATGGAGGGTCCACGGTTAAGGTCCCTGATTTTCCAAATCGTGCACACAAATAGTGCACCCAAGTCCAGCTCAAAAAAAAAAATGGATAAATAACACATTTTACCCAATGAGATTTATCCAAACGTTCCACATTTTCCCCCACTCGAACCTTGTAGACATTATTTCCTCAAAATCACTTGAAACCCTCCTATGAGCTTCATTTAGATGGTGGATTTGGAGGAGTAACTTCACAAAATATCAAGTATGTGTTTCTACCTCTTAGTTCCTCCCTATTTCATGAAGTTTATTGTTTTTTCCATGATTTCCCAAATTACCAAAGGTTAGGGTTTCAATCTTATGGGTTAAATTTGAGTTTTCTTTGTCAAATATTTTGATTTTAGGCTCGATATACCTTCATTATGGTGCGACGGTGGTGTGATTGAATTTTCTCCCAAAATATTCAAATTATTAACAATTTTTGTAGGTGATTCCATGTGTATTCTATAAATGTGACTAATATTTATGTGTTTATAAAATTTTCATTTTTATCTCATTTCATTATCTATATGAAAATTGTTATTATTGGTATTTATAAAGCATATGAAGTTTAAGTTCATTTTTATGTGAAATTGGGGGGGTCATATAAGTCTATTATTGGTTCATTTGGGGAAACCCAATAACACTTTAGATGATTTAATTGAAATATATTAGGTTTTAATGTCATGTTTTCAATTTATTTCTCTATTTGTTGTTGCTGAAAAAATATTTTTTAATGGTGTTTGTCAAGAATATGAACATTAAGCCCATGTTTGTGAGAAAATGGATGTTTTAAAGAGATAACACATTGTGGTACATATGGGGATACCCTAAAACTGATTTTATGGTTTAATTGAAATTTAATGGGCTTTAATTTTGTTTTGGAGACTTAATAGTGTCCACCTAGTGTGAAATGTGGAATTTTCAATGTGTTTTGTGTTCAAAACAATACATGATTTTGAGAAGTTATTGGATTGAAAAAAAAGTTTTGTCTTGTGCTTTATGTTCTATAAAGTGTTTAAAGATGATATGTTGTTTGTATGTGACTAGTAGTGGTGTTTTATTTTTCAATGGAATGCATTTATCATGATTAAATTTATTATCACAAAATGGGGAGGCAAAACTACTTCGGTGGGTGGATATGTACTAGTACAGTAGTGACCTGGATGGGTTTTGTCCCTGTTTCACATAGAATTTTGGATAGTCAACCCTAACTAGAAAATGTGAATGATTTTTTGGGACCAATAGGTGATGGGTATATTCTCTACTAGTGTATCATTCATGGGAAATGATTTTGAAATGGATAATTTTCACCAAGGTATGAGGTTCATATGGCCCGAGACTATCTAGTTTCAATGGGTGATCCTGTTTTTCATGCCCATTGGATTTGTGGTATTTCCCATCATATTTGGCTGTCTCTAGCTGTACATTATAGTAGATAACATGTCTTATTTAAATTTTTTGTCATTATGAATGTTTAATTTTTAAATATGTTTAAAATAGAATATTTTCTTTCTTCGAATTTTCACCGCTTTTCCTTACAGATTATAACTATATGTTTTTTACCTTGTATTGCACTCTCATTGGAAAATATAGGTGGTATAATTTTGGGATTAGGCTCAAACCCTACATACACCCCTAGGGGGTATGTATACTTGATTATGTTTGAAACAGGTAAAGGCCAACCCTCGAGTGGAGGAAGTTCGGGTTATTAGTCCCCCTATGGTGCGGTGTTGTGGAGACGGCTCTAGGTGATGACCCCTAGTCATGTGGGGTATCTATGGAAGATTTTATGATATTTCAATTTGTGTTTGGTCATCTTTTACTTTAATTAAAATCATGTATTAAGATATTATTTTTCATAAGTCTTTTTTGGCATAAAAATTTCAGATTCATATTATTGATTGTATTATAGGTTTTATGATTTCATACTCGGGTATGTTGTTCCCCAACTAAATTTATTGATACCTGATAAATCTTCCAGCCCGTGGGCATAGAAAAATCCATTAAATATTTTACATGGGTGGTATTTTTTTCAGGTATTAATGGCGACCAAATTTGGTTCGTGACACAAATGCTTAAATATGGTATAAGACACTTTGAAGTGATTAAAGATTATTTTCCTCCATTTTTTTAAATGGTGAATAAAAATTATTTTCCCAATAATATCAAAAAAATAGTTTATTATATAATATGGTTATATACCTGTGTACTTTTATTATTCATTATATGTATGGTTTATACATTTTATGATATGGTTTTTAACTGATCAGTTTCTCTTATATGGGTTATTCCAAGATAATATGATTATGAATCCGAATTCAAATCATGATTTATTGTAAAATAAAATTATTTTTAATCATTCCTTATATAGATTGGTTTTGATAGGATGGAATTTTTATAATCTATATTTCATTTTATTGGTTTTTATGTGATTTTTATTAAACCTACCTCTTTTAATGTAACATTTGATTTTGGAAATGTTATTATTTTTTTGTACAATGTTAGATTTTATTATTATGTGATGGGTGGGGCATCCATATCCCTTAAAAAATTTATTGAATCTTTATATTTCATTATTATGATTGGTCTATAATGATGTGTGAACCTATTTTAGTGATATATGTTTTGAATATGATGTGGAATATATTCAATTATACAATGATGGAATAGGATGTGAACCTTGTTTAGTGACATTGGTCTATAAGGGGATGTGAAAATGATTTCTTAATACATGGATAGAAAGGGAATATTACCTAGATCACTAATACATGGATGTAATGGAATGTGGACCATGTCTAGTAATATATTTATGGAATGGGAAGAGAACCTTATTCATTAATATAGGGCTGGAATTGGAAGATAACCCGATATAGAAATATATGGATTGAATTGGAATTATTCCTTTTTCAGTAATAAAGGGATGAAACATGGAGGGATCCCGGTTCAGTAAATGACCTTTTCCACTAATATGACATTAACAATAAACCTTGACTACTATAGAAATCATTTTTATGTTTGTGTGCCTTCCATAATCAGATGTTCTATACTTATGTTAGCATATCATGGGTCATTATCTTGATTTATTTATGAATCGTGTACTATGAACTATAAATATTTATTCCATGATTCCTGATTATGATATTGGATTTGTAGAGTTTTATTTTATATTGAAAACATCATGTTCTCAGACCCTTTATCACATGATATAATGAAATATCTACCATGATTACACTTACTGAGCATTGAATATCACCCCTTCCATATGTTTCATATCCCTAGGTTATGATGAATGGTCTTAAATAAGAATAATAATGGGTGTGATATTTATGGGGGTGGTGATGATATTTCACAATGATAGAAGATTATGATTCTAGGTTTCCAATGACAATATTGTTTATAGATCTCAAGAATGTATTTTTGTATTGTATTTAATATTCATATAATATGATGTATTATCTATGTATGTAAAGTGTATGCTTTTATAATATATTCAGGATATTATTATATTAGATATATTAAAATTATGGAAAACAATTGTACAGAATGATTAACATTTAATTAAATAAAATAGATTATAGTTCAATACTACTAACTAATGAATAAATGATCATACATCCAATCCATGAATGAATATCAAAAAATAATAATAATTAAATAAAAATACACTTTGTTTGGTTTAATTTGATTGTACAAATCATTTTAATTAAAATAATTTAGTTGAATTTTCCTTTAATTAAATAATTTTTTCATCATTTTGCAAGTATTTAAGGTAGTTATTTTATAAATAATAATTAAAAATAATTTACCAGATGTAATTTAAATATTTAATATTTAAAATAAATATACATGGTATAATTTATTTTGTAAAAACATATATTAAAAAATTTAGTCTAATTTGAAACCATAGTGTGAATAATATGGATTTAATTTAAATAAAATATTATAAAGGTAATAATGATAACCATATGGATCAAAAATGTAAAAATTGAATGATGATTATGGCTGAATAATCTTCATCTAAAAATATTTTTTCTAATTTGTGGGTAGGTTAACGATTCTGACATTTTTAATTTAATTAAATTTAGTTATTTATTCTTCTGATTTCACATGCACTCCATTAGTGCTTAGTATACATTAATAGGTAATTATTTCATATAAAAAATAAAAAGTTAATTAAAAAATTAAAATAAATAAATTATACTCTATATAACCATTTCGATTCATAATTTATGTTTATTAATTCACATCCATACCCTTTAAAATTATTTAGTTTGCTAATTTGACATTTCATACCTTGTTCATACATTACAAAATAATTTTGACACAATTCTTATTATATAATTTTAATATATGAGACATTATGTTCAAATCATAATTAATAAATATTATTTTAATATTTTTTCCCTTAATGGAAATTTTGGTTCACAATTATTACACAAAAGTATCCAATATTTATTTTTCCAATGATGTGCTGCTACTACGTTGACACATAAATTAGTTTTCATATATATCAGAAAAAATTGTAATTCACATTTTATGAATTATTCGTATATAAATAAAATATAATAATATCATAAATTATTCAATAAATAATTTTATTTATTTTCTATATCATAATTAATGATTGAATATATAAAAATATATACGTTTTTTAAAAAAAATGTGTTTTTATTAAAACATTTAATTTTTCAGAAAATTCATAGAATTTCTCCACGGATTAATTTTTATGTGATGATTTAAAAAATAATATTCATTTCATAAAATAGATTTTCTCAATCGTATAGAAATGAATTAAAATATTCTTTCATAAAATTACAAAAAAATATTTATGAAGATAACATGATTTGAAAGATTAATATGATGTTACATGAAATTATCTATTTTTTATGGTTATTTTAAAATATATTAATATTGATTAGGATACATTTGTTTATTTCACAATTATGTTTTCATATTTATACCTTCCAATATAATAGTTATATTATAATAATCAGACTTCAACAATAATTTTCACTTTATAATTTATGTTCATTTTTTTGTATCATGTATGTTAAACAACATACTGTGTCATATTAAAAAATATAGTGATGTAACACCTTGGGATAATTTTATCAAGGGGTAAAATATTAGTTGTCTTCATTATTCTTAAATATGTGTTTTATTATAATTAATATAATATTTTTTTTGAAATCCTTATGTCTTTTATATTAAATTTTTATATAATAGATTTTATAGTAAATTAAATCACATAAAATCTTGTATGAAAATATTTACCAAGAAAGTGATAAAAATTAAATTTTAAAAATATTATGACAATGGATTTTTTGAGTTAATAGCGAGACTATGTGCATCATTAATCATAAACATATCTAAGTTGATTACTGAAATATCCATTTTCTATTACTCATCAATAGTTAGTTTGGGAACAACCAAGTTACAAGAGGAAATAGTGTTGATTATAGATTATTATATTGATGATATGAGAGAATAAGTCACTAGAACACTATTTAGAGATAGCTGTGCTGGTTCACACATTGGGAAGATAGAGGTATGACCATTTGGTAGAATTATTCACACAATCTACTTACCATAATATTCTAACATATATTTAATACTAGTATGATCAAAACCATCTACTTTGATAATGGGAAAATTATATATATATGAGTAATTTTAAAAGAATTTAAGAAATTTTTACCACTAATAGTACAAAACATATAAATATTTATGATATTTGTTGGGTCTAGGACCCCCAGGTATTAGTAGTTTCCTCATATAGTATTGTTTTCCCATACCATGGTTCTACCTAGTTTCCCTAATGGTTCTTCTTAATAATGGATATCCTCACATTCTAATATAGTCTCTTTTGTTTTGAATGTTCATTATTAAATCACATCATTGGAAATAACATTTAGGATCCACAATCCAAAGAGTACATGATTCCAATATCAATTAAATTTTGAGTCTAATTATGTATTTTCATGAAACTAATGGTGCATATTGTTTACATGGGATGCATTAATTGTTATTTAAAAATTTTATGTTTTTGTAAGGTTCAATTATACATTAAATTATAGATGAGTTTCCATTTAAAGACTATATATATACATATTAAACATTGTATTTCAACTACACTTATAACAGGCTACCACTCAGAATCCAGTATAGCATTTTTTTTGTGTGATTACCTGAAATCCACATGTTGAACAAGTTTCATAGGACATGTACCACTATGATACAGTATATTCCATCTATACATGTGTCTTCTCCATCCTAGGGCACACCCATGTGTTGAAATGGTTCGTCAAACAATAAATTATCCCAAAATGAATATAGATGTTCATTCAATGTCATTTATCATCACTCAAAATCACCTTGGGAAACATCCATAGGGATCACCCATTAAGACAAAACTCTTTGAAAATATAACTTGTCCTGATTATTTTAACCAGTTTGGAACACAAAATAATGGTGTCCCTTTTTTCATGCGTTTAATAATTTATTATTTTATTTATTTAATTTTTTTTCGGTGTTTTACCTAGTATACTTCAATTGAATTGTTAATATAGTTTTTGGAAAAAATGTTTAATAAAACATAGACTCAGGTTATACAAGATTCCAACACTTAGTAGAAGGCATGAAACAACATTATTATGATGCATCATAACATCAAAGAGTTTATAGGATAATAAATAATTATATCATTTTATACCAATTAAACTATCCAAATAATGATAGAGAGGTCATCAATTTCATATTTAAAATTTATTCTTTTCGTAGATAGTATATCATATTTGGAGACATCACCATATTGGTATATTGATAACAATGATGTTTTCCACATTTGAGGTTATTTTATGGTTCATATGAAAATGCATGAAGAGTTTATAATATAATCTCTTTCCTCATAGTTTGATATAAATAATTTTTTGACAACTGTTAATCATGATATACAGTGTTAGTATTGGTGGAATGTGATAAATAATAAATTAATGGGGTTTTCAAATTTTTTTCCACATTAAAGTATTATATAATTTCTATCTATGAACTTAATGGACTACTATAGCTATTAAATATTTTTAATTATAAATAAGAAATTTTAAAAATAATCATTTTCATGTGGTAATACTGGAATCCTTAGTGAATTGATATTTTTTGGTTTTTTTTGTTGATCAAATGGTGAATTTATGTAATTTGTTATCAATATGAGATACCATTTTTATTGATTAATAGGGAAAACTCTAATTTCAAGGGAATGTTTTTCTTTATTTGGTAACCAATATAATTATTTTTATATTGGGATTCCAATATAATATCATGAATAAATAATTGATTTTAGAGAGTTTACAATAAAAATGTGAAATTTTGAACTATATACCATCCACAGATATATGGGTTTTCAAAGTGTACAATGAAAATAATCGAAGATATGATGTGGGTGTATGTCATGGATTTTGGCACCTCATCAGATAAAAAATAAATATAATGGATTTTTCTGGAAATAATTTTCAACATATATAAATTCAATTGTGAATATTTATAGAATTAGATGGTATACCCATTTTTTACCCTTGTGTTGTATAAAATATAATGAGTATATGATTATTGGGATGAGTCACATATTTGAGAAATTTGATCACATACATATTATCTTGAAGTGGTTATTGACCACTTAGATAGTGTTTAGGGAATATTACAACTGAGGTATACATCAAAAAATGATTTATGAGGGTGAAACTATATTATTATGGGTGTCTCCATCTATGTGATATCATTTTTTTATGAGGAATGAAAATATTGAATAATATGTGATATAATTTTGTTTTGTGATATCATTTTGTTATGTGATATCATTTTGTTATGTGATATCATTTTATTATGGGTGTATCATTTTCCTATCATTTTGTTATGGATCAATCAAGTTGAATACATATTATCCCTCCATATGTTATTTAATTCCATTAATTATTTATTAAAAAAATAATAGATTTTAATGTATGACAAGGATCCATTTCAAATGATTAAGACTGTCAATATTTTTTTAGATGATGAAAAATACTGTAATGAGATTATGGAGTGTATTTAATATCACATTTTCTAGAAAATTTGTAGAATGATAGATCATATTTTGAAATTAATGTTTTACAATAACATTATTTCAAAAGATAATATCATGAAATAGTTTGACAAGTGATATCTATGGCAGTAGTTATTCAGAAATTTGTCAAGGAGGCTCCTAGGCATATATAATCATGAAAATAAACTACAGGATTGAAAGGTTGTAAAACCCTAGAACTTTATGAGGTATTAATAAAAATATATTTTTTAATCATTTTTTAATATAAAATATAATTTCTATATATATGGAATCATAAATTCCTAGTAGGTGTTTTGGGATGTTAAAGGGAACAAATTAGTTGAAATTATCTATTTTTACAACCAAACAGTTTAACAAACCATGTTAGGTCATACTGTTAACCATGTAACAACCCATTACCATTTTGTCAGGTATAACCTTGTAGTACACACAGTTTGAGTTATGTTGCCTTTTTTTATGAAATTTGTATGTGTTTAAAGTGCATTGGATGAGTTGGGAAGAGGTTGGGAGAGTTTTGAATGGTTTTTGATGAGTTTGGAGGCGTTTAAAGGGGTGTATGATTTGAAAACGGTTAGTAGAAACCATGAAGATTCTCCTGGAAACCGTGCAAGGGAGGCAGTAGGCTTCGCACAGCCTACGCAAGGTTTTCCAAACAATGGGAGGAAACCATGTATACCCTTGCTCCTGAGGCAGTAGCGTGTGCATGGTTACCGCACAGTTTTCCAAACCATGCGGGATAACCATGCGGCAACATGAAAATACAGTTTTAAAACCAAGGCTCACTCGGGCTTGACTCATTCCTCTCCAATATTTCACCCACTCTAGTCTCACACATGATTTTGGGTTCTCAGGGGTTTAGAGTTCTCTCCAACTCGATTTGGAAGCATTTTAAAGGGGTTTCAAGGCGGATTGAAGGTGGTTTCTCCTCGGTATGTCTCTCCTCTTGTTTCATATGTGTTTTACTCTAGATCTAAATCCCTCTCTTTCTTGGTATTCTAGATCTAAACTTGTTGTGTGTAGATCTAGGGTTGTGGTTGCCTTTCATGTTAATTTTAAGGCTTGTGATGGTTATGGAAGGGGATCTAGAGAGGTTTCAGTGGTGCGTTCGCTATATTGGAGGTGCGATTACTCGTGGGATGATTTCTCGGGAACCCTAAAGGTATGTCACTTCTCTCTCAAGTCCACTTGGTTAGAAGTAGTGGTTCCTTGTTAAAATTAATTTTTTTGCTGAAAATTAATTGTGAATTGTTATGCTAAATTGGTTGGAAATCCCTTCGGTGATGTTTTGGGGATTTTTGGGGAAAAAGGTGTTTTATGGTGAAATGTTTTTCTTGTGGATTTTAAAATGGAGATTATAAAATGCGATGATATGGTTGATTTTCGAAAATTATTGATGGAAAAGGTTTTCAATAAAAGGGTTGTTTTATTGAAATGTTATTTGGCAAGGAAAATGGGGTTCAATAAATGGGTGATTTATTGAAGTGGATTGATGTGCATTGGAATTGGTTGATTGCATGTTGTTGTGACCTAGTTGGGTTTGTGTTTGGTTTGGTTTGATTGAAATGTCATATGGAAGTGTGTGGGATGTCTCACTATAAAAAGGGGATGGATAGGGGTCAGAAGAACCACCATATAAGTAGTGGTCGGGAAGTACCGCTAGTTGTGAATGGGTGACCAGGTTGGGCGGAAGTCCAACCGTGTTGATTGTTTTGGAGTGAAAGAGTTAATAGGTTGGGTGAAAGTCCCACCATTTTGGTTGTATGTTGTGCATTGATTTTCAAGATGGAAGTTGTTGTGCTAACATGTAAATGATGAGATGGGTTGTGGCTTGTTTGGTTGGATTTCCCATGGTTTCTTGGTTTGGGTGTGATGTATTCGTAAGGGCAGGTTTGGCTTATGAAAATGGTTGCATATGTGATTTAATTTATACAATTTTTCTAATATAAATTTGATAACGGTTTTAGCCTAGTGGAGTCTGTAGGGAAGTCATATGGGAAAAACTTACTGAGTTTTAGTACTCACCCCTTGCTTTCGAACTGTGGTGTCTTTGCAGATGTTTCATACCATGATGTGGGAAAGGGTAAGGCATCACCTTCTATTAGTGGAGCATTTTGATCCCATGGTTGATCTTGGAGCATGGAGCTTGGCATGGAGCTGTGGTCGAGTCATGGCTTGTGTTTTTTGGTTGTTTAGTTTCCGTAGTGTACTCTGATGTTGTGTGGACATGTTTAGTTTTACTGGTTATGATTAGTGTTGTGGAACAACTATGTTGTCATTTTGGAATATATGTTTGGGTCTTAATGTTCATGCATCATTAGGTGTTGGTTTGGTTTGTTTTGTCTTAAGGGGAAATAGTTCCCCAAATTGATCTTGATGCACTCGGCATTTATTTCCAACCTTTGGCATCTTGGAAACAACACTTTTGGCGATGTATCCCTCACTGCCTCCTCAAGAGAATGAGGTAGGGGCAGGGCGTTACAAGTGGTATCAGTTTGTTCGGTCATTTGGAGTTGATTCTCGTGTTGGGTGTTCACATTCGTTGTGTTACATTCATTGGGGTGTGATGGAAGCAAGGCGTAGAAATGTTGGAACATGGAATGTATAGCATAAAAGACATAGCGAACCGTTTTATTCTGAAATTCAAGTTACCAGGGAGTTGGGTGCATAAGTGTTTTGGAGACACATATAGACCTTGGATATCTCATTGTCGTGGGTGTAGCCAATGAGATGAGCATGGAATGCATGGTAGAAATGAATTCCCAATAGGATGCATATTTCATTGGGGTATAATGATTTATGATGTGATACGAATCTTTGAAATTGAAAAGTGAATAAAATTGGAATTTTGAAATTTTTTTGGTTTTCAAAATGGTGAAACATGGCACATATGGAAAAAGGGTGGATATCCCTGTTGTGATAGTGTTGTGCAATGTGATTTGAGATGGGATTTCGTGATGTCTACAGAAGTGAGACTCATGGTTTTTTGTTTTCTATTTATAGAGATGGTACCGAGTAGGCGTCGTAGAGACTAACAAGAAGAGGCTGCTCAGAATGTGGTAGCACCTGAGCCTCAGGTGAACCAACAGCTAGTGCAAATCATAATTCAAACTTTCCCAGCTGTGGAAAGTGGAAATAGAGTGGATGAACCAAGCCATGTGGATCATACGGTTCAGTTTCAAAAGCATAATCCACCCATCATTAGGGGTGATTCAGATATAGAGAGGGAAGAAGCATGGTTGAATAGAATGAAAAATATCTTTGAGTTCTTGGGAACTTCGGTAAAGCTGAAAGTGAAGTTGGCCACATATATGTTGGACGATCTTGTACTTGAGTGGTAGGAGGTGGTAGTCCAAGCTGGGACGAACTAGGGTATGAGGTGGGATGGATTTGAGGAATTGTTTAATAAACAATTCAACCCACATATGTTTAGAATTGAACGTACGACAGATTTCATCAGTTTGAAGCAAAATCATATGTCTGTGACGAAGTATGCATCGAAGAATATGAACTTAGTTCGGTTTGCACCCGAGGTTACGGGTAGCACGTCGTTGAAGGCCAGGATTGTTGAAGCGGGGTTAAGGAAATAAATATGTTCAAAGAATGAGATTTTGTGTATAGATGATTACACATAGATTGTGAACAGAGCCTCAATGACTATGTGGGATTTGTTTGGAGCTCCTGGTGGAGGAAGCATGGTGGTACCAATGGGGAATAGTGGGAACTCTTACTCTGGATTCAAGCGAAAGAGGGACACTTATTCCCAGGGTGGGAATATGGCATATAATCTTATGGGAGGATCAATAAATCTACCTTCGAAGTCCTAGAGCAATCCAAGATGTTTTCAGTGTGGTTCTACGACCCACATCAAGAGGGATTGTACGTCGCAACCATGAGCTTGTCAGAATTGTAAGCGGATGGGCGATATGCAGCATTATTGTCAGAATTCTCCGAGGTCGGGTGCACATGATACTTCTCAGGGATCGCATGTGTTATATGCTTTGATGGAACAGGGCAACATCATACCCCCCATCAGTAGAGTAAAGTGGGTCATGGTGATTTTTGGAAAACCACGACACCTCATTAGAACAATATAGATCAGAGTGAGGAAAGAAAAATTGTGATCGGAGATGAGAAGTTTTTGGTGGATGATCAGTCGGGACCATCCACGGTGTGAGTTAGTATTCTTTTAAATTCTACCTTGACGCAAGTTCTTTTTGATACGGGTGCTTCACACTATTTTATTGCATCACATGTGGTTGATTTTCTGCGTTTAAGGGTAGAAATGATACCCTCGGTTTTGAAACTTCAAACTCCTCTTGTTCGAAGAGAGTGTCGAGCCTTCTTATGTAGAGAGTGTGGTATCGTTGTGGGAAAGGTTGAGATAGTGTAGAATTTCTCAATGATTTTGATGGATTGGTATCATGTAATCCTATAAATGGATGGGCTGGGTGCGTTTAAGTCCCGCATCGATTGTGATGTGCGAACAATGGCTTTTACAACACATGATGGCGTTAGACATCTCTTTAGAGGAGAGAAGCATGAAAGGCAGGGTGCAACAAGTTTGTTGGCACCAGCAGTGGGTACTTTATCGTATCAGTTAGAAGTTTTGTCGTTGGAATCGGTAGAGGGTGTTGAGTAGAATGTTCTTCCGACAGTGGTAGATCAGTTCATGGATGTTTTCCCTGAAAATTATATGGGTTACATCCTATAAGGGAAGTGGATTTTATGATTGATCTCCTCACAGAGACTAGTCCTATCACACTTCCATCTTATCGGATGGAACCAAATGAATTGTAGGAAATGAATGTCCAATTAGAAGAGTTAGAAAAGAAAGAGTTTATCCAGCCTAGCACATCTTCTTGGGCAGCGGCATTGTTCTTTGTGAAAAAGGTAGATGGAACTTTGAGGCTATGTATTGATTATCATAGATATTACCATGTTATGATAAAGAATAGATAACCACTTCCACAAAATGATGATTTGTTCGACCATTTGAGGAGAGCCTAGTTGTTCTCCAAGATCGACCTGAGGTCGGGATACCATCAATTGTGAGTGATGAAGGAGGATATTTCTATAACAACTTTTAGAAGTAGATATGGCCAATATGAATATTTGGTTATTCTTTTTGGTCTAATGAATGTGCCAGAGGTGTTCATGGCATTGATGAGTCAAATATTTCAGAGATATCTGGATTCATTTGTGGTGGTGTTTGGAGACAATATTCTGGTGTATTCAAATACAAGGGTTGAACACCAGCAACACTGGGCATCAGTGCTGGGGATCTTGAGGGATCATCAGTTGTATGTCAAATTGTCAAAGTGTGACTTTTGGATATGGGAAGTTCATTTTCTTGGCCATGTGATTTTTGAAATGGGGTTTTAAGTGGATTTGGAAAAGATAGATGATGTTATCTCATGGAAAATGCCAAAGAATTCATTTGAGATACGGAGTTTTCTTAGTGTAGTTGGGTATTATTGGCGTTTTTTTCATGATTTTTCACGTTTGACTTCACCTATGATAGGTTTTTCATGAAATACTGTCCCATTCTAGAGGAATGAATAGTGTCAGTAGTGTTTTGAGGAGCTAAAGGGTCATTTTACATGAGCATCAATCTTGGTTTTTCCAGAACCAGGAAAAGGGTACGTGGTGTATTATGATGCATCGTGATCCATGTTGGGGTGTGTTATCATTCAAGGGAATCATGTGGTTTCATATAGAACACGACAGTTGAGAGTGCATGAGAATAACTACCCAACTCATGATTTGGAGTTGGCAGTAGTGGTCCATGCTTTGAAAGTGTGTGGTCATTATCTCTTCGGTGAGATATTCACGGTATATACATATCATAAGAGATTGAAAACACACTTTCTCACAAACGTATTTGAACATGAGGAAAAGGATATGGATTGAATATCTCTAATTTTTTGATTTTGACTTGATGTACACACCGGGTAAGGGAAATTCGGTGGCAGATGCATTAAGTAGAAAATAATATGCTCAGGTTGTGAAACATGCATCAGACCAGTGGCAGTTGATGTCGGTTATAACAGATATGTGGTTTGAATGTGAGGACCAGGGTAATAGAGAAATATTCCTCAATGTTTTGTTGATTCCAGACTTGGTTGGCCTGGTTAGAAAGGCACATATATCTGATTCTGAGTGTGTGACCATGGGGTCGAGACTCAATGGTGGGGAGACCATTGAGAGTTGGAAACTGAATGGAGATTCAGTTTTGTGTTTTTGGAATTGTATTGTTGTATTAGTTTCCTGTCAGAAGGATCTTTTCAAGGCGTATCACCATTACAGGTGGGATGTTCATCCTGAAATTCAAAAAATTTATAAAGTGTTGAAAGTGTAGTTCTGGTGGGCTAGTATGAAAAGAAGTGTGGCTGAGTTTGTTTCGAGATTCATGAATTGTCAGCTGGTCAAGGTAGAGCATCAGAGGCTAGAAGGAATGTTGGAGTCTTTACCAATCCCTGTTTGGAAGTGGGAGCAGATAGCAAAGGATTTTGTCAAGGTCTCCCAAGAACGGTCATAAATCAGGATGCTATCCTGGTGATAGTGGATTGGCTAACGAAGTGGGTGCATTTAATCAAAATTCGGGAATATCATACGGTGGACGATCTATAAACAATCTATATCCCGAAGGTGGTAAAGATGCATGGTGTTCCAGTTTCAATTGTATCAGACAGAGATTCGAGATTTACATCTCTTTTATGGAAATCCTTGAAGCAAGACCTATGGACACAGTTGATGATGAGTACGGCATGTCACCCTCAGACGGATGGGCAATCAGAGAGGACCATAGAGACTCTAGAGGATATGTTGGGAGCTTGTGTCATTGATTTTGGTGGCTCATGGGAGGATCACTTGTCATTGGTTGAGTTCTCGTACAATAACAGTTATCAAGAATCCATACCTATGGCTTCGTTTGAAGCATTGTATAGGTGGCCAGGTCATTCTCCACTGTGTTGGGTGGAAAGATTTGATTCCTTGATGGTTTGATCGTGCCTTGTCTAGGAGACGACGGAGAAGATCATGTTGATCTAGAATAGAATGGAGATGGCTCATCGACATCAAAAATCATATGCGGATTATTATCGACGACCGTTATCGTTCGAGGTGAGTGATCATGTTTTCTTGAGGACATCTCCTAGGTTGGGGCATCGTCGGTTTGGGAAGAAGGGAAAGTTATCTCCTAGGTATATTGGGCCATTTGAGATTCTTGAGCGGGTTGGTGAGGTTTCTTATCATTTGGCTTTTTCACCTAGGTTCAGTGCGGTGCACAATGTGTTTCATGTGTCTCAGTTGAAGAAGTATCAGCCAGATCGTGACCACGTGATTTGATGGGATCATGTTGAGCTATAACCGGATGCTTCAATGGTGCACGTTCCAGTGTGGGTTGTCGATAGGAAATATAAAGTCTTGCGTGGTAAAATCATCAGATTAGTTCATTTTTTGTGGTAACATGGTAAGATTCAAGAAGAGACTTGGGAGTGGGAGAAAGATATGATCAAGCAGTGGCCCAAGCTCTTTCGGCAAAGGGTGGGTCCACAACTTTCCAGGGATGAAAAGTCCAATGGTGAGGAGAATTTAGTACCCCCAGTTTGAGTTATGTGGCCTTATTTATTTATTTTTTTGATTTTAAATTGCATGGGATGATCTGGGAAGAGGTTGGGAGAGTTTGGAATGGTTTTGGATGAGTTTGAAGGCTTTTAAAGGGGTTCACGGTTTGAGGACGATTAGTGGAAACTGTATGGATTCTCCATGAAGCTGTGCAAGGGAGGAAGTAGGCTTCTCACAGCCTACAAACGGTTTTCCAATCCGTGCGTGTAAACTTTGAGGACCCTTGTTCCCGAGGTAGTAGCGTGTGCACGGTTAGCGAACAGTTTGCAAAACCTTGTGGGATAACCGTGAGGCTACTTAAAAATAGGGTTTTAAAACCCTGGCTCACTTGGGCTTGCCTCATTCCGCTCCAATAATTCTCCCACTCAAGCCTCACTCAGGATTTTGGGTTGTCAGGGGTTAAGGGTGCTCTCCCACACAATTTGAAAGCATTTCAAAGGGATTTCTAGGCGGTTTGAAGGTGGTTTCTCCTGGGTATGTCTCTCCTCCTGTTTCTATTGTGTTATTCCCTAGATCTACATCCCTGTATTTCTTAGTTTTCTAGATCTACACTTTTTGTGTGTATATATAGGGTTGATGTTACCTTTGATGTTAATTTTAAGTCTTGTGATGGTTAGGGAAATGGATCTTGAGGAGTTTCGGTGGTGTGTTTGCTGGATTGGAGATGCGATTACTCATGGGCCGATTTCTCGGGAAGCCTAAAGGTAGGTTTCTTCTCTCTCGACTCCACATGGTTGGAACTAGTGGTTTATTGTTACAATCAATTTTTGTTCTGAAAATTAGTTGTGAATTGTTATGCGAAATTGGTTGGAAATCCCTTGGGTGATGTTTTGTGGATTTTTGGGGAAAAGGCGTTTTATAGGGAAATGCTATTCTTGTGGATTTTAAAATAGGGTGATATGGTTGATTTGAGAAAATGATTGACGGAAAGGGTTTTCAATAAAAGGTTTGTTTTATTGAAGTGTTTTTTGGGATGGGAAATGGTTTTCAATAAATGGATGATTTATTGAAGTGGATTGATATGCAATGGAATTTGATGATTGCATGTTGTTGTGACCTTGGTGGGTTTGTTCTTGGTTTGGTTTGATTGAAATGTTGTTTGGAAGTGAGAGGGAAGTGTCACTAAAAAAGGGGATGGATAGTGGTCAGAATAACCACCATATGAGCTGTGGTCAGGAAATACCGAAAGTTGTTAATGGGTGAACGGGTTGGGCGAAAGTCCCACCATTTTGATTGTTTTGATGTGAATTAGTGAACGGTTTGGGCGGAAGTCCCATCGTTTTGGTTGATTGTCATGAATTTCTTGGAAAGATTGAAGTTTTTGTGCTAATGTGTAAATGATGAGATGGGTTGTGGCATGCTTGGTTGGATTTCCCTTGGTTGCTTCATTTGGGTGTGATGGCTTGGTAAGGGAATTTTGGATTATGAAAATGTCTTCACTTGTGATTTAATTTATATAAATTGTTTTATATAAATGTGCTAACAGTTTTATCATAGTGGCATGTGTAGGGAAGTCATTTGGGGAAAACCTACTGAGTTTTAGTACTCACCCCCTGCATTGGCACTATGGTGTCTTTGCAGATGTCGTGTACCGTGATGTGTGCAAGGGTAAGGAATAACCTTCCTTTAGTGGAGCATTGTGATCCCTTGGTGGATCTTGGAGCTTGGAGCTTGGCATAGAGCTGTGGTGGTGTCATGTCTTGTGTTTTTTGGTTGTTTAGTTTCTTTAGTGTACTCTGATGTTGTGTGCACATGTTTAGTTGTAATGGTTTTTTGTTTTGTTGTGGAACAACTTGGTTGTCGTTTTGGAATATATGTTTGGGTTTGAAAGTGAATGAATCATTATATATTGGTTTGGTTGGTTTTTTCTTAAGGGAAAATCGTTCCCCAACTTGATCTTGAAGCCATCGATATTTACTACCAGCCTTTGGCATCATGGGAACGTCTTTTTAGGTGAAGTATCCCTCACCGCCTCCTCTAGACAATGAGGTAGGGGCAGGGCATTACAAGTGGTATCTGTTTATTCAGTCCGTTGGAGTTGATTCTCGGGTTTGGAGTTGACATTCGTTGTGTTACATTCCTTCAGTTGGGATGGTATCAAGGAGTAGGAATGTTAGAACTTGGAATGTATAGAAAAAAAGTATGTATCTAACCCTGTTATGCTATATAGCATCCCGTCTTTTTATAACATAACTTTCATTCCATTACACGGAACTGAGGATCTTTAAGGTTTAGTGTCTTGGAAACAAGGAACATAAAACATGAAACAAAAAAAAACATTCTTCTTAAACACTTGAAAGGCTTCTCCTCATGTTCACCCAAGGCTCATTACTGCATCTCATAACCTGGGGACATACATCAAAAGTAAGGGTGAGCAGAAGGCCCAGCAAGGGAAACAAGTGAAACATTTTACATATGAACTTGAGATACATCAATAAAGTCATGAAAAGAACTTTAAGGCATGAAAATGAAATCATGAGGCATAACATAATGAAAATAAAACTTTTTCATAACTTGAAGATGTGTCTACATCATTTAACATAGACAATCATGAACATATCACCAAGGTCCATCCCCAAGGTGTCATTTTAAAATTACCAAGGTTATTCACCAAGGTATCGTGAAAATTGTAATCTCTAGTGCTTACATCATTACCCAATGAATTGGAGCTCTATCAGGGCGCACCCTTAAATTTGCCTTTATTATCATGTGAGCCACATATATCATCATCAAACATTTCATAAATAACCCATATAGCATAAAATAAATGGGTTTCATTTCATAATCATAACGTTTTAAAAACTGCTTTGAAGATATGATCTTTACATCAGCTTAAAACCCACAGAAAAGGAAGGTGGGTCTCATGTATGTAAATCCCAGAATTTAAAATAGAACATTTTGGTATATATGTGAATACCCCTTTAGAAGAAAGAGCTTTGAGTATTCACTTAATAAAATAAAAGAACTTTAGAAAAAGAGATAGACATTTTGAGACAGAAATTCTGCAGCATAACGACAATGTTCCGAGGTTTTAGAAGACATTAAAAGAGAGGTAAAATGGGTCAAACATTCATAAATGACCCATAAAATAGTACATGGACAGAATAAGATGGATACATGATCATGGTAATGAAATTTGAAGGACATACCATTTGAAATGAAAAACATGGAAGGAAGAAAAAAATTAGATTTCTCTTATGAAAGTTCGGCAGCCTAACGATGTTACTTAATCATCAACAAAAATGATTTGAAAAGATCAAATAGGGTCTCTCATCATGTGAAAATAAGAGTTCAGTATGATAGATATAGAGATAATTCCCCAACATAACAAAAAGTAACTTGAAAGAATTGACATAAAAGTAGAACTTCAAAACGAGAAGGGTGAAGAACCACTTAAAAATTCGGCAGCCTAACGGCGCCACTTAAAACATCAAAATACTGAATTGAAGAGATCAAATGGGGTCTCTCATCATATGAACATAAGAGTCAAGTATGATATATATAGAGATCAAACTCAAATATAACAAAAAGGAACTTGAAATAATTGACATGAAAGTAGAACTTCAAAACGAGAAGGGTGAAGAACCACTTAAAAAATTCGGCAGCCTAACGGCGCCACTTAAAACATCAAAATAATGAATTGAAGAGATCAAATGGGGTATCTCATCATATGAAGATAAGAGTCTAGTATGATATATATAGAGATCATACCCCAATATAACAAAAAGGAAAATGAAATAATTGGCATGAAAGTAGAACTTCAAAACGAGAAGGGTGAAGAACGACTTAAAAATTCGGCAGCCTAACGGCGCCACTTAAAACTTCAAAATACTGAATTGAAGCGATCAAATGGGGTCTCTCATCATATGATCATAAAAGATCAGTATGATAATTTAGAGATCATACCCTAACATAATAAAAAAGAACATGAAAGACTTGAATGAAAATAGAACTTGAAAATGAGGAAGGTGAAAGAATCCCTTAAAAATTCGGCAGCCTAACGGCGCCACTTAAACATTCTTATAACGAATTGATGAGAGAAAGGGGGGTCTCTCATCATATGAACATGATATAGGAAGTAGGATTAATATAAAAGAACATCCTTCAACATAAGAACATGGAGTATAAAAGAAATTACATAAAAGAGATTACCTGAAAAGAAAGAGAGAGGTCGGATCCCTTACCTTAAAATGTAACTCTTAAACCTCAAAGGTTGGGACCTTGAGGGCTTGGGGGCACCTTGGGAGGACTCCTTGGGAGGTAATGAGATCAGAAATTTGTTGGGAATGAGTGGGGAGTCGAATGGATGAGAGGAGGGCTTGGTATTTATAGGGAATGTGAGGGGACAAGGCATTAATGGCCAAGGGACACCTCACTTGTGCTTTTCTCAAACCCATGTGCTCTCCCTTGGCATTTATCATGGAGTTAGGCCACATGGGCCCCCCAAAAAATTAATTCATCACCCTTGGCCGGCCAACCCTTAAAATATCTCATGACATCATCATGACACAATTATGATGTCATTAAACATACCGAAGCCCTAAAACTGCATTTTTACTATTCACTGAAAAATTCATCTGTCTCAGAAAAATCCCAAACAATCACCTTAACTAAATATCAATGCTCCGATTTCAAAAATGAACTCCATTTTATAAAAATAATTTTCTAAATATTTTTAATTTTATTTTTAAATAAATACACTATTCACTGAAAATTCATTTTTTCAGAAAAATCCCCAAAAATTACCATAACATAATATCGATGCTCTGAGTTCAAAAATAAAGTCATTTTTATAAAAATAATTTTCTAATTATTTTTAATTAAATTTTTAATTAAAAAACACTATTCATCCGAAAAAACTAATACTTGAATAATAATTTATGAAACCGTTATTTAACCATTTTATTGAATCACATTACTTAATCAATGTGCCAAGATTATTTTAATACATTCTTTAAGTGAGATTACTAATCCATTTGGACACATTATTAATCCTAATCATAAAATCACTATTCATAATTTACTATTCATCAAAAATCAAGTTGATCTTATTAGACTCTAAATTTAGTACTGAACATAATTGCAGAAGACCATTTTTTGAAAATCATTACACATTTTAAATTATTTAGGGTTTACAAAAACATATTTAAAATATCCTTTTACTAAAATTCATCAAAAATTTTCATACTATATTTATCCGGTCATTTGAAAATTCATAAAAGAAATCGAAATTTTATTTAAAACAAAGGATTACACAAGACAGTTACGGTCTCCTTACATAGCCCCTTATCACACCAGCATAGGACCTAAGTGTAAGGTTTGCTAAGGTGAGAGAATCCGAGGGAGGCTCGACCAACATCGCACGAGTAGTAATTTCTATCAGTTTGAACTTCTCGCAAAGGCGATCCCGTTCTAGCTTTATACGATGAAGTTCAGCTTCGCTTTGGTCCAGATCAAAGCCCAGTGGTGCTACCTCCTTCCTAAGTTCTGTTAGATGGGCTTCGATCGGTCCAAGACTACTGGGTGAGGCCATCGAATCTTCTTTCTATATTAATTAACCAAGAATTCTTGTATTTAGAGACAATAGTCAAAATGTTTAGTTTCCAGCAGTCATATTGACCAATGGTCAAATAACAGTCAAAACCCAACAGTCTCATTTTAATTATACTCATGTTACCAAATGAAACATTTTTTTGAGTATAACAATAACACATAAAATTAGGGAACAAAATTTAGTTAAAAATTTGGGTCATTACAATCTTCCCCCCTTAAGAAATTGCATCCTCGCAATTTTAAAATTGGGTTTTGAAATTTCATTGAAAGTCCCACATCGGAAAAGGAGTCAGTAAAACTATTACTTTAAAATAAAGAAAGGGAAGTACAAAGGTCACCCGAGTTAACCCACACTAGGGTTCCATGTAGGAAAACATGGACATGGAGGAGAAAACAAAGGGTCTAGTTCTGAGGGAGAGTGATAGAGAACATGATTAGGAGAAAGTTAACCATGAGAAAATCCCAAACTTATGATGTGTGTAAATGGTCTTTGATTACCTAGTAGGAAACGTAAACCAACAACATTTTTGTTTTACGTTTCTTTTCATAATTTTGAGGATTTCATTTACTACATAGAACAAAAACATAAGAAAATATACCTACCTTCAAGTAGAGTTTCATCCTTTAACAAGTCCCTACCAACACTAATATTTTCTCCAAATGATGAGAATTCAAAAACACTTGGTCTCATAAAAGCACAAGAATCATCTTCTATAGAATCACATAATCTACAAAAGATTAACTATCTATTTCTTCTATCTTTAAACATTATCCCAAAAACAGAAAGGTTAAGGTAAAACAACTCTTCAAAAAGAAAGAATCCCATAGGAATGGAAACTACTTTTAAATCATCAATGTTCCATGGTACTACCCAAAGTTCATCATAGACCATTCCATAAATAACGGTCCTTAAAATTCCTCAAAACAAACCAAACTAAGATTTAAACCCAAATACAAGAAGGATTTGATAACATAGTCTTCCAAAACAACTTCATTGTTCATCTCCAGACAACATCAACCACTCCTAACATCTTATAAAAAAAAGTAGCTAACCTAAACATATTTTATCCAAGATAGGTTAGTCATTCCCATAAGTAACCTAAATTACTATAAGTTCACCTTAAATTCATCGATTCTTCAAAATATAAGTCAACCTTACTCCTCAATGAAAATACCGTAGTAATCTATTTACCTCGATCAAATATGGTTCCCAAAATAATGAACGTCTTCCAAAATAATAATCATATTTTAATCCCCTAATCATCCATGTCATATTAATACAAAAATCGTCGCATTTCCTATCACATTGGTTGTCAGAACATGTTCTTCCATTTCCCACCATTAACTATGAAGAGAAAGCATAATTAGGGGCTTAAGTACTTAGCTAATAATCATGAAAAGGAACTGAAAGCATATAAGGATAACTTGTATATGAAAGGTATACCCTAACTTGTGATCTCCTTGGTTCCCATCTAGGTTATGAATGATCATATATTCTTATGTGAACCTTTATTTTATTTTATCTTTGTTCCTTTAACAATGGTTCATACCAAGCTTATGAATTTACCAAAGCATATCCCCCGGGAGTGTCGTAACCTAGAGTGCAGCAAGGCCCGTTGTCGTGTACCAGTTCCCATTCGAGTCTAGCTCAAAGCGGTGTTTTCGGGTTTTACCCCTATGTACATCTGTGCCAGAGCCACCTCTACCTGCTCGTATCCAGACATGGATGTATTTGCTTGGCAACCCCTTACTCAATACTCACCAAAATACCAGGAAGATTTCCTATATTAAACTTTTCTATATGGTTCTTCCTAGAGTTTTCATATCCTAATTTCCACAAATAACTAAACCATCCTTTGATACCGACTATAGCATCCCGTCTTTTTATAACATAACTTTCATTCCATTACACGGAACTGAGGATCTTTAAGGTTTAGTGTCTTGGAAACAAGGAACATAAAACATGAAACAAAAAGAAACATTATTCTTAAACACTTGAAAGGCTTCTCCTCATGTTCACCCTAGGCTCATTACTGCATCTCATAACCTGGGGACATACATCAAAAGTAAGGGTGAGCAGAAGTCCCAACAAGGGAAACAAGTGAAACATTTTACATATGAACTTGAGATACATCAATAAAGTCATGAAAAGAACTTTAAGGCATGAAAATGAAATCATGAGGCATAACATAATAAAAATAAAACTTTTTCATAACTTGATGATGTGGCTACATCATTTAACATAGACAATCATGAACATATCACCAAGGTCCATCCCCAAGGTGTCATTTTAAAATTACCAAGGTTATTCACCAAGGTATCGTGAAAATTGTAATCTCTAGTGGTTACATCATTACCCAATGCATTGGAGCGCTATCAGGGCGCACCCTTAAATTTGCCTTTATTATCATGTGAGCCACATATATCATCATCAAACATTTCATAAATAACCCATATAGCATAAAATAAATGGGTTTCATTTCATAATCATAATGTTTTAAAAACTGCTTTGAAGATATGATCTTTACATCACTTTAAAACCCACAGAAAAGGAAGGTGGGTCTCATGTATGTAAATACCAGAATTTAAAATAGAACATTTTGGTATATATGTGAATACCCCTTTAGAAGAAAGAGCTTTGAGTATTCACTTAATAAAATAAAAGAACTTTAGAAAAAGAGATAGACATTTTGAGACAGAAATTCTGCAGCATAACGGCAATGTTTGGAGGTTTTAGAAGACATTAAAAGAGATGTAAAATGGGTCAAACATTCATAAATGACCCATAAAATAGTACATGGACAGAATAAGAGGGATACATGATCATGGTAATGAAATTTCAAGGACATAACATTTGAAATGAAAAACATGGAAGGAAGAAAAAAATTAGATTTCTCTTATGAAAGTTCGGCAGCCTAACAGCGTTACTTAAACATCAAAAAAAATGATTTGAAAAGATCAAATAGGGTCTCTCATCATGTGAACATAATAGTTCAGTATGATAGATATATAGATAATTCCCCAACATAACAAAAAGTAACTTGAAAGAATTGACATGAAAGTAGAACTTCAAAACGAGAAGGGTGAAGAACCACTTAAAAATTCGGCAGCCTAACGGCGCCACATAAAACATCAAAATACTGAATTGAAGAGATCAAATGGGGTCTCTCATCATATGAACATAAGAGTCCAGTATGATATATATAGATATCATACCCCAATATAACAAAAAGTAACTTGAAATAATTTTCATGAAAGTAGAACTTCAAAACGAGAAGGGTGAAGAACCACTTAAAAATTCGGCAGCCTAATGGCGCCACTTAAAACATCAAAATACTGAATTGAAGAGATCAAATGGGGTCTCTCATCATATGAACATAAGAGTACAGTATGATATATATAGAGATCATAACCCAATATAACAAAAAGGAACTCGAAATAATTGACATGAAAGTAGAACTTCAAAACGAGAAGGGTGAAGAACCACTTAAAAATTCGGCAGCCTAACGGCGCCACTTAAAACTTCAAAATACTGAATTGAAGCGATCAAATGGGGTCTCTCATCATATGATCATAAAATATCAGTATTATAATTTAGAGATCATACCCCAACATAATAAAAAGGAACATGAAAGACTTGAATGAAAATAGAACTTGAAAACGAGGAAGGTGAAAGAATCCCTTAAAAATTCTGCAGCCTAACGGCGCCACTTAAACATTCTTAAAACGAATTGATGAGAGAAAGGGGGGTCTCTCATCATATGAACATGAAATAGGCAGCAGGATGAATATAAAAGAACATCCTCCAACATAAGAACATGGAGTATAAAAGAAATGACATAAAAGAGATTACTTGAAAAGAAAGAGAGAGGTCGGATCCCTTACCTTAAAATGTAACTCTTAAACCTCAAAGGTTGGGACCTTGAGGGCTTGGGGGCACCTTGGGAGGACTCCTTGGGAGGTAATGAAGCCATAAATTTGTTGGGAATGAGTGGGGAGTCGAATGGATGAGAGGAGGGCTTGGTATTTATAGGGAAAGTGAGGGGGCAAGGCATTAATGGCCAAGGGACACCTCACATTTGCTTTTCTCAAACCCATGTGCCCTCCCTTGGCATTTATCATGGAGTTAGGCCACATGGGGCCCCCAAAACAATAATTCATCACCCTTGGCCGGCCAACCCTTAAAAGATCTCATGACATCATCATGACACAATTATGATGTCATTAAATATACCGAAGCCCTAAAACTGCATTTTTACTATTCACTGAAAAATTCATCTTTCTCAGAAAAATCCCAAACATTCTCCTTAACTAAATATCAATGCTCCGATTTCAAAAATGAACTCCATTTTATAAAAATAATTTTCTAAATATTTTTAATTTTATTTTTAAATAAATACACTATTCACCGAAAATTCATTTTTTCAGAAAAATCCCCAAAAATTACCATAACATAATATCGATGCTCTGAGTTCAAAAATAAAGTCATTTTTATAAAAATAATTTTCTAATTATTTTTAATTAAATTTTTATTTAAAAAACACTATTCATCCGAAAAACTAATACTTGAATAATAATTTATGAAACCGTTATTTAACCATTTTATTGAATCACATTACCTAATCAAAGTGGCTAGCTTATTTTAATACTTTTTTAAGTGAGATTACTAATCCATTTGGACACATTATTAATCCTAATCATAAAATCACTATTCATAATTTACTATTAATCAAAAATCAAGTTGATCTTATTAGACTCTAAATTTAGTACTGAACATAGTTGCAGAAGACCATTTTTTGAAAATCATTACACATTTTTAATTATTTAGGGTTTACATAAACATATTTAAAATATCCTTTTTCTAAAATTCATCAAAAATTTGCATACTATATTTATCCGGTCATTTGAAAATTCATAAAAGAAATCGAAATTTTATTTAAAACAAAGGATTACACAAGACAGTTACGGTCTCCTTACATAGCCCCTTATCACACCAGCATAGGACCTAAGTGTAAGGTGTGCTAAGGTGAGAGAATAAGAGGGAGTCTCGGCCAACATCACACGAGTAGTAATTTCTATCAGTTTGAACTTCTCGCGAAGGCGATCCCGTTCTAGCTTTATACGATGAAGTTCAGCTTGGGTTTGGTCCAGAGCAAAGCCCAGTGGTGCTACCTCCTTCCCAAGTTCTGTTAGATGGGCTTCGATCGGTCCAAGACTACTGGGTGAGGCCATCGAATCTTCATTCTATATTAATTAACCAAGATTGCTTGTATTTAGAGACAATAGTCAAAATGTTTAGTTTCCAGCAGTCATTTTGACCAATGGTCAAATAACAGTCAAAACCCAACAGTCTCATTTTTATTATACTCATGTTACCAAATGAAACATTTTTTTGAGTAGAACAATAACACATAAAATTAGGAAACAAAATTTATTTAAAAATTTCGGGTCATTACATGCTAAAATTCATGTTACCAGGAAGTTGGGTACATAAGTGTTTTGGAGACACTTATATACATTGGATATCTCATTGTCGTGGGTGTAGCCAATGAGATGAGCATGGAATGTGTGGTAGAAATGACTTCCCACTAGGATGCATATTTCATTGGGGTATAATGATTTGTAAGGTGATATGAATGTGAGAAATTGAAATGTGAATAAATTTTGGTATTTTGAAAAGGGTTGGTTTTCAAAATGGTGAAACATGGCACATGACGAAAAAGTGTGGAAATACTTATTTTGATAGTGTTGTGTAATGTGATTTGAGATGGGATTTAATGATGTCTACGGAAGTGAGACTCATGGATTTTTGTTATCTATTTATAGAGATGGCACCAGGTATGCATCGTAGAGACCAACCGGAGAAGGCTACTGAGAATGTGGTTGCACCTGAGACTCATGTGAACCAGTAGCTAGTGTGAAGCATAATTTAATCTTTCTAATATGCGGAAAGTGGAAATAGAGTGGATTAATCAAGGGATGTGGATCATGAGGTTCAGTTTTAAAAGAAGAATCATCCCATCTATACAGGTGACTCAGAACCATAGAGGGAAGAAGCATGGTTGAATTGAATGAAGAATATCTTTGAGTTCTTGGGAACGCCGATAGAGCTGAATGTGATGTTGGACATGTATATGTTGGAAGATCATGCCCTTAAGTGGTGGGAGTTGTTAGTCCACACTTGGACAGACCAGGGTATGATGTGGGACGAAATTGAGAAATTCTTTAATAAACAATTCTACCACATACATTCATAATTCAGAGTACGACTGATTTCTTCAGTTTGAATCAAGAGCTTATGTCTGTGATGGAGTATGCAGCTAATTTTATGAACTTAGTACGGTTTGCACCCGAGGTGGAGTGTAGCATGTAATTTAAGGGAAGGATATTTGAAGTGGTTTTCTTTCAAGAAATCCGTTCAAATATTGTGGTGTTGTGTATAGATGATTACACAGATATTGTGAATAAAGCCTCGGTGGCTGAGTGGGATTTGTTGGGAGCTCCGAGCAGAAAAATCATGGTGGTACCCATGGGGAATAGTGGGAACTCTAACGCTGTGTCCAAGGGAAGGAGGGAAACTTATTCCCAGGGCGGGAATATGGCTTATAATCCGATGGTAGGATCATTAAATCTTCCTGCAATGTCCCAGAGCAATCCGGGATGTTTTTAGTGTGGTTCTATGAGCCACATTAAGGGGTATTATATGAAACAACATCGAGCATGTCATAATTGTAAGCAGATAAGGCATCAGCAACGTTATATTTAGAATTCTATGAGGTCAGGTGCACATGATACTTATCAGGGATCACAGACCTCATATACCTCGATGGAACGGGGGCAGCAGCATACCCCTCATCAGCAGAGTAATGTGGGTCATGGTGATTCTTGGAATACCAAGACACCTCAAAAGAACAATAAAGAGCAGAGTGTTGAAAGAAAACAAGTGTTCGAAGCTATGTAGGTTGTGGTGGATGATCATTTGGGACCATCCATTGTGCGAGGTAATATTATTTTAAATTCTACCTTGATGAAAGTTCTGTTTGATACGGGTTCTTTACACTCTTTTATTGATGCATGTGTAGTTAATTTGCTGGGTTTAAGGGTAGAAATGATGCCCTTGGTTATGAAACTCAAAACTCCTCTGGGTCGAAGAGACTGTCAAGCATTCTTGTGTAGATAATGTTGTATCGTTGGGGGTGAGGTTGAGATACAGTGGCATTTTTCAATGCTTGAGATGGATGGGTATGATGTAATCCTGGGAATGGATTGTCTGGTGTCGTTTAAGGCCCAAATCGATTTTGATGCGCAAACAATTGATTTTATGACACGCGATGGCATTAGAAAACTCTTTAGAGGAGTGAAGCATGAAAGGCAGGGTGCAACGGGTTTTTTGGCACTAGCAGTGGGTACGTTATCAGATCAGTTGGCGGTTTTGTCATTGAAATCGGTAGAGGGTGTTGAGTAGAATGTTCTTCTAGCAGTGGTATATCAGTTCATTGATGATTTTGATGAAGAATTATATGGGTTACCTCCCATAAAAGAAGTAGAGTTTACTATTTCTCACCTCCCGGGGACCAGTCCTATCTCGATTCTGTATTATCGGATGGTACCAGCTGAATTGCAGGAATTGAAAGTCCAGTTGGAATAGTTATGAAACAAAGGGTTTGTCCGGCCTATCCCATCTCTGTGGGCAACACCAGTGTTGTTTGTGAAAAACGTGGATGGAACATTGAGGCTATACGTTGAGGCGGATGAATTGATGATTTGTTCGACCAATTGAGGGGAGCCTAGTGGTTCTCCAAGACCGACCTGAGGTCGGGTTACCATCAATTGCGAGTGAGGAAGGAGGATATTTCTAAAACAACTTTCAGAATTAGGTATGTCCATTATGAATATTTGGTTTTTCCCTTTCGTATAACTAATGCACCAGCATTGTTCATGGCATTGTTGAATCAGATATTTCAGAGATATCAGGATTCATTTGTGGTGTTGTTTCTAGATGATATTCTGGTGTATTCAAAGACAATGGTGGAACATGAGCATCACTTCGTGATAGTGGTGGGGATCTTGAGGGATCATCGGTTGTATGCCAAATTGTCAAAGTGTGATTTTAGATACGGGAAGTTCCTTTTCTTGGCCATGTGATTTATGAAATGGGTGTTTCAGTGGATCCAGAAAATATAGTGGTCATTATCTCATGGAAACTACTAAATAATGTGTTTGAGATACGTAGTATTCTTGGTCAAGATGGGTATTATCGATGTTTTGATTTTTCATTCTCACGTTTGGCTTTGCCGATGTCAACTTTGACAAGAAATAATGTTCCATTATATTGTAATGAACAGTTTCAGCAGTGTTTCGAGGAGCTAATGGGTCTTCTTAAATCAGCACCTATCTTGGTTTATCCAGAACCCGGAAAGGGTACGTGGTGTATTGCGATGCTTCGAGATCAGGGTTGAGGTGCGTTCTCATGCTAGGGAATAATGTTTTTGTATACGGCTCACGGTAGTTGAGAGTGCATGAGAATTACTACCCAACTCATGATTTGGAGTTGGCAGCAGTGGTCCATACTTTGAAAGTGTGGTGTCATTATCTCTTCGGTGTGAAATTCATGGTATATACTGTTTATAAGATCTTGAAACACATTTTCTCACAAATGGATTTGAACTTGATGTAGAAGAGAGGGATGGAATATCTTCATATGTTTGGTTTTGACATGATGTACACACCGGGTAAGGTAAATTCGGAGGCAGATGCATTAAGTAGAAAATCATATGCTCAGGTGGTGAAATAGGCATCAGACCAGTGGTAGTATATGTCGTTTATAGATGATATGCAGTTGAAATGTGAGTACTAGGGAAATATAGCACTCTTCTATCTGGTGTTGTTGATTCCTAACTTGGTTGGCCTGGTTAGAATGGCACAAATATCTAATTCTGAGTGTGTGAGCATGGGGTTGAGACTCAATCGTGGGGAGACCATTGAGGTTTGGCATCTGAATGGAGATTCAATTTTGTGTTTTCGAAATCAGATGGTTTTACCAGTTTCTTGTCATGAGGATCTTATCAGGGCGTATCATCATTCCAGGTGGTCTAATCATCCTGGAATTCAGAAAATGTATAAAACGTTGATAGCGCAGTTCTGGTGGGCTGGTATGAAAAGAAGTGTGGCTGTGTTTCTTTCGAGAATCTTGACTTGTCACCAGGTCAAGGCAGAGCATCAGAGGCCAACAAGATTTTTGTAGTCTTTACCAATCCCTGTTTGGATATGTCAGCAAATATCGAAGTATTTTGTCACATGTCTCCCAATAACAGTTAGAAACCACGATGCCATCTGGGTGATAGTGGATCGACTAACGAAGTCAGCCCATTTCATCCCGATTCGTGAATCTCATACAGTGAAGTATCTATCCAAAATCTATATCTGGGAGGTGGAAAATATGCATGGTGTTATAGTTTCGATTGTATTAGATAGAGATCTGAGATTTAAATCTCCTTTCTGGAAATCCGTTCAGCAATCCCTTGTGACAAAGTTGACGATGAGTACGGCGTATCACCCTCAGAAGGATGGTCAATCCGAGAGGATGATACAAACTCTAGAGGATATGTTGCGGGCTTTTGTCAAGGATTTTAGTGGCTCAAGAGAGGATCACTTTTCATTGGATGAATTCTCATACAATAACATTTATCAGGCATCCATACAGATGTCTCCCTTTGATGCATTGTATGGGCGGCCTTGTCATTCTCCACTATGTTGGGTGGAAACGGGTGAGTCCTTGGTGGTTGGACCGAGCCTTGTCCAGGAGACGATGGAGAAGATCATTTTGATCAGGAACTGAATGGAGATGAATCAGAGTCGTCAGAAATCATATGCAGATCATCGTCGACGGTCATTGTTGTTTGAGGTGAGTGATCATGTTTTCTTGAGGATCTCTACTAGGTTGGGGCATCACCAGTTTGGGATGCAGGGAAAGTTATCTCTGAGGCATATTGGGCCTTTTGAGATTCTTGATCGGGATTTTGAGGTGGCTTATCATTTGGATTTACCACCTAGGTTCAGTGTGGTGAAAAATGTGTTTCATGTGTCGTAGTTGATAATGTATCAGCCGGATCCTGACCATGTGATTTTATGGGATCATTTTGAGGTAGAACCAGATGCTTTGTTGGTGCACGTACCGATTTGGGTTGTGGATAGGAAAGAGAATGTCTTTCGTGGTAAAATCATCAGTTTAGTTCATGTTCTGTGGCATCATGGTCAGATTCAAGAGGAGGATTGGGAGCAGGAGAAAGAGATGATCGAGTAGTGGCCCAATCTCTTTTGGCAAAGGGCGGGTTCAAAACATTTCGAAGACGAAAAGTCCAATGGTGAGGAGAATGTTATACCCCTTGTTTAAGGTATGTGGCCTTTTTTGTGAATTTTTTATGTGTTTAATGGGCATGAGATCGTTTGGGAAGAGGTTAGGAGAGTTTAGAATGTTTTTGGATGAGTTTGGAGGCTTTTAAAGGGGTGCAAGATTTGATCACGGTCAGTGGAAACAGTTCAGATTCTCTATGAAACTGTGTTAGGGAGGCAGTAGGCTTCGCACAGCCTGTGCACAGTTTTCAAAACCTTGTGAGGAAACCATGAAGACCCTTGCTCTCGAGGCAGTAGCGTGTGCACGGTTAGCACGCGGTTTTCCAAACCATGTGGGCTAACTGCGTGACTACTTAAAAATAGGGTTTTAAAACCCAAGCTCACTCGGGCTTGCCTCAATCCTCTCCAATCATCCTCCCACTCGAGCCTCACCTGGTATTTTGGGTTCTACGGGGTTATGGGTGCTCTCACACTCGATTTGGATGAGTTTCAAATGGGTTTCAAGGAGGTTTGAAGGTGGTTTCTCTCGGGTAGGCCTATCCTCTTGTTTCTCTTGTGTTTTCCTCTAGTTATACATCCCTTTAATTCATGGTTTTCTAGATCTACCCTTGTTGTGTATAAATCTAGGGTATTGGTTGCCTTGGATGTCAATTTTAAGGCATGTGATCGATAGGGAAGGGGATCTAGAGAGGTTTTGGTGGTGTGTTTTATGGATGGGAGGTGCGATTACTCGTGGGTCGATTTATCGGGAACCCTAATGGTATGTGGATTCTCTCTCGACTCCAATTATTTAGAATTAGTGGTTCCATGTTACAATTAATTGTTGTGATGATAATTAATTTTGAATTATTATGTGAAATTGGTTGGAAATCCCTCGGGTGATGTTTTGGGGATTTTTGGGAAACGGGTGTTTTATGGTGAAATGATAATCTTTTGGATTCTGAAATGGAGATTTTAAAATGGGATGATATTGTTGATTTGTGAAAATTATTGATGGAAAGGGTTTTGAATAGAAGGTTTGTTTTATTGAAATGTTGTTTGGCATGGAAAATGGTTTTTAATAAATGTGTCATTTATTGAAGTGGATTGATATGCAATGGAATTGGTTGATTTTATGTTGTTGTTACCTTGTTGGGTTTGTTCTTGGTTTCGTTTGATTGAAATGTTGTATGGATGTTGTGGGAAGTCTCACTATAAAAATTGTATGGATAGTGGTCGGAAGAACCACTATATGAGTAGTGGTTGAGAAGTACCGCTAGTTGTGAATGGGTTAACGGGTTGGGTGGAAGTCCCATCATTTTGATTGTTTTGGTGTGAATGAGTGAACGGGTTGGGCCGAAGTCCCACCGTTTTGGTAGTTTTTTGTGCATTGCTTTTCAAGATGGAATATGTTGTGCTAACGTGTAAATGATGAGATGAATTGTGTCATGTTTGGTTGGAATTCCCATGGTTCCATGGTTTGGGTGTGACTGCTTGGTAAGGGCATGTTTGGTTTATGAAATTGGTTGCACTTGTTATTTAATTTATATAAATTGTCTTATAAAAATGATATAACAGTTTTATCCATGTGGAGTGTGTAGAGAAGTCAGATTGTGAAAAACTACAGAGTTTTAGTACTCACCCCCTGCTTTTCACTATGGTGTCTTTGCAGATGTCTTGAACCTTGATTTGGGAAAGGGTAAGGAATCACCTTCCTTTAGTGGATCATTGTGATCCCTTGGTGTATCATGGAGCTTGGAGCATGGGGTGGATCTGTGGTGGTGTCATGGATTGTGTTGTTTGGTTGTTTAGTTTCCACAGTGTACTCTGATGTTGAGTGGACATGTTTAGTTGTTCTGGTTTTGAGTTATGTTCTGGAACAACTTGGTTGTCGTTTGGGTGTAGAGACCCGATGCCTGACATACATGAACGTTACATTACTTTTGCGGAATACTTAATACATAACACAAACACACACACAAGGACCGTAATAGTTTAGTGTCTTTGGAAACTCAGAATATAATCTTCTAATCGTGATGAAAGATATTCAACATCTCCCATAAAGATCTTCTTTTTTTTAAACCTAACCCGTTTATTTATATCCCGGGGAAAATAAAACATAAAAGGGTGAGATAAAATGCTCAGTAAGGGTAAACAAAAGAAATATCAATCACATCATATTCATAAGAACATATATTTTTGAAATCTTAACATGAAAAAGAGATCATAATTTCATAACATGGGATAAATCATATTAGTGAAATATAATCCCAATAATCATAACATAAAACATGAAACTTTTTGGCATACACACATAATCATAGAGAATCATTTCTTATTAGTCAAGACTCATTGCCAAGACTATCTTAGTGGACAAAGTCCCTTTCTGAACCGAGTTCACTCGTCATTTCAGTCCTGTTTCACTGAACCTGTATAACCTACCGTTCCAGCCATGTCTATCTCATGAGATATAAAATCTTTACCCAATGCATTGGAGGGAGATATAGGTCCCACCCATCTCATAATGATATCATTCTTATGTGTGCCACAAAATCATAAACCATACATCATAGCATAACCCATGTAATAAAAATGGGAATCTTAAACATCATGACATCATTAAACAATTAATATAAGATAAAGGAATTCATAAAAATAATTCCATCACAACAAAATAAAATCAATGTAATAATAGGGATAGAAATAGAACCCTTTATTATCTTAGATGGAAAATAATTTTGATAAAACACTTGAACTCCATTCTTGAGGAAAATATCCTTTCTACTTCAGAAACATTTTCTTTTCATAACATGTCATACAATTCTAAACTAAAAGAAGTTGAATAAAAATAAACTTGAAAATTTTTAAAGGAAGCTTCTCATAAAAAATGTTTTAAAAATCCATTCATGCCGTACATGTTAAAAAAACATTTTTCTCGTACTTTTGTCGGAAAAGTCAAAAAGTACCTCATACGAAAAGCGACAAAAGATTCATTTCATATCTTTTACTAAAAACTCACCGAAGGGTAAAATTGGATTTAAACAATTGTAGTTGGATGGAAATAATATTACATATTGAAGAAACATGGACGTGGATGATAAAATACACCCCAGTAAATACCAAAGTATAAAAAATCTCGGATAAAAATGAGATTGTGATATTTTCCCTTTCCATAGGTCTGATTTGCTTCGTAAGTGTCCGATCATCCTGTATAATGAATTAAATAATTTCATTGACTTATTCCAGAATCATAATCATTGTTATGATATTATATATGGTTCACTTATGACTTTATATAATATATATTCAGAATATACATATATATATAATAAATCAGTAAATGGAAAGAAATACACCGTTCATGGAGACGGTAGGCCGTACGTACGCATGAATGCTGTTTTCGTTTCCTTATTGAGTTGAATGGAATTAAGTAGATGAAATACATATATATACACATAAATACAGTGTCATTATTATTTCATATATTTCATTATTAATTATTATATGTAATTTATAATCATTCATTAATGGTTAAAGTGGAGAATGAATCTCATCACGTCGTGGAGACGGTAGTCCTTACGTACGCACGAGCGATGATATTGTTCTCATGATTGTGGGACTGTATTGGAGTGTATGTATACTATTTAAGAATCAATATCACTTTGAAATAATCATATATAGATAATATTTACACCATTATACCCATCCAAGTAAGGTGGTGGTGGAAAATAGATTTCACCACGGCGTGGAGACGGTATTCCGTACGTACGTACGCGCGGTGATTTCGTTTTCTGTAGGATGGATAGATGGTGAAATAGGGTTGTTTCATACTTATAATAACATATCAGTATATGAGTGATACTTATGTTATTACTTCATAATGAAATAACCTAAGAAGAATAAGTGGAAGAAGAAATAAATTTGAAAGAATCGGTAAAGGAAACTACCTCTTCTTTGAAGCGCCTCTTTATGATCTCCTTTTAGGGAACTAAAATTGGTCTTTGAGGAAGACCAGAACCTCTAGGATGTTTCTAGGGAAGTGGAGAAGAGAATTTGGAAGGGGTTGGTCGAGCTTTAAGGCTCAATGTTGTGTGAAGAAGAGAGGGAGGAAGTGCCCTTTTATAAGGGTGGAGAGGGGCTCCTTTGGAAAACTAAAAATATTATTTTATTATAAAGTCATATTCGGTTTTAAATAGATCAAAATTGATTTATTTCGAAGATAAGGTGGGGATGTATCGAAATAATCTCATCCAATAGAATTTAGACAAGTTTAGGTTCCTATTTTAACCTTATCATTTAGATTTAACATTAAGTTATATAATTTTACTTTTACCGTGTCTTCTTGTGTTCTTACACTATATGGTTAATAAACATACAATAACAAGCCAAAAGAACCCCAAATTGCTTATTATTAATATATATAACCTTATATAAGTCATTTGGAAGAACATTAGATTTTTAGGAATAAAATAACAATTAATAATATAATATTTGTTTTAAAAACTATTTTATGTCAATTTTGACACTATTTAGTAATTGATTTTTTTGAAAATCATAACAGAATGATTAGTTCTAAACAAGTTAATTACATCAATAATAACATGTCATATTAACCTGTAAAATTAGTGGAATTCATAAAAAGTCTCAAATTACATTTATTTGGCTATTTATATCATCAATTATGTCAATATTTCATTAATAAGATAATTACTGCATCATCGTTGTGTCATAAATAAATTAAATTATTTAATGTCTAAAAATTACAAATAAAATAAAATTATGTAGGAAATTTCTTTATATTTCTAATGAATATTTATAGTCTAATTTATCTTATTTATAGCCCCATATTAAAAATGATTTACTTATTAAACTTTGATTTTAACTATTTTAACCCTTCTTTAAATAAATTAACAATAAATGTCCTAATCTAATCCAAGTGGGACTAAATGGTCATATTTTATTCCTAAGGTTGTATTTGGTCGATTTAAACTTATCCAATAGAATTAGGACATGTGTTAGGGTAATAATAATATCTTTTTTACCTATAATTACCCTATTTACTTTTAGCCGTGGTAAAAAAGTAAACAGATACTATTCACCAAAAATTATTTTCATCTCATTGAACCACATTTTAATTTATGAAATAAACTGTGCCTCTCGGATTTTTGAAATTCCACTCAAAGAAGCGATAAAATTAAGTTTTATGAAAAATTCATTTTTTTACTACCACTTAGTGGTTTCACTATTCATTAAAAAAATGAAAGTTTCCCGAAAAATATCAAAAATTTTGCCTAAGATATATTTGATATTATGGACTCAAAAATGATGTCTATTTTACCAAATTAAAAACATATCAGTTACATTAACTAATTTAAAAATCAATTCCCGTCGTCAAAACATATGGTGTGTATTTAAGAGATAAAAACTATCAAAATATGGACACTTGTTTATAACTGGTTTAAATGTGAAATTACATCCAATGACCAACATTGTATTAAATTGTAAAAATATATTCTAAATATACTTTAAAACCACTCAAATTAATAATCTATCACTATTAATTATTTCAATTAAAAAAGAATTTTTTAATTAAAATTTAGTAATTTTCACTATTCATCAGAATATGAAAGTTATCCGAAAAGTACCAAAATTTCACCCAAAGCTAATTTCGATATTCCGAATCCAAAAATTAATACATTTTAAAAAAATAAAATTTTCAAAATTTCAAAAAGTGGTTATTACTATTCATAATGGCAAGTTTTAATAATATTTTAATAGCATATCATTGTTTTGTGAAACTCGGTATTGCGTACTACACACGCTATCTAGGAAGGTCGTGATTGCATGTAACGCAAGGAAAGTCAAGGAAGCGTGTTGTGCAAGCTCCTTTTGGTGTAGCATACAACACAAGACATTAATGAAATTAAAAAGAATATTTTTCATAAAATCTCAGGGTGTTACATTCTACCCCCCTTAAAATGAATTTCGCCTTCAAAATTCGTCGGGGTTATAAATGGTTTACTACTCGAAAGTTTCATTAAATGAAACCCACATCATAAAAAGTAATAACAAAACCAATATTTAAAAACAAAAGTATGAAACGTAACGGTTACCCAAATAAACTAATCACTGGGTTTCCACATATGTGAAAATATGGATATGGAAGAGAAATTTAACCATCATGTTCTGATGGAGAGTGGTAGAGAACATGGCTATGGAAAAGCCAGCAATCACAAAGACATAAATTTGTGATGATCTACGGTACCATATGATTCATCAGATATAAGAGTACTAGGACAACATTTTTGGTTTTTAAGATAATTTCCCTAAAGTTGATAAAATTGGAATTAGATGAAATACTTTTGTGATTTCGGTATAGTCTCACCGTTGGTCATTCTTTAGTCAATTTCCACTTCATCTCTTAAAGAAATGATGTTGAATTTTCCATCCGTGATGTGTTAGCAAATCATGTGATAGAATGATGGGTCATTCCATCTGTCTTAAACAAAAGGTTAGAAAAGTTATCAAAAATACATAAGTCCATCTATAGTGAGATTAATCATATATGGTTCCTAAAATGGACTTATACTTCATATATCATACTGGTTAATATAATAAAACTAGTTTCTACTAAATAGGGACTTCTTGAAGGCCAGTGGTAGGCGATAAAGGCCTGTTTCACTTCGGTTGTAGGTTCAATTCCCACTGCCTTGTCCGACGCGATGGGCTGTCACCCATCCTGCTGGTTGTCCTTTTTCAAAAGCTATATTACTATAACATCCCATCAATAATATCGAAAAAATGTTATATCATTAAATAATACTAACTTATGTCCAACATAATTCATTCTAATCATTAGGATTATCTAAAATACTTTGGTCCAAGTTCATAGTATAAAGAAAACGATTACTTGAAATGTCATCAACCAAGCATGTGAATACCATCATTTATCCCCCATATATCTTGTTGGTCACATTCCAATCTTGTGAATACCTTAATCATGTATTCTCTTGAAAAAAAATACCCATTAAACCTTAGTGAAAACATGAATGCTGTCAAAAGTTAACTCTTTTCTCATACCAAAATCCAAAAATTCTATATACTCAAACCATTATATAACCTTCTCCTTATATCAATCATGAGCTCATGAATACTCTCAAACATTTAATTTTCTCCTTATCCCTTCATTATGCGCATATCATCTACATTCCAAAAATATCTGAATAACCATTCATGGATACTGGTACCATTATTCATACACTTTCAAAACTCACGGAAATACAATATTGTAACAATCCTTAGATGTCTCTTTATTCCATAGTACCATGAGATTACTTATACAACTTTACACTTGATAAACATGTAATCATTCAACTACCTTTTTAAACCATTGACCGAACTTCAAAAATTCTTTCATCTCACATATCATTTATAGTCTCTTCATCATCATCAAAATAAATACTACCCATACAACCGTACTGATTCTCTTCATGAGACGTTCCCATAGGGAATTGGTTTTCATAATAACTGTACAATCCACATTTAAATCATTTAACTATTGTTGATGTCTTAGCAATACCATTATCCTCATCAATGGTTTTAACTGAACCTTCTCCTTTGCACTTACTAGCTTTGTGTCCTTCTTTTCCACACCCAAAGCATCTTCCAGTTCCCTTGAAACATTCTCCTCGATGCCTCTTCCCACATGATTTACATAAGGGAAATTGAACTTTCTTTCCTCTATGATCATCATGAAACTCCATCTTTCTCTTATTAGCCGAGTCAGGAAATATAACAAATATGAGTTTATTGATCATATTATGAGATTGCGGACTCAACATAATAATGATCGTTGGACTTCCAAATCCCATTTCATTTGGTTTCTCATGATTAATATCATTCCATTGTCCGTCATATCCTCCATTATCATGAATCTTCCTGTTTCCAGCCATTTTCTAAAAACCAAAAAGAATAGTGTGAGAGGTAAAAATCATGCTAGGGAAAACAACATAATAAAGGGGTAGCACCTTCAATATCTAACATATTAGGTTTAATTCTAAGATCGTTAGCATAATTCTAGGTCTATAACCTATACATATACTTAACCTTTGGGACATCCCTAGACATACCTTAGAAATATCTCTAGGGATCTCACTAAAGTTCTCACATCCTAGTTTCTAAAGGTTGACTAAACCTTTCCTCTGATACGAACTATAGAGACCCGAAGCCTGACGTACATGAACATTACATTACTTTTGCGGAATACTTAATACATAACAAAAACACACACAAGGACCGTAATAGTTTAGTGTCTTTGGAAACTCAGAATATAATCTTCTAATCGTGGTGAAATATTTTCAACATCTCCCATAAAGATCTTATTTTTTTAAACCTAAATCCTTTCTTTATATCCTAGGGAAAATAAAACATAAAAGGGCTAGCTCAAATTCTCAGTAAGGGTAAACAAAAGAAATATCAATCACATCATATTTATAAGAACATATCTTTTGGAAATCATAACCTGGAAAAAAGATCATAATTTCATACCATGGGATAAATCATAGTAGTGAAATGTAATCCCAATAATCATAAATTAAAACATGAAACTTTGTGTCATACACACATAATCATAGAGAATCATTTCTTATTAGTCAAGACTCATTTACAAGACTATCTTAGTGGACAATGTCCCTTTCTGAACCGTGTTCACTCCTCGTTTCAGTCCTGTTTCACTGAACTGGTATAACCTACCGTTCCAGCCATGTCTATCTCATGAGATATAAAATCTTTTCCCAATGCATTGGAGGGATATATAGGTCCCACCCATCTCATAATGATACCATTCTTATGTGTGCCACAAAATCATATACCATACATCATAGCATAACCCATGTAATAAAAATTGGAATCTTAAACATCATGACATCGTAAAACTATTCATATAAGATAAAGGAATTCATAAAAATAATTCCATCACAACAAAATCAAATCAATGTAATAATAGGGATAGAAACAGATCCCTTTATTATCTTATATGGAAAATAATTTTGATAAAACACTTGAACTCCATTCTTGAGGAAAATATCCTTTCTACTTCAAAAACATTTTCCTTTCTTAAAATGTCATTACAATTATAAACTAAAAGATGTTGATTAAAAATAAACTTGAAAATTTGTAAAGTAATCTTCTTGGAATTTTTTTTTAAAAAATCCATTCATGACGTATAAGTTAAAAAAACATTCTTCTCGTACATTTGTCAGAAAATTCAAAATGTACCTCGTACGAAAAATGACAAAAGATTCCTTTCGTATATTTTACTAAAAACTCACCAAAGGGTAAAATTGGATTTAAACAATTGTAGGTGGATGAAAATAATATTACATATTGAGGAAACATGGATGTGGATGATAAAATACACCTTAGTAAATACCAAAATTATAACCAATCTCAGATAAAAATGAGATTGTGATATTTTCCCTTACTTTAGGTCCGATTTGCTTCGTAAGTGTCCGAAAAACCTGTATAATGATTTAAATAATTTCATTGACTTATTCCAGAATCACACTCATTGTTATGATATTATATATGGTTCACTTATGACTTTATATTACCTGTTCTTTTGTAGATTCCATGTTAAAGAGCGTTTTGGGTAAAATTGTTTCATTTGTCTTCCGTGTTTTGACTTGTAATTATTCATATGATTACATAGATCATGATTACATAATTACATAATATAAAACATGATTTATATATAATATATATTCATAATATACATATATATATAATAAATCAGTAAATGGAAAGAAATACACCGTTCATGGAGACGGTAGGTCGTACGTACGCATGAACGCTGTTTTCGTTTCCTTATTCAGTTGAATGGAATTACGTAGATGACATACATATATATACACATAAATCCAGTATCATTATTATGTCATATATTTCATGATTACTTATTATATGTACTTTATAATCATTCATGAATGGTTAAAGTGGAGAATGAATCGCATCACGTCGTGGAGACGGTAGTCCGTACGTATGCACGAGCGATGATATCGTTCTCATGATCGTGGGACTATATTGGAGTGTATGTATACTATTTCAGAATCAATATCACTTTAAAATAATCATATATAGTTATTATTTACACCATTATACCCATCCAAGTAAGGTGGTGGTGGAAAATAGATTTCACCACGGCGTGGAGACGGTATTCCGTACGTACGCACGCACGGTGATTTCATTTTCCATAGGATGGATAGATGGCGAAATACAGTTGTTTCATACTTATATATAAAATATCAGTATATTAGTGATACTGATGTTATTACTTCATAATGAAACAACCTATGAAGAAGAAGTGGAAAAAGAAATAAAGTTGAATGAATCGGTAACGGAAATTACCTCTTCTTTGAAGTGCCTCTTTGAGATCTCCTTTTAGGGCACTAAAATTGGTCTTTGAGGAAGACCAGAACCTATAGGATGTTTCTAGGGAAGTTGAGAAGTGAATTTGGAAGGGGTTTTCCGAGCATGAAGGCTCAATGTTGTGTGAGGAAGAGAGGGAGGAAGTGCTCTTTTATAAAGGAGGAGAGGGGCTCCATTGGAAAACTAAAAATATTATTTTATTATAAAGTCATATTCGGTTTTAAATAGCTCCAAATTGATTTATTTCTAAGCTAAGGTGGGGATGGATCGAAATACTCTAATACAATAGAATTTAGACAAATTTAGGTTCCTATTTTAACCTTATCATTTAGATTTATCATTAAGTTAAATAATTTTAGTTTTACCGTGTCTTCTTGTGTTCTTACACTATAAGGTTACTAAACTTTTTATAACAAGCCAAACGAACTCCAAGTTGCTTATTATTAATATATATAACCTTATATAAGTCATTTGGCAGAACATTATATTTTTAAGAATAAAATAACAATTAATAATATAATATTTCTTTTAAAAACTATTTTATGTCAATTTTGACACTATTTAGTAATTGATTTTTTTGAAAATCATAACAGAATGATTCGTTCTAACCAAGTTAATTAAAACAATACTAACATGTCATATTAACCTGGAAAATTATTTTAATTCATAAAAAGTCTCAAATTACATTTATTTGGGTATTTATAACATCAATTATGTCAATATTTCATTAATAAGATAATTACTGTATCATCGTTGTGTCCTAAATAAATTATATTATTTAATGTCTAAAAATTACAAATAAAATACCATTATGTTGGAAAATTCTTGATATTTCTAATGAATATTTATAGTCTAATTTCTCTTATGTATAACCCCATATTAAAAATGATTTACTTATTAAACTTTGATTTTAACTATTTTAACCCTTCTTTAAATAAATTAATAATAAATGTCCTAATCTAATCCAAGTGGGTCTAAATGGTTATATTTTATTCCTAAGGTTGTTTTTGGTCGAATTAAACTTGTCCAATAGAATTAGGACATGTGTTAGGGTAATAATAATATCTTTTCTACCCTTAATTACACTATTTACTTTTAACCGTGGTAAAAAAGTAAAAAGTTACTATTCACCAAAAATTCTGTTCATCTCATTGAACCACATTTTACTTACTGACATCAACTGTGTCTCTCGGATTTTTGAAATTCCACTCACAGAAGCAGTAAAATTATGTTTTATGAAAAATTCATTTTTTTACTACTACTTAGTGGTTTCACTATTCATCAAAAAAATGAAAGTTTCCAGAAAAATACCAAAAATTGGGCCTAAGCTATATTTGATATTATGAACTCAAGAATGATGTATATTTTACCAAATTTAAAACATATCAGTTACATTAACTTATTTAAAAATTAATTCCCGTCGTCAAAACAAATGGCATGTTTTTAAGAGATAATAACTATCAAAAGATTGACACTTGTTTATAACTGGTTTAAATGTGAAATTACATCCAATGACCAACATTGTATGAAATTGTAAAAATATATTCTAAATATAATTTAAAACCACTTAAATTAATAATTTATCACTATTAATTATTTCGATTAAAAAAGTTATTTTTAATTAAAATTTAGTAATTTTCACTATTCATCAGAATATGAAGGTTATCCGAAAAGTACCAAAATTTCACCCTAAGCTAATTTCGATATTCCGAATCCAAAGATTAAGTCCATTTTGAAAAATAAAATTTAAAAAATTTCAAACAGTGGTTATTACTATTCATAATGTCTAGTTTTAATAATGTTTTAATAGCATATCATTGTTTTTTGAAACTCGGTATTGCGTACTACACACGCTATCGAGGAAGGTTGCGATTGCGTGTAATGCAAGGCTAGTCAAGGATGCATGTTGGGAAAGATCCTTTTGGGGTAGAGTACAATATAAGACATTAATGAAATTAAAAAGAATATTTTTCATAAAATCTCGGGGTGTTACATTGAGAGTACATGTTTGGGTTTGAAAGTGGATGCATCATTAGCTGTTGGTTCGGATTGTTTTTCCTTAAGGGAAAACATTTCCCAACATGATCTTGAAGCCCTCGGCATTTATTTACAGCCTTTGGTGTCTCGGGAAAGTAACATAAGGCCAAGTTTCCCTCACCGCCTCCTCATACCAATGATGTAGGGGCAGGGCATTACAACCCTTAACCTCATCATGGTTTCCCCTCCCTTCATATGGGTAGGACACATATAATTGTGAAGTTAGAGATTTGGGAAACATTCACCATGAACATGTCTTCTCAGTGGGATGTTGTGTAGTTAGACGCCATGTAACTATGTTACCTACAATGTAATGGGTTTCAAATGTAATTAATGAAAGGAAAGATTTCACTATGAACTAGTACACAATGTGAATGGTGATTACATGTCATCTATGTCTTTAATAATGGATTTTTATTCTATGGTAATGTGTTTTTTTACTGTATTTAGAATGTGGAAGTTACACATCATGTAGAAACCCTTTTATAGTTTTTTTGTGACAGTGTGTGGATATTTTTTTTAATTCATTCACCTATTTTAGTGGATAACTTCTTATGGTATTCCCAGGGTGTTTTTGACAGACTCAACCCCACCTAGATCGATCCCTTTGACAATCAATATCCATTCCAATTGTAGTGTGTCTCTATGGGTTAGTTGTCTTCCCACATATTTTTTGCCATTGATCATGTTATCACTATTGGGTGGATATATTCTTCTTGTGGTTTAAGATTATTTTTCTTCTTAGATTATTCTAAAATATGTTGTGTGATCTCATTCTAGGGGCCTTTTATTATGTTCGTTGTGGAAAAAATGAATTCTTATTTTTGGTATGTTGTTTTCCTATCTTCTTTCGACACCTTGTATTCTAAATTGAATCAATCATAATGTCGATTTGATTATTGGGAAGCCATTGATGTTTTTGGGTTTCATTGATTTTGGATTCCATTATAGGCATGTATGCACTATGTTTTGAGGAAGGTGGTTCTATCTCTAGATAATATTAGTGAAACTAGTTATTTTTCTTTATAGACTATTTTACATATTGAAATTGTCATGATTATATTTTCTGTGTTGAAAATGAATTTTTATGAAAACATTATTCCATGTTTATTGATAAATGAATAAAAGGTATTTTCAAAGCATTAAAATGGAATTTTTTAAATTTTTAATTTTTTTTTAAAAGAATCAGAATGAATTGTGAAAAGGAGAACACATGTTACATGGGAATTTAAGAGAATGGTGTCTAGGGAATCATCCATTTTTTGTGACATTATAAGATGTTTGTGTTGTGGTTGTCCTATGTTCCTAAGACAATAGTTATAGGGGACTTACATTGAAATTTTGGGGGTTTATTAATTGGTAATTCCACTACTTCCTAGTCATGTCCTATAGGAATAGAATTTCTATAATTGATTATTAGGGTATGAGTATTCAATGACATGCACTTGTAGTATTCATTTTTTTTGTGATACATATTCTTCTGTTTTATATTACATGGCTCTATGAGTTAGAATTGATATTCCTGTTTATACATTTATAAAATGATATGTAAAATGATATTTGGAATTGATATACCAACATTTGTTTATAAATGTTGAAAAAGATAAAAATTTTCCTTGTTTTCTATAAAAAACATTACTATATATCATGAAATGTTTTATTTAAAATGATAATACCTGGATTTATAGATAGAGACTTTCTATGGACCACTAGGGTGGGATCCTACTGATCTTGTTTGCTCACACCTTGTACACGTCATCAATGGTACAAGGACCATTGTCATTTATCCATTGTAGGGCAAGGAAAGGCGACACAGTGAGGTGGTGAGGTTCATGTCTACTCTCTTCATGAATGTAATTGGATGGGCCAAGTGCCACATTGTAAGGAATCCAATGAAAGTTCATTACAATTTGGTATTAGAGGATTTTTCTCCCAAATTATCTATTTTTTGGGGCATCTATTAGAGTAGAGATTGGATTGTCACGACATTAGAGGAATTTTGTGATAATGGTCTGTCCAACTTATATCGTGATGAGACTAATTTTTCAATGGTTTTTTGGGATTTGTGTCTTTTGTATTGTTTTGTTTTTAAAAAATATCAGTTTTATGCTTATGGGTTTTCTATTTAGAAATGATATTTTTTCTGTTGTTTGATCATTATTATGTTTCAGTGTGTAACAAAATGCCTCTGTGACGTCATCCACAAGTTCCTCCAGATGGTGAAGTTAATGCTTCTCAAGGGAATCCCCTATATATAAGAATCCCAATGAGACTATCTCACTATAAATTCATGTTGTTCATCAGCGTGTACCACAATTTTAGAATACATTTGTTATGGTACAACCAAGAGCTTGAGGATAAAGATATTGATCATGAGAGTTCTTTCATTGAAATCCATCATCCATTAATTGAATTAAATAACCTCAAGATGGGGAGGACTATCTTGATAGGTTCAACCAAATCCTCATATTAATAGATACACCTGATAACTTTAGGGTGATGTGTGCATCATTACAACTAAATAGGTCTCTTAAGAGAATGTGGGATTCTATGGTCAACATAGACAGACACATGGGATTGGATTGGAAGGTTTTCAAAAAAAAATTTCTTTTAATATTTTTCTCTGGAGTCGCTAATTCTATTGAATTATCTTGAATACATGGGTTTACAATAGGGATAACATTCTGTGTTGGCATACAACGGTCTTTTTTTTGGATTTTCCATTTTATCCTAGACATGCTGAAGAATGATTAGATGAAGTCATATAAGTACCTAGAGGATTTGAAACTGAATATCATATTGTAGGTGTTTATGCTGAATATTTATACCTATGTTGAGATGACATATATATATCTTTTTGTTGAAATAAATATTGTAGTCTATAAGGGCCTGCATCCTTATGTATTGACCCTTTGCAACTTTTCAAAGGCTGGGGTGCTTGACATGGCTCAAAGGATGTCTAAAAGAGTTTGTTCATGAGAATATAGAAATAGGGGTGCTACATGATGTGACCAAGGGGTAAACAACATGTACTATTTCATGGTTCAAAAAAAAATCCCATGCGATGGGTTATTTTGCAGAACATGACATCAGGGCAGTACATAAGGTCAATGGGATGTACTAGTCATATATTGGCCATCCACTTTATATTTTGAGACATACCAGCTGCTCGGGTATTTCCAACCCTACAATCCATACTCCAATCCCTCATTTCCTCAGAGATAGTAGTCCCCTCTGTGGCATTTCAGTTATCTTATCAGCTCTGATCAATATAAGGATTTTTTCTTCAATTCTTTTTCAATATATAGTTAGATATACCTCCATTATTGTGGTTTAATCAATTTTTTTATCTTGTTTATATTTTATATGTGATTTATATTTATCTCCATAGTTCTAATGATGTTTAATTTGTAATTGGTTAGTGCATTTTTTCCACGACGTCCTCATGTGGGTGCATGAAATCGCAAGAGAGGTGATCATGATCCATTTTGATGTCCTGTTCTCATGAAAATAACACTGGATATCATTTGATATAGGGTAATTTTTGTTTCTATATTTCCTACATTAAATTTTAGAGATTTCATGATTAATCCTTTGGATGACAATGAAATAAACATAATAATTATATGAATCAGATTAATTAATTATTACTGATCCTTTATTATTTATTTAATATTTGATAACAAGTTGCCTCTTGATTTTTCATAAAATGTTTTATCTATGTTTTTTTATCTTTTCCTTAATTATGCAAATTGGAAAAGGATAAAAATAATGTATTAACTTTAAATTAATTGTCTAATGATAAGGTGGCATGTAAATGAATCTATTTGTTGTTGTTATTTGATGATAATAAAAATGATGGAGTAAGATAGTTTAATTAATAGTTACATATATTATAGCTTGATGTTTAGTTTTACCATCATTAGAAACCATGTTTAATGAAGTGGTTAATATAAGATGTATTGTTGAATTGGTTGTGGATGAAAGTTAATTCTTAGTAGGGTTGAACGATAACCTCTTTCTTGTAATTTCCATGATCCATATGCATATATAAATGAGTTCTCATTATGTGTGAAGGTTTTATTCCTTTATTAGGGACAAGAGACCATTTCCTTTATTTTTTTCCTAATACTTGTGATGTGAGCCCAGGGATTGATGATCCTAAGAGGCTATTGTGTTATGGTGACCAAGGATTCCAAGAGGTTTTGGTGGCAACTGTTGGATACTAGAGTGGCGAGATTCATCCGTTATACATAATAGAGTAGGGTAGGACACCGGGGATTAGGGAATAGGATGATTCTAGGCATATCTATCTATGTGAAAGATGTTTCTTATTGAATTCAATATTCAGTTACTTTCTTTAATTTCCACACTACATGAGGTAACTGGTCTTTTATACCCTCCTTCCAAAATAGGTGACGGCATGCAGGGTATTCCATGTGCTTTTACATGATTAGATTCTCAAGTATGGATGGGTCTACGCTCATGATAGAGGTGGAAAAGACATGACGGATAGTTCATCTACTCACTATATTGAGTCCCTTGTGATTGGTATCTTATAATTCTTTTCTTGAATTCCAAGAATTATGGGATGAAATAATGATTTTAATAAATGATTTAATAAATAATGTTCAACCCATTGGGTTGCATCATTCCGGGATGCAATGATGAGTTTGTGATTATAAGGAACCATGGACTTGGTTTGGTTATTCATGGAGGGTATGAATCTTTGTTTTGTTTCTAATGAAAGGTAATGTGGTAAAAGGAAAATATATTATTAATGGTTAAAGAATAAATTATTGTATATTGAAACTGATAAAAGTGTTGAATATTATTTAATAAAACATTTTAAATGGTTTTATTCTTATAGGATTTCTAGTAATTTTTGTGGTAGTCAAGAGTCTAAGAGATGTGATCTTCTATTTAGTCATTGACATGTTTATGCCCATAGTGTGAAGATGAATGTCCTTTTGGTGGTGATTTCCCTAATATCCAAGTGGGGGGATGAATGTCTTATTTCCCCTTTTTCCCACACTCTCCTCTTGGTAGTTACTTATGCCGGTAGGCATGAAAATTAATTTTTGCCCATATAGGTTTGTATGGGATATATTGCCTTCTGTCTAATCACAAACATATATTATTTATATATTTTCTTTTAACTACTATATGTGTATCATGTATATAATTGAATGGCTTGATGATACCTACACAGTGTATGTGATGCAATTCATTTTTGGATATGTTTTTCATAATAAATATGGTACAGTATTTGGCCTAGGAACAATATTTCATATGATGAGAAATGGTTATACTAATAAGAAAACAATGTCTATTCAGAATATGGTATCTACATGAATTTTTATCTTTCGTGCCTCATGGGTTAATAATCTACCTTCAAATGTGTGTCGACATAGTTAAAATATAACCAGTTTAATTTATATTTATGTGGGTATATATATATATATGTATAATATATTTAAATATATATATTTATATAAATGTATGTATATAAATCTTTTTGTGGGTTTTTGGGTGAATTTAAATACATATACATATACATATATATATATAATTCTATACATATATGTGATTAATAATTTACATAAAAATATCTATATTTTTTGATATTTATATATATACACACACACATTAAAATATATTTATATTAATATAAATATATATTAATATTAATATGAATTAATTTAGTATTATATATATATATAAGTATTTTATTTTTTATAGATAAATATAAAAATTATGTAATTTTATCAAAATATATTTTCATACAGTTTATCTAGTTTCTCGATGATTGTTTTGGGTCTCAGTATAGAATATATGGATACTAAAAATTAAAAATGATAATGGGGGTATGACCATATTGGTTCATATTTAGTGGTGATGGGGGGGGGGGGGGGGGTTATCAGCTTTCATTAACCATATTGTTTTGGGGGTTGAAGGGTTTATTGTCAGTTTCTGGTAGAGGTGTCGATTTTCCAATGACGACTACATGAGAAGGGAATAATAGGGTTTAAATATAATTTTGGTAAATATAATATTATTAATGAATTTTTTTATAAATATATATTACATGAATATTAATGTATTTGATATATTTATTAACAATCTATGATAGTGATTCAATAATAACCTAGGTATTTACAAAACATGGGAAATTGAGAGTATTAAAATGTCTAATTTTACCAAAACAATGTTTTATCATATTATTTAATGACAATTAAATATATATTCCTAGTTTTAAAACATAGTTAACAGAAATTTAAAATGTGGATAATAATATTTCTTATTGGTTAAAACAAGTTGAATTTTTTCTCCAATATGGAACAGTTCAAATTGTTTTGAGTAAAATATCATGCATTTATTGCACATTTTTTATAGTAGATCATTGAAATTTTTAGGCCTTATAATGTGTAAAAAATTATTGGAGTGGTATGTCATATTTGATATCATTTTTGGAATGTGAAAATATAGTAGAAGTAATTTACTAAATAGAATAAGTAATTATTGAATTTCCTATCTTGTCAAAACGTTTTATTGTAATTTTATATATAAATATGAAATGGTGGTTTTTTAGAGGATGTATGATTTTTGTAAGGGTTCATTATTCCCTATATGGTGTAAAATAGTTTTACAAAGGTATAATATCAATTATAACTATTATTATATTTTCATTAACTGTAGTATTTCTTCCATGTTTCCAAATAAATATTATATCACTGATTCTTCCAATGTGATAAATTTTTTCAATATTGAGAGAGAGGAATATACAATGTTAACAGTCCATATAATTTATATTATAGATATTAAATACATGTTATTTTAATAAAATAAATGTATATATAACATCATATGGTGAACCATGTCTAAAACCTAAAACCCTACACATGTGATGGACATTTATGTACATGAACATAGGGTTTTTATATTATTCCACACTATGTGATAATCCACAAATAATATATAAATTGAGAGTTTAGTTTTGTTGAATCTATTATCACATACGATTTTGTGGATATATGATTTTATATCCTTATTACTCTATAAAAAGGAGATCTTCAGTTATATGGTTTAGGAAAGACTCTATATTGATCCTTTGACCAGTCCCTCTTCAATACCACTGTTCAATAATATAGTGATGGAAATGTTTCTATAAATACATGAGGATATCTTCAATATTTTATAGGAAATATGGAATCATCCATATTAATATAAGTAGAGAATAATATTACATTATCAACTATAAAATAGAGGATTTTTTAAGATACACATTTTTGTACCTACAAATATACAATTATAATGAGATAAACATGGATATTATGGTATGTAATCATGTGTATTATAAATTATATAATCACAATATAACAAAAAAACAACCATATGTGATATTTACATTCGTTAATTATCTTATCTTTATCTTTCTTTCATAGACCTATATGTTAATGGAAATATTTCTTATTGAAGAAGCCTTCATTCATGAATCTAATAAAATATAGTGAAAGAAAATAAGGTTTTATTATGATCTCAAATAATCATACTTTCATCCAATAAAATATCATAATGAAATACTCTCAACATTTTTATGACTACAGTTGTGTGTCTTTATAACTACTAAAATCTTCTAGAACCTAACTGATGGTAGGGATAAGATACATTCAACTAATAATATATGATAATTTCTTTTATCTGACATAATGTGAGGTTGTTAAATAAATAAAAATATATAAATGTAGCTTTTAGTATTATGTTTTAAAACATGTTTCCCAATCTCACTCTAAATTAGTTTCAAATGGCAATTTCAACCTAACAATGGTTTGAAACTCATCATCTGGGTGTGATTTTTATTATCTATTTCTTTATTGTGGAATGATATGTTTTACAATGATATGATATGTTCAGTATAAATTTAACCTTAATATCCAAACAATATAACATTTTAAACATTTTATTTGATCATTGTGTGTTCTCTATTATCATCTAAAACAATCACTCATAATAAATAATTTTCATATTCCCACTCCTCCCCGAGGTTAAGGTCCATGAAATATTAACGGAATGAGAATTCAGGATTTCATCATTAATTAAAAACACACCATTGAAACTACTATTCTTAGAAAAAGTTCAAATTAGTTTTTTAACATTTTTTGTTCATTCATGTACTGTTTTTTCATTTCTTAAATACAACATATTCCAAGACCAAACCCTTTTCTCCTAGTATATAACTATTATTTAGAATAATTTAAAAACCCTTTTGTATCATAATTTATTAATATTATATATCAAAAATTACATTTTGTTCAACACCAACATGGTAAGATACTAAAAAAGTCATTAATACATAGAAATTTTGATCTTATAATACTAATCAAATAATGATTTTTGAATTTTTATATTATTCCTTATGACTTATTTTTTGGTAGTATTTTCATTCATGTAATAAAATCGTTATCAAACATAAGAAATAATATAGTTTACAAAAAATTATGGCATAATCTACAATAAACCCAAATATAGTTCATAGAGATGATTCGTTAATCATTTAATTATGTCTAAATAAATAAAACTGAATATAAATATACTTAATTGTTTCTTTTGCAGAAGTAAACTAGATATGTAATTTATTTTGATTTTATATTGGATGTTTAATATAAAACATAGCGAATGTAAATATTATACATATATAAACCCATTAAAATTTTCAATATTCACATATTTTGGAATGTGAGAAAATAATGGGTGATCTCAGACGCTCAGTATGGGGTTTCTGCATAATAATAAATAATATATAAGTAAAAAATAATCAATTTGTATAGTTTAGTATAAAAAAATATTTTAGTAAAATAAATAATTTGAAAATAATATATTTCCATGGATAATATATATGCTGTAATCTCATGTAAAAAATAACTGAATTCTATATATAAAAAAGGTTAATCTATGTTATCATTATATGGACATCATGATATCTATACCATCAGAGCCTTGTGTCTAAATGGTATAATCAGTCGGTATTAATGTACTAATCACTCAATTAATATGGATACCCATATTTCTTTCCCTCATCAAGCATGTCAACTCATTGAGGAAGTATCATTAAAAATTCACCACCAATCACTACATTTCCAATTCATTCCTCCATTATCAAAGATTCAGTTTAATTAATAAGCGGTATTTCTTATAAACAAATTATCAGTATTGAGTAAAGAACATGGAATAATAATAATTCCACAATCAATCAGATTAAAATAATATTAAATAACTTAAGTAGAAATTTTATATTTTTTTTGATATAATTACATAAAATACAAAAAAATATGAATATTTAATATAAATTTACTATACAAAAGTCAATATAATATGAATGTTTCACATAAATTTGATGTTGAAAAAATTTGTAAGATATATAATATGAAAACTAGTTATTCATAAATATTTTTCCCTAAGAATGAATTTTCCTTGAGAAAAATAAAAAAAGTGATGGAAAATTTTGAAAAAATTATTAGGTAAAAAATCATTATAAACCCACTAAAAACAAGTAGATAAATATAAATTGTATTAAATAGTTATATTAGTTCATTAAACATTAAAACTCTATATATTAAACATAAATTTTTCAATTTTTAAAGATATTCATAAATGACCCAATTAAAAATAATTAAATCATTAATTTTATAACAAAATAGAAGGATTCATTTAAGATAATCCTTAATTAGATAAAATAAAAATGTAAATTCTAAAATCAAATTTGAAAAATGTTGAATAGGATAAAAATATAGCCTATAAAAAGAGATATAATATATAATCTTCCTTGGATCAATTATTTTCTTTATTCAGGTTTAAAATATATCTATAAATGAAGGAAATTATTTATATTCAATAAAACTTTTGAGGTTATTAAAATATCTGGTTTTTATGAAAAATGGATTATAATATTTCTTCAATGATATAACAGTTAATCCCAAAAAATTATATTGTACTTTAATATTATACAATTTTAATAATGTTTTAATTATAACCCATTGAATGAATTAACATGAATTGAAAATTTATTCATCATTAGTATATATAAATTAATGTGAAAAACATTATACGGTGTTGAATATAAACTACATAATAATAAAGAGGTGAATAATTCCAATTACATCGAAAAATGGATTAGAAATAGATAGAATCTCTATTATAATGATTGTCACATTGAAGTGAGAAATATTCAATGAAATGATTATGTACATCAAATGTAAATCCATATTCAAATAGTGAAAATACATCATCAATAATTAAATTTCATTACCCATCCCATATTATCATATCAACAGAAATAAATACGTATTATAAGCCAATGTATTGATATTGATATATGAAATCCATTTACTCACTCTTCAAATTAATAGAAAAATAATTAACCTCATGTAAAATGGTTTTAAACACGTAACGAATTTATACAATAATAATATAAATTGACATCATATCAACATTTATGTTATTAAATTTTTTTGTACCCATAAATTATCATTACTTCATTATTATCATATATTTAGATGCTAAATGTTTTATTTTTTCATACATGTTTTCATATAGAATTTCAAGTACATGTATTTTTATTATGGTATAATTTTTGCTAAAATGTTAATAATGATATATATATATATATATATAATATTTACTATATATCAATATTTTAATCAAAATAATTTAGATATAGAATAATGAATTACAACATTCATGGAGACGGTATGACATACATTTCTATGAATTTTCTTTTCACTTATGTAAGGATTGAATGAAAAAATTTTAAATAATAAATATCAATTGTCAAAAAAATTATACCATATATATATAATACATTCTTTCAAACTATCCTTATTACCATATATGTAAATATTTAATGAACAATATATCACATCTCTTCATGGAGGTCACAGTCCAAATGTATAAACGATCAACATTATCCACTTAATCCATATTTTAATATTTTCAAAGAATCACATTTATGGATGACAGAGAAAATCTATAATATTATAACAGCTGGTTAAAAATTCAAAAAATATCACCCTAAAACATATTTCAAGAAACACTAAGAATTGAAATATACAATGTAATAAGATCAAATTTCATGAATGGAATTTGGAAAGGTCTTAGGCTGTGAACCACATATACCAATGCACCCTAACATAGTAAAACACCTTCTCGAGGTTGTATCACTGCATCATCACTATTGAAAATCTACCCATGAACTGAAAATAAGCTCATCGGTAAAAAACCCCATCAAAATGGTTCCATTGATCACTATGTGGGATCCAACACCACAAAAACAAAAATATCACTGAAATGAAAACACACTAGAAAAAAACCACTAAGAGATTTTAATTACTGAAACATCCATCCTCCAAAATACGTTGTAGCCATCATTGATTCCCCATCATCGCCACCATTTAGAACCACCACCATGTGAACAGCCACCTAACCACTATAAGAAATCATCACCAACATCATAGAGAATCATCAAACAAAGATAGAATAAAAAAAAATTGAATTTATACCCAAAAAAGAAACCATAAAATATGTTACAATAGAATTTTGGCCACATAACCAAAGACCATACACCATTTTGAGATGAAATCATTACCCTTAGATCAATAAAAACTACACAAAGACTAAAACCAGGAAAGAGGGAAGATGAAACAAGGGAAGAAATATGGTAGAAAAAAATAGAGATTAAAAACCCCCATATTGACCACAACCATCATCCCAAAAAAATAATACACTGTTATGTTTGGATGAAAATTGGGTCATCTATAGATGGTAAAGGAGATAATGGCAGAGGATGTGCATTGGTGAGTAACACTAGGTCATGAGACTCGACATCCACCATAAATGAACCTCAATGGCTGCGAAAATAACTCCTAAATCACCATTTTTTCATCTATTTAAACAAATATGGGGTTTAATTAATGATGGATCTATAAAAAATAGAAAAGTCTACATTTTTTGAGTCCATTGAAGAAGAAATCAGCATTTCCAATCTAGAGAATGAATAAACCAATGAAGGAGAATAATTGAAATAAGATGTAACAAGTGGATCAACATGGGAAAAGGTGTGTAATGATGGAGTAAAATCACTCAAAATGAAGGATATGGCTAGATAGAGGGAGTGATAGTGTTGGGAAGGAATCCTAGCATGAGGATATTTGGAGACCTATGGAGTGGAGAGTCATCCCTAGAAATTATCATTTTAAATTCAATTAAAATGTAGTAATTTAGATGTTATATTGTATTATAAAACCATAATTGTTTAATTAAAAAAATTCCCTTATATTAATTTTTTAGAATCATTTTTTAAAATTTTATAAATAAATTGAATAAAATCGCATGATTGTGATGGGTGACTGTACATACACATGAGTGACACATTTACTATCTTATTGATTTAAAATTGGATAAATAATAGTAGATAAAAAATAATAGAATTTTTTTTGAATATGAAGGATAATTATATTATTATTTATGATTAATAACACATTTTTAGAGGACATAAATGTCTAATTAAAAGAATAATTAGATTTGTAAATGTGATTACCTCTTCCTTGAATGAAATATTTTATATATCCTATTAAGGAACACTAGGATAGTGGTTTTTTAGTACAAAAACCTATATATCATGGACATGGATATTTGGAAGCCAATTAAGTAGTTTTTTTCTATCAATTTTTCTCACTAATTTTTAATGAACATAGAGAACGAAGTCCTTTAATAGTTGAAGGGAGGTTATGTATGGGAATTACATAATGTATTGAATGAATTTTAATTAAATATTCATGTTCATGTTATATATATATTGATTCATTTAGCAGAAAGATTTAGGATTATTTAATATTATCTCAAAAAATAATATGCAGACATGTTATAATTTTTTTCAAACTTATCTCTTTGTTATATCCATTTATAAATTATTTGAGAAATTACTATGATATCATTTTTTACTCTTTTCTTAAATTTTTTTACTATAATAGAAAAAATGAAGTGTAAAAAAATATGACAGATGTTTTATACTATATTAAATTCAATAGGAAAATGGTAATATTTTTATTAATTTTTAATGATTTAATAATATATTTTAATTAGAAATTCTGTTAATTTTATTTTTGGAAATACAATAGATACATTCTAATAATATGAATTAAACTCCAATAAAATGGTTTCAAAATGACAATGATTCGAATGTAATAAATATAAGGTCTCAATTTTATCTGTATATAAATTTTTTTTAGATATTATCTTATATTTTATATTTTGGTCTAACCCATTGGTTAAACCGTTTTATCCTTAACTAATATAATGACATTTTCAATATCATGGGTATATAATTTTACTTATAAGGTGAAAATAGTATCATAAATAGATAAGGGATAAATTTTACACCATCTATCATTCTAGTTTAATAATTTATTGTGTTTTATCATTTATAAATTATTTAATAAAATGCGATTTATCCTAAAATATAATATATATAATTGTGAATCTACTGATTTAAATTTTAAATTATTTAAAAGAAACTAGTGGTGGATATCATATAAAAACGTCACACACATATATGAATATGTTAAATCAATATATATATATATATATATATATATTCATATTATTATTATATATTTTAAAGAGATCTATATTCAGTGTTTTTATAATAATTTATGGGTTTTTTATAATTCACGTGTAATAGTTTTGTCATAGTTGTGTATAAATTGAAGGTAAATGTTAAACCACTAAAAATTAGAAAAACCTTACCATGAAAAAAATAATTATCATTTATATTATCATTTTCTAAACAAAGATACGTTTTATCCTACTAGAAAATATTGATGACATTTAACATTAGATAGTGTCATTATTAACTTTATAATTAAGTAGAAATATATCACTATTTGAATCAATTAAATTTATAAATAAATTTCCTCATTTTGTATGTTTAGATTATTATGGATAAAATATTCCCATAGATGGAAATATTTTCAGTTTTTGGGTAATTTCAAATACCATATGATATTATTTTGTTGCTTAATTAAACCACATTAACTTTATTGTAGTAGAACAACTTTAATGTGTTTATTATTCAAATTGAAACAAATGAAACAAATATTAAAAAAACAATTGTCCCTGAAACTCAAAATATAATATCTATTTTTAATGATTCAATTTTATGATATTATAGAAATGAATTTAAAATTAAAATGATCAATGAAACAAATTAGATTTTTTTAGAAAAATGAATTTTACAACAAAAATGAACATATACCAAAATCACGTACAATACAGATCCAGACATTAATAATTATATTATTTCTACCAAAATATTAATTTTATAAATTCTCTATAATATCTAATATTTTTTTGGATCCTTCAATTAAAATAAATCAAAATTTCATAAAAATCTGTATATTTAACTATTCACTGAATTATAAATATTTTTTGAAAAAGAAAAAAAATTTCACCTGAAATATATTTGTATATACATTGTTGAGAATTTTTTTCTTTTTATTAAATGAAAATTGTAAATGATCCATAAATTACTTATATTATTCACTCACTATAATGTAAAGGTATTATTATTGAATAAACTGTATTTAATAAACATTTTGTACATATATATTTTGAAAATATAAATAAATTTGAATTGTGTTAATAATTAATTATTTTTAATATTATGGTTTTAAATAACTCTAGGACCACACCCGTAAATGTTGTAATGAAAATAGATATTTAAAATTATGGATTTTTTTCTAATTATTATTACACAATTCATTTAATCCAAAACATACATCATCAAAACAAATACTAGATCAATTACTTACAAAATGACCATTTAGGATTAGAGTTTTATAGAATTATGAACAAATTATTAAAAAATGGGTTCATTAAAAATTGGTTAATGTTGATCAATATTATATTCCATTATAACCAAATTTCTATTTTTAGTATTATTCAATCAACATCTCCCATAAAATTTTTCACAGATGAATCCTTTCAAAAAAAATAATTTAGAATAATTATTCATATTCGTGATAGTGTTAACAGAAAATTGGTTGATATTATATTATATCTAATGTAATTCATGGTATATATCAACCGATAATAATAATATGTAATAATATAAAAATATGTTTATGATATAATGACCATAAATTAAAAAATTTATACTTAATCTGAAAATGATCATAAATAATAATATAATCATAAAAAATTATTATTTCAAAAATACATGTGTCATATTAATGGGAAATAATCAAAACTCATTCATTAAAAAATATTTGTTAAATTTATTTTGTGGAACCATCAAAATAATTGAAACAATTTAATTTATCATGGTTGACCAGCCGGACTAACTGATCTAGTATCCACATTGTTTTCATATTGTAGACCAATCACATAATTTTTTTCTATATTAGATGATGTAATTCACCTGGTTTCCCATAATTAAACAAGCACAATTTTATGTTTCCCAAATTTTTATCATGAGATATAGTACATTATCCAATGAATTAGTGGAATATTTTGGTGCCAACAAACTCATAATGAAAAATAATATATATGTGTTATGAAATATAAAACATCCAGAAAATTTGAAGAAATGAATGACGTATATTTCATAATAATTTCATCTAGGAAAAACCCTTAAATAAGAATTGGGTGTCATGGTAATTACGAATACAAATCATAATCATAAACCATCCATTAACATTACAAAAATTTCATACTATGATCATAACACCATTAAATCATAGGTATCATCAAATAATGTCATATTATATTTACAATTATTTTAAAAGCTCAGAAGATATAATTACTTAGTAAAATTAATTATCCATTTTTGAATCATTAATATTATTAAAAACAAAATCACATTTAAATAATATAATTTTAATTTGAAATATAGTTGTGAATTTAGAATTTAGAGTTAAAATAATTGATACATCATTATGGTGGTAAAATAAACTCATGTTATGTATATTAAATAATCATTCATTACATTTCTTGGAATATTTCACAAGGTACCTCATTTTAAAAACATTAAAAATATTCATTTCATAGAATTTTTAATAATTAAAAACAATGATAATTTTTTTTAAAATCAATGAGAGTAGTAAAAACTTTTATTTGGGAATGTAGTGTCATCATTATTAATTATTCCCAAGAATGTAAATATATATAAACAATCCTGAATAATAATTAAATAGGTAATTCAATAGTTACGATATTAGAATCATTTAAATCATAAGGGACATGGAAAAAAATCATATGTATATTTATATCCCATTATCTTCTAAATAATATTAATATATTACAATCATGGGTTGTATATAGACCATATAAAAAAATTATCTAGTGTATACGACATCTTACCCAATGAAATAAAATATTTATTATCAATAAACATTAGTATGAATGTAATGATCGGTGTCCCCCTCGGTCTGTTGAATTTCTAGATTTTAGTTTTTGAATACTTTCAGAGAATATTATCTTAGTTTTCACATGATTTGGGGGTTCAACTAGCCTGCAACGAGGCATACATGTCATGTGAGTAGGATACACAGAATGAATTTTTTTCATGCATTATCCTGGGTGGTTCAGAGCGTGTGATGTTTTGGTGTCTGAAAAATAAAATAAATCAAATGGAGATGTGTTTATCAAAGAAGGTCAACTATGGTACATTACACAGTGTAAAAGGGTATTACACGTCGTGTAATACCCTGTTACTGTATTTTTTTGTATATTTTATCTATTTGGGCTTTCATTACCTATGAACAATGAGACCCTCCACTGACCATGGGTGACCTAATGACTCATATTTGTCATTTCTATAATTTCCTCCTCAATGTTCACTTTATACGTTCCCTTTTTTGATTCATAGATATCATTCTTTCATCTATGGTTCATTATTTACCCATTTATGTAGTTTCATCCTAATAGATCTCTTTCTCCATCCCATTCATATTTTCTTGTAATTAAGAATTTTATCATCAAGATATATTGTGTTTATCTTCTATTATTTTTAATATGGGGGTTTTGTGACATCATTTTGTGGATTCAGATATTACGGGAGAGGTAATTAATGTATTTTTAAATGATTTTTACCATGTGGATAATGTTGAAAACCATTCTAGGTATGATTTCCTTTGTTTTTATTATAATTTAAATCATTTTGGAGGGGTCTACTCTTGTATACCTATATATTATTGTTGGGCCCAATTTAATCAATACATTAATTCTATAAATGAAATTGAGAAGGTGATAATGGTGTGATTTACATTCCATTACAACAATTTTCAAATATTGATATTGTTAATTATATGGGCTTTATACCCCACGAAAAATAATGTATTTCGAGGGCCATTTCGTTGAAATAATTGGATTGGATTTTATTATGTTCATTTTGAACACTTACATATGTAAATTTGTTAATCACATAAATCTAGAAAATTAATAGATTCCATATTAGATGGTTTGTTTCATAAAACCCTTAAATAATGAAGTGGAAATGGATAATCATCCAATTTTCTATATCTAATAATATGTTACCTCATGGTATCTGATGTTTTTTTCTGAATTACTCCGGCCCTCTGTGTGGTCCTGATGTAATGTGAAGTCAATTTTTTTATTTTTGGGTTTTCATTGGTTTGTGTTGTGGTATTTCGTTGATAAGGGTTCTTTTATAGGTTGTCCTGAGTTGTGTAATGGATGAACATGTAGATGAAACATCAAAATATTAATAAAATATCATGTTGATATATATATTTATATTTCAATGGAAGAGAAATGTTCTACAGTGGGGTAGAAAAAATGGTTATGAGGTAATAATATATCGGTGGGGGTATTGAGTTCGGGATCGGTATTTTTGTAATGTGACCTTAGTGGAATGTGTTTTGAGAAGGAATGTACTGATTGGTATGGGTAAGGCCCCTAAATATTCTCTATGAGTAATACACAGAATGCTTCACATCGTATCTAGAGATCAACATATGATATAACATGATTGGGTGTTAAATATAGAGGAAATGTTGTGTCCCTGTAGTTTATCAGGGATCCTAACATTCTGATAACATTGTTTCCGTATCTATGTTATTCATAGTAGTTTCCTAGGAAGTGATGGAATGGACAAATTAATTGTTTAACAAAGAAGAAACATGGTTAAATAAATTCATTGTGAATGTAAATTGTGTTATGTTGCTTCATATATAGTGTTTTAAATTTGGATTTAGCATAAATGGTGGTAGTATATTAGATTTTTTATATTTTGGATTCCAACTTTTGGGATTGAATTTTTGGTATCATAAATGTACAAACATATATTTTACTTTGGATTTCTACATTTATCCCACCATATTTGATAAATTTTTTCTGGAAACCCATATCTTTTTGGGGGTGTTCTTTCTAAAATATCACAATGGGAGGATGGATGGCTGGCCCCTGATCTTCCTTACTAAAACTTACAAGCATTGAATGCCCCATATTCTTCTATCTAGATGTGGTTTGTGAGGTCCAGGCGTGTGTATGTTAGTTTTGAATTATCAAGTGACTTCAGGATGAGATGTTTTATATATTCATATGTGTCTTTGGGGTAAGATGTGGGTGGTTACCTATGTGTGTCTGGGCGGGTTGTGATGTGGTTTGTGACTGAGGTGTCTACAGGCACTATGTGATATGGTTTGTGGCCCAAGTTTCTGTGGGTGAGATAAGATGAGTATAGTAGACTTGGTGTATATAGGGGGGGTGATGTTATGTGTTTTGTGGCACAGGTCTCTACAATTAGGATGTGGCGTGGTTCGTTAGGAATGGGTGTGTGCGTGGGGGTTGGGGCGTGGCACTTCTAAAAGAGTTCGGAGCACAAAGAAGACTTATAATATGAAAGAGTTTATAATCAATGGGATGTGTTGTAGGGTATCCTCTCATCAATTTTCAATATATTACATTACAATACTTGTGTTATTTGGGGGAAATGCCTCAGTGAGATTACGATAGTCAATATACTTGCATCGTGATATCTGGTTTTGTAGTTTTCTCAGAGGGGAATTAGTATTCTTCATTCACATGTGCACAATAGAAATTGGTTTTCTAAATGCGAAATCTTGTATGATAAATCTTTTAATATAATTTTTTTTCTAGTTTCAAGAGGATTTATCAGACAGTGGAAGACCCTACTAGGTTGGATCTTTATCTTTTTTACTACTCAGTATTAATATTGTTTTTTTACATCATATAATGTTGTACATATAATATATATACTCTATGTATTTATGTGGGATGGGTATTGGATAATTATTATATGTAGATCTTGGAGTTGTTTTGGGGATGAAAAATCTTATCTGATGATCTTGTTTCCTATAAAGGGTAATTATACCCATTTATTATGTTTTTATACCCATGGGGACTGTATCCATCCCAGGTACAACTGGAGGATGGGCTTGGGGTTCATTATCTCCATTTCATCATTTCCATCCATGGAAGGTCGTCATTAGAGGGTGGGGGTCTTCATAGAATGGAATTATTGTCTGGATTGAGTTTGGAGTTAGGCATAGTGACAAATGCATGGGTTAGTTGGGAAACAATGTCATGTGATCTTGGTACATGACATCTTCTACGGAGGATCAGCTAGGAAAATAGATTTTAGGGGGCCCCAAGATTATATATATGGACTCTGAGCCTTCTGAGCACCCATGTCAGGATAACCCATTTGTAGGGTAGGTATCATAGAAGAATTTACATGCATCATAATTACATGAGATCTTTTTTTTGAATTTATTTGGTTTGAAAAAGTTTGAATGAATAAATAAATTTGTATTAAAACTGTCCAAATAAAATTAATGTAGACTCTATACTGCTTGAGCAAAATAAATATTTGTTTACCTTTTAAGCATTGGCTCCTGGTCATGATTCGTGTGTGGCTCGGTTAGTCAAGGCACTATAGGGTGGTTGAGTTGATCAATGGATGATTGATCGAGTTGAGGAGGATGAGCATTATAAGAGGGTGTGTCATGATTTCCAGAGGCATGCATTAGGACAGCACGAGTGATGTTCTTCAAACATGGATATGGAAATGTAGTTTGTGGAGCAAGAGATCACCTTCAAATTTATCTGGACCCTAATAAATTGTAGGGGATACATTGAAAGTCATCCATATGGAAGGAGGAGTGCATTATAGGAGGATTATTTATCATGGGTAGAAGAAAGAATAATATTTTTTATGGGTTGACGTTGAGAAATAATTATTAGCACAGATCTGTTCATCAACAATGAAAATTGAGAAGAGGTAGTAGTTACTTTACCTTCAACAGAAGTGTATGTCCTTACATGATAATGGAATCATGTCCAAGGACCTCATTTATTTTTAACATGATCACTTTCTATATGAAGAGTCTCGTGAAAGAAATCATGAGGATACACTCCACCCTTAGATCAAGTAGTTAGTTAATATTATTAATTTGGAATGTACGTGTTGGTTCAAAAGAAATAAGTGGTGATTAAACCTATGAACTCATAAGGAGGTATTCTATAAGAGGGTATCCAGTTGAGTTATTCAAGATGCAGGATTATTGGTGGAAGGACAAATATGCCATGACCATTGTGGTATCGATTTGAAAAATGTAAAATTACACAACAACATTTTTCACATTTGTATGCTAGTGGTTCCCTTGAATTTGTTATGTTCATGGGTACAATGTGTTTTATATATGTATTTTTCTTCCATATCCAAAACCAGTTCCCCGGTACTATTCTAAATCAGTGTTCTAGAGGTGGATAGTTCCAAATCCATCCTCAGTAGTAGTTTATATTCAGGATGTTTCAATAGGAGGGGTAGTAGGTTCATGTTCTTCCAAGAGGGGATGTATCAGGTAGAGTAAGGCATCATAATTCCCCAAGTGTGTAAGGACATTGACCCAACAATTTTCATGGAGGTATTCATAAACATGGAGTTAGAGGAGTCGGCTGTGGTTAGTTTCATGATGTGGTTGGAGCAGTTTTAGAGTGGAAAAAAATCATCATATGTACAATCAGTTTATTTAGTACTCTTGTTTGTGACCTTTTTGATTGAGGAACATCAGACTCCTTTGTTTGACCTACTCTATCCCAATAGCGGGGACACGATTTACATAAACACCACATTGTTCTAGAATATAGTATTCTAGTTGGAGGCCATATAATCTTATTTTATGTGAACTTGGGATGTAGACTGATGATGAAACCACATTAGTCCAATGAAGATATATGATTTATAAAGTTGAATCCATAAAATTTCAATCTCAGCATAAACTGGTTGTATTCCATGCATGTTGTTATCGAATATTTACATAGGTGATTTTTATTTTCAAATTTGGATGGTCATCATGCAATTTTCATTGGAATAAGTAGTTATTAGACATGATTTTGGAATGTCGAATCCACATATATAATTTCTTATAGAGATATCAGTGTAATCAATAGTTGTTGGGATGGTGGAGTTTCATATGGTTGTTGGGGGAGTTCATGGATGTTTTCCCTGAGAAGGTTGTGACTCTTCCCCCTCGACCTGATTTTGAATTTGGGATAAACATAAAACAATGTGGTTCTCAAATTTTGATTGATATTTATAGGATGTATACTTCTGAGTTGATGGAGTTGAAGATTAAGATAGACAATCTGATGAATAAGGGTTTGAACTAGTCTAGTTTGTAAATGTGGATTCCACTTGTGTTGTTCTAATAGAAGGAAGATGCTAGTCTGAGGCTATGGGTAGACATATAGAGGATGAATCTGTTGATGTTCAAGAACCATTACACTATTATGAGGATTGATGATCTTTTCATGCTATTAAGAGGGGCAAGTTGATTTTCTATTATCGATTTATAGTCCAGATATCACTAGTTAAGGGTTAAGAATGGATATACCTAGAATAATTATTTAGATACAGGTATGGGTACATTGAGTATGTTGTCAATCCACTTTGTGTTAAAAATACACTATGTGTGTTCATGAGGTATATTACTTCTTTGTTCTTTGAATTCTGACATTGGTTCATCCTTGTGTTCATCGATGATATCTTAATCTACTCGATGTTAGATGAGGATCACATCCAGCATATCATAATTACATACTAGGTTCATCGATGCCACCATCTCCATGATAATACTCCCAAGTGTATGTTCTGAACATAAGAGGTGAATTTACTCGGACATGTGGTGTCTCATTAGTTAGTGTTTGTAGACTAATCGAAGGTTGATTTAGTTTTTTCTTAGGATGAAACCAAGAACATGGGATACGATCGCAACTTTCTAGGATGTGCTGGCTAATATCGATTGTTTGTACCTGATTCCTCTGCTATTGCAGAACCATCGATTGACATTACATGGATGTAATGAAATTTTTGTGAAGTGAAATGTGTCATATAGCATTCGATTATCTAAAGGGGGAGTTAGTTAGTTCTATATTGCTTTAATTACCTAAGGACATATTGATTTTTAAAGTATTCTATGATCATTAAAATAATGTATTGGGATTCATCTTAATGTCCCATCAAGTAATAATCTTTTATTGGTCTAGGAAATTATGTCCCCATATGTATAAATATTCCACCCACAATCTAGAGCTAGCTATGGGATTTTCTGTGATTATGTTGTGGAGACATTACCTCTTTAGGGATCTCTTTCTAGTCCTTTGATATAAAAAATGTATGAGGTAGATCTTTTCCCAAGTAGATCTGAACATTCGTAAACGGAGGTAGATTATGTTTCTTTCGGACTATGATTTTGGGATCTCCCGATCATCAGGAAAAAGAAATTGTGTGGTCTATGCTCTAATCCATAAGTCATAGAATGAGGTTTTTCTAGAATATAGGGATTCTTGGAGAGTTATGGAAGAGTTTATATCATTTCACATAGATGCAGTAGTTGATGGTTGTAATGGAAGTTTGTTTCATATCATAGTACAATATTCTCTAAGGCATCAGGTGGAAGAGTCTATGTTGGGAGACTTAGAGGTAATTTTGTTGTGAAATTTGATCTTCCATGGTGATTCCCTAGAGGGATTTTTGGAACCATATGTTATTATACTATATTTTTTATAGTGGAAATTCATTAGGGAGTCCTTCATGAGTTTCATAGATCACATACATAAGTTCACGCATGAGTCTCTAACATGTATCGTTTCTATTGGATGTGTTTTAGGTAACCTAAAATGAAGAAGAAATTAGAAATGTTTATAGAAATTTTCTTGTCCATCTAGTAGTTAAAATCCAATAACCGTTTTTGAAATCCATGTATATTCTAGAGATGAAATGGGAGGAAATCATGATGGATTTCATTAAAAGGTTTCCTAGCGTTCCTGGAGGATATAATTATATTGTGGTAGTAGTGGATTCTATGATGAAATTAGATCACATCATAGCCATTAAGGAGTTGAGTGTAGTGGACTATTTGGAGAAAATGTACATTGATAAGGTAGTGCAGCTACGTGGAGTTCTGAGATCCATTATCTCAGTCAGTGACATACATTTTACCTCATGAGTCTGGAGGGTATTTAAGCCTGATTCTCACATCTATTTACATTTTAAAACCACATTACACCCCCAAATAATTTGGAATATAGAGATGACTATATAAATGAAGGATGATATATTTTGATCTTCTATCTTGGCCTTTGGCAGATCATTGGCATGACACCATACCTCGAATAAGTTTACATATAACAATATCTATTACTACTACATTTCCAAGGATCCATTTTAATCCTTGTTAGTAAGAACAAATTATTCACCATTATGACAAACAAATGGTTTGGGAGATAACTATTCATGGTCCCAATGTAGTGTATACCAAGATAGAGATGTTTTACCTTGTTTAAGAGAAGATGAAATCAGCATAGGACCGACCAAATTTTTATCTTCATCATAGGAGGAGGGCCATGGGGTTTGATTTTGGGGAACATGTTTTCTTGAAGGCTTCACCTCAACATGGGAAGAAGATATTTTTTAGACAAATAGTGCTTTCTCAAAGGGTTTTTGGACCCTTTGAGGTGTTGGGGCGAGTTGGCGAGGTGGGATAATGGTTCGCATTGCTTCCAACATTGGAGAGAATACATGACATATTCCACATCTCTAAGATTCATCATTATATTCATGATGACTTCCATGTCATTGAATACAGAGTGTTAGATATCTAGAATGAACTTATGATTGTGGAATGACTATTGGATATACAAGATTATCATGAGAGAGAACTACGTTGGGGGACCACTACCCTAGTCTGGGTGTTTTGGAAGCATGGTGTCTTGGAGGAGAGTACTTGGGAGAAAAAATCGTAGATTCATGCCATGTAACAAGGAGTTGTTTTTATTTTTTCATTATTTTTTTCATTTTAAATTTAATGTTTGACCCTTATTCATTTAAATGAGCTATTTGATCCTTGGGTTGAGATGTATGTGGTGAAGTATGTGATAAATTACTGACTTACAAAGAGGTCAGGAAATGGTTCCTAATAGAGGTGCCTTAACTAGGATGCTAATAAACCCCTGAGTGTGATTTAGTGCTACCGATAGTGTATAAAAACATAACATGGAGGATTATATTTTTTTATTCATGTTTTTTGTAATTTGTAGTTTCTTAGTATTAGAGGTTGTTGGTTAAGGCTGTTCAGAGGGAGATAGGTTATGTGATGGTTGTGGGGTCGTGTGGATGTGTGGGAAGATACAACTTGTAGTTGCGGTGCTGAGGTTTTGCAATGTGTTGTGGTCATTTGGATTGGTGTTATATTCAAGTGGTAGTTCTTGAGTATTTTCAATACTCTTGAGAGTTATCTCATACAGTGGTTATTAAAACCAGTTTTTAAATTCGATAAGTTTTTTTAGGTTTTTGAGGTTGAGAATTGTTTAAGATGAATTTGATGTAATGGTTTTTGTCCCCCCCACCCAATCCATGAAATTTCTAGTGTTAGATTGTTGGAGATGTTCAAGTAAGGTTTTAATATATTTCCAAAGAGTTTGGGGACAATAAAATCTGATACAGGGCTTATACATCATGTAAGTAGGTTAAACAACATGATGTTTGGTTTGATCACTTTCCCTGGGTAGTTTACAGTGTGAAATTTTTTTTTATGTGAAAAAAATTATTTTAGCTGTGAAACGTTTTATGGTGAATGTAGACCATGAGGAATTAGATGTTATACATGGTTGTTAAATGTCAGGTAATACCGTATTATTGTAATGTTTTAAGCATTTTCCAACAATTCATGTGTTTAAAACCTTTTTCTTCAGTGACACTTCCTCGACCCTAGGTGATCCGACAATTCCACATTGTTGTTTGGAGGACTCATTCCTTGAGGATAAATTATTATCATCTATCCTATAATGCATTGTGATTCATCTTCGTCCTAAGGGGTGTTCATTCCAAATTTCTATAGTTTCTTATAGTTTGACCATCTTATTCATCCCATTCTTCTTGTCTTGTAATGGAAAATGATCTCCTTTTGTTTTAAAAGGAGTTTATTTTGTTTTTTCCAATGTGGTGGTGCCTTGGAATCCTTTAGTGGATGCAGATCTTGTGGGAGATGTAATCAAAGTTTCATAACATGATATATTCTTGTGTGAAGAATTTTGACACCCTTTCGTGGTAGGATTATCTTTTTTTTTCTAATGTGCATCATGTGAGAGGGTTTTAAACCTTTATACCTATTGTTTTTTTTAATAATTAATCAAATATATGTATTGGAAAAATGAAATTGAATGTTGTAGAGGAATTTGAATCACTTTTCATTACAATGTTCATTTTATTTTGATTTTTTGAATTATACAGGCATCATGTGCCACTCAAAATCACAGATGTTAGGGGCCACAGTTATCCCACTAAATGATTTGAATTTAGTTTTGTTCATCTTGAACCCATACATATAGAGTTTGGATAATCAAATAAATCCAACCAATGAATGGGTGCCCTTGGTTTTGGTTTTTGTGATAACACCATTAAATAATGAATTTTAATTAGATTAGTGTCCCGAAGGTTACAAATGAAAATATGTTTCTTAATGGTATGTGATGTAATGAGTGGAATTGTTGTGGATACTTATGTGGGACTGATTTAATGTGAAGTGGTGATTTATTTATGTGTGGGTTTTTTATGGTTTGTTCTGTGTTATGTTTGTGATAACAGTTGTGTCGTGGGTTGTCCTTGGTGGTGTCAATGATAAACTTTGTTGATGATACATTAACATGGCTATATAATGGAATCCTATGTTGAGAGATTGATTGATTTATGAATGTATGAGATATGTTGTGAAGAAGGTCTACCAAAATGGTTACATTGAAATATGTTATCGGTTGAGGATGGGAGTCGGGGGGTTGGTCATGTTCATATGTGACATGAGCTGGATGGATTAGGGGAATGAAAGTAGTGATTAGTATATTTAATTCACCAATAGTTTCTCAAATATAAACATTAAAATTTTTTCACATCATATCTAGTGATATATGTATATATGATATAGCATTAATGGGTGTTAATTTTTAAGAAAATGTGATGTCTATTTAGTTTACCATGGCTATTCACCTTCTGAGAAAAATGTTTCCTTTTGTGTGTTGTTTTTTGTATCTTTGGATCTTCAACATCTAAGAATAGTGTATCATATTGTGTGCTGTGATTTTTTGTTTTCCATGTGGATATTTAAAGGATAAATGAATTGTTTATAATGAACAAATCAGTTTTAATATATTTTGTGAAAAAATAAATTATGTTATGTGGATTTTTTTTGGTGTAATTCATTTTGATGTAGCAACAAATGTGATAGTTTGTGCGATTTATTATATTTATGAACCCATAGGTTTGGATTGAGAGATTTTTATAATATATATATATATATATATATATATTCCATTTGATTTCTATATGAACCACATAATATTTTAGAACAATTTTTCAAACTCCTCCCTCATAATGGAGGAGGGTCTCATTCCCAATCACTCTTTTGGGAGGAAGGATGTCTATCCACCAATTTGTAACTACTCCCTCTTCTATGTGGTTATGGAAAAAGATTATTATGGGAGGTTGTGGTTTTATGGCCCATGCTTGTACATATGTATGTTTATTTCACTAGTGTTTTCAGGATGGGATGCGTTATGCTTTCTGATGTGTACTTAGGAAGAGATGTGGGTTGTTTCCCAGTTGTCTATTGGTGGAGTGTTATGTGTTTTGTGGCCCAGGTGTCCGCATGTGGCATGTGAATGGGTTTGGGGCCCTAGTTTCTATAGTAATGATATGATTCTTTTTGTGGCCTAGGTATTTGTGGCTGGGATGCGGTGTGGTTTTTTAGGCCTAGATGTGTAGGGGCAGGTTGTGACATGGTACATTCTAAAGAGGTGGTAGCGTAATGAATTTTTTTAATAATGTGAGGAAAATTAGTAGGATGGTTTGAGGGGTACTCTATCATATATGTTCTTTATATTATATTACCCAACATTCATTATTTAGTGATCATGACTCGGAGAATTTGGGATGATTAGTATTCCTATTTTTTTCATTTGTTTCAATAATTTTATCAATGAATAATTAGTAATTTTCATTCAAATGTTCATGAGATACATTTGTTTTTCTACTTCTTATACTTTCCTACTAAACCTATGTATATAAAATGGTTTTCATGTTTCCAAGAGGATTTAGCAGACCATGTTGGACCCTACTAGCTTAGATATTGAAACTTGTTATCACTACTTATCGTTACATTTGGTATTTACATTAGAGACTATTGTCCTTGTAACAGTTCAAAATTATGAATGAATGTGTGAATTTGTTTGGATTTCAATTTTTTATAGATATTAGGGATCATTTAGGGAAGAACCATCTTATATCATGATCTAGATTTCTATAAAGGGAAATCCCTACAATTGTTTGAGATTTGTATATCCTTTGTTCTAGTCGCAACCTAGATGACTAGTGGAGGTAGGATATGAGGGTCATTATATACCCATCTTCGTTTCCATCCCATGAGGGGAATCATTTGGGGGAGGCGGTGGTGACAACGAATCATCACATATGGTCAATATCATAAATAATAATAATATTAGGTTAAATATTTACCATAATAATAACCTATTAAAAATTTAATTTTTTTTGTCTCAATGATTATAATGATATAAAAATTTATTATTCAATAATATTCATGTAATAAATTTTTGAAATAATTAGTATATAAGTAAAAAATAACATCGATAGGTAGTAAATGGTCAAATAGGTCATTACACTATCATCTCATTAAAAAATTATATAATTTTGTTTTCTATTCAACAATTATTTTTTTTAAATCCATACATTATATATGACTCGGAAAAATGAATATTTTATAATCATTGAGATTGTTGGAAGTACGTACGCATGATTAATGTTTCCATTTTTTCAACAATCGCTATCTAAATAAGGTATTTAATATTTTATTTTTACAAAAATTTTATAATATAATATATATCATATTACACTTTTAAATATATATATATATAACATTTATGTGTTGTGGTTATATAAAAAATAATCACATCACTACATGTAGTTAGTAGTCAACATGTACGAACGAAATACATGGTCATTTTTCAATGCATGTAATATCAAGAAGATAAATGATATATTATAATTTTATAATGATAAATATTCCATGAATAATGTATATAAATATTTCTAGCATCATTTTAATATGGATTGATAGACTATGATGGGATGTGAATTACATCAATTCAGGAGATGATAGTTCACCATACAGATGAATGATCATTTTCATTTCTAATTTGATGAATGTTGGAAATGGAATAAGATTATAAAATTCAAATTATAAAATGGAAAAAGATTTATGATATACAAATTATTATTTTATTATTGTTTATAATTATTTTACGAGTATTATGGTAAAATTAAAATGATAAATCTTGACTAAAACAATTCTTTTTCATTAGGTCATAACATTATTTAACCAACTTAAGACGCCTAAGGTTATTGTTATGACTAAAATAATTTCTCCGGAATAAGGGGGATGATTATAGGAAAGGATTCAGGTAGTTATTTTCTAGATATATATTATTTATAAATTCGTTGTAATGAGTATAATAAGATAACATTTATATGAGAGGGGAGGGACACTCATAGAATTTTTTCAAAGTATTTATTCAACATAAATTATTATTAACATAAAAATGCTTCCAATGAAACTTATTTTTAATAAATGATGTATACTAGTTGACATGATTTCATAATATAATTATTGGACAATTTTAATCACTTATTTACCCCTATCATTTGGATTTAACTCATAGTTAACCCATTTCTAACATACTATGAAATCAAGGATTTATACTCTATTAAGTTAAACATAGATAAAATAATTTTATAAAATAACAATAAATGGAAATTGGATGAAATTATAAACCATATCGTAATCAACGATATGATTATATTATTTTTAGATATTTTATATAATTTTATATAATTTTATTTAATATAAAATAATAATATTGTCAATTTCTTGAAATATTCATTGCATTTCTTTAAAAATATAAAGATAAAAAATAATAATTATTTTTTCTATTTGATCAATAAAAAGACATGTTTGTATATTTATTTTTTATCCCAATATTTATACCAACATATATTAATTTTAATATTTCTAATATCATTTATTTTATTCCCTCATTAATTAAATTTTAACTACATCAAAATTGTGTAAGATGTGATCATAATTATTCCATCAATAAATACTAAAAATTAAATTCCATGATTAAGAAAACTATTTTATATATTGAAAAAAATTTTATAGTCTAATACATCTTATGGACAACACCATATTAAAAATTATTTAATAATTAAAATTAAGAGTGTGACATGTTCGAATTTTCAAAAAATAATATACTAAAAATGTTATACTATAATCTACATTGAAAAAAAACCCACTTAAATAAATAATGGATAATAATGAATGAAATTTACTAATCTAATAAAATTATGTTATGTGTTTGGTTCAATATATAATCCTTATAATTTTATTATTAACATAAATTACATGATTTAAACATTATCATGGTATCAAAAATAATTATGGTTACTATTAATATTGATAAAATCGAAGAGTCATATTTTATTATTTTTAAATATTTATTCCAAATATAAAATATAATATTTATATTTCAATAAAATATGGGGTAATATTTTATTTAACATTAAACTATAAAAACACAATGAATAATTGTTTTTCAGATAAATGAAATTTTTAAATATAAACTATTTTTAAGATGATATAATGTATTAAAATAATTTAATACCAATAGTTTAATTGTATTGAAAAAAAACTAATTATATTTTAATACTAATATAAATATTCATTTTAAATTAATTAATTTAAATATAATTTAGTTTTATAATTATCATTATAATTCAATATTATTTAGAAAGAGAATATTTTTAAAAAATCTACAAAATCAATTTTTAGAAAATTTTGAAATCATTATTTAGAAAATTGAATTAATTTTTTGCATAAATGTTATGAAACATCTGGAAATTAATTATAAAATTCACTCTGGAAAAGGAATAAAATATTTTTTTGAATAAAAAAAATAAAATTAGTATAAAATGAGTTTACTAAAAATTATTCGTCTATTGAATATGAATTTAACAATACATTTATATTTATTTGAACAAATATATTTTTTTATAAATAATTATATCATATTTATATACTCCAATTAAATGTATGGGTTATAATTATAACATTTATATAATAATATTTCATTATTCATATACACTCTCTGTACTGTATCTTGTAATATATAGAATTTAATTTTAAAATCATAATCCATTACATTATTCCCTAATTAATAAGTGGAATCCTTAAATTAAGACCATTTTCTTGACAACCACAGTTTTAAATTTCAAAATATCATTTCTAAAACACCACATCAAAAAAGGGTTCAAAATCGACATAGAAAGTGGTAAATGGAAGAATCAAGGACATATAGTGTAAAAAATAATATGTTTCCATGTTGTAAATAATTTTTGGAAGGTAAAAACATGGATATATAAGAGAAAAATAATTTAGAAGGATAATTTGAGAGTTTTAGAGAACATCATCATGGTAAATGAAAGGATCATAAAACTATGAAAATTTAATATATTTAAATGAAATTGATTTCTTCGTATGAACATGTAATCGATGCCATTTTTTATTTCAAGATACATTACCGTAAATTAAGAATTATTTTTATGACAAGTAAAATAACATTACTAAATATACTAACATTATAATTATATTTTATTATTTTATTCCATTTTAATGAAAAATACATACTTATCCCAATATCATGAGTATTTAAGATGAAATTTTAATGACTAAATAAATAAGAATATCTTCTAATGAATTTAATACTACAAAAAGGATAATAATATATTCATCACATTTCTCTGTATTATAAAATACTTATTTCGTTATTATATTATACTATTATTAACAAAATTGTTAAACCTCTAAAGAAAGAAAATCTATAATAATCATAATATTCAATATTAATACCCATTGTTCATCAGACTTCATCTAATAAGTATTTGTATAAAAAATTTCAAAATATACCATAGTATGATTTAACACAAAAAATCAAAAGTATTTGATCACATAGTCTTCGAATATAAATTTAGTATTAATGTCTAAAAATGTTAAAGTGGTAAGAATAAAATCTCCACAACATGCAAATAATTTCATTAAATAACAAGAACTTTAACAAATCTAAAATATAAATATATATGAATACAAAAGAAAAATAAACCATTATTCCTCAAATACAATTCCTTAATTATCAATTTTCTATAATCTAATTGTGTTCCCAAAATTGAAAATTATGTTTAAAAAAGAAATATACATTGACAACCAATCAATTTATAATATCATTTATATATATATACTATACAATCTATTTTATGAAAATGAACAAATCATTTATTTGTAAAATTGGTTTAATAATGAAAAAAAATTATGACCAAGTAATCATGTTTTCTAGTGGTTGGAATTATACATTTTGTGACCATAGATTATGGATTCAAGCCTTGTGGAAATAATTGATGTAAAGGGTTGTCACCCAAACTGTGGTTTGTAATTTTCTATAAAACTATATTAATGCAATACTTATAAAATTAATATAAATTTTATAACTATCATCAATAATAAATTTAATATATTCAGTAATAAAGTAATGTTTTAACCATAGTTTTTATCTCATTCATTTTAGTTTACATCCTAATAATGTAATATCCTATACATACCTCATAATTAAAGAACATATAAATAGTAATGTTTCTATCTATAATTAATACTTATTTCGAAAAAATATAAATTATGTTAAGTACACCTATCCCAAAATATAAATTTTTATCTTACTGTTCCATTACAATAAAACCCAAAATAGTTGAATAAGACTATGAAATTATGATTAACCTAAAATATATGTACCCATGATAGTGTCCATATATAATAAGTTAATGTATTATTAAAAAAATTATAATATCCAATGTTTTCTTACCCAATATCTAACAATAACAGTAATATCCTAGGGGACACACTCTCAGATATTGTCCTAAAACATAAACATTACATTTCTATTAATTATAATGATAAGTGTGTTACACTTTTTGCGATCCAAATCCTATAGAATCATAATAAAATATTGGAACACTTCCACAATAATGGACCTTTTGTGATATGTTTTTAGATAATTTTTTCCAAATCATAAAAACTTGTTTTCATTAAAAATAAAAATAAAAATAAAATCATAATCTGATATTCTAACAAAATATTCATATTACATGTTATTTCATCAACAATCCAATATATATCGTCCTATATGAATCCTTTCGAAATATAAATCATTTAGAATCCTTCTTCATAACATGGGAAATGTAAAATAAAAAAATGTGGTCTCAAATTGATATTAAGGGTAAAAAAGGGAGTTATCAATCGATAATCATATGAAAGTATATTATAATAAAAAGGTATAAGATAATTATACAAACATATAAATATAATACCCAATCAGAAATAGATAATAAATAATACTAATTAAATAAAACATATTAAATTAAAAATTCATTAATCAGATTAATGAGAAATCATTATAACTCAATAATGATTTGTTTTCATTTCAAAAATATGATTAATATACCAATAATTATAAAAACAAATTCATATGTCGTGATTAACTGTTATACCTTTAGATAAGGCATCAAACACTAAATCCCGGAGTATACCATCAAAATCCACTTATTTAATGTAATAGATCACACACATATCCTTAATTATTAGAAAGTATAATGTACATAAATTTTTTCCCATAATGGATCAATCAATTCTACTTCTTTCACATAACTATATCAAAATATTTATTTAATATAGCAGTAAATTGGATGGAGATATAGGTACCAAAAAACAAATAATATAAATAATACATATGCTTTCTATAAAAAAACATTGATTATTTCTTAAAAACATAATTAAAGGGATTTGATCATCATTTCATCTATGAACAACCCATTTAAAGAAATGGGTGTCATAAAAATTTCATCATTTCATCATTCTAATAAACCATAATGAAGAAAAAAATGGAATATGTCACAAACTGACCATTGAAATAATTTTCATTCTTTTCTTGACCATGTATCCTTTGGTTGAGTGAAGTTTTAAAATTTTAGGTATTTGGGATGTTTCAGGTGGTTTTTTCACCTATGAAATGTTTGGGTGCATTTCTTAGGAAACAATGTGACCCAACCACCATAACTGTGCATTAGGTATAGGATTTTGGATAAAAGATAATTCATTGTTTGTGTTGGGTATGTCATACCGTACTAGATGATTGTATGGTTGATCTCATATTGAGATGTATCTACTGTTGGTTTAGCGCATAGTATGGAAAAATGTGCATATAAACTGTGTGGGTTACCCAGTCATCAAAATTGAAAATTTACTTGTATTCCCCTTAGACCTTTTATTACCATTTCATGTTTCTCCCCCTATAGAGACCTAGGAACATCATGGGACATTGGATACCCTCCTCCCATTCTCCCAATAATCCTTGGATTCTTCTAATTGAAATATAAGGTATTCTACATCAGTTTTTTAATCTTCATCTCTCCTTCCATTTCCCTCAAGTGTTAATGGTAAATTTATGATGGGATTTCTATTTGGGAGAACATTATTAGAGGGGGTATATGTTTGGTTCTTTTTTATTGAGGTTAGTTTGAGATATTTGTGTCTCAATATTGGATCCTCCTCCTCCAAGTGTTTGATTTCATTAATACATCATTGTGGTTGGTGTTTGTATTATTTTCCTTTTTAATACATTAAATTTATACATAACATATTGAAATAAATTTATTAATATTACTAAAATTATGGCAATGATTTTGTTTAATATATTTTTGTTCTTTTATACTGGTAGAATTTTATTAAAATTGTTTTCAAAGGGTCTCGTTAGTTATTATTATAAATATATTACCATAATGTGTTCTATAAATTTATCTTTGTTACGTTTAATAAAAGTTTGTGGTTTATAGGTATATTTATCCATGGATAAAATTTTATGGTTTAGTGTAATTTTGATTTGATCCATATGTGTAGATTTCAGTTATTTTTATAGTTTTGAATTTGTGTTTGTTGATTCCATGATCATGGTATAGGTTGTGTTTTTTCTGTAAATTTATTATTTTATAACATCATAGATTCTTGTGTTGTACCTTTTTGATGTGGTCACATACATGAGTGCAGTGGGAGCAGACATGGATGGTTCAAAAAATTATAACATTCTTGAATGAATTTTCCTAACATAAAAATCAAATTTCAACACACTTATATAACTTCCTCTTCCATTCCCTCTTAAAACTCTTAATGATTCACCAATGGAACATAGTAATCCAAATTTCATGAAAATAGTTTAAATTTTTTTAGATGTAATTTCATATATGAAACTTTGAAAATTTTTAGGGTTTTAAATGGAATATAATACCATTTGGAACCTCTGTATGTAATGTTTGTTTTCCTCATTGTTTTGAAAGGGTTTAGAAATATGATTGAATTTGAATTTTAATGTCCTATTTGGAATTTTAAATTTGGATGTGGTGTTTTGTTTTGAATTTGGAAAATATTTTTTATGTATTATATAAATGTATTTTAGTTTTAGAAGTGTAGGATCCATTTATTACTAGAAAATCATTATGAGTTTTTTAATACTGGAATGAATGGAAGCTCATTGGAATTTTGGAATGTTTTGTGAAATGGACTGAAATATTGGGTGATGTGATTGCCCATTTTGAATATGAAAATGTTTTGATGTATTAAATGAACCCCTATTCAGGATTTCCCATTATGGGATATCGTATAGGTGTTTTAAGTGTTCGGGTTATGTAAGTGTAGTGATGGAAGGTAAGGTGAGTAAAATGTACAAGGTCCAATTTCATAAAAAGTGTATTATTACCATAGGTTTCATGGTCATATATTATCGGTTCTTGTGATGATTTCTTATCAGCCCTGATTAGATGCGATAGTACCCCTTGGATGTTTTGGATTCCATGTGGGTTGTGACACCGGTGAGGCTACTTTAGAGAACATAGTTAGTAATTGATTATAGAGGTGTTCCATCTACCTCCATTTGATTCAATACTATGTTCACATGATGATCTATATAGAGATTTATAAGAAATTTACACGATTTATATTTTTATTTACATGTTTACTTGTTATTTCTGTTGGTTTTATGTACTATTTTTAAATATACATTTATATTCTCTTTGGTATAAACTTGTTGGAAATTTGTTTTGGAATTTGGTTTGTAAAATTTTAGACCTATTTTGAAAATGGGAATGTGTAATGTGTACCTTGAAAAAGGTAAATCTTTCATTATTTGTTTAAAATATAGAAAACCTATTTTCATATCTTTATGTCAAACTAGTATTTATGGACCAATTTGGGGAAATGAAATATATATATTGTGTGGTTGTATCCTACTGATATTTTATGATGGAACACTACTTGTACCATTCAATGTCGATAGACCCGAGCAATTTAGCTAGTTGAGGTTTTCATTTTTGGGTTCTCATTATTTTAGTAGTTGGTCTTGTGGTTAGTGTGTACCAAGAGGTCACATTTAGTTCATGTTGGCATTGTCCAATTTTAGTTTTTTTATTAAAATTATGTTTTTTTGTATAGTTGAATATATATCAGGATCAGGATATATATTTATATATGGTTAGTTAATATGTATTGTCATGTGATTTATTTTCATAGTTTATTTCCTTGATCCTAGTTATTATAAGGGAAAACATATTCCCACAATGATACCTTTGACACCCGACACTCATTTTTATCGGGTGTTTATCATGAACTCCCTTTAATTTATTTGTCAGACGGGATCAGATGCCAGTTTGGATTCCATCTTAGGCCAATTATTGCAAAAACAATTATTGGGAGGGACCTCATTATTTATAGTTTTAGGCAGTTGAAATTCAATTCTATCAGGACTCGATAGGTAATAATGGAAACAGAATCGAAAACAATTTATCGTTTTTCATCTTTGGGTTTTTAGGGGTAGTCTAGGATTTGACTCCTAGTTTTTTTGATTGTGGAATGAAAATGGAAGAAATATGTTGTTATGTTGGGAAATCACATGGAATAGTGACCCATTAAATGTATGAATATATTGTTTATTTCCATCTTATTTGGTTATTCTAACTTTTCTCATGTACCAATTTTAGGTCAAAATATCAGGAATAGATGAAAGATCCTCATTCTAATCATATGGTGTATTTTTTCCTTTTTTTTTGGTTGTTCAGAGTGGGATTTGAAAATAATAACTCTTTTTTAAAATGAAAATTATTCCACCATAGCGGTTTTATATCGATAAGGTAAATGTATATTTAAATTGAAATTGATTGGAATTAAAAATTTAGTAATAATTCGGTATAATAAAAAAAATGGCCTTTTGAGCACCTTGTCATTCATTGTGAATTATTTCATATGTACGAGAATGTGTGGAACGTTAATTTTCAAACATATGTTTGGATTATGTAACTAGAATAGAAATAAACAGAAATGTGAGGGTTCAATCGATTTCATAAGTCTGTTTTAGAGACTTGTGGTTATTTTGTGGAAATGAGATTCTATTTTTTAAAAATAGCCATAGAAATAAATTGTTTCTAAGATATAAATGAAACAATGGTTCTTTAATATTTTTATTTTGGTGGGGAATATATGTGTTTGGATATGGATCCTATTGCGTTTTTTAGGAGTTGTTATTTTCAATTGTTCATTTGATTTATGTTGGTTTTGAATTAGTGTTTTTTGAGTTGTTTAAAATATTCCACTGAGAAATATTTCAAATGTTTATATTGGGTCATTCCCATTTTTGTTTCATATCAATTTTTTCTTATCTATCATGGTGATCAAGGTCTGTTAATGGATGTATAATGGGTTTAGGATATTCATCATGTCGTCAGATCATTATGAACTCCTGATGTTTTTAGATACCATGTTATTCTAGGTTTGTTTATTGTTCTTGCCTTAAGGGAATGGGTTACATTCTACCCACGTACAAAAATATATTGTTTTATGTGGGAAGTGTTTATGAACTTCATTTTATGATGGTTCATACTAAAGGATGTGAATTTGAAGAATAAGGAAGATTTCATGAGGACCCAACATGCCTAGTAGATGGTGAATGACTATGATGACCACTTTAAGGAGATGGTTACATTTTCCCTTGATGCAGTGTCCCAAGACATGTTGTAGGATTATATATTCATTAGGGGTATTCATAAAGAGGTCACGGGAGGACTCCAATCCTTCAAATATCATCAATTTTAGAATCTGTTGGATTAATAATTTTCAGCTAAGTTGGTTTCCAATGTGTACGAAATTGGCAATTTTCTGTCTCTTGATAATCTTGATGGTTATCTATCTGGTGATTAGTACATTCTAGAGGAACCTATACTTGAGGTGTCTCCATCAATTCATCCAACATTAGGGTCATAATACAATTTTCTTATGTGACACAAGTGTGGATTGTTGTTTCCTTTGATGCCTTCCTATCACAATCCTCTAATGATGTTCAATCCTTGTGGTTGTTTGGGTCCTCTAGAGAAGTTTTGTAGGAAGTCTCTTCATAAGAGGAATTGTTGATCAGATATGTTAGCACCTCAAAGTGTGGAAGTGAATAATTCATTCATCTGGGATTTTTCCACCTGCATCAAAGTGAATCTCACGAATGGATATGTGTCTCTGGCGGATCTTGGAAACATAGTTCATTTTCTGTATCCTCTGATGGGGTTGTGATGTTAAATGTTCCAATGGTATGAGTTTTTCATTATTTTATGTTCATTTAATAATTTTAATTGTGTTTCTGCTAGGTTCTATTGTAATATGAGAATATTATTTTATATAAATGTCTCCCTTTATATTTTTTATTATTCTTTGAGTGTGTTTATGCGTTGTGTATGTCGGTCTATGTCTTAATTGCACTCATTTGTAGGTTCCTGTGTTTTTTTTGAATTGATTTTTTATAATGTATATTTTCTATTTCGATCATGTTCATTTCTTGGGGTTCCCCATGTATTAGGGAATATAGTTTTTTGTGGGAAATTTTCATCTTGTGTAGTTGTGTTGGGAGTTCTCGATTATGGTAGGGTTGTTTCTTTATTACAAGGATTTATTTTTGTGTTTAACTCATTTGGATGATATAGTGTCATACAACGGTGGAAGATGAGTTTATGATTAGGGGAGAACTATTTATTATTCTACCATTTTCTCTTAGGCTATTATTTTCTCTTAAATTGGTTGGGTGTGAGTTGTGGAGTGAATGGCCACCATGGGGTTTTGGGTTTCTATTGGTTTTGAGCAGGCATTAAATCATGTTTTGAATATCATTCAGTTGTTCGACTTTATGTGTGTAGAAAATGATTGTGGTTGAGATTATTATCACACCCTAACCATTGAAATATTTTTTAATTTATTTATTTATATTTTATCTTTTGGTAGAGGTTCTGTTTGATCCATAGATTAAAATTTAATTTTTTTGATGATTCAGCTAGATTTTTGGAATGTGGATGGTTTGGGATCACGATTTGAGAATTTTTGCGGCCCATTACTGGTAAATTTTTTGTTGTTATAGGGGTTAGGATAGGCTCTACCACATAGTTTCCACATGGTATTTCAAACCACTCTAGATAGTCATGTGGTTGATCTCATCATTAGTAATAGCTACCATATGGTTGGAACAATGCATAGAAAACCATGCATCCAAATCGTGCAAGCTTCAAAATCATTAATATTATGAAATTACCTATTTTACACTCAATCATTTTGAACCCATTTCAGTTTTCTCCATATCCTCCATCCTATGTTCCTTAAGGGGACCGTTGAGACCCTCCTCCCTTTCTCTAAATAATTTGTGGACTCTCCTCCTTAAAATCAATGTAATGTTCCTTCAATTTCTGATCATTTTACACTGCTCATTTATTTTTACCCTTTCGTAATTTGGGTTATATTAATGGTGGTTATCTTTGTATTAAACCTAAGGGAGGGGTTTTATGTTTGGTCCGAGTTCATGACTATTAGGTTGAATAGTATTTGACTTCGGGTTGGATCTTCCTCCTCCGAGAGTTCGGTCGCATTTCGTGTCATTGAGGTAGGAGTTTCCAACATTTTCCATTATGATGCATTACATTAATTCTTGGTTTCTTTCTTTAAAATTATAAATATTACTTTCATACTTTAAATTTGGATATATAATTTTTTGTTATTCATTTATGTTGGTATAGTTTGGTAAAAAATGCTTTTAAAGCACATATTTTATTATTCTTAAAAATATTGTATTGAATGTGTTCGATGAAATGTATCTATGTTCATTTATATGATAAATTGTATTTTATAGGTATGTTTGGCCTTGGGTATATATTTTAGGTTTATCTGGATTGTTTTTCCCTTATATTTATATTTTGGTGATTTTAATGGTTTTGAATTTGGGTGTGTGGCTTCAGTGGTAATGTAAGATATTTTGTGGACTCCATAATATATTTCTTTGTTAACGTCTTGGATACATGTGGTGTACCCTATGATTTGGTAACAAAAATTATTGCACCGGACGTACACATGGATGGGATAGAAAATGATAATTGCCTTGGATGAATGTTCCAAACCTAATAACAGGATTTCATAACACTTATCCGCCATTCATACTTTACATCATCAAACTCTTAATGCATCACTAATGGTTTACAGATTTACAATCTTCATGATATTGGAATAAAAAATTTATTTGATGTTCTTGAATATTTGAAACATTGAGATTTGATAGGTTTCTAAATGGAGTGAAAGGATTTTTTGCACTATTATGTGTATTGTTTGTTCTAATCAGAGTTTTGAATGGGATGAGAAACAATATATAATTTTAAAATTAAAGAAATGGGTTGGAATTGAATATTTAAAATTGGTTTTTTTATTTACATTAGAAAATAATGTTTAACTGAAATTGTAAAAAAATTTATGGAAGTGTAAGGCCCGTTTGGTACTTGATATGCATTGGGAGTGTGATTTTACAACATATATGATTTGTAGCCAATTGACATTATTAAATGTTTTGTGAAATATTTTGAAATCTTGTGTGATATGACATACCATTTGACACTTGAAAATGTTATTTACATGAAGTTAAATTCTTTAGAGAATTTGCCCATATGTGTTGTCATAATGGTGGTGTCAGTGTTTGGGGTAGGAATGTGTAGTGTGTGTGTGTAAGGTGAGCCACGCGTGTGAGAACCTATGACTAACATAGTGTATTATTACCATCGTTTTCATAGCCATCTTTTAGAGGGTCGAGTAATGATTTCATATCTACCCTAATATGATGGGTTGGTACCCCAATGGATGTCTTAGAGGCTAGGTTGTTTCATCCATTGGTGATGTCAATTTAGAGAATCCATTTTGTTATTGACTATAGAGTTACACTAGTCTTGGGATGTTAAGAAAATTTCTAAGGTTACTATATGTGTTTTATTTTTTAATTTCTATTAAAATTAGTTTATTGTATTATTTTTCTATTTACATTCATCTATTATTTGTACCAAATTATTTGATTCTAGTTTTGGGATTTGGTTTCTAAAATGGTGAACTGATTTTGAAAATGGGAATGTGGTGTTTGTTGTTTCATAATGTGATAGATTTGGTTTTTTCTTTAAAATTTTGAAACCCAAATTTCATATTTTTGATTCAATATAATATTATTGTACTGTTATATAATATTAAATGTATGGATTCTGTGGTTATTTCCTACTGAGATTTTAATCTCACTCCATTCTTCAACCATTTATGGTTTGTAGACCTGAGTAGTTTTGTGTTTCATAGTTTTCTAGTTCGTGTTCTCATATTTAAATCAATAGTTCTTGTTATGTGAGGTGACCATTAGGTCACATGGATTTCATGTTGGTGTATTCCAATTTTAGTTATATATTTATACAATGTTTTATCCTATTATTAATTTTCCAATATATCAGGAATAGATTGTGTATTTTTAATTGATCATTTTCTATTTTTTATCATACATACTTTTATTAGTTCATTTATTCGATAGTAGTAATTTTTTTGAAAAATCTATCACATGATGATTAGTTTGATGCGGGAAACTAGTTTTGAGCCTGTAGGGATTAGGAACTCCCTTCAGGTAATGTGTCAGATAGGGTTGGGTGGCATCCCCACCTACATTTGATAGAATAAATAGATTATATCCAAATTAAATTTCATGCATAACAATATGATGTCTTATTATATGGGAAATGATTTTGAAAATCCTCTTCAAACAAATTTTGTGTTATATTTCTTTTTTCTATCAAATGAATTTCCTTATTTTTTTTAAAATCAGTTATAAATGAAAAATTATTCATAGAAAATAATCATGTCATCATGTAATGTAATCTTCAATTAACTGAGTCAAAATTATCATAGAAATATAATTTAATGAGGTATAAGATTAAGATATATTCCATGTATATTTTTTTGGAATATTAACAAATTTACTAGTTTGGAAAACACCAGGAATATTCCTTTCATACCATATTTTAAATATTCAATAATGGGTATAAATAATTTCCAAAATTTAATGGGAATATTTAAAAAAAATTAGAAAACATGGACGTAGAGGATAAATAATTCCAAGAGGATACATAAATATAACTAATATTGAATAAAAATTATATTCTAAAAAAACCTTTCACACATTAATGAGTTTTTATTCATTATCCCCATGAATGAATAATATTTATATGAACATCTATATCATATAATTTAAATGAGAAAATTTTAAAAAATATTGATTAATATTTTATATTCCACACAAAAGAAAAAAGTTTTCAATAAGTCACTTGTCACATTGAAATAAATGTCAGATGAAAATATGTTACCTAGATTTTGAGGCATTAGTTACATTGTAAATAATTATGAATAAAAAAGATAGGGTAATTATTTAAACTAATAATAAAATTTCTATTGTTTATTATTCATTTTTATCTAACTTATTTTCATGTTATAACAATTAGATGATATTTTATATTCATGTTATATGTTTTAATTATATTTGATATAAATGTCCAAAATTTTATCAATAGGTTTAATGGAGTCTATGATAATATTATTTTATCATATAACGAATAATAAAAAAATATTATTAGCATTTTTATATATTAACTATTATATTCAATATGATCCTGAAATACAGTTTTGAAAAGTTAACTATGTTACAATCATTTAGAGGGTTGGTGGTATGTAAGAAACAATAACATTTATATTTTTATATGATAAATATTTAAATAATGAAAGTATTATTTTATTTTTTAAGAATGATAAAATTATAATAAATATAATGATTATAATTTATATATATAAATATATCATCCTTGAAATCTGTTTATGGAGAACAAATCACCTAAAATTATAGATGTGGTAGTCCACACATACACAAAAATGACTTTATCTTTTTCAGTGAATGTAACTGTATAAAGATAACAGATATATCATACATTTATTATGGTAAATATTTCATTAATATAATATATAATTAGTCATTCAATCAATCTATCTAGTCTTAAGAAACTATGTTTGAAAACGAATCACACCATATTATGAGGCAGTAGTCCACCATACACACATATGATGGTTTCATTTCCCATTTGATAGATGTTGGACATGGATAGAGGTTATTATATTAAAATAAAAACATATAATTCTAGGAAGGTTATTTTTTTATTATTTTATAGTGTTTTAATGTGATTTTAATGGTTTTTAATAATAAATAAAATTAAAAAATGATTAAAATGACACCACTTCTTTTGACAACCTAATGTTCTAATCTCCTTATGACATCTAAGGGTGAACATATGAATAAGAAACGAAATAAAAAATGAGTTTTTGGATTAATTGATGGTATTTTGTATTTTATTTGCTGATCCTATTATTATCTTATTTTTTATCTAAAAAGAAAATGAGGTTCCCTTTTTTAAGAGAGAGGGGGAGACAGTCTAGTAATATATCAAAATATTTAATTAATATATATTATTACTCAATTTTTAGTAGATAAAAAATTATTTATTTTAAATATATGAGAGCTATGGGTATAAATATAATAGTTAAATAATTATAGGATATTATTAGGTCTCATGTTTAACAATTACATTTGGCTTTTACCCCTCATTATCAATTATTGAACATTAAATGAAAATTCATATTTTTACTCATTGAGGGTAAATATAGTTATAATAAATTGATAGAATAACCATAAATGGATCATGGCTGATATTATCAATCATATTTTAAACACAATTTGGTATCTAATATTTTTACAAATTTCATATCATTTAATAAATTTTTATTTATTATCATAAATAAATAATATCAATTTGTATAACTATTCGTTCCATTGACATTAAAAATACAAATATAACATATATAAAAAGAATAAAGTAATTTATTATTTACCAATCATGCCATGTTAATATTTATAATTCATCTATTACATTATTTATCTCTAATTATTTTACATTTAATAATTTTAATATATTATATTTGATTATCCCTAGAGTTAAATTATTTCAACATCAGCATTTAAATAGATTTTATATTAATATATTCATCAAAATAATTTGAAAAGTGTGTGCTGATAAATATAAATATTTTAGATTTCAAAATAACATTAATATAATAGCATATTCTCTAGAAAAAACTAAATTAAAAATATTATATCTATTGAAATCTATATTTTGATATGGTTGGGTTATATTGAAGTAGTTTACTATGATGGTCATAATGTCATAAAAATGGATAAAAGGTATTTTTACTCAATTATCAGATGGATATGGACGAAATAGACTCATCATGTAATTCTATGGTAATTTTGGGATCTTTATATATTAAAAATTATTTACCTGATTTTCCATTTACCATAGTGATAAAAATTACTAAGGTTACTGTTAATATTTCATAAAAATAAAAGGTAAATATATAATAATTTTGGAGAACATTGTTCCGAATATTTAATCAATTTTAAAATATTCAAGAATGTCAAATAATTTAATTGAATATTAAATAGATAAAATTTCATGAAAAATAGTTTTTTATAAAAATCACATTTTAAAATATAAAATATTTTAATTTTAATTCATGTATAAAATCCATTTTAAATAATTGATATATTTTAATTAAAAATTAATTATTTATATTTAAAAAACAATATTATTTATCTTTTTATAAAAATTAAAAAAATGTGAGACAATAATAAATAGATTTTTCACAATTCCATGAAAAATCAATCTTTTTATAAAATTTTCAAAAAACTATTTAAAGATAATTTTTTGGAGTTGAATTGATAAATGAAATGAAATTTTTCAAATACCCAATATTATACATCCAGATAATAAATTATATATTCACTCATAAAAAATAAGAAAACTTATTTGGGAAAAATGACATTTTATTGTAGAAAATGACATTACTAAAAATTTTGTGATTATCATTTATAATTTTTTTAAAACATATATATATTCTGTTTTATCATTACATTTATTTTACAATTTATTTTTTCTTATTTATATGAACCAATTTAACTTCTCAATTATAATGATCACATTTAAATTTTACTATTTTGTAATTTTTTAATATTAGTGTTGTGTGTCATGTATTATATTGAAATTATTTTTAAAATCATAGGATATTAAATGGATATTAATATTAATACATCTAATTTTGATTTATATATTTTAATGATCACGTTTTAATAATAATATTTTAATTGTATATCATGGTTCATTTAAACTCGATGTTGTTCTAAATGTAAGGTATTAAAGAACTAATAATTATTTTTTCTAAAAACTCCAAATTCTTAAGGGTTTACATTAATAACCTCTTTAAATAAAAATTTCCCATTAGGTTATAATCTTGTTCATAAAATGTCCTACCATAGATTAAAGCCCTTATTGTGCAGATGGAAAAAAATTATCCCTTGAAAAGGGGTTGTGGGAAACATAAAGGTTACCAAAAATACAATATATTTTTGATCCATGATAAAAATAGCTTTTTCTAAAAGTTAAATAGCAAACATAGAGGAGAAAAATATCATCTAAAGAAAAATAAAGGGTGATATATAACATGTTAATAATATATATATAACTAATATAAGACCATAAATTAGTGATGTGTGAAAGTAATATAAATATAGGTAATACAAATAAATTTTTTCAGAAAACTTAACTCAATTTTAGTGAATATTTTATTGAATGTTTTTAGAATATGTTGAAATATAATTAAATAATATTATTATATTACAAAATAACATTTCATTATTCATTTAGGCTTCAATATATTTATATTTAATATTTTATTCCATGGAATTAATATTCATGATTAATATTTTATGACTGATGCATTGAAAGTAAATTTTAAAGGATCACATTGTCCACAGATGAAAGACCATTGGTATATACAATCAGACAATTTTTTATAGGAAAATTTATTTTCATATGTTATCAAATATGGATACATTTTCACATGATTAAATAATACATTAATCTCTCTATCGTTAACAAAATAAAAACAATTTTAAATATCTTTAAGACTCCTTAACAGTATTTGTATCTAAATTCATAACCCAAAAATTTAAAATATGTAATAAAATATTATTTTTTCCGACACTAAAAACAATTATCTATAAATAATATTGGTTCATGATAATGTTTTATTCTAAAATTTTATATAACCATATAAATTAATTCCAAAAATATTCTAACTCCTTCCATAAATATTCTAAATCACCATAAATTTCATATAAAATTATATATTATTCGATAATTTCCCACAATATTCATTCTTTGAATTATTTTTACAATAATAATATAAAATTCGGAATATAGTGCACCTGTTCCAAAGTGAAAATAACCGCATAGTCAATAAATAATTTTTCATTCACTTGGTTATATATATGATGAAATATATTCACAAAATCATCTAAAATGATTACCCAATCAACCATAATTAGAATAACATCAAGGATCATATTTATAATAAAATTTATCTATACTCCAAATAGGTATTAAAAAAATATATTCATGAACCCCCAAATATAATTTTTATTAAAAAATATTCTAATACAATGGGATATATTACCATACCATTCTCTACAAATACCCTTATTCAACCTAAACATTACTCACCTTAAGCCTAAAAAGGATTATATATGACATTAAACATGCGATCAACCATAGAATTTAAACCCTTGAAAATTTAGGATTATCACATATTACTAAGGAATATCAATTGTTTACATAGGTTATAATATCCCAGTCATTATAATTGATAATAAAGAAAAAGTAAATAATCATAATCATATCCCCTGAAATTTTCAAACCATGTTAAAAAAAGGTAACAGTCATCTATCACTAGACTGATTATCTAAATATAACCGACTAACATTTTTAGGGACATTTACCCGAGACAAATCTATTATTTAACATTTTCCACTTGTATTATAATGAGATGGTGGTATTCCTAGGAAAAATACATAGTCATAACATGAAAAAAATTATGATATTATTATATTGTTAGAAATATCGACAATTTCTATCAAACTACCATGTAATAATGTTTATGGTTTTCCAAATTGTTTTTGTAATGTTTTTATTAAAATTGTTTTAATTGAAATACAAATGACTAAACTGTAGTAAATTAAATATAGTGTCATCATTTTTACATTGTTATGAAATACATGTATTCACATTTCAATTGAAAATATTTGCTACTAGTTTTGGGAAAATATAATTTTAAATTCATCTCATATTACCATTGAAAAAAAATATTTAAATTTAAGAATTTAAACATTCTAAAACCTTGATTTCATTCAACACATAAATCATTATATCTAGTTTAAATGAAAAAAATAAAGGGACTTATGATATTATTATGAAGGATTAAATTAAATAGAAGTTATAATGAGTTTATTATATATAATAAATTCCATGGAGTAAGTAAATATAATATAATTCCATTTAATGAAAAACATTATCCAAAAATATTTCAATTTATAATATCAATTATGTAATTTCATTGTTATTAATAATATAACTCTTAATGATGTACAATATTGTTGTTGATTTTTTTTTTAAAAATAACTATATTATTACAATAAAGGACTAATTCAATTATAATTTAATTGCTGTGTACTAATACTCTAATAACACTATAAACAGTGCCATAAAATAGGTTTTTTGCATGATACTTTTCTATGCATCGCTAGTGTATCTATAAATAGTAACCACCCATTAATACATTTCCAAATAACTAATAATATAATTAATTATTTATTAATATCATAAATAATATAACATAATAATAAATATCATTACTGAGTTTAGAATATGAAATATAATGATTTCAAAAATATGAAAAATTTCAATTATAATAAAACACTATATAATGAAATTTTATAATTATTAGGAAATAAAAATATCCATGAGATAAATTATACATTTATTTAATATGAATGTTATTCCAAATGGTCATAAAAATCGAATGTTTCAAGAAAATGTTAATGATTTTTTTTTTAAAAATAGATAAAAGATAAAAATCAATTAATTCGATATATATGGTTTTTAATAAATTAATTATCTATAGGAAAATAAATTAAATTGATGGAAAATATTTTAAAAATATATTACTATATAGTGTATTTTTAAAACATTTAAATACTTTATAATAATATTAATATAATAAAACAATTATAGTGGTGCAAAGATCTTTTAAATTCATATAAATTAAGAAGACACAATCATGATTTTTGTTTATAATGATGGAAAATTTATAATAATTACGGTAATGATATATTATAAATTTAAGGATTATATATAACTACCCTAATAAACCATTTTACTAAATAAAAATATTTTTTGTAAAACAATTTTTGAAAATTTGGTTTTCAATGAAAAATATACCCAATCAAAATGGAGAAAAGATCAACATATACATTAAAATTTTCATTGAATAATTTATGTGAATAGATATGAATGTTTAAAAAAAATGTAAAATTTATAAATTATAAATGTATATGAATATATATGTTGTTTTTGAATGATATATTATAATATTTAATTATTGAAATTATGTTCAATCCCAATTTTTTTTCAAAAATAAATAATCATATCTATGATGTTGTTTAAATTATAGATCAATTGATTAATAAGTGTGTATTAAAACAATAATCATAAAATATTATCAATAATCATGTAAATTAAATATATATGGGGGAATTATATTCACCACATATAAATAACGAGTTTCATAATACCAAATATATCTCAACGGAGAGGAAATTAGGATGAAAATTTCTAAAAAGAAAATACCATTGTTGTTATAAATAATCAATCAAGTAAATATGCATATCATATGTGAATAAACAAATTTAATTCAGATAAAACATATAATCATACGTTTTTTTCTAGAAATTATCTTATCAAATCAAATACAATAAATATGTAATATATCTAATGAAAATAAATTGAGTTATGAACTCCCCTACCTCATACATTCAGATAGTGGAATGTTAATTAACCTCAATTATAATTTTATAAAAAGGATATGAATTTCTATTAGCAATATATTAATTTTTATTATGTCATATATTATGTTTTAATTACAGGTAATAACTTGACCAATAATAATCTTTTGTTTTTATCACTGTTTCGACCGTTAACTGGTTTACATTCTCATACTTTTTTTAGGGATGTTTACGTACTTATGCATGGATTGTGTATCCATTATAGAAAAAATATAAATAATGTTATTTAATTCATATATACTCATTGTATTTATTTATTTTCATCCATAAAATGTAGTGATAAAAAACCAATTACACCATTACTGGAGATCATATGCTATATATAAACAATAATATTGTCATCACAATTCAAAAAATTCAAAAAAATAATATTAAATAATAATTCCCCACTAAAAATTTATTTATTTTATTTAATTCAATGATATGCAAAAAATATTTCATTCTTTCTGTCCATGTAAATAGTAAATGAAATATTTTTTATGTTGTTTCTAGAATGTGTCAGTCCACACATAAAAATAAAACCAATTTTTTTATGAGATATGTTCAAGTAAGAAAGAATATATGTTATTATAATCCATAAATACTAATTTTATAAAATCTTTATACATATTCTTTAGAATAATTTTTTGGAATCATTATAAAATATTGAATTTGGAAAATCAATAACATCGTTTTGTGGAGACGGTATGTCTATTGTTTGTACCCACAATACTTTATCTAAAAATTCAATGAAAAGATGGGTGAATAATGGGTGTAATATAATAATTTTTATATTTAATTATAGTTAGGATAATTATCATAAAAATTATTAATTGATACAACCAACATATAGGATGATAAAAAATAATTTAATAGAACATGCTCAGTTAAGGCCATTACATTATTATTGAAACAACTCCTTTAAATATAATATTATGGAAGAATGGGTGGGTCCTCAAGGAATAAAATACCCCATATAAAATTTAAAATGAAGTTAATAATATATTTTATTTTGTTTTGGTAGAAATATATTTGTCAAGAAGTTTTAAATAAAAGTGATAAGGGGTGATCTATTATAAGAGAAGATAGAAATCCTCTTAGAATTATGTAAATTTTTATCCTAATTAAATTTTATTTTCATGATTATGTGGATCAAAATTTTTAAAATTAGAATATAGGATGAGTAATAGTGTGAATAATCGCATAAAATAGTTATCTATATGTTATTAAATTAATATTTCACCCTTATATATTTCCATAACCCATATAACCCTTTTGATAATTATTGTGATATCAATATTTTGTTCTCTTTATGTGATAAAAGAGATACTATAAAGGTAAAAGTGATCCTAAAATTTTACATTTTAAATAATTTATACAATATATCGTTATATTATATTTTTATAATTTTAGTTTTACTTTTATATCATTTTATAAAATAATATTTATTAAAATAAATTATTTATATCAAATTTTGAGTGTAGAACAAATATTTCAATTTAATACGTGAATAAATAGAGTAAAAAGGTTCAAAAAAGGAAATTTCCTCAAATATATGTATTTTATGGTAATATTTTATTAATATAATCATCTTTAAAGTGTTTTATAGTATTTAATACCTTACCATTTAGTTTAAACCCTTAATTTCAAAATTTTAACCCTTATTACAGTAGTGATCATTTCCATATTAAAAATTTAATTATTTTGAATGGGTATTGTTTTCTGAAAAAATAAATAACTGTTCACATTTTAGACAATTTTAATTTTTATTTCCCTTATTATATATTTTTATGAAATTTGAATAATTTTAATACAATATTATTTATCATAAAATATTATTAAATACATTTTGACAATATTCATTTATTATGTCATTATATAAATGAATATAGAAATTTATTTCAAATATAAAAAATTACAACAAAAAAAATTAATTTATATTGATTTATATAGTTCATGGTATGCTATATCTCATCAATAAAATTTATCATTATCACTAAAAAAAATTATTATTCTTTTACTACCATAAAAAACACCATGTAGGTGTCGCGTAAAAAGTTTCAAAAAAATTTATTATCACAGCTAATTCAAGAAAAATATTTTCATAAAAAAATATTTTTTATTTCCTGTATCCATTTATAAATTAATATATATATGTTTTAATCCTTTTCACAATATACTTTTCTTACTAAATGCAAGATATTAACACTTTTTATATTATATAAAATTAAAATAATATCAATGATTTAGTAAAGGGAAACATGAAATAAATTTATCCATTGTAATTGATTGGATGATAGTCGATGATAAATACTAATAAAAATAAATATTTAATTTTTTGTGTTTACTTTAAGCCATTTTCATTATACATTTATGAATAATTAATAGATTTTACCTGTATGATAGTATGAAAAAATTACCATGGTTACTATTTATAGTGGAATAAATAAATAGTACATTATTACATAATATAATTATAGAAAATGAATATATATGACATATTTTATGGATTAAATTTAAAAATTTAAGCAAAATTAATTTATGATTAAAACTCAAAATACAGTGAAAATTTGTTTTTTTGATAATGATCAGTTTTAATCCAATAATATGATGTTATATAAAAATAAATTGTAATATGGATTTAAATTTAATTGATTATATTTTTATATAGAAATTATATTTATATAAATTATATAATATTTAATATATTATTGGTATTCTGTATTTAAACGAATTTAATTTTTTTAAAAAATCTACATTTTTCACAATTATCTAAAAAATCCTTATTTTCAAAAAACATTCAAAATTTTTATCTATGATAAATGTGAGATGATGAAATATAATATAATTTTATTTTATTCAATAATGTTTAAAACTTTTATTGAAATAAAATGTGTTATTCTTTCACAAAAAAAAACAATTTGTGTTATTTTTCATCATAATTACATTACTAAAAATTTATTGTAAATTTCATAGAATTTATTCTATATAAATCCTATTGAAACAGTTTTTATAAGGTGGTTTTTCAATTTTATACAAAATATTTGTCTGTATATGTTATATTAGTAATGTTCAAATATTAAAATTTTAATAGTATATCATGGTTTATTTAAGCATTGTTTTTTGAGTAACATAATTTATAAATTTTTTTTCCCAATGTTTAATATTTTTTAACTTCATGGGGTGTTACATTATATTTTCATTCATCTAATAATAAAATCATATAGCTTACACTATTTAACATATATATATTCAATTAACATAATATTCAAAACATTTTAATATGTCAATTTTGATTCATTAAATAATAAACTTTTTTCTACAGGTTCCCATGTTAATCTACATCCCCCATTATGGTGTCACATATACTTTTACAATATTTTTTTAAAATAATTTTGATACATAATAATAAAATTACATTGGATTAATCATACAATAAATTTTTTTTCTTTGACTTACTTCACTATAAATTTATCTGATTTCTTCACTAAAATTATACTTCTATTTTCTAAATGATGTATTAGAAACAAATATATTATTAAATACCATAGTATTATATAATAGAAAGTGTATTCCCAATTAATCACATGTAAATATATTTTTAATAAAATAATGTACAAATAAATATTAGCTAACATTAATTAATATAAATATCATTATCTATATATTTATATCATTAAAATTCCCACCCTAATCAAATAAATATATTTCAATCATTGATTGAGAACAAATTAAAACTCATTTCTGTTGATTGAAATATTCACCATCATTGGATTTTATTTTTAATCCTACTTTAAATAAAACTTCTTCATGCCTCTCCAAATACATTAATGAGACATTTATTGATAATAATTGCATTTAGTAACCCAAATATATAATAAAATTTTAATTTATTTTTCTCTAGATTTGTATTTATATTCACTGATTATTCATTAAATAAAAAAAAATTCATGTGTGACCCAAAATATCATATAATTTAAATTTATTATATTAATCCTAATTAATCATCATTTGAACCTGATTATTTATTTAATATAATTTATTTATCTTGTTTATATGGACTTATTTATCCAATTGAATCATTAAACTCTTTGTAGAACATATATTGGGAAATCTATTTTTTCATTTCTGTTATCCACACAAATTTAATTTTTTTGAGATAATTAAAATTGATGAATAAAAGAAAATTTTTATCTTTTAAATGAGTAATAAAAAAGAATTAATCATATTCAGTTATAAATCACTGTAATAAATCGAATTATACTATAATAAATCAATTTTTCTTATGTCACTCACATATATCATTAAATAATTTATGACTAGGATGTTATTCCCTAAAAAACATTCCATTATGATCTTACTCAAACATAAATACCATTTAATCAACTTATAAATAATATTTCTGAAGTATATGTATATCACATCATAACCATAATCCTCAAAAAACATTGGGAACACTTTCTATTCTATCTTCATTTGTCCCTAGTTATAACTATATAATTACACTCTAAAATAATATCAAATATAAGTACACTAATATTATTCAATTGGTAATTCATATGGATATATTTTATGTGCCTTTTCACACATTTGATCTTGGTATAATAAAAATACATTAGATGATTCCAAATCATAATTAAAAAAATTAAACATGAATAACATGGAAATTTCAAATTCCAATCATGATTTTTCTTCTCTATTTCGATGGTTCCAAAATCACATTGAAGTTGAGAATATATCACCTTTTTATCAGCTACAATTGTTGTGATAACATTATATATTTTATATTTGTCTCTATAAAATTTAAATGACATCTATATAGTTTGCAATTCCAAAATTTTATTTGATATTCAATGTTATTTATAAACACCACATATTGAATCTAATACCGACATAATATAATTTTATGTATTTATGGTTGGATAACAATTAATAAAAATAATAAATAGGGTTATACTCATTATTTTTTCTTACAATCGTCCAAATCATACCCCATGGGTAATATGTCACCCTAAATACAAGAATACATCATGAAAAATAATTAATATTTTTCATGTTTAATTTAGGTGTACTTATTCTACATCCTCAATTTGAGGAAAATAGTTTGTCTAATAGAGAGAACCCATTTCTACCAACCTTTATCAAATCCAAAATCATTATTTTACCTATATTACCACTTTTACCTGAATATCAATTTATGAATTCTATGGACATCACTATCTTATTTATTAAGTGTTTCTTATTCTTTGGGATAAGAAAAAATATAGGTCCTTATGAATTTAAAAATTATTCTTAATATTAATAAACCTAGTTGAGGCTCCTCTAATATTGAGTATGAGATCTTGAATGACACTTAAAAACAATATTGATAGTCTGTGGACTAATGATAAAAATAAATATTCTAACCCTAAAAATACGGGTGGTATTTCCATTTATTAATACTCTATTTTACCAATTTCAAATAAAATATAAAAAAAATTACTTACAAATTCTATGTCATTAAATATTATAAAAAAAATAAAGTGAGGCAGTAATTTAACAAAAATTTATACCTAAAAAATATGAAATATTTTCTCTAATAGGAAGGATCACTTTGTAAAGGTGATATGAAAATCAAGAAGCACCTCTACCTCGATCCAGAAAGTCATTAAAACATGGAAAACTCATATAAAATATATAGTTATATAAATATAAATAATCTGAATATGTTACTCCCTAAGTACCTTCATGTGTTAATATTAATATAGAATACTAATGATTCATTGAAACATAAATCAAAACCAATATAAACCATACAATTCAAATGGTATTACAACATCTATCATCATACCACATTAATTTTCTCCCCAATAATACCATTAAGAAAAAAACATATATACATACGTACATATATATTCAATAACTCATATGATCACAAATGTATCTAAAATTAACCAAAATATATATATTCAATTCTACTATAAAATCCCAATAAAAAATAACATAATACTCATGTCCATTTATCAGATTAATAACACCCCAAAAAACATCCATACATTGAACCAGGTAATTTATTTAATATAATCTATTATATGGAATCCGATTATCAATATCTTCTGAAATACTCCTCATGGATGAGAGACAAAAAGAGTGAAATTGTTCTTTTATCTAATAATGATATCATGGTGGGTTGCACCAAATACTAACAATGTTATTATCAATATATGGACAGGAAAATAATATTTATCCTTCGAAAAAATAACATTTTATAATATAATAACCTCACATTATGCTATTTAATATCATACTAACAACATTATTTTTTTAATTATAATTAAATCACACAAAATAATCAGGTTTTCATTCACCATAATCTAATTATCCAAAATTATTCTTAGATGTTAATAAAACTACTAATCCACCTAAGCTAGTATGAGGAATAAAAGTAATTATAATAATTCACACCTCGAATTTTCTATATTATATATTATAAAATTAATTTTCTATCCTCAAATACACATTTTATATACTTATATCTAATTATTTTAATCATTTAAACCATTTAATATACACCATTAAAAGTTTCCATTTTTAATTAATTATTCACATTAAATTCTATAAAACATGTTTTGTTTTTCCACCATATATATTTCACACGTTAATATGTAATTTAGAATATAAGATCTAATCATGAATTCCATGGAATAAAATATATATTTTTTATCCTATATTTTTCAATTAATTATATGAATTACATATTTTTGATATAGTAAAATCTATATTAAATTATGCAAACTTATCCCTCTATAAATTATCACAAAATCATAGTTATAAACTTCTAGAACATTTTATAAAGAATTATACATCATTTAATAATATTTAGATATAAAAAATTCATTACCACAGTAAAAAAATATTATTTATTTTTATATCTACACCCAATTAAACGTAAATACGAGAATTGATTAGAACTTATATTTCTCCAATTACAATGTTTTTATACATTGAACCCTCTAATTTTTAATCACCATTCATATTGAAGTTATATGTAATGAAAATTTTTCATTATCGTGTTCTATATGAAATAACCTATTATATTATTCAACAACATACTCAAATAAGTTTTAAAAATAATAAAATAAATAATATAGGATTTTGATTCATCTACCTTCAGAAAAGGTTATATGAATAATCAAACACTTATGATAAATTTGAACCATATTATGATAGATAATCATGTTTTGAAAAATAAATATAATATATTTCTGATTAGACAGATAATGAGAAATTTATTCTCGATGAATATTATTCTAAAATGTTATACACCTATAACAATACTACTGACTAAGAGTTAATTAAAAATGAATAATGAGACCACAAATAATAGAATATACTACTTCATCATCATAGAATCCCTCTAACACTTATCTCATCCCTTGAATTAAAAATTTAATTAAAATTTAATTTAATTTAATTGAATCATGAAATTAAAATATTATGACCTAATTTCTAAAAAGATTGAAATTTCATTTCACGTCATTTTATTTTCACACCTCAATAATAATAATTCTTATTTCATTTTCCATTATATTTCACAATTTTACAACATGATGACTAGAAAAAACCATCATTTTTCATGGATTATCAATATTCTATTATAGTTAATAAGAATATTAATCATCTACACATGATATGAAAACTAAATTATTATAATAAATTTGAAAAAAAACAAACAATATATATTTCATATAATAATCATAGTCTAATATAGACAAAACATTTTAATATAAATGTATGTTTCAAAAAATTATTTTATTCATATATTATGATAAAAAAAATTTACACAAAAAAAACTCATTAATAAATTGAGAAATACTAGTCACTTATAAAAACACATAATATTGTTTATCATAATAAACATTCACTGTTGAATCTAATTTTCTTCAAAATAAGAAATCACATAACCCTGATAAAAATACATTTCAACGAAATATTTTTTAAAACCTGTGATACTAAAATTAAATAAATATAAAAAAATTGAACAATTAAATATTATTAGGATTATAAATAAACAACCTGATCACACATTCCATCATTTTATAATAAATTTATCTATTCTAGTAAAAAATTATTATCAATGGGATAATAAATATATGTAGGACATTAACCATTTGATAATTAAATTTTCTTTTAAATTCATCCTACATCATATATTATTAAATATAATGGTCTCCCAAATCAGTCACCTATGAAAACAATGATTATACTATTTAATTAAATATATTTTAAATGCCTTGTGACCTATCATTACTAGTATTCAAATTAAAAATTGACTTAACAATTTTGAAATATGAAAATTCATTTATATTTAAAGAATAAACAAATAATGAAATATTAATAACCCATCCAAATTTACACAACTAGTCAAAAAAATAAATCTATTAGATAACATAATTTAAAAAAATTTATTTTAGTCTTCTATTTTAGAATACAATTACTTCTTTTTGATATGTGTAGTCTTCAAATTCTTTTAATCCATAAACACTCATTTTTTCATAAAATATACCAAGCATGTTCAAATAATTAGTTGTTTTCAAAATTTTCTACATTATAAAATAAAATTAGAAATTTATTCAATAAAAATGATTAAATTACAATATAAATATATATGAGTGTTTACTATTATATTAATAATAATTTACTAATAGAAAATGGTCATGACATGTATAAAAAATACTATGAATATTTCTCTTATTTTGTTGTTAATTATATGAATTATTTTAAATGTTTTATCATCATTTTGTTGATAAATACTCATTATATATAATAATTATATTGTAATAGTATAACAAATTCCCCACTAATATCATTTATATAATTTACAGATAATAAATAATGTAAAACTTATTAGGATTTCGTTAATGTTACCCAAAATCAATAATAGATATTTTCTGAAAATTATCAATATAAAATAAACTTTGATCAATATGAATTGTTATTATTTCATCAATCAATCAATAAACATTATGATAGAATAATTTTTTATCAATTCCAAATTAAATGTTTTTTTAAAAATTCTTTATAATATCACTTATTATCTACTAAACTGTACCCATATCCTATAACAATAATTCTTGATTATAGTGAAAGATAGTATTGAAGTACTAATATTATATCTTATTTGATGAATATTAAAAAAATAACATTATAAACACAATATATCCATATTGGTATAGTTTCATTGGAAACTAGGTTACAATACAAATTTTTTCATAATATATCACTATAATTTTATACAACGTTCTTTATAATATTTAATAATCTTAGACTTGTCTTTGTTAAAATTTTATTCCAAATTTGGGGAATGAAAAAAATAAGAGAGAGTGATACAATAAGGGTTCTAATGGGAAAAAAGGTTGATTTCAATGAACATATAAGCATAACTTCCTCTTAAGAGAATAATAACTTGAGATTAACAATTTAAAACCATAACCTATATATCATTGATTTTAATATTTAATAATGACATAAATATTATTAGGTAACAAGAAATTAATAGTAATTTTTTCAACGAACATGAAATATGATAATATCTAATTGGAAAAAGAAGAAATCTTGTAGAAAAGACGTAAATATAAAAAATAATTTCATTATGCATAGATCATTTCATCAGAAATTAGAGTGGATATGGTTCACTACCCATTCAATCATATTCATAGTACATGCTCACTTCTAATATGATCATAGTGGATAGAGTCTCATAACTCACGTGGCTGAATCCCCATTCGAGTTTGTATTTTCTCATGATACATATTTCTATACACAATGCATAGAATGTAATATAATTTTATGAATTCCAATCACCTAAACAAAAAAAATTATAATTTGTTACAAAAGATAAAAAAATAATTCATCATATATCATACTATATGGAAAAGAATAGGATTTCATAAATTTAACAACAATTCATAATTTCATAACTTATGGAAAATAAATTTGGATAAATAAATAACACATCTTCATTATAATAAATATTCAAGAGAATGGATATGGATGGTTCATTTCGATCATATCATCACATATGATTATGTAACATTAATGGATGTTATCATAAATGGAAATTAATTTAAAATATCACATAGAATATTTCTTTAGAAAAATAACATTTTCATTTTTAAGTAAGAGATTTTAAATGTACAATTTCCTAAATGTGAGGTAATTTTTTCAAAAAAATTTATAATAAATTAATATAATAATTAACAAATTATTCTTTTAGGGGTATGGGAAATAATATTTACAATGTATATATTAAATCAATTAATCCATCCATTTTGGGTAAAAACTCAACATACCACGTTTAATGAACAATATCACTTATCCATTTATTGCATTTTTAAAATAATAAAACAAGGGTAAAATTAAATTAAACAGTGAACAAAGAATATTAAATATATTAATAAATGAATTTTTGAATACATTTATAATAATGAAAAAAATATTTTCCACAGAAGATCAAAATAATGATTAAAATCATAAAATGTTTTTCTGATATATTTATTACATAAGTATAGAAAAATAATGAAAAAAATTGAATCTCTATAAATAAAAATTGTGTAATAAAATCCATGATAATATGGGGAGTTTGTTCATGAAATTTTATTATCATAAATGTAATCATAAATTTTTTTGATAAACAATTAAATTTTACCCCCAAGAACCATATATATATTTGTATATATTAAAAAATATACAATAGATGAAACTAAATATTTATAATATCATATAATATCCACATATATCATTTTAAAAAAACATATATAAATAATTATTTATAAAATTTACATTTTTATGTGTTAATTGTTTCAATTCTCATGAGAATTTCCGTTCAGTATTTATGGTCCATGTAATTTGACTATGATTCCATCATTTCCTGTATATTAATCATTATATATATATATCATATATATCCATTTAATATATATTTATAGTAATTAAATTAAGAAATATATAGAAACATGATTTACACCATTCAAGGAGATAGTATACTATACATATGCATGAATTATTTTTTCACATATCCATGGATTGAACAAATTTTTAGTGGCCTTATTTTGTATGGATCATCCCTTTGTGTGTATTCAAAGATCTAAGTGCAAATAGTTGGCTTGAATAAACTTTGGAGTAGTTAGGTTATGTAAAAGATGGAAAGGGTGATTAATAATCATGTAACTATATTACATGATATGAATTCCTATTTCACGGGTTGAACTAGAAAGAATCATGTTGTTCAATCATTTATAAGGCATGAATGTGGGATTCACTCAGTGAAATACATAGGCGTTTGAAATATAAAATAAAATCGATCGGCAAGGAGTTTTTTGTTGAAACTCAAACACAAGTCATTACATGATTTGAATGGGGAATACACATCATTTAATGCACTGACATTGTCTTTTTATGTGTTCTCCATCCACTCAGTTCTTTTCAAAACCTAAGGCTACAACAGTTTTCAGTTGACCCCAGGTGACCCAATGAACCTTTCATCAATTTTTTGGTGATTCTGTCATCAGGGAATGATCCTTATCTCCCTCATTCGATCGATAATGATTTGTCAATGATATTAGTTATAAAACACCTATTTTTCTAATGTTTCATCAATCATTTTCCTTGAATTTAACTTATCCACAGTGTGGCATGTGATCTCCATGTTTTTATTAATGTTTCTTTGGTTTTTGGTTTGTGTAGTTGTGTCTTGGATTTATTGGGTGGATGTGGTTGTTGAGGAAGAGGTGTTCATGGTCTGTTGTATTGATGTGTTCTCGTTGGAAGAAATTAAACAACCTATTGAGATATAGGATTCATTACCTCTCTATTTAATCCGTTGTATTGATGTGTTCTCATTAGAATAAATTCAATGACCTATTGAGATATGGGATTCATTTCCTTTTTATTTTATTTACTTGCAGCCGTAGTGTAAGCATGATTTATCCCATTGGATCACAATGAAATTTACAACACAAAATCATGAATCAGATTTTTGAATTGGTATCCATCGCAAAGAAATTTTGTTTCTCTATACCATGATAAATGATTTACCATTTATTTTATAGATACTGTATTATATATTATTTACATGATTTAGTATTCGTTCTTGAAGGAAATAGGTAAATAATGTCAATCTATAATAAATTAATAGTTAATTAGCTAATTTTCTAAAGAGACTGGCTTAATGAATCACGTTGTTGTTGTTACAATTTGATGTTATTCAAATTGATGTAGATATGAAGGTTTCATTGAACTGGTTAATGATTTTGAATCATGTTTATTGGTAAAAGAATAAAAGGCATTTCAAATTAATTTGTGATAGCTATGATATATTGTAGCATTTCATTCTCGTAGTTGGAACCACGATAATGAATCATTATATTCACGATGTAAAAATGAACTGATTGTGTTAAAATATAACTTTTTTTAGGGTCTAAGTTACCTTATTGCTAATAAAGACCAATTGAATTATTTTTTTGGATTCATGAGAGTTCATTGTGGTTAAAGGATGTATGCCTTGTTTGGTGGTCGATATATCTTCTGTATGTTTTTTTCTTTCATTTTGAGGGTATTTGGATGTGAGACTGGGATGGATGAGACTCAAAGGATGCTTTTATATGCAAGGCCATAAAGGCACTATGGTTTTGGATTCCTTTGATGACTCAAGTGTCATGATGAATCTTGTAATTCATGTGGTTTCTTAGGAGGACACCAGAGATGATGGAATGGGTTGAAGTTGGGCTTGCCTATTGATAATAAAGTTGGATTCTTATTGATTGTATAGCTTGTTTACCAACTTTTCTTTCCCACTTCATGAAACAATTTTTTCTTACTCTCTTCCTAAATGTGGAAATGATGCATAAGGTATCCCATTTTATTTTCAAGGTTTATCTTCTTGAGGAATGATGGGTATACACTCCTACTATATGGTTAAAAGAATCTATGCGTAGCCCATCTACCCACTAGGTTGAGCCCCTATTATTTGGTTTCATATAATGTTTTCATATAATAATGGTAAATATAAAAAATGTAGAATGTGGTAACACTATTATATAAAAAAATTAATTATGTTTAAACCATGTGGTTGGAGCTTACTATGATGCAATACTGGGGTTGTAATTTTGAGACATCATGAAATGGATTTGGTTATGCCATGAAAACTTCTGTATCAGTCAAAATGAAAATTAAATGTAATTTGTGCATTGAAAATTTCTAATTAATGGTCAAAGAAAAAATTAATGTAAATCTAAATAGATAGAAATAGATAAATTCCCATAATATCGATATTTAAATGATTTTATGCTTATGGGATATGTAGTCCTTATCGTGGATGCTGGGAATCTGAGAGATGATAGCAACATTTGAATCATTGATTAGGTTATTCCCATAGTGTGGTTATGAGATATATTATATCATGTAATTTTTTTATTTCTATATGATATCCCACCCTATCAGTTAATGTGACTAAAACCTCAGGGATTCTAATCCCTAGTGGTGTTTTTTAAATCATCTCTATTAGAGGATGGATGGCAGACTACCCCCATTGAACCACACTCTTTTCATCATATTTACATGTGAAGGTATGAACAAAGGATTATTTTCTTCATATATGTGTGTATAGTTTTGTAATGAACTATGGTTATTTCACACATATATATTCTGGATATAGATTCATATGCACTACTATTGATATAATGACTGTAAGAAGAAATGTATTGAAGATATTTATAGGGAGTATGGGTTGAAATGACTTCAGAAACTATACCTGATGTATGATACACATTTTTCAGACAATAGTGTACCTTAGAAACTACTTGGTTATATTGTATACATGGACGTGGTGGTGTTATGAACGAGGTGTCTGTTGATGTATGAGGTTACAGTTGCGGTGCTTCACCCATGTGTTTGTGGGATATCCTATTTGAAGGTATAATCTTTGGACGTAAAAATTTGGGACAACGAAAAAAATCCATGGGTAAGTGGTAATGGGGTACCCATAATTTAATTTAATAGTTTATATTCCCTTTTATGTGTTACATGTGAGATTATCCACTGTGAGGATAGGAACATAGTATACCTGTTTAAGGGATGACTTAGTTTTACTTTTTATTCACTATGATGTAGAATTATTTCCTTACATTTGAATGAGTGTATCTAGGTAGGATACTACTGAGTATACAGTATTCTAACCCTAAATATATATAATCTATTTTTCAGGTCAATATGAGTACGTTGGAGATCAGGATGTCTATTTCATTCAATTGGGTTGCAGGAGCAATTTGGTCTTCAAGTGAACTATTGTCTTTAATTTAATTTTGTACCTATAGATTTTCCTTTCAATTATATTGGTCTTTATTGAAATTACATTTGCGTTCTATGGTTTCTCATCTATTTTAATATGAGTAGTAACTAGTAGGTGTCTATCTGACCTCTATATTTCGCATGTGTTTCTCTATGAGGTTAAATCATCCCATCTTAATGATTATTATACCCTTAGTGCTAGTCACCATCCAAGGGAAAATTTGATGCGGGACTCATGGGTCACTATCTCTATTATCTCATTTAGAACCCAGGAGGTGTACACATTTAGGGGAGTGGGTCATGACAATGTGGTATTAGAGCTCTAGTTTAGGGATAGGTCAGAGTTTGGAGATATGCACATGTGATGCTGCATGGGTTGGTTGGGAAATAGTGATAGTATTATTTAAAAATAACATTATTCATATGATACTAGATGAGAAATGAGTATTTAGGCCCCCTATTATCTTATGTAGAAACCATTATGCTTCCAGTGGCTACTAAATTATGTGATACTGGATTCAGGGTAGAGACCTACAAAGGGATCAATCATTATTATTATTTTTTCCCATTTCTGAATGGGTAGACCATGGGATATGTTAACATAATGTAAATAAAAGAAAAAAATTAATTATTTTTAATGTATCTTATATTCTAGGATTATGAGGTGTATCAATGTTTCATTTTGTAGGTATATATTCAGGTCGATGACCTCATTGAAAACACATAGAATATGTTCATCATTTTTTCCAAACAAATCATCATAGAGTGAAGGCTGATGTTGAAGATACATAGAGGAGGATAGTCGATGAATTTCTACACAAGAGAATTATGAATAATGAGGGATCCATTCCAGATGAAGTCATTAAATACTGGTTGGGGGAGGTTGAGATAGATTTTAGATTGATTCAAAGATGAAATGAGCACTGGGTATCATTGGTTGTGATGATACTCTTTTGGGTACTGTGGTAGGGGAGGAACTTGCTCTTCCAGGATCAGGAAGAATTTTCAATCTTGTGGGAGACGTTATGAGATTAGATCAAAGTTGATTTTGATTCTTTAACCGTGAAGGTGTTCAATATCAATGATCTTCCAACCCTTCGGTTGTGGAGCTCCTATGTGCTGTAGATCCGGATTTTTCATAGGAACCTTCTCTAGTATTCATCGAACATTTTTCTATGTGAGGATTCCTGTGTGATATATTTTTTGGAGGCTTTTCATCAAGAGATATAGAATCTGGTCATTCTATTTATGCTGAAGGCATTTTCTAAAGTGCTAGCATTATAAGAGGTCATAAATATTATATTAGACATAACCAGATCATAATGAGAGGGGAGTCATTAGGATTCATCATGAAGTATATTAGTGGTCCAAGGATTTTAGTTTTTATGGGAGAAGAGTTTTTGATTAGCTCTTGTCAGGCCCTATCCAATCAATGTATTTCTTCCTCCTAGGGGAAGCAGAGATCTATACTCAATTTATCATTTCTCTAGGGGTAGCAACTATCAGGCCTATATTTACTATTTATATATAATAAAAGGTCATCCATAGTGAGAGTGACTGATATTTCTTTGTATTCAACATACGTTAGGTGTTCTGCTTCAGGTTCCTCTGATGAGGTAGTTTCATCAAAGGATGGAGTAGTGGGTTGTAGCAGTTTTGGATCAACATTAAGTAGATGGGGAAGGTATACAAAATTCCCAGGATCTCCCCATCCTCAGAGAGAAGAGAGATATTGTGGACGTGGTATCTATTAGGTTCAGTGAAGCCGTGGAGAAATTCATTTTCTGCATCACGTATTAGCGTTACCAGCACTAGGCAAGCCAGGAATCATTTATAATACTCCTTTTTTCAACATGGGTGGATGTCTTGTTTGATTTATGAGTGACACTGTCATTCATGTCAACTTCCTATGTCCATGAATTATAATTGAGGTAAATATTCTTCTAGTTCCCATGGTATTGACTATAATATTTGGTGATCAAGATAACATGTTGGATTTATGTGGATCTTGTGGGATAGTGATGGGGTATCACCAATCTTACAGATATTTTCTATGAATATGAAAAAAACCATATTAATCTGACAATTTCATTGATTGGTAGTATTTGGTGTAAGCTAACATCTATTTGTCCTATAAGAATGTGTAGTTAATCGATACTAATGGTGAATAAATAGTGTTTGTTAGTGAGTGAGATCCTTAGATGTTTCAGGGGCATGTTCCTTCCTTTTTAACCACGATGGAAGAGATGATATTGGGCACATATGTGGTTTAGAATTCACCATATCACATGTTCATGGAAGAGTACCCAAATTTCATTACAAAAGTGGTTGTAAAATTACCCACAGACTCATGATCATGTTCGGTATCAAGCTATATCTAGAAATGTATCCAATCTCGATGTATCCATATATGATGGAACATTATAAGTTATGAGAGATGAAAATGTATCTCAATGTCTTAATGTAGATTATTTTCTTTTCTGGACAAATGTGTCACCACGGGGTTAACAAATTTTTTTCATGGAGATGGTGGATGAAAGTTTGGGGTTTTGTGTTAATTAATGTCTGTTAAACAAAGTGAGAGTGACGAAAAACTCTTCTCTTCCATGTATTGATGATTTATTCTATCAACTGAAGTGTGTATGATGGATTTCAAAGATCTATTTTCAGTCAGGTTATCCTCATATGTGTGTAATGGATTCAAGTATCCCAATGTCTTCCATATCTTTTCCAAATGGGCATTATGATTTCATTATGATTTCATTTATTTTTGTAGAATTCTCTAGATATTTTCATGGGGATGGTGAATGTTGTTTTCCTTGAGATATATGATAACTTCCTAGAGAGTCTCGTCGATAAATTTCATGTTTAATATTTATCCAACAAAGAGCTTATTGGGAATTTGAGTGTTTTTTTAGTTCTTCACCGTGAGAATCTATTTAGAATGTTGTTGAATTGTGAATTTTTTGATCGAGAAGTCTATATCATGGGCATGTTGTATCCCAACTATGATTGGTTTTGGATCCCTCGATGATATAATAATATATGTCTTGGCCATCCTATAAGTCATAGTAAGAGGAGTGATGTTTCAACGATACCACCATCTAGGATTCTATGTAGGTAGTAGTGGATATTTTGACGAATTCTTCCTTCATTATGGATATCAATGAGTCGATATATGTGAAGGTTATTTTAGGAAATATATGGAGGATTAGGTGATACTCCAGGGAGTCTTGATGAAGATCATTTATAATCGAGATCCCTGTTTTACCTAAAGGTTTTGGAGAGGAATCCATCATTCTTTTAGTTCACAGAGATGTCTTAAAACTATTTTAGATCAATAGAATGAAAATAATATAAAAAAACATTCATACATGTGGTGACATTTCTTCCTCTTTTTTCCTAAATTTATGAGTATCATGGATGATTCACCTACCTTAGGTGGATTTCTCATAAAAATAGTATTGACTACGCCATCAGTATAGAGATGTTTGAGGCTTTGTATGGAAGACCATTCCATTATTTACATTGTTTCACTGGGATCTGAGAGTTAGAAATTCTCAATATTTTAATGGAAACAAATACGACATTGATGGTTTTTTTAATTCTTGATAGGATTAAAGTAGCACAATATCTTCAGATCTCATATAACAATTAAAGGAGGAGACCTATAGAGTTCAATATTAGATATTACTTGTTTCTGATGGCAACTCCCCATCGTGGGAACATAATTTTTGGTCATGGGAGTAATATTTCTTCCCAGTGTTTTGGGCCTTTTATGGTTTTTCATCATGTTAAACTCATTGTGTATCAGGCATCAATTCCATGATAGATGATATAGATATTTATTTTTTTCTTGTTTCAATGATCTCTCGTTATCTTCCTGACTAATATCACCTCATCAATTAGGGAGATGATAATGTTGTTGATGATGATTCCATTGAGGAGTGGACAAAAGAGATCTAGGAACATTAGGAGAAGGTCTTTCATGGTAAATATATCAACATGGTTCATGTCTTGTGGTATTATAGTGGTGTGGAGGAGAATAACTGGGATCATGGGTCGGAGATACGTGCTCAGTACCATAAGTTATTTGATGTTTAACTCTTCTCTTGTAATGGAATTTGTTGATGGTTGTAGACCCTTTAAATTTATGAGATAGATTCCTCTTGTTTCATGTTTTTTCTTGCTCTGTTTTTAGTGGTATCTCCCCCAGAAGTGTTTTTAAGTGTTTTTTATTATTGTTGTGTTGTTTTGTTCTTGTTCCACTAGTGCGGTGGCGAGTGTCTGTGGTGGAGAATGCTTTGAGTGGTATTTCACAGTGTGGTTGTTAGGATGGACCCTTTTTGTTTCCTCTCTGGGTTGCATTTGGATTCTCAAGGATTATAGTTTTTTGAATTGTAGCTGATGTAGTAGAACAAATCTACAGGGATAAACCCGTTACATGTTTTCAATGATCAAAGTGATCAGAGGTGGCTTGAAAGATGTTTGGAGGAGTTAGGTAACGTAAATGATGGAAATGCATGATTACATGTTGTATAACTATATAACATGTAATGAAATCCTATTTCACAGGTCTCTTAGGTGAACATCCAGACATCCATACTCTTAAATAGCGTGAAAGTTGGATTCACAGTGTGAAACACTCCTGGGTTTGATAAATTATATAAAATCGAGATGTGACATGTTTTTTTTAACTCAGTCATGAGGAATTACACAATGTTGATGTAGATTAAAAATCATGTAATACAATGAAATTTAATGATTTATGTGTTTTCCAAAAAGTCATTTTTATCAAAACATAATACCTCTATGGCTCTCCCTCGACCCCAGGGAACCCAACGTCCCTCTCTGTAGTGTTTTAGTGATTCCACTGTCAAGGAAAAAAACCAATACACTTCCTTCTATATGTTGTGATTTTCATCGATATAAGGTATGATATCCCACTATTTATTTGTTTTCATCGATCTATTTCCTCATATTTAACTTTTCCATGTGATGGAATGTGATATTTCTTTTTTTAATGGAGTTTTTGTTGTTATTTTTTGACATTTTTTTGTCATGGTGTCCTCGACTTGATAAAGATTTTGTAGGAGAGGATATCATGACCTGATTCATTGATATATTCTAATGATAACAATGTCAATGTCATTTTGAGGTAGTAGATTCATTGCATATCCATTTTATTTACATGAAATCATATAGTTATACAAATTAGTAAATTGGATTAAAATGAAAATAGCGGGACAAATACTTGAACCCAATTAAAGAACTGTTGTTCGTCACATAGCGATGATGTTTCTATATAACAAGATAAAATTTTTCCTCTTGAATTTATATATTGTGTTATATCGTTTATTTTCATGATTTCTCATGTGATTCTTGATGGAAATTGGAAATGAACATTAACGACGAATTAATGGATAATTAATTGGCTAATTGGATAAAGAGGCATGTTTAATAAATTTAGAAACTATTGTTATAATTTGATGTCAATAAAATTTATATAAATATGCTTGTTTAAATAAATTATTTTACTAAACTAAATAATGTGGATTCTTGTTTATAAAATAACCGATGGCATGTTAAATTTTATTTTTATAACTGTGATTTCTTGTTGATTTGGTTTCCTATAGTTGGAACCTGAAAAATTTATTAGTTATATAAAGAGGGAATAAAAGAAATAGTTGTGTGGAAAAATATAATGGCTTTGAAGGGTATGAGTTATCAACTTTCTTATAAAGTACATCTGCCTTATGTTTCAGAGTAGTGAGAGGTCAGTGTCTGTGATGGCTGAATCCGTTTCTATGGGGCTAGGAGAAAATTGTTACGTTTGTTTGTTTCATACTATTGGTGACATGATGTGATCATTGGATGGATGATCCTTGAGGATAGATGTTGTATGTGGGGGGGTTGGTAGACCTAGTGGTTGTGGTCATTGTTGAGACCTAGAATTGTGAGATGCATCAGTTTATTCATGTGGTTGTCAAGGAGGACACACAATGTGATGGATTAGGTTGCATTTGAGCTTACATATTAGTATGAATGATGGTTTCTTGTTGATATTGTTTTTTGTTTCCCTAATTTACATTAGTCACTTATTGAGGAAGAAGGTTTTTTTGTTACACTCTTTCCAAAAGATGTGAAGAAAAATGTGGAATTCCACATGCTTTTTGTGTATATATTCTCATGGTTGGATAGGTCTACACTCTTTCTATTGGAGGTAAATACTTGAAAGGTATCTCATATACCAACTAGTTTGATCCCATTTAGTTTTTTAGAATAGAATATTTTCCTGGAATACCAAGATATATGGAAATATGGAATATATTGTAACTTTTAATTAACTGAATAAATGATGTTTACCCATAGGGATTAAGAATTCTAGGATGTAATTCTTGGTTTTTCCTTTTGATAAGCCATGGAAATTGGATTGTTATGAATGGAGGGTATGGATCTTTGATGATATGATAATTAAATGTAAGTTGTATTTGATAATGGTTATTGAAATGTTAAAAAATTAATTAAAATAATGTGAAATTATTAGAAAGGGATAAAGTGACATATTTATCTATTTAAATTTTTGAGTATTTACACGAATTCTATTCATAGAAGTGATAGTTGAGAGTCTTATAGACATTATCTATAGTTGATTATAAGACAAGTTTATGCCAATAGTTTGGTTTTTAGATATATTTTAACATTTACATTTTCGGTTTATATATGCTTCCCCACCCTCTTATTTAGTGTGACTGAAACCTCGGGGATTCAGAACCATGGTGGTCTTTTTCCTGCATATATGTGGGATGATGGATGGATGACTACACCATTCGACCACAAACTCATCTCTTTTTTAGTTAATTGTGATGGTATACATGGATGATATGTTTCCCAATATATGTGTATAGAGGCCTATAATTTACTATGGTTATTTCAAAAATATATAACCTTATTATAGTCTTATATAGAAAACTATAGGTGTAATGTGTATAAGTTGTGATGGATTTATGATCCTAACATAGTGAATGTGATATTATGGATTGTGGAATAATACCAGATGTATGATACATGATATAAATGATTTGGTGGATAATGGAAACTACCTAGTCACATTATCCACATTGACGTCGTTCTGTGATGTACGAGGTGGGTGTTGAAGTACAATGTCCATGGTTTGGTTCTTCACCCAGCTGTTTTCAGGTTAGCTTTTTTGGAGAGATATTCTCAGGACATGCGATGTTGGGGAAATGTGCAAAACCAATGGGGAAGTGGTATCAGATAACAATTAATATTATTTGTTATATTATATTCTCTTATATGTTATACGTGGTGAGAGTAACCATGGTATAGATGTGAACTTATTATACATGTTTAGGTGAAGAGTTAGTTTCACATGTTTTCCACTATGTGTTGAATTGTTTATTTTATTTTTCACAATAGGATATATGAAATATCATATTTATTATATTATTTTACTATCCCTTAGTATATATAAAATGTTTTCAAACTCAGTTTAGTATGTTGGAGATCAGGTTGGTTACTACTAACTTGGGGGTTGTAGGATCTATTTGGGATTCATGGTCATTAATTTCTTTAAATTCATTCAATACTTGATATTTTTCATTTCAGTAGTTGTGGTACAAGAAGAAATTATATTCATGTACTTAGGATTCATTTATATTTTATTCTATGTAGGAGTGGGTTGATTTCTATCTTATCCATCTCTTCTGTTTGTGTTTCTCTAAGAGTGTAATTCCACACATTTGCATGTTTATTATACCGTTGGTGCATTTTTCAACTCACGACATACTAGAGGTGGGACTTGGGGTCAATAGATCTCTTCTCCCATTGCATGAAGTATGTGGGTTTAATTTTTTTGTGGAGGATATTGTGATAGAAATAATTATAAATAATGAATAATCGTTATATAAAAATTATTTTATCAAAAATATCGTATATATATACCATAAATATATCATTAATTATTTAAATTTAAAGATGAATTGATAAATGAATCACATTACATTGTGGAGGTTCTACTCCAATGTTCACACAAGTGATATTATTATTTTCAAATTGTTTTTAAAGTAATAATTATTATGTGATATTAGAAGTAATGAAGTATAATTATGTAAAAATTTTCATATGTAAAAATTACTCCCATCCTAATAACAATCAATGAACGAGGATGATGGAAAATGAATTGTATCCCTCAATGGAAGTTGAATTACACACATATGCATAAGGGATAAGTTCAATTCTAATTTAATGTAATGGAGGGTGGAAATTAGTGGTTATGTAATAATAAAAAATTTTCAATAAAAAATTTGTATAATAATATCAATATTTATGATTAATGCATTGTATTTTGAGGAGGTTTATTTATAAATAAATTGAAGGAGTTTGGGTAAAAATATTATATCTCCTTTGGTGTTCCCATTATATATCATTTATTAAAGATCGATACAATGTCATTTTATGAACAAATTAAAGAATAATCGATGTATGAAACATTTTAGAAGGGAGGTTTTTAGGATTTGGACATGATAATAGTCTCAATATAGTGTAAGTAAGAAGATGGGGGTGTCCTTTTATGACCATGAACTATGAAACAATTTGAATTTATTAAAATATTAAAATATAATAAAGTCATACCCAATCCAAATGTTTCAATATAGTGAGAGGGTAAATTTTTGGATAATAATTTTAGATTATTTTAATTGAAATTTATTTTTTTCATAATTAATAGGGATACACACATTTTATTTTGATAAACCCCTATGTAATCTCGTTTTAACAAAAACTATGGTTACAAATGTATAGAATTTGTAATATTCATTTTAAAAAATAAATAAAGAACAATTAGAGACATTAAAATTATAAAATAGAATATTGAATCCATTTTATAAAAAACAATCCATACATCACAATTAATTTAATATAATGTTTCACTCATAAAATATTATGAAATAAGTTTTTTAAAAATATTTTTATTAAAAAAATCTATTTATAAAAAAACATAACAAAATTTTTTCTTAAATATAAAATTGGAAATATTTATTACATAAATTAACATATATTATTTTTAATTTCATTTTTAAATTTATTTTAAATATAAAGTTTACAAAAAATGGTGTTTTTCATTAATAATATATATTTTTCATTAAAAAATTAAAAAATATTTCTTATTAAAAATTAACAAAAATTTATTATGTGATAAATTAGACATGATGAATTCAAATATTTTTTTTCATTTACCAAAAAAATTATAACCATTTGAAATTAATTAAATTATTTTTTATCAAAAAAAAATTATAATAATTATTTTGGAAAAATATATTTTTGAAGGATATATAAACATTTCAAAAAAAGTAATAATATATCAATATGTTTTAATTATATAATACCATAATACATAAATATAAAAATGTGATTATTCGTATTTATTACATCTCGAAATGACTATGATTTTCTAGAATACTATATTAATAATTATTTGTACTCAGTTTTTTAATTATCACATTCAATCAATGAAAGTAAAATTATTTGTAGAGAAAAATATCATACAATCATCGGATTTTGGATTATAATATAGAATAAATGAATTTACCGATCTAAATTTCATATATTCAAAATTAAACAATTATGATATATCTATTTAATTGCATTTATGGGTTCCTATTCAACATAATTGAATTTATGAATCCTCCGAAGAACATTAAATGAATGAGTAGCCTTGTTCCGCGACTCATTTTCTCTAAAAATCAAAATTTTTACTAGATATTAATCATAAGAATGATAATTCTATATGTTTAAAGCCAATGAGTTTATCATATTTTGTGGGTCATGTATGAACTTCTACATGATAGATACATTGAACTCTTTTGGATCTATAGAGTGTTTTGGAGGATGTTCTACTTAATAATATGTCATACCCACTTAATCAATAACCTCAAATGGGGCTATATAACTATATAAAAAATTACATTCTTTTTTAATCGAACAACAATTATTAACAGATAAATTCATTGTAAAATATTGTCACTAAATTAAAATTCCATATTTCAATGATGATTATCAACATATTTTTTTTTCACGACTCTATGTTGTAATGATACGACGCTGAATGGATATTACATTCTCTTCCATTTCCTTAGATAGACGATGTTCCAAAAGGGTATTTTGTCCAAATTTATCATAACATATTTGACTTCTATACTTCCTTCCATTTACGTCCTCATATATAGCAACTTAAATTCTTGATTAAATTTTATTGTTGTAATGAATTTATATTAGAAGATGGTGCTCCTACGACCAAACATTCATATCTATTTAAACGATCAGTACATATACTATGTTTCTTGAATGGTTATATTGGACTAGAAATATGTTAGTGGATGATGAGAAGTACTAAAATACATTATTAGTTAAATAGATTTCTAAATAATTTTCCCAAATATCAAGGTATAGTTTGGATCCCAATAAGATACATTATGATCTTGAAATCCTAAAAACACTAATAATTCAATATATTTTATTATTATAAAATGATGAAGAGGGAAATATTAACTGATAATAATGAAGTGGGTTGATTTATTACAATGTCCCAATAAATCCCAAATATTATTATGGCCTTTATATTTATCAGGGATTCCAATGAAAAATTAAATGGTGATGTTTTTCTATTAACATGCTAGTATGAGTAATTGTGGGAAAATAACCATAGAAATCTATATATTATCCTTGAATTTCTATCATAACAAGTACAGAGTTACATACTCTAAAATATCACCCATTATGTAATCCCACTATAAATACCATCTAAAATATAAATACAATTTCAAACTAATAGGATGAATAGAGATTGATGAATTATGGGATTTATACAATATAACACTTTTCAACTATAGTATTTGTGGGACCCATTTATATTTCCAGATATATAATATTTTTTCACAATCAAGGATAAGATGATGTAAATTTATCACCTTGGATTCATCAATGAATATTTATAATATTCTACATTAAACATAATGAGGATTTATCGATGAACATATATTTGTGCACTATTATATGATTACCCCGTATTTAGGATTCCATGTTGGATTTTTTGAAAATCTATATGTCATTTATTTATTCGAACCATTATCAATGAAAAACTATCATGGTTATTCTAATATCCATCATTAACCACATTTTTCTACTTACTAGTGTGATATATGATGAACAATCACAATATTTATTCAAATATATCAATATTATCTGTTTCATATTCAACTCGTTACAATTTATTATGAACATTAATAAATTTTAATGATTATATATATCTATCTATTATCTGTAAAGAAAATGTATCCACATATTTAATGAAAAAATTAGAGTAGTATATTATAAATCATTAGTTGAGTAATTTTTTCTTCACAACCATCAAACGGATTGAGGGAGAATCTATCAATATATAATTTTACATGAGGATACCACCCACTAATAGTGTCATTACATAAATATATATAAAAACCCTTATCTTTTACAGGAAAATGTAATAAGAGGTTCAATGAAGAAAATTCTCCTCAGTTCCTTGAAATTTTATTAAAATTTATTATTCGGAAGGAAGTTATATCACTTCCATGTTTCATTGTCACAAGATTAGAGAAACACTAAAAATTTCCCAAATACAACTGATAATAAATTTGAAAATATTTGAATCAATGTATCTCTTCCAAAATGGTTGGTTTAGACAAATTTCAATAATATTCATATCAAAGGATTAGTTTTTTTATTTATAAACATTTTTACATTAATTTATAGTATTCATTTTTTAGATTAATCATGAAAAATATTGTGATCCACAATATTTATAGAAAGGGAATTAATATGGTATAATGGAAACTTATTAATGATAGTGACCATATTAATTTCATGATAATCAACTTAGATTCAATTTGATATATCATTCCTTGAATTGAAAATAATAGTGACGACATATGCTGATATTCCACTCTAATATATCCCTTATCATTATAATTCTAGAGTTTTTTTTTAAAATTCCTATAAATTAGTAGATTCATTCTGATATAGAGTTATTTAATTAGGTTTACCAACATTTATTAGTTCCATGGAATAATAAAAATAACTAATAGAAATAAGATGAGGGAATTATTATAGAAAAAAATTAAAAAAAATAACATAAAATATGGATATCATTTTTGTCAAGATTCCCTCTAACAATATATAATAAATAACCACTTTAATCGGAATGAAGACCCATAGAAAGGCTACAATTTCCATTAAAATTTCATAATTTTTTCCACGACCCGTCCCCTAGGGCTCGTGTCGTGACTACCCCAAGCTTTACTTCCGTAAGCTAGGGATTTGTTACTAGCACCGAAAAGGAATTTCCCTATAATGGGAAGGAATTTTCTCAAACCTGTACATATACATACATGGAACACTACACACAAGAAAAGCACAATGGAAGAAGTAAGGTGCAACCATAACTAAAAAACACCAATAAGTGTAATACTAAATAACAATAGTGAAGGGTCGAGAATACAAGCCCAAGTAAAATAGAAATACAGGAAAAAGGGAAAACTAATCCCGAGGTCGTCAAACAAGGATCCTTATTGATCAGTAGGTATATCTCATCCCTATAGTTCTCCACATCAACTAGTCACATCGTACACAATCTATCAACCACCTCTGAGATTCATCTTTCCATGAATCCTCAAGGCACAACAAGGATGTCCATCCTATGAACAAGACACCACAAGGTACGGGAAAAGCCCATGCATGGGTGATTTTAAAAATACTCAAAATGGACCCTAAGACCCCCAAAAATTTCCCAGGATTCCGCAATGGAAAAACCACATGGCATGATCAAAATTACAAAAACAAAGAAAAATAATTTCCTCAATCCCTGTATTAACTTATATATAGTAGTATATATGATTAGACATTAGACTAGATCATCTTACACTGTCAAGAGGCACTCTTGATGACCCATATAGTATTGATAGGTAATAAACCTTGAAAGACCCACACAAGATCCATAGGTGTTGATTCACATTGAATCACTAGGTTCTGATTTACACAGAATCACTCGGTGCTGATTCACATTGAATCTCTAGGTGCTCATTCACACAGAATCACTAGGTGCTGATTCAAAAATAATCTCTAGGTGAAAATTCACAAAGAATATCTAGGTGGTGATCAACATAGAATTTTGGGGAGATGATTCACAAATAATTTCTCGGTGCTGATTAAAACAGAATCATTGGATGCAGATTCACATAGAATTGCTGGGTGCAGATGTAGAGGGAATCGCTCAGTGCTGATTCACAATGAATCGCTTAGTGACGATTAATATAGAATAACTCGGTGCAGATTCACATAGAATCTCCAGTTGATGATTCACAAAGGATCACTAGGTTCTGACTCACATAGAATCGCTAGGAGCAGATTGAGAGAAAATATTTGGGTGCTGATTCACACAGAATCGATAGGTGAAGATTTAAACAGAATCTTTGGTTGCTGATTCACACAGAATCTCTCTGTTTTGGGTAACATATAACTAATGGGTGCTGATTCACACAGAATACCTTGGTTTTGATACACGTAGGGTCAATGGGTTCTTATTCACAAAAAAGGCTCTGTGATGCTTCACAAAGAATCTCTCTCTGTTCATCTCGTATCATCCAAACATCGGTTTCCCTCTCATAGTATGCTATTTTCTAGTAGAGAACGCTTGTCAAGACATCATTCGTATTTCAACTGGAACTATGTCCCATGTATATGTTATCCAATTATTCATCACGTCATATGGTATTCAATGCAACAGAATGTGCATTAATTGGACACCCGATATTTATGTTATTGACATTTTAATGCTGAGGGACCTGTTGGATTTAGAGTCGATCCAACCCAGCTGTTTCCTCTGGAAATGGGGATGACATTATTTTTATGGATCAAACGTTCCGATCAGTTTCTAATGGGCTTTATCATATAATCAGAAACAGCTAATGATTATATATCCGTTTGGACCTACATTCCAAAGGTAGGTGCTCATTAGGTGTTGAACGAGGAGGCTTAGTAATTTTCTCTGGTATAGAGGATGGGAGGTCAGGATTATCACACCTTTTTGTGGGGAATTATTTCCTAATCTGGGAATCTCTTATAGATTTAAGTTATGTTCATGAATCCTTATTAATTAACCAAGCATAAAAACGAGTTTTCTTTAAGATTTGGCTATCGATGATTGATATGTATGTGATTTAGAGAATCTTTTATATATATTTGAGGTTCTTTATCAATAGAGAATCATCAGTATGTATTAGATATTCTTATTCTTATGTATCCTTCAATATATTATATAGAAATCTATTGGTCGTTATGATGACCATACTGGTTTTAAATCCACTAAGTAGGGAACATGAATTTTATTTTCTTTCAGAAAGACAGAGATTATTTCATAGTTGGTATCATACCTTTAGATGGGCTACCTATGTATCCTCATTAAAAAGGAATCAGAACCCACATAGTTCTATTGGAAGGACTTAGTTTAATGTCAAATGAGATGGAAAAGAATTAATGAATGATGGGCTTGAACCTTATAAATGATTCCTATGTACTATACTTTTAAGATAGAGATCAAAGTCCACGTAGTTCGAGTGAGAAAATATTGTACTTATGCATGATTAACGACCCAAAATAGATTTCATGATTACCTTTACACTCTAAGCTCATGTGAGTCATTCTCGGTGTGAGAAAAAAGAGGTATTAGTAAACATGATGATTGTTCCACGAATTATGCAGTCACGACAAATGATGTGGGGCTTACATATGTATGCTTGCCCAAGTAGATGAACACCATGACTTACTTCAGGAAAGAAGCCCAAGATAAAGGTCCCTAAAGGTATTTGAACTTTATGGAGATTTGGAATTTTAACACAGGGCATACTCCTATAGAGGATTCCCAAATTAAATGGGACTTATAACTTGGGCCATACTCCTGAGAAGGATTCCCAAATTTAAAAAGGTCTTCTGATTGGGGAATATTCCTATAAAGGAGGCCAAATTCAAAATAAATTAATTTTTGGGACTTGCTCCTAAGGAGGATTCCCAATGTTTAATGTAAATTATGACTGGGGATTACTCCTAAGAAGGAGGCCTAGGTTAAGGGAAATTATGATTGGGGATTACTCCTAAGAAGGAGGCCCAGGTTAATGGGACTTGGTGCCTACTCCTTAGGAGGATTCAACAATTAAAATAATTATGATCGAGTCATATTCTTGAGAATGAGTCCCAAACGAAGGGAACTTGGGGATTACTATTGAGAAGGAGGCCCTAAATCAAAAGATCCTCCCATCTTAAAGGATGAGGATATGGAGGAAACATCTAACCATAATGACATAAATCTTGTATGTTATGAGGTTTTAGGGGAGGTTATCCCAGAATTCCTTTCAGATAAAGAATCCAACAAAGGAACCATGCCATAAATGGATTTGAAAAGGGATTTTAGGCATAATATCTTGAAAATAATATGTTAGTGGGAGATAGTCACACAAATTAAATTGATGCACAAGTATAGGTCTTGTAAGTCAGTTTGTGCACAAGTCTTGGACGCGCAAGTATACTTGCGTAGCATGGGTTCACCAGGGCGATGAAAAATCTGTAGGGTAATACCTGGGCGAGACTTAACTCAAGCCTTTAGTAATATACTATGATGTTTCCAAAATGGTGGCGCACAATTTTCATCAAAAGGGTATGACAGAAGGCAAGTATTTCCATCTTTATGGAAGTCTGGACACTTAGGTGTGCATGTGTTGATGAATTCTAAACACTTAGTCCCTATCATACTTTTTCATGTCTTCCATTACAGGTAAAAATAATCCTTATAAGCTTTAAAAATAGTTTAGTTGGATACATGGGCAACCAGAGCTCTATTTTTACTCTTGGAAAATCCTTCCTCTAAATAGGGGGCCCTCATGGGATATTTATAGGCCACCTTACACCATGGGAGAAATTTCAAATAGTGCAGACAAGATAGATGTGGGACCCATAGGTGGAGCGCAAGTGACTTGCGTGGCGCACATGTGACATGCACAACTTACTCCAAATGGGTTCATAGTTCATGCCTTTGTCAACTTTTTTGATGTTCTTTAAGGGGTGACCCTCTTTGTGCTTAAGGTATTCCTATTTTCCATTCGTTGGACTCTATGACTAAAAAGAGTGTAAAAAAAGTCCCCCTCAGAGTTGGATCTGAAAAGGAAAGAGGATCCTACTCTGAGCTAATGAATGAGGAATCTAGGGTCTATGGTGCACATGTTCAGCGCGCATATTCCAGGGAACATAGGTACGAAGCGTAGGTGGTCTTGATCGCGTATATATACAGGCTCCCTTTTGGGCAAACTCATTCGGCTTTCAGCAACTTGAGATATCATCACGCATGTTTCTTCTGACAATGGCGAATCACCCTTCTGGATTGTGCCACACTTCTACATAATGTATTTGACTTGCGCACCATGACTAGAGTGGCGAAACTTGTGCGAGTGGTTTGACATCTGTGCCACGTTGGGAATGTCATGCCTTAATGCCTTTTCAATTTTCTTTTGATTTCCTTCATCAAAATTTCTCAAAACAACATACTAAAAAGTTGATTGTTTGACATTTGTGTAGATTCAATGGCTCCAAGACGAATTGGATCAACTAATGAGTTGACCAGCTAGATAATTGATGAAATTATGAACATCATAGGCTATGACTATAATGTTATTTGTGACAAAAATTTCCCAGATTTGGCTATGTAATTGAAGACATATTATGCCAATTTCCCACACATCATCTAGTTTCCTTTCTATGGAAATGGTCATCTGCAAGAAGTAAAAGTTCTAGAGAAAAATAATTATATCCCTCATTACTGGTTGTATAACTACACTGACTTATCTTTGGCAAATGTCTTAGTTTCCTGATCAATTTTCAATGCTGGGATAGTAGAGAAGGCACACATAATTCATCATAGCCAATGTGCTCATGATATGAAGCCTCACATGCCTGAGAAATAGCCACATTTCTATCCCTATATTTTTCAAAATTCTCAGATAGACCTCTCTAAGGGAGGGACGAAGAGTTGGGATTTCTGTCTTGGAGGAGGTGTGAAGCCGAAATGGATGTGGGAATATTGGGTGTGCCAAACAAGTGCTTAGTCTTTCAGTGATCTGAAGGGAGCTTCAATATTTTAATCTGTCTGGGTTGGGTAGATGTATGTCCACATGAATGAAAATTTCGTGTCGGTGTTAATCAGTCAATGGAGCCTGGAAAAAAATTCATTCCATTTGAATCATGGAGAATTTGGCATCAGTTTATGGGATTTATACAAGATTTCATGGGCTCTAGTTTTTTTAGATATTTACGATGAATTCATCCCCCCCAAGGTGACTTGGAATCAGTCGGAGAAGACTCTGACTTTGGCTCAAGAATTACTGAAAATTTTATAAAATCATAAGAATACCACCACAACAAAAACCCACACCAGAAAAGATATACATTAATAGGAGTGTATGGACATGTTCTTGATTAAGAAGAGAGAGAAGAGACCTTCCTGCAATCGTCCTACTAGTTTCCCTAGAGGAGAAAATAGGTTTTCTCGAGAAACATTTGTCCAACTTTGTAAGTAGGAGAGTAAGATAAGTGGGGGTACGAAGTGAACCAGAATGTTCCTGCGAAGACCCATCCGTCAGGATTTTTGGCCATGTGGCTCAGTGTTTACCTTTTACCAGTTCGGGATTCAAAAGGATGTGTGAGGCCGAAGACCATTGTGGTTGCAGCTATGCTGGCTGAAAGAAAGATGGTTGTGTGGCCACCAATGTTTTGGAAAATATTCATAGGATCTTACTTCATGTTTATATAGGTTTTTCTCCTCTATGAATAGTGGGACCATTTCATTTTTATGGGGATGGATCGCCTCCCACTTTATGACATATTCTTTAAAAAGTGGGGTAATTCTTCTTGGAAGTTCTTTTGGCCATCTGTTCAAGCCTTTCATGGATGTTCTCCCTTATCCCACAATTCATATGATATCAATATAAGGCAGAGCATGTTCATGGAGTATCACTTCTTTCCTTATTGAAATTTTCCAACAGGGTGATTTTTTTATGATGGAACAACTAGCCTGGAGTTAAGGGCATATATGTTGGCATGCAGAGATGGTACATTGAAAATGAGGATTGAAAGATAGATTATATTCAAGGCCTATGCTACATATATATTTTTACATCAATTCAAATGTCTACAGAAAATTAACGTATCCCCTCCGGTGCACGTCAGGTTATTGTAGCATCTGATGGATGTTCGTCAACTATGGTTCCTGACATCTATGGAGAAGTCTGGGGTGGTATTTGATCAACCAGCTATTGGAACGGCAAGTCCATTGAATACATGGTATGGAAAAATCAGGGTAGCATCATACCCTAAAGGGGTACTAAATTAGATGGTCCCTTGAGTGGGGATAAAGAAGATAAGCACTGGGAAAGAAGCTTTTCATTTGGAAGTTGACTATTTCTCACCCAGAGCTGATTCACCAGATTACTCTCCTGGAGTTGATTCACTGGATTCCTAGGATGGGGATGATGAGGCTTGAAATGCATCAAAGTGAACTCATTCCAGATATAATCCACCAATTAGAGTCAAGAGAACAACCCCATCGACTCATGGTGAGTAACGTCATCAAATCAATTTAGTTGCCATTATTTTATGGAGAATAAATTATCAGTTTCTTATCCATTATCTATGACTGCCGGAGCTGGGAAGAAGTTGAAGTCCCAGAATGCAGGGCCCTCCTAGCTACCCCTTATTTCACATTTTGAATATTTACACCCAAAGGCTGTCCAGACATGGTGGAGTGCATATTGTGATGCTGAAACCACATGGATGGAATTATGTGAAGGCATGCATATCCCTAGAGTGGAGAATCTCTTGGCTTCCTCTGACATTCCTGTTGATGAAAACACCAATGAAATGAGGTCTTACATCAAAGAGCTGGAAATTCTCATATATGCCCCTGATGAGTAAGTTCATGTCACCAAGCGGGTGAAGGAAATGATGGACCGTGGTACCACAGAGGGGATTGGTCCTCCATTAGTCTAAGAGTGGTATGATTACATGGATTTTGAAGATATAAGTTTCCATTTTTTGATATTTCTATTTTCTTTTCAATTTGAATTTTTTCAAATCTTTGTTATTCAAGGAAATAATCTTCTTTATCCTGCAGCTTGTAAAGGAAAGAACCACTGATATCCCTTTGCCGCAGCATAGCCCGGGTGCCACCACTCTTAGAGCCACTGAATCTCCTCGTGAGCCGGGAATGGAATATCCTGGCCAAAAATTCATGGATGAGGTGTTAGAAAGGGAATTATTTTCTCGGATACCTATTTTCAGAGATGATGATGCTAGTCCTCCCAAAAATGCCAAGAATCAAATCTATCGAAGAAAGAAGACCACAGTAAAACGCTTTATCAGTAGCGGTATGTCTTTCTGGTAGTCATGAATATTTAACTTATCATAAAATTCTCAAAAATATCATGATTGCAGTGGATTCTTCGGTTTTCCATTTAAAGGAAAGTGCTGGACATCCTCAGAGTACAGTGGATGGTGCTGTAGAACGACGAAATGTTCCTACTAAAATGATTGTTCCTGAAAAAATACTGGGAGCAGATGAGTTGGCGTCTGTTCCCAGCACCACTCATGTTTCTGATTCCATGAGAAAAGATACTTCTGGAAAATTATCAAAACATCATAAAACATCAAATGACACAACAACTAAGATCCATTCTGTGATGTTTTTTGTTCAACACATCCACCAGAACATTTGGAAACCACCGAAGTTAACCCCATAACTGTATTTGAAGAAGCTATCTGGGGTCATAGATTGCTAGTTGAAATCCATGAAGAAGACATGTCGAGTGCTCCCAATGGTGAGAATAACCAGGGATCTAGGACCTAATTGGATTAAATGATGAATCTCGGAATGTTATTTGAAGTAATTTTAAAACATATTAATTTACCACCTGATTTAGATGATTTTGAAGATCAAGTTATAGAATCAAATAGACGTGAGTTTCATCATTTTTCCTGTTGATCTTTTCATGATTACACTTCTAAACATGTTTGGTTAAAAAATGTAAAGTTCCATCTAAATAAAATACTTAACCAATAACACAAGAATGGGGTGTAGACATTTATGTCAATCCTATTATTGTAGAATCACTGGTTCATGTGGAACTTAGAACGACAGACCCTCCTGAAACCCATCCTGAAAATCCCGTTGAAACTAGGATAGTTAGGGAGGAGTCTTCACAAGTTGTTGATCTACTATTAGGTAGACGATGATGATATTTTTAGCTTACATAACCTACAATACAATCAATAAAATTTTACTACTACTTGAAAATAACCATACTTTCACTTGACCAAATAGTGTTGTCATGTTCAGTGGATAGATCTGGAGGTGTAGCATCATCCTCAGCCTAAATAGTAGCATAAGGTGAAGCAACCATGTTTAGGGAAGGAGCATAACATGGAACTTCATTAAGTGCATTAATCACATACTAGGTTCTTCCCTATGACAGCGATGCCAAATCAGACCAAGAGGTGAAGAAGGTTCTCCAATTCTCACGTCAAAAGCATGAAAAAATATATGGAAGATAATATTAGAGATGCCTCCTGAAGAGCTGCCTTTGAAAATTATAAGTCTTTCATCCATGTTCAACATGTTTGGACTTGGTAGTTTTAGATAACAAGAAATCCATGTCGTAGTGAGACAAGACATTCTAAGGAGGGAGAAAGAGAAAAGGTGTCGTCAAGACCTGATCAGACCTAGATTGCTGACCAATATCAGTGAATTTTTGGCTTCATTGTCCCGATATGAGGTTGATCATTCTACAATACTGAAGGATCTGAAGCAAAAGATCAAGGGGACGATTGTAGAGCTATTGTGCCTTCAAAATGAGCTAGATACTGTTACTAGGGGAGCATGAACAGCTTCATAATTCATTGGAAGAAGTCCAAGAGGATGGTATAAAAGCCATATAATGTGCCAAATAAGAACCTTATCGAGCTGATGAGAGTGAAGCTAGTCATGTAAAAGAGCTTCAATTGGATGATGATGATGTTCGGGATGATGTGAAACAGATGAGAACTCATGTGGAATGTCTTTTTTAATTTCTAAAAAAAGAGAAGAGACTCCATTATGCGGATGTTCTACTAATCTTATTTATCAATTAAAAATAGTTCATTTTCAATCATATGTATGTTTATTTTCTTGATAATTTATCTTATTTTACCTAAGACAATGGGCCTAGTATAGATAGTTTTGTTTTTAATTGATTTATATAAACAACCCCACAAATATTACATCTTTTAATTGCTCAATATTGCCTAAATCAAAAAAAAATTACATTTAGCGAGCTGGGACTCGACTTCCATTCAGAGTACCTTTTACAGATTCCCAATTTAATGAGTACCATGTCTTTTGTTATTAGAAGTTTAAATTGATTCACGTTGGACTATAAAAATAATAATATTCAATGTCAAATAGCTTTGACCGAATGGATGATATTGAATTAATTCATGATAATTTGATTGGAAACCTATTAACATATTCATGTATGGAGGGGGAAATTGTAAACCATAACTTGATAAATATTTAATATGAGGAATGACAAGGGAAAGAGCTAAAAGGAATTTGGTAAAGTCATTCCTAATAAATAAGTTACCAATACATTGAAAAACTGTTATGGGGGCTGAATTATGCAGGGCCAACTGGGGCATAAGCTGTATAGTCAAATAATAGTATCATTTGGCTGACAGGTCCATTATGTAGAGAACTTATGTAAGGCCACCTAAGGGCACGTGCTGTATTGTCTGGAAAAAGAAATCTCAGAAATATGACTTTCTATTGCTAAAATCCGAAGAATGTTTTATGGAGATTCAATGTTGCCGAAGCATAGAGTATGCATTATGGGGAAAGGTACTTGAATATGGAGAGGATATTTCCAATCATAATTGTCAAATAATTGGAGGAATGCGACTTCTATGATGGTCTAACCCAAATGTAAGAAAAAATATATATGTGGTTTTAAATCATATGAATAAAACTGTAGATAGAAAGATTATACGACATATGGTCAAGTTTTCTATGGTTATTTCATATTGCTCTAAACATATGGAGAAGAAGGAAAACGTAAACCATAGACTTGAATACTTTCAGATCATAAAAATTGTATCGAACTAATATGTTAATGATGGTAATTTTTTTTAAATATCTGTACATATCATCGTTAAGACCAATATGGACAACAATGTCTTATCCTAATAATGAAGTTACCAGTACTTGACAAACCCAGTTTGGATGTTGAATTATGTAGGTCTAACTGGGGCATAAGTTGCATAGTGAAATAGTAGCATCTTTTGGCCGACGTGTCCGTTATGTAGACAAATTATCCAAGGCCATCTAAGGGCACATGTTGCATAATCTGGCAAAAGAACTCCCATGTATCAGAGATTTTGCGACCAGCAGTCACATAAAGGGTTATGCAGACCATGAGTATTATTTGTATAATGTTGTGGCAGGGTGTTCCAAATCACACCATGTGCTCCAAGGGGGGACTATTCAGCAAAGGGACCGAAAGTGGATTTTGGTGTTAGGCCCAAAGGCTTGGGGATGGACTCGTGGAATGCACAAAAGTTCCTACATATCTCATAAGGATGATAATCAAGCCGCATATAGTTCATAAAATACCCTTTGTACTGATTTGGTTCGTACATATTAGTGGTAAAGAGGAATTTATTTCAATTATGGGTGGACCCGTGATTAAAGTCTTGGGTGTCACTATGTATCTCATAAGGACGAGAATCAAGCCATACATAGAAATTGAAATATGAAATCGTTGGAGACCTTTTTATTGATGATTCCTCTCGAGTGTGGGTATCATGTATTGTTGTAGTTTATTGTCATAAATGACTAAAGTGGAAATAGTTTAAGGTCATATGCATGGACCAGTTCTATGTATTTTAGTGTCTTGCATCAAAGACAATGGGTGAATGTATTTTTTAACTTCATATAGATAGGATTATGGGACATATGTCATTTAACGTCATGTAGGATGAAAGGGAATAGATATGAATAATATGGTAGAATGGGGCTTCACGGATTAACATCGTAAGAAATGGAGGTGAATCGATGTGAAGAAAGTGGTTTCGGGCTGGAACCTCAGGAGGATGCCTACGTACCCGGCCTAGGAGGAAAGGATCAAAGTCCGTGTAGTTTAATTGAGAGGGATTCAATGATCATGTTTTACTTGAGGACAACAACCAGAAGATGATGTTGGGACTTAAGCGTGGTTAGCGTACCGAAGAAGATGTCATGGTCGAAGCTAAATCTATGCTCACGTCAGTCATGCTCGCTATGAGAAACAATAGGAAACAACAGGCCAAACGATCGTGTTGCGAATGATGTGACCACAAAAGATGGTGTGGGGATTATGAATGGTTAGATGCCAATGACATGTGCGACAATATATATTAAAAGACAATTGTGCATGCGACGATTACAGTTTAATGTCATATGTCACAGACATGGGGTGCATGGCATTTTAATGTACTACCGCACGAACGATGAAAAGTTTAACATTATATAAGATGATAGAGGGGACACAGTTTAATGTAATGTTGGACAATATAGGGGGATTTGTAGTTTAATGTCCTGCAGCACGGAAATTTGGGGTATTTGTGTTAAAAAAATACTTCTTCAAAAATCATGCCATGGATTGAGTTATAATGAGTTATCCATCCATTGAGTTAAAGAATAATCTCTATTGGAGTATACATTATGTATTTACTAAGGTCCTTACTACATTGGCTCAGTCTTTTGAGGATTTTTTCCCAGTATCATTGGGGTTCTGAGGACCAATTCCAATTCTCCTTGAATTAATAAATGAAGATGAACATTTTTATTGAAAGCTCATGCTATTCGATTCTGATAGACTTCTAAATGGTATAAGGTGCACAATATTCTATCATCTAGTCATTACAATTCATCCAATTTCTTTTGAGATTTTTCATATGTACATAAATGATCACAAATAAAAGCACTAAGTGATGGTAATTGGACTTCAATAGGCATGACTGCTTCCATTCCATATACTAATGAATATGGAGTAGATCATGTAGAAGTGCGGGTGGTAGTCTTATAATACCATAGAGCATGAAAAAGATTATCACACCATGAATTCATATCTTTATCCACCATCTTCTTTTGTATGTTTGAAAGGGTCTTATTGAAAGCCTCTACTTGACCAATGGCCATTTCATGATACCGAGATGAATGGTTGGATCTGATATTGAATTCTTCATACAATTTTCTTACCTCAGATGAACAAATGTTGTTTCCATTATCCATCAATATGGTATGAGGAACACCAAATCTGGTAATGGTGTTAGACTTGAAAAATATAACAATGATTTTAGCACCGAATTCTGTTAGAGATTTTTCCTCTGCCCATTTGGATAAGAAGTATGTAGCAGTATGAATATACTTAAATAGCTTGGCAGTAGCAAGAGGATAAAGTCCCACCACATCTACTCCCCATGTAGAAAATGGCCAGGAGTATTTAGCTGTATGAAGTAACTATGGTGGTTGATGAATGAAGTTGGCACATACATGGCAAGAATGAATCTTCTTGGTGAAATCAACACAATATTGTATCATTGAAGGACAGAAGTATCCAAGCCTTAAAATTCGACCATAATGTCTATGTCCAGACTGGTGGGCACCACAAACTCCTACATGGACTTCATTCATGATAGCCATTGTCTCTTCACCATCAAGACATCTGAAGAAAATTCCATCAAAACCTCACTAGTAGAGAATTTTTCTGGTGATCTGGGCTATCTTAAAGAGTAAAATTGACCACACATCGCCTGCCATGTTCTTTCCTGGCTCTATCAGGTGGGAGTGATCTATTTTGAATGCATTCCTTGATAGGTGTCACCCATCCTGTAGTATGACCATATTGTTCAGAAATGGGACTAATTTCATTTATTTCCTCTGTTTTGATTTGAATAAAAGATGAAACTATAAAATTGTGGGCAATACTGATGATTGGTTCATCCCGATTTGGATCTAGTAGGGCTGTGGATACATTATCCATTACATCAGCTTGAGAATTTTTTGATCGCGGGACATAAGAAAATTTCAGTTCTAAGGGAAATTCTGCCATTAACTCTGTGACATAATCATACAATGGAAATAACTCTTCCTTTTTAATGGCATAATATCCATTGATTTGTTTGATTAACAAATCTGAATCACATTTTATCTTCACATGATTCACCTATTCCTGAAGCGACAATTCCAAGCCAGCGATGAGAGATTGATATTCTTCTTCATTGTTTTTACCACCTTCCAATAATAAGAAAGTATAGGGTATCACTTCCCTTTCATGGGAAATAAGCAAGATTCCAAAACCGACTTTGTTGAATTTACGATCCTCCATTTTCTTCCATGTTAGACTTCTGGAGGCACCATTAGAGTACATTTCCCATATTTGAGTATTATCATTAATAGAGAAGACTTCCTCATCAGGAAGTTCAATATTTAAAGATTTATCTTCTACAGATGGGTGTTCAGGAAGGAAATCGGCCAGATCTTGGCCCTTTATTTCCCATTGAAACACATACTGGATATCAAAGTGTTGTAAAATAACTTCCCACCTTGCCAAACGTCCTGTAAGCATTGGAAAAATAAGGACAAAATTGAGCTGGTTAATGTGAGATACCAATTGGACCTCATGATGTTTCAGGTAGTGTATCAATTTCTGTGCTGAAAAGATTAATTTTAGGCAGAAATTTTCAATATTTGATTATCTAGTTTCAACCTCAAGCATAGTCTAACTGAGAGAGTAAATGTTATTTTCGTTCCCTGCATCATGCTTTTGGGCAAGGAAGGCACCCAATGACCACTATAAAGATGTCACATAGAGAATAAGTGGTATTACTCCAACAAGTGGCATTAAAACTGGTGGGCTCAAGAGATATTTCTTAATTGTATTAAATTCTTCTTAATATTTTTGTCACGACCCGTCCTTGGGGCCCATGCCGTGACTACCCCAAGCCTGCATTCCATAGGCCAGGGGCTGGCGACTAGCACCAAGGCGTAAATCCCAGTAAAAAGGGAAGGCATTGCCTTTGTAAAGTAAACAAGCACCACAGAGTAAGAAAGCGGAAAAGTAAACACTAAGTAAGAACAGAGTACAACTGAAAGTGTGGAAAATTAAATGGGCCAGTATACAAACCCAAACTGAAAGTAAATTACAACTCGTAAGGGAAAACAACAACTGTAATGTAAAGCCGCTACATCGAGCTGTCCACTGGAAATCCCACATGAAGGGAGGGTACAGATAGATCCACTGCTCCTCGGGACTTGCCGTCCGCTCCGGGCACGTCCTTCCCAGTGGTCCACCTCCAGGTACCGTTCTGCTCTGCAAGCCTCAGGCACGATCAACGCTGTCCATCGTCTGCAACCAACACAACGAAGTGCGGGCATAGCCCGTGCAGTGGTGAGTATAAGCTACTCAGTAGGGACCCCGAGACCCCTGAAGGTCTCCCAAAATCCACAAAGGATAAACCACAAAGGAAAGATACAATCACGAAGTAACAACCGACACAGCTTAGGTATATGCCCATACATATACCTAAGTCATCAATTCCAATACGCTCCAACCTCCGAGCCTAAGTACAACTCAGTCCACACAGGAAACTATACGTATTCCACACATGAAAGCAAAATGAAATCCACAAAGGATAGCACAACACAATCCACACAGGAAAGAAACATGATTCAGCTCACACAGGTATACTTCTTCGAAAGATGATAAAGATGATCTCTGATCCATCTAAGTCGTCGGACCCACGAAGGATCGATAGGTAACTAACCCTCGTATTGACCCACTCAGGATCGGGCCCACACAGGACCTGTAGGCGATGGTTCACACAGGACCGCTAAGCACAATGACCCACACAGGATCAGACCCACACAGGATCGGGCCCACACAGGACATGTAGTACTAATCCACGTAGGATCGCTGAGTGCTGTAGTCATCGTCGAATCCACCAAGGATCTCTGTACTGTCGTCGTCACAGTAACAGTAGCAGTAGCAGTAGCAGTAGCAGTCAGAGTCGCAGCCAGCACCAGGGTTCCCGCACACAGCATGCTCGTTCGGGAGGGTCCGCTCAACGAGCCGAGAGGCTGATACATCAACTGTCACAAAGCCCAGATTTGATGTATCCAAAAGTTCCGTATCGTCAATAGGAACTCAACGCCGCAGAAGGGGCGTCAATCGGACGCCCGGTCTGAGAGTTATTGGCTTTTTCGTCCCAGGGGCCCGGTTGGTTTTTAAGGTAAAACCTACCCGACCATACTCCACCTACGTCCAAACCTCGGGCGGAGTATGCCAAAAGATCCGTCTCACTAAGAGGAACACAACAAAGCTGACGGCACGTCAATCGGACTTCTGTAGCTCAAGATATGAGTGTTTCCGCTCCGAGGGCCCGGTTGGTTTCGTGTACGAACCAACCCGGCCGAACTCAAAGTATTCCGAAACATTGAGTGTGATATACCAAATCGACCGTCTCGATCCAAGGATCGCATCGCCGCTGATGGTTCGTCGATCGGAGGTATGTAGCTCATGTTATGGGCAAAAGACCGAAGTCGATTCGAAAACGGGGGGTCCGGGTCCGGGTCGACCCGGCCCGACCCCCCCTGGGTCGGCCCAAACCGGGTCGACCCGAACCGGTTCGACCCAATCCAGGTCCGGCCCGGCGTGGCCGGGGCGCCGCTCGGGTGCCACGTGCGTGGGGAAAGGCCCCTTCCCTCCTCTGCTGGCGGCGTGGCTGAAAGCCGCGCCTTGGATCAAACGGCCCTCGCCCCACGTGGGGGCCTGCTTTTGAGAAAAACGGGGGGCCGCCTGCCCCCCTTTGTGAAACCCCCCCCCTCTTAATGGGGGCCATTTATGTTGGCTGGGGGAATTAAATTCCCCCAGTTTTTCCCCTTTCGGCCGGCCCAACCTGGCCGGCCAGTTCTTCTTCAACGGTACCGGCAAAGCCGGTCCCCTTCCGGCTTCCGACACCGGCGGCCCGGCTAGCCGCCGGTCTTCCCGTTTCCGTCGCGGCCCGGAACCGGCCGCAATCTTCTTCATCCGGAGAGGTGTGACGACGCCGCTCCCCTCCGCAGCGGCACCACTCCAGCCGCGGCGCCTTTGGTTTCCTTCGACGCGGCGCGACGGCATCGCGTTCATGATAATCTTTCCACGGCGCGGCGCGACGGCGCTGCACAATATTTGCCGTGTGATTCCCGCGTGGTGCGACGGCACCACTCCATCTCGTTCATCCACAAGAAAATAATAATATTCAAGAACAAATGAGGGGGGATTCAGCCGTGTTTGTGTGGTCCGGCCCCCCTCTCGTTAGACGATAAAACATAAACATTTATCCTCATGTTTGTCATGCTAGAACCAAGAACGAGAATAATTAAATAATCAACAACAAACCCCTACCTCGGTTTCAAGAACGATGTTCGTTAATGATCCGCGGAAGACGAGCGTCGCGGTGGTCGGCGTCGCGGGAAAAGGACGTCGACGTCGTGAAGCGAGGATTCAAAGCTCTTTTGACGGCGATTTCGTCACGGGAAACCGTCGCGGAAGAGATGACGCGGAAGGAGACATCGTCGGTGTCGCGGGTAAGACGTCGCGGAAGACGGTTCCCGAGAACGTGGCGTTCTTCGTCGATGTTCGATGGTTCTTCGTGTTCTTCGTCAATGTTTGAAGAAGAAGAAGAAAGCTCCAAGTTCTCTCAAGGTGGCTAGAGAATTCTAACCAAATAAAATAAGCTAAAGTCTTATTTTATTTACTCAACCAAAACATTTTGAAATTCAAAGGTTTGAAATTAAACAACTCCACCCATTTAATAACCAAAGTTGTCATGTTCATTAAAAGAGGAGTTTAAGGGAGTTTAAAAAAAAGAAGGTGAAGAGTTATGCTTCGTGTGGGCCCCACCACACTTAATCCTCCCAATGGAGGTTAAGTGGATGTGGGTCCCACCTCTAACTCCCTTTGGGAGAAAATAACCAACAAGTTAAAAATAAAAAGTGTTTCCACATTTTTATTTAACTTCTTTTAAATTTTCCCAAAACAAACTTTCATTCCGCATAAAACGAAACCTCGGAAAAGGTCTCCTTAAGAGAAAATAGGCACTGCGAGTTCATCAATGTCCTCAGATTTCAATTTCGAGCACCAGATCAAAAGTTAGAAATTCCAGCTCGTACATTCACTGAACGTACCCGAGCCAAACTTCGGAAAATGATTTCGGGCACTCCGGGCCTCAGAATCAGGTGCCGTCAGAAACTGCGTTCTTATAAAATTTCAAATAAAATTAAGAAAAAAATTTCCCTTGAATTTTACGGGTCTTTACATTACTCCCACCTCAGGGATTTACGTCCCCGTAAAGATACATCAAAACTAGTGAAACAAATGAGGGTACTGAGAACGCATCTGAGCCTCCCGCTCTCATGTGCTCTCTTAGAGGTTCCTGTGCTGCCATCTGATGCGGACAAGAGGAATCGATCGCCCACGTAGGACCCGCTCCGGTCGATCCTCTATCTCCACTGAGACCTCCGTAAAAGTTGCCCCATTGTCAACGTCAATCTCCCCATGGTCAAAGATGTGCGTCAGGTCGTTCACGTATCTCCTCAGCTGAGACACGTGGAAGACGTCGTGCACCCGGTGCAACTGAGGTGGTAGAGCTAGGCGATAAGCCACCTCGCCAATCCTGCTGAGGACCTGGAAGGGTCCGATGAAGCGTGGAGATAACTTGCCGCCTCGGACAAATCTCTGTATACCACGTCGAGGTGAGACCCACGAGAAGACGTGGTCTCTATACTCGAACTCTAGTGGCCTTCGCCTCCTGTCAGCGTATGACTTCTGCCGGCTCTGAGCTATCCTCATCCGCTCCTGGATGACCTGGACCTTCTCTGTCATGGCCTGGACCATCTTTGGTCCCACAAGTGCTGACTCCCCAAGGTCTGTCCAGCACAAAAGAGATCTACATGGTCGTCCGTACAACGCCTCGTACGGTGCCATCCCGATGGTGGAGTGGTAGCTGTTGTTGTATGCAAACTCCACCAAGGGTAGGTGGTCCTCCCAGCTACGATCAAAGTCTAGGACACATGCGCGGAGCATGTCCTCAAGAGTCTGAATGGTCCTCTCCGTCTGACCATCCATCTGAGGGTGAAAGGCTCTGCTCAGACGTAGCTGCGTCCCGAATTCCTCCTGTAACCCCTTCCAAAGCCGGGAAGTAAAGCGATCATCCCGATCGGAGACGATAGATGATGGAACAACGTGTAGTCGCACAATATCCTGAACGTAGAGATGTCCCATGCTCTCCACTGAGCCCTACTCATTGATGGGTAAGAAGTGTGCCGACTTGGTGAGTCGGTCAACAATCACCCAGATGGAGTCGTGACCTCTGGAAGTGCGTGGAAGTCCAGTCATGATGTCCATAGATATCCCGTCCCACTTCCACTCCGGGACCTCCAAGGGTTGTACCAAGACTACGGGTACCTGATGCTCTACCTTCACCTGCTGGCAGGTGAGGCATCGAGAAACGAACACTGCTGCAGCCTTCTTCATGCCCGGCCACCAGTGCTGTCGTCTGAGATCCTGGTACATCTTCACCACTCCAGGATGTACCGCCAAAGGAGAAGTGTGAAACTCTCTCAGCACCTACTATCGCAAAGCGACGGGTACCATGGTACGTCCTCTAAAAAGGATGTCGTGCTCTGCTCCAAGGTAGAAACCATCAGGTGCCTGTCCCGATGATATCTGTGCATGCCGTGTCTCACAGTTAGCGTCCTCACGCTGTACCTCTCTGACCTGCTGCAGTAGTGGAGGGGTGACTGTGAGAGACTGGAGGAAGGATACTCCATCTCTATCCACAAAGGATATCTGCAAAGAGGCTAGCTGCTCCGTCACCTCCTCAAGTAGTTGAATGCCCATCCTCCGGCTGAGGGCATCGACCACCACGTTCCCCTTCCCAGGAGTATAGACTATCTCAACGCCATAGTCCTGGAGGAACTCGAGCCATCGCCGCTGTCTCAGGTTCATGTCCTTCTGCGAGAAGATATACCTGAGACTCTGATGATCAGAAAAGACTGTAAAGCGCTCTCCCATCATGTAGTGTCTCCATGTCTTTAGAGAGAAGACCACTGCTGCTAACTCCAGGTCATGGGTAGCGTAGTTCTACTCATGCGGCCTCAACTGACGTGATCCATAGGCGATCACTGCCTGTTCCTGCATCAGAACACATCCAAGTCCGTTCCCTGATGCATCGCAGTAGACTACGTACCCTACCCCCTCATCAGGCAACATCAAGATAGGTGCGCTTGTCAATCTCTGTCTCAGCTCCTGGAAGCTCTGCTGACAACTGTCTGACCACACGAAGGGTTTCCCCTTCCTCCTTAACGTACGAAAAATCTGCAAAGATTTCTCCTTTGCCGAAAAGTGAAATCCGGTCTCATCCCCTGGATGAACCACGTTCCTTGCCTAATATAGTCAATCCCGTCATGATTAGTTAATTCATGGCATGGATGACGTCGTAAGGCCTCGACGCTGCTACCAAGAGATCCAACTGTTACTCTCGCCTCCAAGGGTTGAGTCACGCTGTCGGCATCAGTGTGTGGTCACTGGGTCTCCTCCAGTAAGAATCTCTCAAGTGATGGTCAAGTCAACAGTTTTTAACTGGCACCTCTTAGTAAAAACAAACAAAAGACAAGAAAGAAAAAGTCACCAAAGAAAGTTTCATTTGATACTTCAACTCAACGTACAAGGACACAAGGCAACAAAAACTAAGAAGCTAGAGGCATTATGGGAAAAGGCCTCTATGCCTGGAGCTAGTCCCACACTAGTCCACCTGCTTCCGGAGCTCCATGATCATAAGCTTCAACTGCCTGAAGCTGTGCTCTCCCCTGAGGTCGGGGTGGACCTCCTGGTGGTGGTGGTGGTAGAGCATCAAAGCGTCGCCCACCACCTGCTGCTTGGCCAGCTCCACTGCCTCGTCCGACTGCTCCCTGTGGACTGCCACGGTCGAACCTCTACCTCTTCCTAGGTGGTTCCTCAACCTTCTACTTATCCTCTGCATGGCGGGTCGGGCAGTCACGAGCCATGTGGCCCTGCCCGCCGCACGAGTAGCACTGCCTGCCTCTCGAAAGACTGGCTCCGCATTGTGTGCCCCGCACTACTGAGCGAGTGTCCTGAGGTCGTCTGCCTAAAGGTCTGGTCTGCCTGGACCCCTGAGGCATCTGTCGACTGCCTGCCGCAGAAGACTCTACCACGTGCCGCCCAGCGGTGGGTATCGGCGCTGGTGTAGACTCAGCAAGGAAGCTCTCGATAAAAAGGGCCCTCTCTAGTACTCCTGTCTGAGTCGGAATGCTGAGGGAGATCAGTGATGCCTTAATCTCGTGTCTCAATCCCTACTTGAAGGTCCGGGCCCGGAAGAATGGGTCCCGTACCATGTCAATCAAGTAGCGCGAGAGATCGGTAAATCTCGTCAAGTACTGAGCGACCGTCATGCTGCCCTATCGCAACTAAAGAAGCTCCTGGATACGCACCTCATGAAGGGTGGCTGGGACAAACTCCGAGCGGAAGAGGCTCTCAAAGTCCATCCAAATTAGAGATGCATCATCGTGCACCTGGAGCATCAAGCTCCACCATCGGCCCGCTGCTGCGTGCAGTAGGCTCGCAGCGAGGATCACCATGAGGGCTGTAGGTGTCCTCACTAGCCTAAAAACTCATACCACTGCCTCTAGCCAGTCCTATGCTGCCTGGGGGTATGTCTCCCCATGGAACCTAGGCGGTCACTGGCACTGGAACTCGTGCAGAGCTCCAAGGCGACGTGCATCGTCAGCGAACGGTGCTGGAAGCATCGGTGGCTCGGCGGGTAGTGCTACCGCCGGTGCCACTACTGACAAAGGGCCATGCACCGAGGCCTCGTCGCCCGGTGGAATGTCATCATGCTCGACTCTCGGAACCCTAGCTGGATACTGTCGTGGGGCCATCCTGAAAAGGAAACAGGTGCGCCACGGTCAGAACAGTATACCTGGTGAGCTGATATAAAGTAATCACAAAGAAAACATTGAAACACACACTCAATCAATGTTTTCATGCATTAAGTCAGAAATCAGTTGTCAGGGTCCTGGTGTACGGATACGTCGGCTGCCGCCCCAACACTGGACTCCCTGGACTGATAACCACACTCAATACGCTAAACATTATTGCTTCTCATAGAAAAGATCAGAGTTCGCGGTAGAACCGAATTCCTCTGATACCAATTTGTCACGACCCATCCTCGGGGCCCGTGTAGTGACTACCCCAAGCCCTCCTTCCATAGGCCAGTGGATGGGAACTAGCACCAAGGCGTAAATCCCTGTAAAAAGGGAAGGCATTGCCTTTGTAAAGTAAACAAGCACCACAGAGTAAGCAAGCGTAAAAGTAAACACTACGTAAGAACAGTGTACAACTGAAAGTGCGGAAAAGTAAATGGGCCAGTATAAAAACCCAAACTGAATGTAAAGTACAACTCGAAAGGGAAAACAACAACTGTAAAGTAAAGCCGCTACACCGAGCTGTCCACTAGAAATCCCACCTGAAGGGTGGGTACAGATAGCTCCACTGCTCCTCGGGTCCCGCCGTCCGCTCCGGGCACGTCCTGCCCAGTGGTCCACCTCCAGGTACCGTTCTGCTCTGCAAGCCTCAGCCACGATCAACACTGTCCGTCGTCTGCAACCAACACAACGAAGTGCGGGCATAGCCCGTGCAAGGGTGATTATAAGCTATTCAGTAGGGACCCCGAGACCCCTGAAGGTTTACCAAAATCCAAAAAGGATAAACCACAAAGGAAAGATACAATCACGAAGTAACAACCGACACAGCTTAGGTATATGCCCATACATATACCTAAGTTATCAATTCCAATATGCTCCAACCTCCGAGCCCAAGTACAACTCAGTCCACACAGGAATGTATATGTATTCCATACAGGAAAGCAAAATGAATTCCACACATGATAGCACAACACAATCCACACAGGAAAGAAACATGATTCAGCTCACACATGTATACTTCTTCGAAAGATGATAAAGATGATCTCTGATCCATCTAAGTCGTCGGACCCACGAAGGATCGATAGGTAACTAACCCCCACAATGACCCACACAGGATCGGGCCCACACATGACCTGTAGGCACTGGTTCACACAGGACCACTGAGCGCAATGACCCACACAGGATCAGACCCACACAGGATCGGGCCCACACATGACCTGTTGCACTGATCCACGTAGGATCGCTGAGTGTTGTAGTCATAGTCGAATCCCCCAAGGATCTCTGTACTGTCGTCATCGCAGTCACAGTAGCAGTAGCAGTAGCAGTAGCAGTCACAGTCGCAGCAAGCACTAGGGTTCCCGCACACAGCAAGCTCATTCGGGAGGGTCCGCTCCACGAGCCGAGAGGCTGATACATCAACTGTCACATTGCCTAGATTTGATATATCCAAATGTTCCGTATCGTCAATAGGAACTCAACGCTGCAGACGGCGCGTCATTCAGACGACCGGTCTGAGAGTTATTGGTTTTTTCGTCCTAGGGGCCCGATTGGTTTTTAAAGTAAAACCAACCCGACCGTACTCCACCAACATCCAAACCTCGGGCGGAGTATGCCAAAATATCTGTCTCACTAAGAGGAACACAACAAGGATGACTGCACATCAATCGGACATCTGTAGCTCAAGATATGAGTGTTTCCGCTCCGAGGGCCCGGTTGGTTTCGTGTACTAACCAACCCGTCCGAACTCAAAGTATTCTGAAACATTGAGTACGATATACCGAAACGACCATCTCGATCCAAGGATCTCATCGCCGCTGACGGTTCGTCGATCGTAGGTCCGTAGCTCATTTTATTGTCAAAAGACTGAAGTCGATTCGAAAACGGGGGGGTCCAGGTCCGGGCCGACCCGAACCGGTTCGACCCGACCCGATTCCGACCCGGCCCGGCACGGCGGTGCGGTCCTGCGTGGCCGGGGCGCCTCTCGGGTGCCACGCGCGGGGGGCAAGGCCCCCACCCTCCTCTGCTGGCGGCGCGGCTGAAAGCCGCACGTTGGATCAAACAGCCCCCCCCCCACGTGGGGGCCTTCTTTTGAGAAAAATGGGGGGCGCCTGCCCCCCTTTATGAAACCGGCCCCCCATATTAATGGGGGGCCATTTATGATGGCCGGGGGAATTAAATTCCCCCGGTTTTTTCCCTTCCGGCCGGCCCGACCAGGCCCGCCATTTCTTCTTCAACGGGACCGGCAAAGCCGGTCCCCTTCCGTCTTCCGACACCGGCAGCCCGGCTGGCCGCCGGTCTTCCCGTTTCTGCTGCGGCCTGGAACCGGCCGCAGTCTTCGTCGTCCGGCGCGGTGCAATGACACCACGCCCCTCCGCCGCGGCCCCGCTCCGGCCGCGGCGCCTTTGGTTTCCTTCGACGCGGCGCGAAAGCGTCGCGTTCCTAATAATCTTTCCACGGTGCGGCGCGACGGCGCCCCGCAATATTTTCCGTGTGATTCCCGCGTGGTGCGATGGCACCATGCCATCTCGTTCATCCACACGAAAATAATAATATTCCAGAACAAAGGAGGGGGGATTCGGCCATGTTTGTGCGGTCCGGCCCCCCTATCATTAGACGATAACACTTAAACATTTATCCTCAAGTTTGGCATACTAGAACCAAGAACGAGAATAAATAAATAATCAACAACAAACCCCTACCTCGGTTTCAAGAACGTTGTTCGTCAACGATCCGCGGAAGACGAGCGTCGTGGTGGTCGGCGTCGCGGGAAAATGACGTCGACGTCGTGAAGCGAGGATTCAAAGCTCTTTTGACGGCGATTTCGTCGTGGGAAACCGTCGCGGAAGAGATGACGAGGAAGGAGACGTCGTCGGTGTTGTGGGTAAGATATCGCGGAAGACATTTCCCGACAACGTGGCGTTCTTCGTCGATGTTCGAAGGTTCTTCGCGTTCTTCGTCAAAGTTTGAAGAAGAAGAAGAAAGCTCCAAGTTCTCTCAAGGTGGCTAGAGAATTCTAACCAAATAAAATAATCTAAAGTCTTATTTTATTTACTCAACCAAAACATTTTGAGATTCAAAGGATTGAAATAAAACAACTCCACACATTTAATAACCAAAGTTGTCATGTTCAATAAAAGAGGAGTTTAAGGGTGTTTTAAAAAAAGAAGGTGAAGAGTTATGCTTCGTGTGGGCCCCACCACACTTAATCCTCCCAAGGGAGGTTAAGTGGATGTGGGTCACACCTCTAACTCCATTTGGGAGAAAATAACCAACAAGTTAAAAATAAAAAGTGTTTCCACATTTTTATTTAACTTTTAAATTTTCCCAAAACTAACTTTTATTCCGCATAAAACGCAACCTCGGAAAAGGTCTCCTTAAGAGAAAATTGGCGCTGCGAGTTCATCGGTGTCCTTGGATTTCATTTCCATGCACCGGATCAAAAGTTATAAATTCCCGCTCGTTCGTTCACTGAACGTACCTGAGCCAAACTTCGGAAATTGATTCCGGGCACTCCAAGCCTTAGAATTAGGTGCATTCAGAAACCGTGTTCTTATAAAATTTCGAAGAAAATTAAGAAAAAAATTTCCCCTGAATTTTACGGGTCTTTACAATTTTTCAGTCTACTGATAGGTGACTCCCTTCATCATTAATCTGGTGAAGGGTAAATACTTACTTGCCAAATTGGAAATGAAACACTGAATATAGGCCATGGGTCCTTGAAGTCCTCTTAAATCTATAAAATTTCTAGGAGGTGACATATCAAGGATTGATTATTCCTTCTTAGGATCAAATTTGATACCACGATAGTGTACAACAAAGCCGAGAAATTTTCTTGAGGTTACCCCAAAACATCATTTAAAGGGGTTCAACTTCAAATTATGTTGTCAATGTTTTTTTAATATGATTTCCAGATCAACCAAGTGATCCAAACATATTTTGGATTTAACCACAAAATCATCAACATAACATTAAACATATTTCCCTAAAAAGGATTTTAGGATATGGTTCATGGAACATTGATACGTTGCACCTACATTCATCACAAAAAATTGAATTACCCAATATCAAAACACACCTTGAAGAGATCAGAAAGCTGTAGACTCCTCATCTTCTGGGGCCATTCATATTTGATTGTACCCAAAGTAACCATCCGTGAATGAAAGAGCTTTATATCCAGCAGTTTCATCAATTATATGTTCTATAATTGTGACTGGAAAGTCATCTTCAGGACAATGTCTGTTAAGATCTCTAAAGTCAAAGAAATTTCTAATTTCTCTATCCTTCTTTTTCACAGGGACAATATTATCCATCCATTTTGGATATTTAACTTCTATTATGATGTTAGGGTTGATATGATTATCAACACTAGATTCAATTTTGGAGGCATAGGTTGGGTGTGTTCTTCTTGATGCTTGCTTGAATACTCGATGTTCATCTGACAAAACCAAATGATGATTGGAAACATCGGGATCAAGACCTATAATTTCTGTATAATTCCAAGATAAAATGTCTCAATTTTATTTTAAAAATGAATTAGAAATTTCATTCTCTTTAAGATTCATGGGTGCACTAATTAATGTGGGGTTTAGATATTATTTTGTACCCAGATTTATCTCTTTGATTTCATCCACAGGGGTAGAGGTACCCTATTAAAATAATGGAGGAGAATCCCTGAGAGATTCCTATTCTTCTTCAATATGTGTCACTTCTTCTGTTTATACTTGCATAGTACATGACGATGCAGAATTTCCATGGTCAGGGGAGAAGTTAAAATTTGATCCCCATGAAGAAGGGACTACCATTTCTGACATTATTGATGATGAATGGTCTTCCTGGGGTGATATATAGGAGATGATGGATTGAGAATTGACATCATTATTTTAATCTGGTTTATTATAACTTCTTCTAGCCAGGTTCATGAATTATAGAATTGCTGGATTTCAACATATGAAATGATGACATCTCCATTTAAGATTTCATCACTTCTTGGCGAATCAACAATTACTCCCATGCTTTCTAGCATGGTTTCTATAATTGAAATTATGGATGTTTCCATAAGAGTGCTTGGATTTAGGTCTATCCTATTAATTTGACTAATATGCAACACATAATCTTTACTCACGTGAATGAATGGGATTACTAGAATCTTCTCCAAACCATTTGGAGCATTAATTTTGGTGGCCTTCTTTGCCATGGGTTTTTCCATTCCCTCCATGTGATAAAATTCTACCTCAATGTATTGAGATTCACATGTTTTGAATGGGGCCTTATCACCATAAAATCTTCCAATTTGACCATGGAAACAATATTTGAGACATTAATGGTATGACGTAGGTACAGCTGCATGTTGATGTAGCCATGTTCTTCCAAGAAAAATGTTGACGGCAGTGTCCTGATGAATAACCATTAACTATGAAGTAGACAAACAGACTCCAAATTGAATTTTGAGTGTAATATCACATAGAGGTTCTTGTTAATTCTTATAATATCCTATAAAAATCAATTTAGAAGGATATAAATATGTTTTTGTGAGACCCAATTGATGAAGTGTACGAATAGGAATGAGTCTTACTCATGAGTCATTATCAATGAAAGCTCGTCGGATGTCTATGTCAATGACTTTTCCAGATAAATACAAAGGTCTGATAAGTCCATGTACAACATCATCTTCATATTCATCAGTAAAATATATCAATGCATGGTCTTCTGTAGGATCATTCTCTATATGGTAAACATCATCCACATAAATTTTACTTTTTAATTTTTGAGGACAAGAAAAATCCTCAATAAGCACCTTCTGGAGATCTTTTGATAGATTCAAGGAATACAGAATTGATAACATGGCTAGTACATGGGAAACATGATTCAAGACATTGTAATTTTGGTCCAAAGGTCTACGTTTCCCTACATGAAAATTTGGGTTTGTATGTGCCTTGGAAGTTGAAGATTTAGCAGTAGATGCATCCCGTATCGGTGTAGGAATTGGAGACACTCATTGCTTCGGTAGATTAGACCGACTAGGTCTATCTAATTATTGAGAGGAAGATGGTGTAACCTCAAAATGGTCCCCCAAAATAACTATGTCTGGACCGAACCTACTATGTGTGGAAGAACATTCCTATTCCTGTTGAGCCCGTTGAAGGGATTTACCACGAGTTAATGCTGCATATACAGTTCTAGCAGGGGTAGGATGAAAATAGTGGCTTATGGAATATCCACATACTCCTCTTTATTCTAAACCTCTGTCTCTTCCTCTAATTACTCTATTAGATACAGATAACATAGGCTAATCAAAATTGAAACTGTCATTGGTATATGGATCCGTTAAATTAATCATGTTAACAGAACCAAAGATCAATTCTTCATTTGATGTAGATTTTCCTGATGAACCAGTTCAGTCTGTGCCATTTGGTAGGGTGGTGACCGTGCTTTTGAGGCAGATGGCATAAAATCTATCATATTCAAATACAACATAGGCGTTGACAGGAGCTCATCTTCTTCTAACTGCTCTTCATTCTTTAAATTATGCTACTTCTTTTAGGATTTTCTTTCTGAAGAAGGGGGTGTTTCTGCGGTAGAAATAGTAGAAGACACAATTGGTTGATTCAATTTTTTTTTGTAAAATAGCATGAGTTTGGTTGATCATTTTCCTAACCATCTATTCATTATATTTCTGCACATTTTTTACTTTTGAATTCATGCAACTCGCCCTCTTCCTCTAGATCAGTAGAAGTAACATATGCTACCTAGGATAAAGAACCATTCAGTTTTACTTGTCTAGAGTCCACACTATTTTTCAGGAGGTCGTTGAAGAAAAAACACTCCAAAATGTGATGACCCAACATCTGATGAAATGGGAAATAGTTGGGGAGGTCTTCATCTCCTTCCATGTTCAGCCTTTTGGGCCTAGGCAACTGAACCAGATTGTTTTCTAGGGCCGATATCAAATAACCAGGAACTTATTCATTCCGGAAATAATAAAAATTATTCTTTAAATCCTAAAACTATTTCTGACTTTGATCTATTTGATCATTTTGACGAGGAATCCATTGTTGTTGATTCTTAGGATGTGGAGCCCTTCGATATGATGAAGGTGTTGAAGTGAAAATAGGTACATGATATTTTTTAAGTGTAATTGTAATAGTCACCACTTTTCATATTCTCCATCCTGGAATATATTGAATTACACGAGTTTTATCATTAGTCTGTATAAGAGAGTCTTTTATCTGCTGAGCGATTAAAATAAGGTCTCGAAACCCTCATGTGTATTTTATAGGGATCAATGTGGTGCGTAATTCATCACGCATATTTTCTACACATATTTATAGTATGTATTATCAAGGGAGTGCGAAATTTAAGGAATATGATAATCCCTTCAAGAAAGAAAACAAATTTGAAACTCTTTCATTTTCCCTTTTCATACAATTGGTAAGATAAAAACTGTCATCTTTGGTAATGTTGAGCTAAATTGAAGAAAGAATTTTTTGATGGATATCTTCCCACTCAGTAATTGACCAAGTTTAAAAACTTCTATACTAGACAAAAGTAGGTCACTGTAATGACTTCTCAAATCACCTGAGCTTAACTACTTATTATTGTTGATGAGTTCCCATCATAGGATCAAAATGTGAAAAAATGTGTTATGTCTTTTTCTGGATCTCCCAAACCATTATAAATTGGGAATATGGTACACACAAAATTTGATGGGGGAGGAATTCCATCCACCCATTTAGGGTAAGCTCTCTTCTCCGATTGAACTATTTCACGTCGTTCTTCCATAGCATCCAAAAGAGCTTTCAATAACTCAATGGTAGTCATTAATGTTTGAGAAACAACTGGTTGAGATTGATTCTGTGCATCTACAATAACTGTATTTTGGACGGGTGTGGCGACTGGTATTGTCCCTGATGGTAGTAGTGTTGGTTACTGTCACATATGACCCATAGGATTGGACCTGTGATGGTGTACTTGTAAAGGGGGATATTCTTGATCCATCCCAATAGCTGCAACAAATTCTCTTGAATGATTAACTCTAGCATTCTTAGGAAGAAGATTACCTTGAAGTAGTTCTGCATTTATCCTCCTTAACCACATCATTTATTCTTCTAACTTTGTGAACATTTACATTTATGAGAGTGATTGTCCATCTCAAGAGGTAGGGCAGAATGAGACCTGGATTTTTCCATTCCACTAGTTGGACACCTTTTGGAGAGGGGTATGTTGGTTGTATGTAGGAATACCTAGATTCCGGGTAATCCTTTTATTTAGAGTACACACACATTTTCATTTTTTTCGGTGTATACAACATCCTAAATAAGAACATCTTCATCTGATTCCTCTGAGTGAGCCTCATGTTCTGGGGGATCAGTGATAATGGAATTGATGACATTTATCGATGCATAATGCAATACAGACCTTCTGTCAGCATTTCTAGAGTATTGTCTTCTTCCATGTCCTTTATGAGATATTTCATTTTGTTTGGTTTCTCCCTCATGAACTTCTTGAGGAATTATAATTTGAAGGAATTTCTTGATAATCTGGAACTGTATTACTCTTATAGATTAATCCATAATTGAGAGATGAATGACTTTTGCTGAGGAAGTGATTGAAAATTTAAAAAGTTTCCCATTTCGGTAGACTGGGGTTGTTCCTATTTTTCCTACTCAACTCATCGAATCCTATCTGTTGATCCCAAGGGTTGGATTAAAAGAGTCCCCAACCTGGCAAGCGAAAGTGGTCTTGAGCTTCTAAATCCGAAAATTTCTTAAAAGCTCTCCTGATTTTGAGGATTTTAGTTCAGAAATTGGCCAGATGCATCATCCGACAACCACTCAAATCACCTGGCTCAGATGAACATTGGATTATTTCTAACACTTCTGTTACCTGATGATGTGAATGCTCTAAACGAGAAGAATGTTAGGTATTCTAATTTGCTTGATGCAAGAGTAATTAGACATCATTTTCTTTATATTCCTGACATTGTGAAGAACTACATGAGGCATGTTCTTGAGTGGGACTTTGATTGCACACAAAACCAGTTATTTGTTTCCAGCCATAGGAAATAACATTGCATAATACCACTTTTGGTGGGATTTGTTGACTGGAGAGCACAATGAAATTAAATGCTCCATGAACATCCCATCCCCTGATATGAATACCAGATAGGGAATTGGTAATTAACTCACAAAAACATGTTAATGCACCAAGGCATGCACAATGAAGGGTTCTCTAATTCTTTTCAACATTTCAATGTCGGGAAAGTGAGAGAGATTCCATGTCAATTTGGCTTTGCAACCCTTCTATTAACTGAATATTATTTTGATATTCATCATATGGTGATTTTTTCTATTTTATGTGACAAATAATTTTCTAAATGTTTAGAGAAATATCATAAATACAATCTTCTCTCAATGTTTCTGGAATATCATTCTGAGAGTCATCAAAATCCCAAAACATGAATGGTATTTCACCTTTCGCCAAATTTTTTCTCATATTCAGAACTTCTTCTTTGTCATTTGATGAATATTCTTCTACCTGATTGGAAAAATGTCGGTGCTTATTTGTTTCGTCATCAGATTCAAAAATATTTTCAGAGAATTAATTTGTCAAATTAGAAGATTAATGTCCCTAGTGTGGTTCATAGAATGACCTACATCCCATGATATCTTCTGATTGAGAAAGTATTTCACCTATTAGCGGCAATCCATCAGACATGACTGGATTCACATTTCCATGTGCCTCACGAAAAGAGGGCTTTTTAGTTACTGTATTTTCCATTGAATAAATTTCCAAGCAATGAGAATTACTACTGTGGAGAGGAATTTTGCAGCTAAATTCGTCATCGTGTGGAGGACCACCATGGTGGGTTACAGCAAAAGATGAAACATTTTTCTCCTTGTTCATCTGGAAATGCGAATGGTTATCATGGATATCATCTAATGATTACGCTTCGAGATTGACTGAATTTTCATGAATAAATCCTTCATGAGGAAGTGTCTGATGAAGACCTTAAGAATTATTGTTGTTCTTTCCAGAATATGGAAACGAGAGTGTGTAATCTCGATCTGCAATAGATAATATTTTTAGGGATTCATGAACTCCAACATAAAGCAAATCCATATTGCAGATTGGCTCTTGATTTTTTAAATGTTCTGGATGGGAATTTTTCTTGGATGACTTTTTACTCAATTTGTGAAATACATGTTGAATAAAGTGGTTATTTTGGGAAGCTGTATGTTCCTACTCTAGATAAATGATCAGGTTAGGCAGACTATCCCCATTTTAATCGGGTGTATATGCCCGATTTGATTCTCCATATGACATGGGGGAGTATGCCCCATGACCCTATTGGACTAAAACAGAGGTGTGTATCTGCTCTGGGGTGACATGTTGATGAGTCACTCCACTGATAGGGATAGATTTATGTTTCTGTCCCTATGATGTCGTTGAAGTTGTTATAATATTCTGACAGGTATCCAGAATATGTCCATGAATTTGCTTCTAGTCATTCACCATTGTCAACATGTTCTTGGTGACCTCAGCTGAGAGAATGAGAATTTATGTCCATTCCTTGTTAGTATTAAGTGAGTCTTCCTGCTCGTGTCCTCCTTTTCCCGACATTTAATTCTGACAATATTTATGTGTGGGGGTAGAGAGTTGTGTCTTCCTTCTATTTGTCATTGGAGCTTTCTAATAGACATATCTGGGTGCTACCAAATGAGATTGTTGGTTAGCATCATGAATTGCATGTGTATGTGCCTGGTGATAGTTCTCCCCTTAATATGATTGATGAACTTTATTCAATACAGGAAGACGAGACTGCTGGATGAATTGATGAGTGTAAGAAGGTTTATGTGCATGTTTACAGGTGGTCTCCACATTTGGTTGGAGGGATTCTTTGGATGCCGTAAGATGATATTGCTGACTGGATATTGATTTATAAACATGTTTTTATTCCGGCCTATAGTACTCCACCGGAATTTCCTGTTGGGATTGGTGTGTTACTGCCAGAAAAGTCTATTGGGTAGGGAAATTAGGACGGATGGGTGTATATGCTCATTCGTTATTTTCTATCAAGTTAGGTTGATGGACTTCTCTGGAAGGGGCAGAGGAAATACACACCTCCTTGTTGGCCGAATTTTTCCTCTGATGGTTAGTCTTGCATGCTCATGTTTGAGGAACCCAATTCTAACACCTAGAGGTGATACCGTAATCATTTTGAGGGTTTATAACAGCATGATTCTTGCGGTGATTGTTGGTGGGATTCCTCAGGAAGGACTCCTTTATTTTTGAAGTGAGCCTATGAGAGACCTCTTGATTCACCTCCCTGTAATATGGGAGGGACTGGTTGTTGAATTTTGGGGATAATGATCCGAAATGGTTAGAGACTATGGTTGGAACCACCTGCTTCTTTACCACTGGTCGTCGCTGTCTGAACAACCATGGTGAGTTGTTAACATGGAGGGCTGGTCGAGCTGCCTCCAGAATCGGGATGGTACCATGCTGACGGAAGACCCATACTATTGCATTTGAGACCTAGAGTTGAAGACGCTGATTAGGTGACGTCTTCCTAAGATTAGATGGGGATCCAATAAGAGTAGTGGCCAAGGCATTCACAAGTGTGAACCTTAATGACGCCATTTTTTGTTGCAAAGAGATCTCGAAAAATAGTGCATGTTTGATATAGCAGACATAATCAATATAAGTCTGGAAAGACTACATCTTTTGGATGAGCACATATGTTATTGATTACATTTTTGTCCCTAATATTTAATTTAATATGGGCCTATGAAATAAGTAAAACATCATTTAACTTGGTTAAGGATTCACATTGGGTTCTTAATTTTTTGTTTTCTATGGAAATGGGGATGACCGTGTTTGTTTAAGTTTTAAATGTTCCAATTTTTTTCTAACAGTTTTATTCATAGAACCAGAAACGAAAAATTATTCTATATCCATTTGGACCTACTTTCCAAAGGTATGTGCTCATTAGTTATGGACTGATGAGGCATAAGAATTTTCAGTGGTCGAGAGGATGGGAGGTCAGGCTCATCACACCTTTCTGGGGGGAATTATTGCATACTCAGGGACTCTCTTATTGATTTATGTTTTTTTTCCTGAATCCTTATTAATTCACCAAGAATGAAAATTATTTTTCCATTAGATTTGGCAATCTATGATTGATATGTAAGGGATTTAGAGAATCTTTTTTATATATTTGAGGTTCACAATCGATAAAAAATCATCAGTATGTATTAGAGATTCTTAGTCAATGGTATCCTTCAATATATTATATAGAAATATCTTGGTCATTATGATCACCATACTAGTTTTAAAGACACTCAGTGGGGGCACTTGTAATTTATTTTCTTTCAGAATGTGAGTCATTATTTCAGAGTTGGGACCATACCCACAGATGGGCTACCTACGTATCCTCCCTATAAAGGAATCAGAACCCATGTAGTTTGATTGTAAGGATATATTTTAACATCATATGATAAGGAAAATAACTAATGAATGATGGTCTTGATTGTTAGAAAGGATTCCTATATACTCTAATTTTAAGGTATATATCAATGTCCACGTAGCTCGGGTGAGAAAATATGGGACTTATGCATGGTTAATGGTAAAAAAAGATGTCATGATTACCTTTACACTCTAAGCTCACGTGATTTGTGATTGGTGTGAGAAACAAAAGGTATTAGTAAACCTTATGATTGTGTCACGGATGATGCAGTCATGAGAAATGATGTGGGGCTTACATATGTATGTCTGCCCAAGAAGATGAAGACCATGACTTACTCCAGGAAAGAATACCAGGAGAAGGGTCCATAATGGTATTTGTAATTTGTGGAGATTTGGAGTTTTTACTTAGGGGTTACTCCTATGGAGGATGCCCAAATTAAAGGGGACTTATAACTTGGGGCTTACTCTTGATAAGGAGGACCAAATTAAAAAAGGACTTGTGATTGGGCCTTATTCTGGTGAAGGAGACAAAAATCAAAAGAAATTATGATTGGGGTTTGATCCTAAAGAGGATGCACAATGTTTAATAGAAATTATGACTGGGGATTACTCCTGAGAAGGAGGCCCATGTTAAGGGAAAATATGACTGGGGTATACTCTTGAGAAGGAGGCCTAGGTTAAGTGGACCTGGGGCTTACTCCTAAAAATTACTCCCTAATTAAAGGAATTATGATCGGGGCTTATTCCTGAGAATGTGGCCCAAACTAAGAGAACATGTGGCTTACTCCTAAGAAGGAATCCCAAAAGAAAAAGATCTTCTCATTTTAATGGATGGGGTAATGGGGAAACATCTAAACATAGTGACATAATTCATGTAAGTCATGATGTTTTGGGAGTGGTTCTCCTAGATTTCCATTCAATGAAGGAAGCCAACAAAGGAACCATACCCTAAATGGATTTGAAAAGGGGTTCGAGGGATAATTTCTTGAAGAAGAGAGATGAATAGGGGAAAGGAACACAAATAAAATTGATGCAAAAGTGTTGGTCGCGTAAGTCATTTGGTGCGCAAGTCTTGGATGAGAAAGTATACTTAATTGTTATGGGTCCACCAAGGTGATGAATAATTTGTAGGGTAATACATTGGAAAGTCTTAACTCAAGCCTTTAATATAATCATAAGACGCTTCCAAAAGGGTGGCATGGAAGTTTCATCGAAAGGGTAGGACGACGTGAAAGTATTTCCATCAATAAGGAGGTCTGGACACTTAGGCGTGCATCTGTTTATTAATTCTATTCACTTAGACCATATCCTACACCTTCAATTCTTCATTTCTAGGTAAAAATTTTCCTTAGAAGCTTTCGAAAGAGTTGAGTTAAAGACTTGGAAAAACAGAGCTCGATTTTGACTTTTAGAAAATCGATCCTCTAAATGGGGGGCCCTTAGGGGTAATTTATAGGCCATGATGCACCCTGGAAAAATTTCAAATAGGGCATGTAAGTGAGCTATGCGACCCATTGGTGGATTGCAGGTGACTTGAGCAACGTGCAAGTAACATGCGAGACTTACTCCAAATGGCTTCCTAATTCATGCCTTTGTCAATTTTTGTTGATGTTAATCAATGGGTGACCCTATTTGTGCTTAAGGAATTCCCCTTTACCATTCGTTGGACTCTATGATGAAATGGAGTGTCAAAAAATGGCCATACTTCATCATTTTCTAATACTCTTGTGAAGTATTTCAAAAGGACCGTATCAATCCATGGGTCCCAGTACCACACAAGGATGGTCAAATAGACATCTTCTTTGTATAATATGATTGTTTAAGCATATATGGGCCTAAGAGGGTTTGGGTCTATTATGACCTGGTCGGACAGACCTGGTCTAGGCTATGCCGAACCGATTCAGGTCCGAAATAGCTTGGAATGGCTTGAACCGGCATGTGCTTGCCTAACCTGGATGGGCTAGGGCGTAGCGGCTTGACCCGCCGGCTGGCGCGACCCATGAGGGTGTCACGTGGCCAACCTCCCGAATGACTAAAGGTTTTGTTTGAATATATAATTTGGCGGCTCTTAGGTGTCAGTGGGACCCATAGAGTGCGGGTCCCTCCCTTCTATACGGCTTGGAAGTCACGAACTGTTTCACCATGGCACGTGATGGCACGCCGCCTCCCACCTCCCTGGCTGGTTGGGAGCTGGCCACTTCTTCATCCTTCATGGTTCCCAATGGCACCAGCCTCATCCACAATTGGGGAGAGCCAGCCTCCTCTATAGTTTCCTACGCCCGTAACCGGTGCCACGCCAACAGATCTCTTGTGGGACATCATGTGTGATCATGTGGTTCATTATTGTTTTTGGACGTGCCTATGGCCCTTCTGGGATGCTTTCGTCATTTTATTCCACTTGGTATCAAATTTCCATTTAGTTATAAATCATACAATAAAGAACACATCAAGAAATGAAGCAGCGGTGGGTCTTAGGCCCTATTTTTTTTGTTTGTTCCCTCCTCAATAATAGCATAAAAGTAGGAAAAAATTTTATTCAATAATGATAAACATTATTATTGAACCACCTACCTCATGATCCTTTGGATTTATTACAGTTATGAGGGGAGAGGAGTCCTCGTGGGATGAATTCATCAGCATTCATCAATCCCGGATCGTTGCGGCCCAAGCTTCTATCATATGTCTATGAAGTGTCCATAGTACACCTCCATAGGTTCTTCACTTGATGAAGCCTTTTCAATACCAAACCCCAAGCCTCACTTAAATTGAAGCAGTAAAGGTGAGTAACGCATCGAAATAATTAAGGAGGTCCATTAATTAGTATTAAATTTAATAAACCTATTTTAATTCCTAAGGGTTTGGTTACACAATTGTAGATTAAATACATTAAATGTCTTCACAACCCATTGGTCCCACCAACACCTCTCAACAACTGGCGAGAATTAAAATAAAAATTACCGGTAATTTTGTTATTCATTAAAATGTACGAAAGAAAACATTAATTCCACATCTTCACCCGTCTATGTGAATCCCCCATAAAGCGAATCACGACATTACAGATTCAATAGTGCCCAAGTATTTTTATTCTGAACACTAATTAAAAAGATAGAAATTTCCATCTTCACATTTAAAGAACATAATATAAAAAAGATAAAAATATATTAACATCCACCTTTGACTGACACCGTTTGAGGTTATGCTATGCCTAAGGATAAAATAACCTCATGAGCTTAAAAGTAATCTTAGTTTTCCAATATGATCTAAAGTTTAGGAGTTATATAATTTAACAATAAAATAATTATTACATAATTATTTTTGGTACGGCCGAAAACTAACATCACCTATTGGCTGGTGTTGGTAAATATTAGTATCTACCTAAAGAAATAGTACTCTCACGAGCTCAGTGATGGTATCTGATTTTTAATCCAAGTCTCTATTCATGATAAATAAGAATTTGAAAAACAAAATCATTTTTATTTTATTTTATTTACTGTTATTCCATTTTCGTATTTTCTTACCAGAGGAATGCGTTGACGAAAATTACTTCTTTCCTAGGGTAAAATCGCCTTACAAAATGCAACAGTGCCTTTTTATTTCTTATATAGATACCTATTTAAGATGTATTCAACTTTTTATTGTAAAAAAACACACCCACGCTATTTAAAGCATAAAAGAAATTGACAGCTCATTCTGTGAACTTCGGGACTCAGAATCACATGCCATCAGATTTCACAGACTCGTAATAATCACTAATAATTTAAAAATATTATATGGAAATTTTGGGTACTTAAAATTTTCGATAGTTATTTTTTTATCAAAGGGTTCTTAAAAAGATCAAATCAGACATCAATTCATAGTTAATATATTTAGTAGTTATTAATATAAATCCAATTAATACACATGATAACATAAAATTCAACTATATAGGGAATAATGATATTTATAGGAAGCTAAATAAAAGAAATATTAATTGGACAAGAATCATGTACTTTACATGATATCAATAAAACATAATGAATTTTCAAAGATAATTTTAATATCCAATTATTGGGCTTGAAATGTGATATGATTAGAAAATTCATAAGTTATAACAGTGTGGGCGTATCTAGAGACAAATGTGAAACAATCATTTATTGACATAATGGTATGTGTACATTTTAATTATTGGTTATCATACCCCAAATTAACAGTATGTATAATATGATATTTTCCTTTATCTATGGTCTTTATTGGTTTCTTATGATGGTCACAGTACTCAAAAATTTAATTTTATCATTGATTAGGAAAACACCCAGATTTCTTGTATTTGTAACACTAGAGAGTGTCTAGTTTATACAGAGGATCTTTCTCTCTATTCAAATTTTTAACATTATTCTTCGGATCACATTGGAATTCCAATTCCTAATAAACTAAATATATAGTTTTAAAAAATTTACCATTTATAATATTTTCATTTTCACCATATTAATTTCCATAAAATAAGCATAAATGAAAACAATTATCATTATCACCATGATGTATATCATTGCCATTGAATTCAATATTTCATTTTTCATCAAAATCATGTTATTCGTGTGTAACTATACGATATATTTCCACATTCAAATAAAATTTATTGATGTCTTCATAAAATTCATTTAACATATGGATAAAACCAATCGAAGACCTCATTTTATGTCCCTAGAGAATAAAAAAAATTAATTTTATGTTGGATAATAATTAAAAAAATTACACAAATTTTTTTTTAAATTATTCACATAGGTATTTACAAATTGATAATCTTACAACCTTATCTCAAGGAATTACTTCTCTATTTTCATTATATTGACAACTGGAATGTAATTAATGAAAAATAATATCCTAAAATCATATTACTATATGTATTCCATTGATTCGCATTGAATCATGTCTATATAATAGTTATGCATTGATATATATCAACATCAAGATGATAAAAAACCAAAATAAAATTTCATCATCCATACAATAATGAATGAAAAATACAATTTCAACTGTACTTATAAATTTCGGTATAACCTATGGATCAATTGAAAAATTGAAATATGTTGGATATTTTCTCATGTTATAATTAATAGAATATAATTATCTTTTTTGGTCATTTGTATGATCAATAAAATTCATGGATTGAGATAGTAGCATAAGCATATCAATTATATTTTTTATTCAATCTCCCATGAAATTGTTTTTCTCAAGACAAAAATTAATTTTATTCCATAAAATTATTCATTATCATAATTCATATGGGTTATAACCATTGACTAAAACAAAAATGAATAGTGTGAGAATCCATAATCATATTGTGAAAAAATGTATCAAGAAAAATCATTTTTTGAATATCCAAAAAAAGAAATGAAATTTACAATCATGGATACAATGGTTTTAGAATAATTAATTTCTAATTATAGTCATATAAATTCCTTTATAGTAATATAGATAAATATAATTTTACTGATCACATGTATATCCTATGGGAGATTCAAACATAGTTTGATATAAGGACATTATAAATGTACAATAGAATGATTGTTATGATATAAATAAATGAATTTTTTCAAATTAAATGCTCATACTTGAATCAATTCCAAAGGAATTTCCACATTTAGTTTTCAAATAGGGTTGTTTTTCATGGAAATAACATAATTTATTTTGTTACCATAACATAGGACATTTTCATGCACATAGGAATATCCATAGGTTTATCATTAATATTTTCTCATCAAGGTTTCCAAAGTTAGGTATACCATACTATGATACCAACTATAGTGAATCAATCATTTTTATGGTATATATTATATTTCATAATGTAAATATTCTATATATAACCTATGATCCACATTGGTATCATATATGTATTACTTATATTGAAATAAGGATAACAAGATAGATTTTTCATAAAATATCTAGAAAAATTAAAATAGATTTCATAATAACTATAACCCTTCATAGATAGATCATACAAAAAAATATTTTCAATTTTCCATGGAAAGGAAAAAATAAAAATGGGTGATATTAGATACTATATTGTGATAATAAATTGAGGTATCTATCATAACATAAGAATAATATAAAGTTAGTAGAATACAATATTTTTATTTAGAATCCACACTAGGTATATCCTAGATTAAAAAATTGAATCATGATATATATAATAGATATTAATATGTCTTGGATCATAAAATAATCCATATTTATTTCCCATTAAATCATTACATTGGAATTATACAAAAGTTTTTTGAATAAACATAATCTGATAAAATAAATTCTTCACTCAATGATCTCAAACAATACTATAATTGTGGATTTATTTTAATACCAATCCCTTTATATCTATAGACACATCCAACTCCCAAGACTTTAATATTGGATAGACTCTTATAGTGAACTAGGTTCACTACCCATTCTAATCCATATTATCGCATGAGATATCCATATTTTAGAAAGTCAATGGAGGAATATATATTTCATGGATCATATTTCATATAATTAAAATCTATTCAATTTTTTCCAAGTGATAAAAAATATATTATTATATATCATAAATCATGTAAATTTAATTAGTTTCATAATTATTCAAACAATTCATCATGGAAAACGCCATTGAAAATAAAACAATTTTCATAAAAACACATAATTATATTCATAAACCATCAAAATAATTTTTATGGATGGTATATTTAGATCAAATCCAAATTAATAAATCATAAAAATCAATGTATTTCAAGATAAATTAATATTATTTTTAATATTAACATTGTATAATACGTCTAGAAAACACAATTTACATCATTAGTGCTAATATTTAAATAAAAACTAATAATTATTATGGAAATAATATTTCATTGATTTGATAACTATAATAATTTTATGGAAACATAAAATCATTCTTTAATCATGATTATTATAAATTCTTTTTATTCAAAGTTTGAAAAACAAATATTCTTTTCATATTTTAAGTAAAAAATAATAAGTTGTTCATTTAGAAAAAACCATGATGATATAAATTAAATTTCATTAGAATGTTAATGATGGAATTAATAGAATTTAGATAATATTTGGATAATATTAAAAATATTAAGGAAATCAGATTTTGAAAATATTATCATGGAATAAAAATGATTTCCATCCAATTTAAATATTATAGGTTGGATTCTATAAAAATGTTATTATAATATATTTTATTAATAAAGTGATAAAAAGGTATTAATAATATATATATATATATGTGTGTGTAATTTATAATAAAATTTATGACATTTATTGAAGGTATATCATGAAATTTAATCTTGTGAAACATAATCATTAACAATCCTAATAAGAAATGATATAATTAAATAATTCCATTTCCTCATGTTCAATGTGAAAAGAAAATGGTTCAAAATCATAAATAATAAATATATATTTGTTTTAATTAAATAATATAATTACTTCATAATATATAATATCATATATGATCCATTTAAAACATTTAAAAAACTATTTAAACTAATTCCCTTTGAAAATATTCATTTCAAGGTGTTAAAAATTATTTTTTTCATGAGGATTTTGGAGTTCTATTTCTGGTAATTGTATATTGATCAAGGTTATATAATACCCATAGAATAAGTATTTATATAGATGTTATATATATTCAATTCATATATTTAGGTAAAACATAAATATGAATTGATAGAATAATCATGGTCAATTTTCATTGACATGGTAGGTTGTATTTACTCATGCACACTGTAATGAATTTTCAACGAATGAATGGAAATAAAAGAAAAAATTAAAATTCGCCAGTCAATAATCATTCTAAATTCATATATATTTAATATATTAGTTAAATATATCATTATTACTATCCATTTAATTATAAATTGTAAATAAAATTTCTTCGCTTCATAGAGGAGAATGTCCACATGTTCAAAATAGGGACATTATCTTTTTCCAATGGATTTTATGGAAATAATCTATATATGATACTAAAATTTATTATGTAAAATTTATACATAAATTTTATTTATAAATTCTATTTCTATATTAATAAACATTCATGAATGATGGTGCAAATGTGAAGACACGAAGCTTGAAGTACATAGACATTACATTACTTTTTTGGAATGGTAAATACATAACAAAAACAGACACACAAGGATCGTAATAGTTTAGTGTCTTCAGAAACTCAAAATATAATGTTCTAATCGCGGTGAATGATCTTCAACATCTCGCATAAGATCTTCCCCTTTTTTTTACCTAAAAACTTTCTTTAAATCCTGGGGAAAAGAAAACATATAAAGGGTGATCTCAAATGCTCAGTAAGGGTAAGCATGGATAAAATAAAACAAATCATATACATTTGAACTTCAAAACATGAACATAATATTTAAACATCAGAATCTTGAGCAATGAAAAAAATCATGGGAGTATGTAAGGCATAGATCATAATGAAACATTAATCATGATAAAATAGCATGGGAATTAAACATGTAATTGTGGAAAACCATTAAGAACATTATATGATTTCCATATTAGCCAAGGAATTGCTGCCAAGACCATCTTAGTGGACAAAGTCCCTTTCTGAATCGAGTTCAATCCTCGTTCCAGTCCTGTATTACTGAAGCAGTTTAACTTTCCATTCCAGCCATGTCAATATCTTGAGATATAAATCTTTACCCAATGCATTGGAGGTAGATATTGGTCCCACCCATTTCATAATGAAATCATTCTTACTTATGCCACAAAATAAATATACATCATTCATAATAACACAATAAATAAAATGGGTTTCATAAAAATCATCCCATCATTACATTATCCATATAAACGAAATGGATATCATTTAATAATAAGGAAAGTGAAACCATGTAAATAATAGAGACATTATACTTGAAACATACACATATGAAATAATTTCATCTTAGATGAAAAATGGTTTTGATACAACACTTGAAATGAATTCGTGAGGAAAATATCCTTTCTTCTTCAAAATCATTTTCTTTTTCACAAAATGTCATGGAATTCTAAAAGAAAAGGGTTTTTTTGAAAATATTCATGAAATATTTTGGAGTAAACTACATGAAAATAAGGCTTTATAAAACCGTTGAAAACCGTTCGTGTCGTATAAGTTAAAAAAACATTCTTCTTGTACTTTTTCGGTAAAAGTCAAAAAGTACCTCGTAAAAGAATGATTCCATACATACCATGTAGTAAAAGTCAAAAGTGGGTAAAAACGACATTAAACATACATGAAACCATTTTTAGGAAACATGGACATGGATGAGAACAATAACCCCAGTAAATACTTACGAATAAACAATATCGTATAAGAACGAGATTGGAAAATTTATCCCTTACCTTAGGTCCGATATGATTTGTACGTATCTGAACCTCCTGTATAATGATTTAAATAATGTCACTGACTTATTACAGAATCATATTCATTGTTATGATGTCATATATGTTTCACTTATGACTTTATATTACCCGTTCTTTTTTAAATTCCATGTTAAAGCAGTGTTTTGGGTAAAATCATTTCATTTATCGTATGTGTTTCGACATGTCGTTCTTGATATTATTACTTATATCCTGATTTAAATAATTCCAGAATATAAAAAATGATTTATATATAATATATATTCATCATATACATATATATATTATATATCGATAAAAGGAATGAAATACACCATCATAGAGACGGTAGGTCGTACGTACACATGAAATCTGTTTTTGTTTCCTTATTGAATTGAATGAAACTAATTAGATGACATAAATATATATTTACATAAATCTAGTAGCATAATTATTTCATATATTTCATTATTATTCATTAGATAAACTTTATGATCATTCATGTATGGTTTACATGGAATATGAATCTCATCGTGTCGTGGAGACGGTAGTCCGTACGTACGCACGAGTGATGATATCGTTCCCATAATTATTTAATCGAATTGGAGTGGATGGTATGATATATCAGAATTAGTATGATGTTTTTATAACCATATATAGTTATTCTTTACATCATTATACCATCCATGTAAGGTGCCGGTGGAAAAACAAATTTCACCACGGCGTGGAGACAGTATTCCGTACCTACGCACATGTGGTGATTTTGTTTTCCGTAGGATGGATAGATGGCAAAATAGGGTTTTTTCATACTTATAATAACATATCAGTATATGAGTTATAATGATGTTATTACATCATAATGAAACAACTAAATAAGAAGAAGTGGAAGAAGAAATAGGGTTGAAAGAATCGGTAACAGACATTACCTCTTCTTTGAAGCGCCTATTTGAGACTTCCACTTAGGGAACTACAATTGGACTTTGAAGAAGACCATAACCTATAAGATGATTCTATGGAAGTGTAGAAGATAATTTTTTAGGGTTTGTCCAGGCTTGAAGGCTCAATGTGGTGTTAGGAAGAGAGGGAGGAGGTGCCCTTTTATAAGGGAGGACAGGGGCACCTTTGGAAAAACTAAAAATATTATTTTATTATAAAGTCATATTTTGTTTTTAATAGCTCCAAATTGATTTATTTAGAAGCTAAGGTGGAGATGGGTCGAAATCCTCTCATCCAAGAGAATTTAGACAAGTTTATGTCATTATATTAATCGTATCTTTTAGTTTTAACTCTTAGTTAATTAGATTGACATTTACCATGTCAATTTGTATTTTTATATTATATAGTAAATAAACTTACCATATACATCCAAGATACCCCCAAGTGGTCCATTAATGATGCAAATATCATGATATAAGTATATTGACCAAACCGTAGATTTTTACGAATATAATTACAATTAATAATATAATATTTGTTTTAAAAACTATTTTATGTCAATTTTGACAATATTTGGTAATTGATTTTTTTGAAAATCATAATAGAATGATTAGTTCTAAAAAAGTTAATTAAATCAGTACTAACATCTCATATTAACACAGAAAATTATTGGAATTCATAAAAAATCTCAAATTACATTTATTTGGGTATTAATAACATCCATTATGTCAATATTTCATTAATAAGATAATTACTGCATCATCATTGTGCCATAAATAAATTAAATTATATAATGTCTAGAAATTTCAAATAAAATACCATTATGCTGGAAATATTTTTAGCGTTCTAATGAATATTTATAGTCGAATTTATCTTATGTATAAACCTTTATTAAAAATGATTTACTTATTATACATTGATTTTAACTATTTTAAACCTTCTTTAACTAAATTAATAATAAATGTCCTAATCTAATCCAAGTGGGCATAAATGGTAATATTTTATTCCTAAGGTTGTTTTTGGTTGAATTAAACTTTTCTAATAGAATTAGGACTTGTGTTATGGTAATAATAATATCATTTTTACCCTTAATTATCCTATTCACTTTTAACCGTGGTAAATAAAAGTAAAAAGTTACTATTCACCAAACATTATTCTCATCTCATTGAACCATATTTTAGTCTTTTGTATTAACCGTGTCTCTCAGATTTTTGAAATTAAATTCACAGAAGTGGTAAAATTTAATTTAAAATTAAAAAAGTCAATTTTTTAACTACCACTTAGTGGTTTCACTATTCAACGAAAATTGAAGTTTTTCAGAAAAATACAAAAAATTCAGCCGAAGCATTATTTGATATTCCAAATTCAAAATTGATGTCTATTTTCCAAATTCATAACATATAAGTGGAATTAATTAATTTTAAATTTAATTCCTCTTATCGAAACAAATAGCGTGTTTTTAAGAAATAAAAACAGTCAAAAGATTGATACTTGTTATATCCAATTTCAAAGTGAAATGAATTCCAATGAACAACATTGGATTAAATGGAAAAATATATTCTAATTACACTTTAAACACAATTAAAAAGATAATATAACCATATAAATTATTGTGATGAAAAAAGTTGTTTTTAATTAAAATATATCGTTTTTTTACTATTGATTAAAATATTAAAGTTATCAGAATAATATGAAAAATTTATCCAAAGTAATTTTTTATATCCTGATTTCAAAGAAGAATTTTATTTTGTCAAATTGAACTTATAGACAAGTCAAAAACAAGATTTAATGTGGGTGCGCCATCAAAAGGAGGCAAAACTACATTTTTTTAAAATTACTTATTTTACTCAAAAAATTGTTTTTGTTATCATAGCATGTTCTAGAAAATGTGTAAGATGAATAATAATGTTATGAAATTCAAAATTTATTTGATACTATTCATAATGGGTAGTTAATATAACATATCGTTGTTTAGCGAAACTTAGTATTGCGTACAACCCACTCTATCATGGAATGTCGTGATTGCGTGTAATGCAATCCAAGTTAGGGATCCATGTTGTGCAAGATCATTTCGGTGTAGCGTACGACACAAGACATTAGTGAAATTAAAAAGAATATTTTTCACAAAATCTCAGGGTGTTACATTCTACCCCCATTAAAATGAATTTCTCCCTCAAAATTCATCTTGGTTATACATGGTTTACTACTCGAATGATTTTTTAATAGAAACCCACATTGTAAAAAGGAATACCAAAACCTATCTTTAAAAACTAAAGTATGAAATTTAACGGTTATCCAAATTAACTCATCACAGGGTTTCCACGTAGGAGAACAGAGGTGAAAATATGGATATGGACGAAAAATATAACCATCAAGTTCTAATGGAGAGTGGTAGAGAACATGGCTATGAAAAAGCCATCAATCACAATGCCATAGATTTGTGATGATCAATGGTAACATCTGATTCATTGGATATAAGGGAAATAGGAAAACATTTTTGGTTTTCAAGATCATTTCCCTAAATTTGATGAAATAGGAATTAGAAGAAATACTTTCGTGATTTTGGTACAGTCTCACTGTTGGTCGTTCTTTGGACAATTTACACTTAATCTCATAAAGAAATGAATTTGAATTTGTCATTCGGGAAGTTTTAGCAGATCATGTTATAGAATGATGGGTCATTCCATCTGTCTCAAACAAAAGGTTATAAATGTTATAAAAAATAAATAAGTCCATCTATAGTGAGATTAATCATATATGGTTTCTAAAATGGGATTATACTTCATATATCATACTACATAATATAATAAATCTATTTTCTACTAAACATGGAATTCTTTTAGGCCAGTGGTAGGTGATAAACGCCAGTCACACTTCGGTTGTGGGTTCGATTCACACAGCCTTGTCCGACGCGATGGGCTGTCTCCCGTCCTGCATGTTTTCCTTTTTATAAAACTACATTACTATAACATCCCATTAATAATATCGAAAAAATTTGTATCCTTAAACAATACTAACTTATGTCCAACATAATCCATTCAAATATTTAGGTTTATCAAAAAAACTTAGGTTCAAGCTCATTGTATAAAGAAAATGATTACTTGAAATGTCATCAACCAAGCATGTGAATACCATCATTTATCCCCCATATATCTTATTGGTCACATTCCAATCATGTGAATACCTTAATCATTTATTATCTTGAAAAATGAATACCCATTAAACCTTAGTGAAAACATGACTGCTATCAAAAGTTAACTCTTTCCACATACCAAAATCCAAAAATTCTATATACTCAAACCATGATATTACCTTCTCCTTATATCAGACATGAGATCATTAATACTATAAAAAATTTATTTTTCTCCTTATCCTTTCATTATGAGCATATCATCTACTTTCCAAAAATATCTTAATAACCTTTCATGGTTACTGCTACCATTAATCATAGAATTTCAAAACTTAAGGAAAGACAATAGTGTAACAATCCTTAGATGTCTCCTTATTCCATAGTACCATGAGATTACTTATACAACATGACACTTGATAAAAAAGTAATCATTCCACTATATTCTTAAACCATTGACCGAGCTTCAACAATTATTTCATCTAACATATCATTTGTAGACTCTTCATCATCATCATCATAAATACTACCCATACGACCATACTGATTCTCTTCATGAGACTTTTCCTTAGGGAAATGGTTTTCATAATTCCCATATATTCCACATTTAAAACATTTAACCACTGTTGATGTCATAGCAATACCATTATCCTCATCCATGGTGTTAACTGAACCTTTTCCTTTGCACTTACTGGCGTTGTGTCCTTATTTTCCACACCCAAAGCATCTTCCAGTTCCTTTGAAACAATCTCTCTGATTCCTCTTCCCACATGATTTACATGAGGGAAATTGGACTTTCGTTCCTCTATGATCATCATGAAACCCCATCTTTCTCTTATTATTTGAGTCGGGAAACTTACCAATGTTGAGATTATTGATCATATTATGAGATTTCTTATTTGGCATAATAGAGATGTTTGGAATTCCAAATCCCGTTTCATTTGGTTTCTCATGAAGATTATCATTCCATTGCCGTCATATCCTCCATTATCATGAATCTTGCTGTTTCTAGCCTTTTTCTAAAACCCAAAAATAATAGTGTGAGAGGAAAAAATCATTCTAGGGAAAACAACATAGTAAAGGGGGAAAACCCTCAATATATAAGAACTTAGGTTAACGTCTATGATTGTTACCATAGTTCTAGTACAATATAATATATGTATACTTATCCTTAGGGACATCCCTAGAAATACCTTAGAAATATCTCTAGGGATCTCACTAACATTTTCGCATCCTAGTTTCCAAAGGTTGACTAAACCTTTCCTCTGATACCAAATGTAGAGACCCAAATCTTGACGTACATGGACATTACATTACTTTTACGGAATGCTTAATACATAACAAAAAAAGAAACACAAGGATCATAATAGTTTAGTTTCTTTGGAGACTCAGAATATAATCTTCTAATCATGGTGAAAGATCTTCAACATCTCCCATAAGATCTTCCCCTTTTTGTTTTCTTACCTAAATCCTCTCTTTAAATCGTGGGGAAAAGAAAACATATAAAGGGTGAGCTCAAATGCTGAGTAAGGGTAAGCATGGATAAAATAAAACAAATCATCTACATTTGAACTTCAAAACATGAACATAATATTTAAACATCAGAATCATGATCAATGACATAAATCATGGGAGTACGTAAGGAATAGATCATAAAGAAACATTAATCATGATAAAATAGCATGGTAATTAAACATGTAATTATAGAAAAACATTAATCACATGATATTATTTCCATAGTAGCCAAGGCATTGCTGCCAAGACCATCTTAGTGGACAAAGTCCCTTTCTGAATCGAGTTCACTCCTCGTTCTAGTCATGTATTACTGAACCGGTTTAACTTTCCATTCAAGTCATGTCTATATAATGAGATATAAATCTTTACCCAATGCATTATAGGGATATATAGGTCCCATCCATCTCATAATGAAATCATTCTTACTTGTGCTGCAAAATAAATATACATCATTCATAATAACCCAACAAAAAATGGGTTTCATAAACATCATCCCATCATTACATATTCCATATAAAAGAAATGGATATCATTTTATAATAATGAATGTGAAACCATGTAAATAATAGATACATTATACTTTAAATATAAACATATGAAATAATTCCATCTTAGATGAAAAATGGTTTTGATATAACACTTGAAACGAATTCGTGAGGAAAATATCCTTATTTCATCAAAATCATTTTCTTTTCACAAAATGTCATGAAAATTTTAAAGAAAAGGATTTTGTTGAAAATAGCCATGAAATATTTTGGAGGAAGCTTCATGAAAATAAGGGTTTATAAAACCGTAAAAATTCGTTCTTGCCGTATAAGTTAAAAAGACATTCTTCTTGTACTTTTTATGGAAAAGTCAAAAAGTACCTCCTAAAAGAAAGATTCCATACATACCATGTAGTAAAATTCAAAAACGGGTAAAAAGAACATTAAAAATACATGAAACCATTTTTAGGAAACATGGACATTGATGAGAACAATAACCCCAGTAAATACTTACGAATAAACAATCTCGGATAAGAACGAGATTGGAAAAGTTATCCCTTACCTTAGGTCTGATAAGCTTTGTTCGTATCCGAACATCCTCTATAATTATTTAAATAATGTCATTGACTTATTAAAAAATCACATTAATTGTTATGATATCATATATGTTTCACTTATGACTTTATATTACCCGTTCTTTTGTCAATTCCATGTTAAAGCATCGTTTTGGGTAAAATCATTTCATTTATCGTATGTGTTTCGACTTTTCGTTCTTGATATTATTACTTATATCATGATTTAAATAATTCCAGAATGTAAAGCATGATTTATATATAATATACATTCATCATATACATATATATAAATATATTATATATCGATAAAAGGAATGAAATACATCGTTCATAGAGACGGTAGACCGTACGTACGCATGAATGCTATTTTCGTTTCCTTATTGAATTGAATGAAACTAAATAGATGACATACATATATATACACATAAATCCAGTAGCATTATTATTTCATATATTTCATTATTATTCATTATATAAACATTATTATCATTCATGTATGGTTAAATGGAGAATGGATCTCATCTCGTCGTGGAGACGGTAGTCTGTACGTACGTATGAGCGATGATATCATTCCCATAATTATTGAATAGAATTGGAGTGGATGGTATAATATATCAGAATCAGTATGATGTTTTAATAACAATATAGAGTTATTCTTTACCCCATTATACCCATCCATTTAAGGTGTTGGTGGAAAAGCAGATTTCACCACGGCATGGAGACGGTATTCCGTACGTACCAACACTTGGTGATTTCGTTTTCCATAGGATGGATAGATGATGAAATAGGGTTGTTTCATAATTATAATAACATATCAGTATATGAGTTATACTGATGTTATTACTTCATAATGAAACAACTAAAGAAGAAGAAGTGGAAGAAAAAATAGAGTTGAAAGAATCGGTCACAGACATTACCTCTTCTTTGAAGCGCCTCTTTGAGACCTCCTCTTAGGGAACTAAAATTGGCCTTTGAAGAAGACCAGAACCCCTATTATGTTTCTATGGAAGTGGAGAATAGACTTTTCCATGGGTTGGCCAAGCATGAAGGCTCAATGTTGTGTGAGGAAGAGAGGGAGGAGGTTCCATTTTATAAGGGAGGAGAGGGGCACCTTTGGGAAAAAATATTATTTTATTATAAAGTCATATTCAGTATTTAATAGCTCCAAATTGATTAATTTAGAATCTAAGGTGGGGATGGGTTGAAATCATCTCATCCATTAAAATTTAGACAAGATTAGGTCATTGTATTACCTTATCATTTAGTTTTAACTCTTAGTTAATTAGATTGACATTTACCATGTCACTTTTTATTTTTATATTATATAGTTAATAAACATACCATATATATACAAGAGACCCCCAAGTGGTCCATTAATGATACCCCTATCATGATATAAGTATCTTGGCCGAACCTTATATTTTTAGGAATATAATAACAATTAATAATATAATATTTGTTTTAAAAACTATTTTATGTCAATTTTGACACTATTTGGTAATTGATTTTTTTTGAAAATCATAACAGAATGATTAGTTCAATAAAAGATAATTAATTCAATAAAAACATGTCATAATATCATTTAAAATTATTGGAATTCATAAAAAGTCTCAAATTACATTTATTTGTGTATTTATAACATCAATTATGTCAATATTTTATTAATAGGATAATTACTGCATCATTATTGTGTTATAAATAAATTAAATTATTTATTGTCTAAAAATTACAAATAAAAAACCATTATGTAGGAAATAATTTTATCTTTCTAATGAATATTTATAGTCGAATTTATATTATATATAAACATTTATTAAAAATTATTTACTTATTAAACTTTGATTTTAATTATTTTAACCCTTCTTTAAATAAATTAATAATAAATGTCCTAATCTAATCCAGGTGGGCCTAAATTGTCATATTTTATTCATAAGGCTGTTTTTTGACGAATTAAACTTATCCAATAGAATTAGGACATGTGTTAGGGTAATAATAATATCATTTTACCCTCAATTATCCTATTTACTTTTAACCGTGGAAAATACAAGTAAAAAGTTACTATTCACCAAAAATTATTTTCATCTCATTGAACCACATTTCAGTCCTTGATATTAACCGTGTCTCTAGGATTTTTGAAATTCAATTCACAGAAGTGGTAAAATTTAATTTAAATTAAAAAATGTCAGTTTTTTTAACTACCACAAAGTGGTTTCACTATTCATCGAAAATTGATGTTTTTCAGAAAAATACAAAAAATTCATCCTAGGCATTATTTGATATTCCTAATTCAAAATTGATGTCGATTTTTTTAAATTCAAAAATATATAAGTGTAATTAATTAATTTTATATTTAATTCTCAGTATCAAAAAAATAGCATGTTTTTAAGAAACAAAAACAATCAAACGATTGATACTTGTTTATTTCAAATTTCAAAGTGAAATGAATTCCAATGAAAAAAATTGCATTAAATGGTAAAAATATATTCTAATTACATTTTTAGACCACGTAAAAAGATAATCTAACCATATAAATTATTGTGATGAAAAAAGTTGTTTTTAATTAAAATATACTATTTTTTACTATTCATTAAAATATGAAAGTTATCAGAATAATATGAAAAATTTATCCAAAGTAAATTTTTTTATCCTGATTGCAAAGAAGAATTTTATTTTGTAAAATTGAACTTATAGAAAATTCAAAAACAACATTTAAATTGTGTGCGCCATCAATAGGCGACAAAACTACATTTTTTGGAAAATTAATTATTTTACTCAAAAAATTGATATTTTTATCATACCATGTTCTAGAAAATGTGTAAGATGAATAAAAAAGTTTTAAAATTCAAAATTTAGTTGATACTATTCATAACGGGTAGTTCATATAACATATCGTTGTTTAGTGAAACTCAGTATTGCGTACAACACATGCTATCGTGGATGGTCATGATTGTGTGTAATGAAAGCCAAGTCAGGGATGCATGTTGTGAAAGCTCAATTTTGGTGTAGCGTACAACAAAAGACATTAAAGAAATTAAAAGGAATATTATTCATAAAATCTTGGGGTGTTACAGCTAAGGAATTAATTGTATCTCTATATTGAGTCATATTTCCACACGTGCACACATGAGAAAATTTCAATGCCAAACATATGAGATAATTAAGGGATATCTGTCTTCCCTTAATTATAAAAAAGAAATTATATTTGGGGAACTGATTTTTTATTTGAAGAATAAAATCACCTATTTTTATGTGGTAGAATATGGAATAAATTGAATGAGGTAGCATGGGATGATTAACTCTTCCTTATTAGGCGATCATTTTATCTTTTTTTATAAACGACTAGAATGACCTTCAAAAATAAAAAACAACTAAATCATTTCTAGGGTAGTAGGGTAGATAATTTTGTATGTATTTATAGAGACCCATTTTTTTGTAATTGTTATACAATGATATATATATATATATATAGAGCTAGTGGCTGAGATGATGTGCGATTCCTAGGACCGGTGTACCCAGATTTAATTTTATAAAAATAATAAATATATTTTATATTATTCCGATAGGATACCTCAATGAAAACATGATAACTCTTAAATTATTGATCAATTCAAAAATCAGAGACCACATTTGGGTTATGAATGTAGTATTTAAACTAGGTGTAAAATAAAATGAGTTAGTTTGGGACATTCGGACTGCTCGGTCATTTGAGTCTATTTTTCGAATGAAATAATTAGATATTTAATTAAATAGTATATTTTTTAGAAAAAATAATTGTATATTATGTATATATAATATGATAACCATTCAATGGATGGCTCATAATTTTTGGATTTTTCCAATAAGAGATCCTCCCTCCCCCCTTTGGCTGATGACGACGAACAACAACGAAAGTCTTGGGTCGAGTAAATCAGATAAAATGAATTCGTCAGCTTAATTTGAATCATTGATGTATGAATTCTTCACTGATGGTCAGTCCAAAATAGATTTAATGATTTTGAAATTGTTTTTTTATTTTTATTAACTATTGACCGAATCCATTTATTTCATGGGATTTGTGAATGCTTTAGATATTTCAAGTTCCCATGTAATGAAATTTTGATTTGTTTTATATTTTTGATCCTTAGATCATGGTTATTTATATTTTTTCTAGAACCTGTTCCAAACTTTTATAAAGAAATAAGTCACTATATCCCTAATCTCTATTCACATTACGTAGCGATTATACCCCAAGGTCCCGTTTTGACCAGGTTAGGAGATACGAAGCTCTATCGGACCCACGAATCCATAGAAGATCGATGAAAAAATAATGATTTTTTGAGAGAGATATAAATATAGAAAAATCATGGTTCATGTATTATTTATCTTATTGTTTGAGTAATTTGATCAATTAATGAATGATTTTGTATGGAACGATCATCCAACCTTTGTGGAAATTGAAGATAATTTTCATGAAATCTGGAAAAAAATAATGTTTTCCGACTAGATAAACTATTTTTTACTATATTTAGAAAAATATATATAATATTAAACGGATTTTTTTCTATTAATGTAGTGTTAGAAGTTATAAAAATCTGAAAAAATATCTACAAAAATTTGTGTTCAATGGAGAACACATGGCAGGTAGACCCCTCAGCCACGATGGATGGGTATTAGAGAAATTAAGTATAACATGACATGTAGTCCCACATACATGATGTATACCCTATTATTTATTGGATATTTATTTTGAAATGTCACATAGATGGGAACCCATTTAGGGATATATAGGGTTCAATACATGGATGTGTACACTAGTACATGGAGACATCGAACATGACACGACCAGGATCCTGGTTTTCCAATGCATGCCATGTAATCCACATATATTGTGTGTTATTCTACATGGGATGAATATTTATTTTGTTAAGGGACATTAATAGGATATTATGTGGGTCTAAACATTATGCATGACCCATCACATTCCATACACCACTTGGATCCTTTTCAGGATAATTTATACCCATGTGTCTACTTTGTTTGAACACAGATTATGGTTTGTAAGGAACCTATTCTGATTATTTTAAATAGAGAAAGGGATGGTGCCCTCAGTTGTGGATTTTTAGATATGATGTAATATTATATGGAATTTGAGTCCATTAATTTTACTGCTGATGATAGTAGTGATTGTGTTTGACCCCTATAACATATTTCATGTGTTACCATCTAATGGTGCATGGTAGGTGAGTTCCTTGTGGGTCTTTTGTGGGAGTTACCCCACAAAATGGTAGGGAAATGGAGCTACCTGATGAAATTTTCAGGGCATTATCTTCTTACATGGAATGTAAATGGAGTTCTATAGAATCCTCTTATAGGAGTTACCCTCTAGTGAGACTGAACAATATAGTACCCAATTACTTATTTTAGGAATTACATTCTAACAGTGATGGGTAGTGGAGTTTCATAATTACATTACCGAGTGTCACCCTCTAGATGGGATAGTAAATGGAGTACATCGATGACTACCAGAATGTAAAAATCATGTTTTATTCATGCATGGGTATTATATATAGAAATTTCATCCCCATGACTGTGAGATAAATTGAAGGACATGGTTTGAGATATATTTGGACTAAATATGAAGAGAAAATCTTTCCCCGCTGAGATGCATTAATTTTATGTGGCATAAATTAGTATGGTTGAGTGACTGTCGAATAAAGTGGATAGTATCAAGCTTTAGTAGTTGATAACCATAGACGCTTGTGTTTATGGGAGACATACAGGATGCTGAGAATCAAGGATTGAAATTTGGGACTATTGGATGCTCTTCTTCTTAAGATGAGATCTGAGATGGATATCCCCCTACTACATTATTTTACATTTTATTGAGGATTAAATGTTTATATATCCTACTTTTGTATCCACTCTTTGGTTTTGGGTACACTATTTCTAGGGGAGGTAATGTAATGTTGGGTATTCCACATTCTTTATGTGTCTATTGTTTTATGGTTTGATGAGTATAATATCCTACTATAGGTTGTGAATTCTCTATGTGTAGTTCATATACTAACTGTGCTTCTCCCATTTTTCTAATATGATATTACATTCACTCTTTATCGGATTGAGTTTTACTCTTTCACAATAACTTTTTATCTAAAATATTATTATTACTCTTGTATCATGTTATTCTCCCCCCTTTAGCTTTTGGGGCATTGTAATTTGTATTTATATACTCACCACTACATGGGATTTTCTCACAAGTGATATATCCTATGTAGGTGATATAATGGTTTATTGTGACTATAGAGGTGTTAAGGATACTAGGTTATGGGACCATTTATGGTGTTTACAACATGGGATTCATGAGCATTGATATATTTCATCTATTTTATATTCTAGTTTTTTCATGTTGTGGCATATTTAAGGTTGGATGTGTCTTTTAACTATTCTATGTTATGTTTAACCTACTGTACCCTTTTACTCTCTAGAGGATCATGCATTCTTAGTTTATTTCATACAATTTTGACCTATTTTTATATCCCTATGCACCTCAAAAATGAGTCGTTCATGTTTGGGAATATAGTATTATAGGAAAATGCCACCCTGAGTGTGATATGCCCCTAGCACTAGTGTCCACCACTTACCTATGAAGGTAGGCTTGGGGAACATACGTCTCGAGCCTCGAGTTGGGTCGGGTCATGATAGATGGGTATTAGTGAATGATAATGCCCTGGAATTCTCTTCAAATGTATCCCCATAAAAGGAATGTTTTGGTTTAGGTAAATAGTTTCAATGTATCTTGAATGCATTTATTAGTCCACGGAATATGGTGGTGGTGTAGCAGCTGACTTATCCATCACGAGGACCATAGTTTCCTTAATTTGACTCATCATATTGTGGCCTTTTTTTCATGTAGAAATTGTATATTAATCATATGGGATTGGGTCTTTAAATATATTTTTTTAGTTAGATCTCTTTTATTATCAACATTTATATATAGGTACATATTCTCATTTGACTGTAGTACTCCTTGATAACTTTCAAGATGCCTTTACACTGAAAGCAAACCTAGATACAAGCTATGGATCATGATGATGTCTCTATGAGTGATGATGCCTCATTTTATGGTCTATCCATTGACCCACATCCTCCTGGTGGGCAAGAAGAAGCACCTACACCGTTCTGACAAAAAAGTATCCTACATTATTTGGAGCAGTTGCTGAACATGCATACTGCACAGTCTGAGTTCCATCATCATAGACCACAATGGTTTGACGAGGAGCTAGATCTGCAAGGAGTGGATGGTTTTATTGAGATGTGGGTCTATATAATCAAATTTATTTATACCAGAATGGATCTGGTAGTGGGAATAGAAGGAAACCATTTCTAGGGATCATCTGGGTTTGGTGGATCCTCATTACACATATTCACAATGAGTTGACACACTTGTGGGATGTCTTACAGCAGATATTTAATGAGGATTAATAACCATAATTCTTACACCTTGAATTGATCATGGATATTTTACAGATTCAGTGGAGAGGCATGGGGGTAGTTGAGAATATGGAACGGTTCATAGACCATATGTGCAACCCCATTAACATGATTCACAATGTCTTCTTCTATGTACAAATGTTTGAGGAGGGGCTCTACGGAGATTTTCTAGCTATCATTGTTCACCTGAGAATCCACACATATGTTGGGGTGTTATTTAGGACAATACAAATAACGTTTTTTCTGTGATAGGGACTCTATATAGTTGGATTATTTAGTGCTTAAGCATGATATGATTCATCTGCAGTATCTAGAAGGTTCTGGTCAAAATGTTCTTAGAGAAGGATACCCTTTCTTGAGATTCCTCATGCATTTAGTCGTATAGGGATTAAGAAGATAATTGTGTCTATGAATCAAAAGGGTAGTTGTTTTACATGTTTTATATGATTTCACATGGAATTAGACTTACTGAATAGTCATTCTGAGTATCCCAAATAGATAGTTGATGGAAAATCACGGCAGAGTAAGTGATTTGATCAGGGATATCCTAGGTGGTGACATGGTGGTCCCCATGGTCTTTAGCCTGACGATGTGTGATATCATTTGTAGGTGATTGACATTGGTATTATATCCTTCCACCACCACCACTAGGGGTCCCATGTCATGGCTAGGGAGAAACCAGCTAGTGCTATAGAAAACTACAGGCATTGGATGTCTTTGACCACACATCGCATGAGATGATTCAAGGTAAGATCTATTTTTATAATACATTTTCCTCATTATTAGTATACACTTATTCCATTCATTCCATTATCTCTAAACTAATGGTGCGATAGATAGAATTACCTATTGGGAAGTTAGGAAATATACTTATTACTAATATTCCTATGGGGGAATGCATCTTTTGTATCATTTATCTTCTAGTAGTGTATTTCATTAGATGGTTGAGAGAGTTTCACATGGGACCTTTTGGTCCTCATGATATAAACCTATGACATAATCTTAGGTATAGATTTGTTTTCCATGGCCCACGCCAAGATTGAATTTGACCACATACTAGTAATATTTATACTCACTAATGGGATGATATTCTATTTTTATGGTGAGAGAGATCTCAAAACTAATCGAGTGGATGTATCATGAAGGAGGAGGTAGCCTAATATCAACCAGTTTTGAGTTTATCTATTGGAGGAGTAAGATCTTTAAGAATCTAGGATTAAATAATTTTTAGGGATTATATACACCTCTTCCCTAATGAAGTTCTTAGAATAAATCTAATGTGGGATATGGTGTGTTGAATGTACATACATTCTGGGACATCCCTAATATCTTCACTTACATATCAGATCATACCAAAGAAATTAAATATATACGGTTGTAATTTGGGTAACATTAAGTGAATGGTTTCTTCATAACCATTGTTTCTCTTGTGTCAAATCAACTCCTATTTGTGAAAAAGGATGATAGGAAATTTGTGTCATTATGTATATTATTTTCACATAATTACTATGAATGTGAATAAAAAGAACCCCTTGATGAATTTTTATGACATCCTTGAATAGTTTCAAGGCAAGAGATGGTTCTCGAATATCGGTTTTAGCTCGGACTACTATCAATTGAGATTCCATGATGATGATATTCAAATGATGGAATTCTAATGTAGTCATGGATACTATGAGTTCCTAGTGAATCCATTTGTGTGATTAATTCTCCTACCATGTTTATAGAATTTAGGAACCATGAGTTCCATACATACTTTGACCAGTTCATTTTTACCATCATCGACGACATACTCGTCTACTCGGTAACATAGGAGGATCATGTTGAGAACTTTAATAAATTCCTTGATTCTATTATAGAGAAAAATATTTATAGAAATCTATCTTTGTGCCATTTTTTCATGCATGAGTTTCACATTCAAATTCAAGTTATTTCTTGTTAGGGGTTTTCACTGATCGCTAAAATATAAAGGTACTACATTCTTGGGATCCAACCAATAATGTTTCATAGTTCAGGGGATTCCATGGCTGGGAGTGGTAATATAATTTCTTTTTGGTAGACTTCACCATAATTATATCCCATTTTACTACCTTGATGCTAAATGGGTATACATTTACCTTGTTTGTGATGTTCTAGAGGTCCTGTGAAGAGTTAATATAAAGGTTGAAGAGTTATCCAGTTTCATGACTACCATAAGAAGGTGTGGATTTCATAGTGTATTGTCATGCCTCCAGAGTTGGACTTGGTTGAGTGGTGATAGAGGATTTTGCATTTATAACATATGGGTTGAGAAAATATAAACACCACGTGAAGAACTATGTGACTCACAACCAGAATCTGAGAGTGATAGTCTTCTACATGAGGAATTGCAAGCACTACCTTCTATGATAGAGATTCATGGATTACTCAGACCACAAGAGTTCCAATTACATATTCTCACAATGAGACCTAAAATGGAGGTAGAAACTCTAGTTGGATTTCCAAGAGAACAATAATTTCGATATAGTCTATATTGTAGTGGAGAGAAATGTTGTAGTAGATTACCATAGTAGGGTGTCCAAATATCTCTTATTAAAGGATGCCTTTAAGTACTTATCTTCCATGTAGATTAACCTGGTGGAGTTAGAGGGGGTAGGTTTTCTATAGACAATGGTTTTTTACTGATTCTCTCCATGAGTTTGTGAGAGAGTGCAAGCTAGAAGACATCAACAATGAGGTCGTAGGTGATCATGTATCTATAGGTGATGAATTATATGGATATTATAAAGGAGGGATTCATATAATCTTATTAAAATGGACAACATTGGTTCTAGTCACATTGAGAGAGGAGGTGATTCATGAGTTACCCACATCTCTCCTTGTATTACATACTGGTGAGAGGATGATATATGGGGAACTAAAGTGGATGTTTTGGTTGTTTTATAGGAGACAAAAAAAGAATAGTTTATCTCCAAGTGCCTCACCTGTTAGCAGGTAAATGTTAAGCAACATATTATGGACTATTTTATGTATCCCCATGAGATCATGGAGTGGAAATGTGATGGCACATCAATGAACCTCATTACAAAGATTTCACACAATGTAAAGATCCACAATTCCATATAGGTGACAGTTGATTAACACACAATGTCAACTCACATTCACGACATCAAGAAGAAAATATCAATGGAGAGTCTCTATTTCTATACATAAAATAGTTAATTAACCTATATGGGCTACACTAATCTATTGTCTCTGATCATGACACACAGTTTACATCACTTTTTGTGAGAGGCCTACATGAGGAATTTAGGACCTATTTACTGGTGAGTACATCTTTTTACAGCAGACTACTGGGAAAACCAAATTCACTATCTTGGTGTTGGAGGATATGAGGTTTGATTATGTGATAGATATTTGGAAGATATGGGAGACTCATGTTACATTGATTGGGTTTTCTTATAACACATACTACCCATCTACTATCCTAATTGAACATTTTTAGGTCATATCTAGGATATATTGAAGGTCACCTTTTTTATTGACTCACATTATAGAGGAAAAACATGTGCAACTACAGTTGGGTTTGACTATAATAGATAAGTTCTAGTTCCTCAGTGAGTAGATGAGGAAATCCTAGAGAAGCCATAATTTCTACTTAGAAAATTATCATAGACCATTGGATTTCAACCATGGAGACCACATTTTGATTCAACTCTCCCCACATTATGGATTGTGGAAGTTCCGTCATTGAGGAATGCTATCCAGAGGTTCTTGAATCATTTGAGATCATTTTAATTTTCAAAGAGGTATCCTAGTATATCATGCAACCCCCATAACTAGAGAGAGCATGAAATTTTTCATGTGTCGTAGATAAGGACGTAATTTAATGAGCCTACAGAAATAATCCTCAACCATGAGATAACTATCGAGGATTGTTCCACCTTTCCAGAGCACCTGGTGGTGATTAAGGATAGGCATGAGAGGACTATGAAAGAATGGAACATCCCTTTTATTCATGTTCTATGGTAGAATGAAAACGTGAATAAGAGTTCAGAACTATAAGATCCATGTGTGGGATTTGATTCTCGAGTAGTTTTGTTAATTTTTTCTTTTCTGGGATGAAAATCTTGAAGGAGTTATTAATTTAATGACATGGTTTTATGTTGAATGGCTTAGTAATATATATATATATATATATATATATATATCCAAAACTATGAGATGAGACAACATGAAATTCCGATTCTAGGTCTGATTGGAATTAATTTTTTTAAAAAAATATTAAAAATATTTTATAATATATGAAAAATATATCTCTATTAAAATTGGAAATCTCTTCAATTAATGATCAAATTATAAAAAAAAGATTTAGTATGTATTGTGGTATTTACCATAGGAGTGATATAAAGTGAGTCAGCACGTGACGTTCAGACCCCTCACTCATTTTTGTTGGGAATAATTAATTAATTATTTAATTAATTAATTAGAATAATGTTCAATGGAATAGATCATTTAATATTTATATATCCTGATAAACCAATTCCATGGTTGGATCATAATTTATAGAGTTCATCGTAGTGTGCTCCTTCCTAACACTTTTCGAGCACGATGATGCACAATGTTGAAACTGGTGACCTGAGTATATCAATTTCAATGAAAACATCATCTCCTTTAGAATAATTTAATCTCACACTACTCATCAGTGATAGATCCAAAAAATAAGTAGTAATTTTTAATTTGTGTTTTCCCCCCTTTTTATTAAATGATTGAATAGATCCATAAATTCCTATGTATCTATTTCAATTTCATAACATGAAAGTTCCGGAGTATTGATATATTTCTTTAATTTATTTTATTCTATCCATATATCAATGTTCATTATGTTTATATAATAATTAATAGAGAAATATGCTTAAAAATATTTGTGCCTTATAGACTAATTTATATTCATCCTCTTCACTGATTGGACCTCTTGGTGCCTCTTCATCCTTGTTGAGTGGTATTGTGCTTCATAGGACCCCCATATCTTAAAGAATCAATGAAAAAATTATTTCATGGTGATTGAGGAATATTTTTAAAATCATCATGGTTCATGGATTCTTGATATATTGGTTTCATATCCTGATATTCATTGACAATCAATCTCTGGCATGTGGAAGGATTGACCAAACCCTATTGGCAAACAAAATGGATTTTAATAGAGAGCGGTGGACTAAAACTTGTTTTTTGAATAATTTCTCCTTTTTGGACCTTATATAGAAATATATATAAGGCATATTAACATATATAAAGAATAGTATATAGATAAATATTTCTGAAATTTCTTCAAAATTATTCAATACACTCCATTTTCAATAAAGTACACACGACGTGTATCCCCCTCTATAGTGAACTGGGATTTCGTTGAAATTATGGGTAACATGGAATGTACACCATCATCCCCTCTGTTTACCCCATTCATGGTAAGATAAAATATTTTAATGATCACACGGATGGTAACCCATGTAGGAGTAAATAGGGTTCAATACACGGTCTTGTTCGCATGTACACAGACACCGTGAACACCACATGCCCCAAGTCTAGGATATCCATGTAATGCTTGTAGTCAAACTAGAAATCATGTTATTCTTCATGGAATGAATTAGGGTTCCATCCAGGGTCATGTCAGTGCCGTGAAGTGAGGCCACATGATGGGGGGGTACCCTCATAGGCCATGTACCCATTGGATTATTTCCGTGAAACTACATTGTTCTATATATCCTTATTTTGAACTCGTATATTTTCTCGTGAGTAACATATAATGATTTTTTCCCATGTATAATGTGATGGTGTGCTAGATTGTGGATTTTCAAATACTATGTCAGATATTATGGTATTTTAATGACCTAATATGTCACCAAATGATGGAAGCAATCATGCCGGATCACCATGGGTGTAATCGCAGTGTTACCCTCCATTAAGGCAGGGAAGTCGAGTTCCTAGATCTTACTATCTAGATGTTACCCTCTAGAGATCATGGAAGTGGAGTACCCTTGTGAGTTATTTTGAGTGTTTCCCTCTAGAAATGAAGTATTGTTGTATCCCAATGACCTCTTCTAGGCATTACCCTCAAATTGGTATGGGTTATGGGGTTCCCTGTGGACATATTCTAGGTGTTAAGTTATATAGATGTTGGGAAGTTGAGTTCCCTGACGTCCATTCAATGGAATTCTATCCATTAGGGAAGGGATGTGGAGTTTTTTTGACTATTATATTTTAACCCTCATTTTTATGGGGCCATGGATCTTATATTTTAAATTTTGTCCCCTCAACTATGTAACATAGTAATGAGATGTGGTCTGAAGTAATATTTGATTGATGAGAAAGTGGGACTCTTTCCCCCACCATGATGAATTTTTTGTCAACAAACCAAAAACAGCGTGAGTGAGTCAGTGTCTCCCAATACAGATAGTGTCATGGTATTGTGAATGATTTCATTAGAACCATTTGTTCAAGGTAGTTTTGTGGTATGTTGAGAATCTTTGATGAACTTTTGGAACTATTTATACTCATATTTTTAGAGTATGCTATGAGTTGGAGATCCCCATACTCCCACATTTTTTATTATTTTACTGAGCATATATATATATATATATATCTATATTATATACCCAATCCTTGTATTTAGTTACTCTACTTATAGGAGAGGAAAATATGCTTGTTGAGTGACAGGTTTTTTCTATGACTATATTCTCATGAATGGATGAGTTTACTCTCCCGATATAGTTGGCGAAGTCTCTACGAGCAGTTCAAAAACAGACCATTTTTATCCCCTTTCTCTTTGAATATCTTACTTTTACAAATTTTTAGGTTGATCTATACTGTTTCACTATACCTTTTGTATCCAATGTATTTCTATTCCACTTATATCTCGTACTTATCCACCTACAGGTATGTGGTCATTATACTTGGTATGAAAAAACTATCCCTAGCATGGTATTTCCATGCACATGACATGTATTATTATAGATATAGACAATAGAATCCTGGTTATAGATGAGCTAAGGTATACTAGGTTCTTGGACCATCAATGATCATCATATAAAAGGATTCATAATTGGGGCTCTCATTTATATATTTTATTTTCCATTTATTCCAGGTTGGGAAATATTCTTATTTGGGAATGTAATTTTTTCCATTAATATTCAGTTTACTCAACAATATTCTGGTAATTTCTAGAGTTATATGCATTCTTGGATTATTTTATAGCACTATTGCATATTTAATTCTTTCCCTCATTACTTTTAAATTGTGTTGGCTATGTGCATCTGTATAGGTTATTAGGCAATGACCCCACCATGTTAGTTATGTAATTATTGCTTGTCCCCACCCCATTTCAATTGGATGCATGCATATGGTAGATTCAGCATAAGCCCTAGAATGGGTTGCATCATTACAGGATAGGTTGAGATATAAAGATCTATTTTTTTAATTACATGAAAATTATGGGTGTCCATTAAAAATTGATGCATAAGCGATAGTTATATTTTTTTAAAATAATATGGGTGTTATTTTTTGTTTTTACCAATAATTATGAACAAAATATAATGTTGAGTCATTAAAAAATTTTAAATTTCTAATTAAAAATATGGAAACTATTTTATTAAACTAATTTCAAAGATGTTAGTAAATAAAATTCAAAATAATCCACAACAAGTGTGATGATAATTAGTTTTCTAAATTTTTTTTCTATAATATAATAACATTATATGGGAAAAATGATATAAAAAATTATTATTTTAATAACATAAATTATAATAATAAAGATATAATGTAATTTTTTATAAAATATAAAAACAATATAAAACATTTTAAATTGATTATATGAAATGATTGTCTTTATTAAAAATATTTATTTTTAAATGGTCTTCATAAAAAAAATATATTCATTACATTCTCAAACCTTCACTATAATTAATAATTTATATAGTAATTTCCAAAATAATTACAATCATTTAAAATAAATTTTATAATCATGTAAAATATAAATATTATATTTTCTTTCAAAAAATATAATAAAAATCATTTTTATTGAAAAATGTATTTTTTATGTGACTGAAGAAAATACTAAAAAATGTGTACTTATTTATCAATATGATTATATTAACTTTATAATTTAATACATTATAAACATTATATGGTTTCTAATATTAATAAATCTAATTTTATCAACTATGTTGTATCAATTTATTTTATTATAGTTCATTAAGACTCTAGTTTGTGTGTATTTTTAGATAAAATGGATATAATGATTATTTCAAGCGTGAAATATGATATGGATCACTTCCGTATTCAATATTTACTATCATAAATAATTGTTCATGAAATAAATAATCCCCAATTCTAGAATTACCATTATGATAACACCATTAATTAATTTCTATTAAAATAAAGATATATCCTAGTTACTCATTTTCCTTTAACCCATGGAAGTATTAAAATCATATAGAAATCAACTTTTATTGGATGAATTAATATATGTCTAATGGTGGATCAAAAATCAATCTAGGTTTGTTAGGATTCACCGTAGTCTTCGAATATACTAATAACAATATAATTGGATGCATTCATGGAACTCGTGGAAATACAATACTTTAGATTTATTAGTTTTTATGTTCATAATAAAAAAAATTTCCTCCTTGAAATGTTCATATTGTTATTTACAGAACAATAACTTGATGTGAAATATATTTAAAAAATATAAAGGTTTTACATAGATCCTAATGAAAACCCATTCCTTTTTTATAGTTGATGAATCGATATTAAATCATGTTCTTATATATTGTAATTATCAAACACATAAATTAAACATGAAGATATACAAACAATACGTCAAGGAGGAATGTATTATCATATTATATAATCATTCTTCAAAAAAATATTATTATATGTTTAAAATTACAGATTCTTAAATATATATTATCATTAAATATTTATTTATATCCAAATTAATACCATCCATATACATTTGGAATGGGGAATTATCTACCATATTATTATATAAGATTTAATATTTGATCTATCAATATTAACCCAAGATATTCAAAAAAAATTTATAAAATATATATATATATGGTGAAATATATTTAATTGAAATTTTAATGAACTATTTTATTAAAATGAAAATCTCTACATGAATATATTCACTCTATGTCTTGAAAGGGAATGCAACTATTTTATGTTCAAAAAAATTATAATATTATCCTATATGTATCCATATTGGTCGAATAAGATAATATATTGGACAATATTAAAGGTTTTGGTACATTTATTATTATTTTTGAGAAATAAAATGTATAGGGGGTATTTTTTAAAATTTTATAGTGTAACGGAAGAGTTTTGTAATTTTATTTGAATATATGGGATTGAATGAGAAGGAATATCCTTTTTAAATGAAATTACATCCTTGAAATAAGAAAATATAACCCAAATAAAATAAGGTATGTTTGTCTTACTATAATCTACTTGATTATTTTTGGGTAATATATTCCACTAATAATAAATTAGAATCATAGTGTCTGGGCAACATGAATATCATGGCCTCAAATAATTTTTAAAAAAACTATAAAAATATTATTTTTTAATGATGAAAAAGTATTGAAATAAATTCATTCTAAATGTAACACAAGATGGGATTTGAGTTAAACCATGCCTACAACCTTCTTCCCCTTATGTATTCCAGATTTAATATCCATTCAATGTCTTATTCATTATAGAAACCTCATCATTTAAAATCAAATAGTACAGTATGTTTTATAAATTTTTTTTTATTCATTATAGAATTTTATTAATTTTATCTTTTAATGTTAATTAATAATTTTTTCTAAACTCACATGGTTATTTATTAAAAAACAAGATATAATGTATGTGTTTGGTCTTTATTAACTAGGGTATGTGACCCCATCAATATTAAATTTTTGTTACTATTTTCAAGATATGTTCTTTTGGGTGGACCTTAAATATGATTTATATGGATTATGGATATTTTAGAAGGTTTATATATTTCTCTTAGGATTTATAATAACCTAATAATTGTGTTATAAATATTTTTTGATAATTTTTAAATATTTATAACAAAATAAAGTTAATTATTGATATTTAATGTCATATATATAAGAAATATCATGTTATTTAATATTAATTATCATAGGTAGGCCTTATATTGTTATTTTTTTACTTTAATCATATGTGGAGAGTCCTCCAAATGGAAAAAAATGGTTTGGCATAGTGATATTGATTTGAATGAGTCAAAAAGTGACATAAATATGGGTCTTTCTCAGAATGTATATAAATGTCAACATTTGACTTTCTCTATAGCATAAGTGTGAACGTAGTTTCAATAAATTATTTTTTTTGTTTTTATGTGTGGGAAAAATGGTTTATTTATGGTAAGGGATATGTAGAATTGTTTATTATATTACGTATAAATATTTTTTTGGGATATAAATGTTCATTACCTAACAAAAATAGGGTTTCCATCAAATATTCTTGATAGTTGAAATATCAATAGTGGGTATCCCTTTTAAAATTCATTATTTAAGTGATGTAAATATATTATATCAATGGAAATATCATGCAATTGGTAAATATGAATTTATAATTTTAACATATATAAATAAATTTATTTTCTTTGATGTTATAAAAAAGGAAATGATTATATTTCTTGATATAGTTTATATATTATTATTATAATAATTCATTCATTAAATATATTTTTCTGTTATATATTCTCTATATATAAATAGAATTATAATATTTCATGAATATAGATAGATGATTGGGGGATTTTGATTAATTTGAATGGATTTATATTTTATGAAAGATAGTTGATATTAATTTATATGAATATTCCTATATAACATGTCAATAATATTCTATTTTTTGTTTATAATATAGATTTATAATAATAAGGAATTATGATGGAGGAATATTTCATATATATATTTATATATTTTTTGCACTATTAGTTTCCATTCATTTGTGTAATATATTTTCTAATATCATTTTTCATTATTTGGAAAAATATGTAAATATATATTTTTATATATGTTCACCATGTATTTGATAAAAAAATTCTGTATTGGAGTTCGTTTGGTAGAACCATTTGGGGGGTGACTATGCTGTATTATTATTCTTTCATGAGGTGTGAGGATTAAATTTCCCCTTACCTATATTAGGGTTCCTAAAAATGTATAACATTATAATCACCAGAATGAGTTGGTTGTTTCATGTTTATTCCATATTCATGTTCAGATAGAAAACATTATTATCACATATCTATGGATATAACTCTATTTTACCTCATTGATTTTTCATCTACGAATGACTTTTAAATATCTATAGACATAATTACATTGGTTAATATGTTTTCACCCACAGATATTTTGATCCTAATTGGAATCAAATAGTAATAGTTCTCATTATTTCAATGTAATTCCATGTGTAACCAATTCAAGAGATGCAAGAATAATTTATTATTTTCATTTAGAATTTTTTCTTAAATTAATTGTCATTGAAAAATTAATTTCTTATTATATTAATTTTTAGTACATATCATATCATTTTGTACATGGAATTTTAAAAATTTTAATTATGTTAGGGATTCCATTTTTTCTAGTAAATTATATTTATCCCCATGAAACCAAATCACTATTGATGTGACAACTATAAAATGATATAATAATTATGTTAGGAGTAATATTTTAAATGGAGAATTCAATTCTTTTCTATGTGTATTTTAAGACAACTAGAAGGATATGTTAAAATAAAAATATCTATATTCATTTGTTATTTTATTAATTTTAAAAGTATTAATCATGTGGTATGGAAAATAATACATCATTCATAGGTCATAAAAATATATGAAATTATTTTTCTATTATATTTATTCATTAAAACAATTATGTGGATAACTGGTGGGCTTATTGATCCTCATCGAAAAAATATTGATAATGTTTCTTCTAGTGAACTATCCTTCCTATAACACTTGGGGGAGTAATAATGGAAACTAGGTCAATGATATCTATGTATGAGGGGATAAATATATTGATACATAGAATGAAAAAAAATTAATATATAAATTAATGAAAATGAAATTATGAATATAAAATTGTCATATAAATCTATACTATTTTGTACCATTTTTTAATTTTAAGATGTAATCTAATTGATGTTTTTTTTCTTTTCGTTGTTATTTAAGGTCATGATTTAGATTTTACAATGACCAAAAATGATATAATTGGTCTTTCACCACTATTAATTGACATCAATGTATATATATAATTTTACCAAACATCTAGATACTAAAAAATTAAATCATTTTAAATTTACTATCAATACATCTCCCTAAAATACAGTTCCTTGAATCATGATATTATAGAGTTATAAAAGGAATGAAACATAATAATATTATTTCATGAATGATCCATAACAATAACATGAAAATTTATCTCAAAATGAATATATTAGTTATAGATCCCTTTTCCTAAAAGGGTGAATTTTTTTTGGATAATTATAATTTTTTATTTTTAAGGGATTTAGTTTTTCTATTTTTATTTAGATTCGAATTTTGATGGTAGGTTCACCTTAGAAGATGGATATTTGGACTTTGAAGGGTGTTTTATAGGTTATTTAGGAATTTAAAAATCACATTGTTGGTTGGGTGGCTATAAATCCATTTTTTTATTGTTTCTTACAATTGTGCATCACTATCACTTAGTTAGGGTTGGCCATTCCCACAATAAGATGAATTGTGTATCAAATATGACCAATAATTTAATGTTTCTTAGGAACCTAGGAATCCTTGTGAATTTAACTATTATGTTGAATAATAATTTCATCTAGTTATTTCATATTTTTTGAACAAATCACCCAAACCATGTAAATGTGGTATACATAGACAATATAGGATATCATTATTGGTACATGGTTAGACAAACTATGTTCCCCACAACATACCTATTTGAAAATTAAATAATTAAAATTTTTCACATAAAATACCTTATGTTATAAAATGTAATTCCCATTTATTTTATAAAAAAACTCCTCCACTGCACAACCCTATCATTTCATATGGATATTGATGAATATATCTTATTTATTTAATGATCTGAGCACTTCTATATTTGAAAGTTATCTTTCAATATGACTAAATTTTTAATATTATCTTTTATACATTTAATTCAATACCTTTTAGGTTGTCATTATCTTAGTTAATATGACATATATAGAGGGAATGTGTTTTTTTCTTCATTTTTTTATTGTGTAATCAATAATATAATGTCGATACATGATGAGTACCTCACATTGATGTTAAGGTATTTTTTAATTGTTATTTCCATAATGAATATATATCAAATTTAATTTTAATTATATTCTTCACATCTGATCATAGAGTTCATAAATAAGAAATTATATTAAATTCTTCTCGAAGATTCCATAGAGACCCCCTTTGGGTAATTGAAATCATATTCTATTGGGATATAACTTTTTTAATGCTACTAATGTAGTAGAATAGCCATGGACCATTAGAATAAGTAAAAAATATGTGTTGTTAATGGATTCCAATAGAAGTGTAATGACATATTTTTGGTTGATGTTATCCAAGGTGGGCTATTATGAACCAATATTTCATACGTCCTTGGAATCATAAATATAATTTTTAAATTTAATTAAATTATGATTTAACATTATTAATGGTAAAGTTGAAATTATGGGAAATTAACCAAAATTATGAATCATTGATTATGATGATAAATTTATTTTCATTATTATGATGACATTGAATTGTTAGGACTTTATTTAATAGTTTGGAATAAATTTTAAACTGTGGAATGATTAATGGATTCCTCAGTAATTTCACAAGTGTGTAATTCCATAGATGAAAACTAGATTGCACTATAATAAATAGATTAATGTCAGTCATAAATACATTATTTGATTCAATAAGGTATAATGATTTGGAATTAATTTATATAACCCATGGATTCTATATAAATTCATTATCATGATTCCCAAGGGGTGATATCGACTATGATATGGTTCATTTCAATAATTTTTTATATTTCATTGATTTTTTTTATTTTTTTATTACATAACATGTTTAATGCCAAGGTATGAGTTCATAAAAATTATTTTAATTATTAATTATATCAAATACCTCATGTATATTAATTTTTACCAACCCCAACCCCAGTACCCTGGAGGCATTGATTACAACAACTAAATTGGAATGAGATAAAATAAATCACATCTTGAAGGGATGAATAGTTTTATAGTCTTGGTAAAATAGATAAATACATTATTCTCATATTAAATTTGAATTAAAAATTCAAAATATTATTTATTTTATATAAAAATATATTCTTTAATTTATATTCCAATTTATAAATCATAAAAATCATCATGGAATCCATGGTAAATGAATAAATTTTGGGATATATGAAATTCACAGTAAGGGTAATGTACAGTGGAAGATATCATGAATCAATAAGCATATTCAATAGTAAAAGAATTTTAATTGAGAACACATGACATTTATGTAAATGTATAAAGAATATTCAATATGTAAATGAAAAAAAGTTATTAGGAATTCCATTTAAACAACTATATAAGTATTAATAAACATGAAAGGGTAAATAAATTAGAACACATTCCATTTAAAAAACAAAAAAAGTAATAATCAAATTTGAAATTTAAATAAATGAGGTAACATTATATTTAAATAAATAGAAAATAAAAAATAAATATGAAAAGGAAAAATACTAAGAAAAAAGTATATTTTAATATCTTGATACGGATTTTTGAATATTGGAAGGTTAATAAATTAAAACACATATCATTAAATAAATAAAATGAAAATAAAATGCCTTTATAGATAATATCATATTGAGAATCTTATAGATAATAATAAATGAACTCTTAACGATGTAATATCATAATTATTGGACATTATGTCTCTTAAACATGATACATATATCATAATGACCTTTCAAATTATTTTTATACAATTGTTAAAACACTTTTTAATCCTATCTTAACTGTTTTTTATCATGATAACTTCTAATTCATTGAGTGGTTATATAATTCTAGGTTTCACCCATCACATCATGTCCTGGAACTTCCTTAATAATTAAAAACAGAAAAAATTCCTTAATCAATATTCCTCAACATTAAATATCTGTATTGTGTAAAGGATAATGATTTATCAATATTTCACTAATCAATAAATAATATTCAATTTTAAAAAACCTATATAAAAATTATGTAATGATTATGAAATAAAATCATCAAGGATAAATAATGATTATATTTAAAGAAAATTTAATATATATTGATATAATAAAAGTGAATATTTCATGGATATTTTGCTGACAATAATATAAAATAAGTAAGTGAACAAAAATACAATCCTTTGACAAAATATAGATAAATCGCCCATAAAAATAATAAGGAATACATAAAAATATATTCATTGGAGTAATAATAATGTGTTTATGTAATTGGGGAATTTAAATACCATAAAATGGCCTCTAATAATTTATTTAGTAAAATCATATTTTCATTTTGTAAAACATATGGGAAAAACATATCATCCAAAATCATATTATAAAACATTTTGTTTTAAAATATACTTATAAACATTAAATGGATTCTTTAAAGTAATAATTTTTATGGTGGAGGTTAATTATGCACAATCCATAATAGGAAATGAATATTCCCTTTACATTGTAAAAATGCTAGGAAAGAGCCTTGTTGAGAAAATGAAAATATTATTCCTTTCATATTTATGATAAATACAAAAAAATAATTACTTTGAATATAAAACATGATTCCATTGAATTTTTTTGATATGGGTAAAAAATTCCTACAATTATGCTGTAAAATAAATTTCAAACGGATGAAAATATTTTTAAAATCATTTTTACAAACATGGCCTCAGATATATATAGACTTCCGACTAATGAGTGTTGTGATATCGAATATCATTAAAAAAATATCCTCTATATTTTCAAGTACCAAAAACTAAAAATATTCTTTGATCACATTAATAATATTATAAATATCTATGAGAGATGAAAATTAATTGTTTTATCTAAAAAATGATAATATATTATATATTAATTAAAATACATTTATATAAAATCCTGATTATAATTAGATTGTGAAATAAACCCTCCCAAAGACCATAAAATTGAAGTGAGAATAAATAAATGTGTCAATTATATGTATAATCTATATAAATAAAATAAAAAATTTAAAAATTATTAATTTTTAAAAATAATTAATCTTATAATATAATAATTTATAATTAAATGATGTAATTTTATATACCAATGAAAAGACGTTGAGTTTTTAAATTCTATAACAGTTGATAATATTTAATTTAAATACCATTAGATGAAAAATTTCAAATTAAATTTTAAACTATAATGAATCATTTTTTATTGATGTTATTATGTATCATAGTGTAATTATGTAAACCATATAAACGTAATTATTTCATAACATTACAAAAGTCCTCATGGAAATTGAATTGAGATAAAAAGTATGACAATATGACTTTTTTTAATTAAATATACTTAATCATAATATATAATTTTTTGAGAATGTTATAAAAATTATTAAATGAAAATATTCTTATTTATAATGTCATAAATTCTCAATTTACCACCCATTTGTTTTTAATATTTATATATTTTCATTGTTTCAGTTGTTAATTTCCAAGTTTTCTCATTAATTCTATATTATGAATTTTAATATTATTACCCATATTATATGATTCAATAACCTAAAAAATAAAAAATTAAATATTTATCATATGAATAATTAATTAAGATTATATACAATCAAATATTTTTGTAATTAAAATAAATTCATATCGACTCATGAATTTGGTAGTCCAAATGTACACTAATTATGTAATTAGTGTTATGTTAGTAACAATTAATGGAATACACAAACACACAGAGACACACACATATATATTAACATTGTAAAAAATATTTCACAAATTCCAAAATATTTCATGTATATCAAATATAATAATTAACATTCTCCTTAACAAATTCCATGTGACTCAATATTGACTACCAAATAACATCAATTCATGATATAGTTGTCCCTTATACACTTGAGCAATATTATTATAGATTATATAGAAAGGTAGGTGAGAATATATATTTGATTTAGTGATATTAGAGGTATTATATTGTAAAAAATATCATATATATATATATATTCATTACCTACCATGAAAATTCAATGCTTACAAAGAAACCATATTAGTTCGTGATGAGGCAGTATGTTTTACACCCGATCACAGATTTCGAATCACATTTGATGGAAGTGTGGGTTATTGTAAGTTATACCCAAAACACGGAATAATAATATTATATAGATGATATTGGGGTTATTATATAATCATGTATTGAATATAATAAAAGGTGATTGAGAAAGATGTAAAATGATATTCTTTTTTGAATTTCAGTACCTCTCATTTATAAATGATCTATAGGTTTTCACTATATTTTTTGATGGATAAATTTGAGAAATAAATAATGCTTCTTTAATGATGGGAGGGATGTTTCTAAGTGATATGGAACACTCATGGATGATCCAAAGTGGTTTTATAGTGTGAAGTGAAGAGGAGAGTGTTGTCCTTTTATAAGTGGGGGAGAGGACACACTTGTTATTTTGAAAGATAATTGAGTTATCTCGATTTTTTTCATATGTACAAAGCATCCAGAATGGACATGTATTGAAAATTACAGGATTAATTTTTCATATATTTTTGTTAAATAGTTTTTGAAAAGGTTTATAGTTATATTTAACATTTATCGTTTTATATTATCCACAGATATATATATTTTTCCATAAGCCCAATATATATTATTTTATATTTTCATGTTTCATTACGGTAAAAATATTAGTATTAAACATTTTAAATTATAAATTATTGTAATTCCAAATATTTAATCCATTTTTGAAAATTACATTCAATTATTTTAGAAAATATGAAATAAAATTAATCTTACTAACATAACGAGAGATGAATTTTTTGAAGATAAAATGTACACTTCATTACAATGTTTTTATATAAATATTCAGAAATGGAAATCATATGAATGAGTAATTTTTTGAAATTTATATTTATTTTATCTAATAGAAATTAAATAAATTATTAATATTATTTATCCATATAAATTATTTATATGAATCATCAAATTTGAATTAAAAATTAAATATTTTTTCTATTCAACAAAAATGAATCTTCATCGAAAAATAAAAAATAATATCCTCTAGATATTTTTGGTATTAATATTTATAAAAGTGTATTTTATTTTTTCAAATAAATTTCCTAATTTTGTAACAATAGTTCTAACTTATATCTGTAAAATGTGACTAAACCAAATTTTATAATAAAATAGTTTTTATGAACACATTTATTTTTATTTTTATTAATTAATATTAGTAATTATAATATATAAATAAAAAAATGTGGAATATATAATTTAATATATGTTATTTAATAATGTTTATACACACCATTAAAATGTATATTAAATAAAAAAAATAGTTATTAATAATATAAATATAATATTGTTACATGATAAAACATGGTCCTTCATGTAACATAAAATATCCATGAAACTCATTGTTTTTGGTATCGTCAGCTATCAAAGAAACTAAATTACTTCTAAAATAATATATTTTAATATATTGGGGTGGTACATTATATTTTATATAGGTGTTACGTGTCACAAACACTATTGAATAAAATATCGACTGTTTTTTAAATTTACTGGTGTCCCATTATCCATACTTTAAATAAATTGCATACATGTAATTTAAACAAAGATCATTGTAATAAAGGTGTGTCCATTAAGAAATTACCATATTAAAAAAAATTAAAAGGGATAGAAGAATTTCCACATAATAAGAGAGAAATGGATATACACTTATCATGTGTAATTACATGTAGTTAGGATTATATATAGGAGAACATTTGTAGAATGTGAATATATAAACATGCATGAAAAATAAAAAATTATTGTGATTGAGTTAATTTATGAAATAATAATTAATTATTATTATACCTAATGAAATGGAATAACCCGAAATGCAGAGCTTGTGTCAAACATTAATCCTCCAATTTAAATAAGAATGTACATCCCATTAAATGAAAATTTATATCCATCCACTTCTACCAAAAAATTGATAGAATGTCATCATATTATCAAATCCTACATTGAAATTTCTAAAGATAATTAAACCTGAAAACATACAAAAAATACATCAAGGTAAAAAATATTTTCATATTATATAGTAATTCATCAAAATAATATTAATATATGTTTAGAATGTTATTTTATTAAATATATATTATCATTAAATATTTATTTATATCCTAATCAACATCATCCATATATATTTGGAATGGGGAATCATCCACCAGATTATTATATAAGAGGTAATATGTGATCTTCCAATCATAACTCAAGATATTCCCATACATTTTACACAATATATATTTATATATAATGTGGAATATATTTAATTGAAAATTTAATGAACAATTTTATGAAATTAAAAATATCATCCGGAACATATTCACTCTGTGTCTTAAATGGGAATACAACTATTGTATATTCATGAAAATTAAAATATTATCCTACATTTTTTCATATTGGTGGAAGAAGTTAATAGATAGGACAATATAAATGTTTTTGGAACATTGATTTCTATTTTTGAGAAATTATAGGTATTAGGGGACTTTTTAAAATTGTGACAGTGTAATGGTGGAGTTTTTTAAGGTTTTATGAATATATGGGATTAAACGAAAAAAAATATCATTTATAAATGAAATAAAATCCATTAAACTATAAAATATAACATTAAGAAATATGGTAAGCTGGTATTAATATAATCTCCTTGATTATTTTTGGGTACTAGATTACGCTAATAATAAATTAGGATCATAGTGTCTGGGCAACATGAAGATTCTGGCCTCAAATAATTAAAAATATTAATAAAAATATTAATTATTTAAGATGAATATATCTTGACATAAATTCGTTATAAAGGTAACATAATATTGGATTTGAGATTTCCATTTCCTACAACCTTCTTCCCCTTATGTCTTCCAAATTTGATATCTATTCAATGATTTCTCTATGCTAGAAAACATAAAATTTAAAATCAAATATTACCATATGTTCCAGAAACATTTTTATTATTCATTATTTAATTGTGTTAATTTCTTCTTTTATAGTTAATTAACAATTTTTCTAACTTCACACGATTATCGATTAAAACACAGGATATAATGCAAGTGTTTGGACGTTGTTAACTAGGGTTTGTGACCCCTTCAATATTAGAATATTTTTTCCCATTTTGTAGAATATGTTCATTTGGATAGACATGGAATTTTGATGACTGGGAATTTAGGGCTTTTAGGAGGTGTATGTATTTTTCATATAATTTATAATAACCTAATAATAGTGGAATATATATATTTTTTGAAATTTTTTAAATATTTATAACCATATATTATTAATTATTAATATTTAATTATTAATAGTTAGGGAATATCATGTAATTTGTTATTACTTATTATAGTTAGGACTTATTTTGTTATTGTTTATTTCTATCATGTGAGGAGAGTCCTCAAAATGCAATTAAAAAGGTTTGTAATATTGATATTTATTAGAATGAGTCAAATTGATTTGAAAATATGGGTATTTCTAGAACTTTATATGAATTTCATCATTTGACTTTTTATATAGAATAAGTGTGAACTTAGTGTCAATATATTAGGTTATTAGTTCTTTATGTGTGAAAAAATGGGTTTTTAGGGTAATGGATATGTTGATTTGTTTAGTATATTACCTATAATTATTTTTTAAGGATAAATTTTCATTACCTCCCAAAAATGGTTTTTCCATCTAATAATCATGATAGATGAAATATCAATAGTCAGTATCCCTTTCATAATTTATTATTTCAATGATATAAATAGATTTCATCAATGGAAATAGTGATGCATTTTTAAATACGAATTTATAATTTTAACATATCTAAATAAACTTATTTTCTATAATGTTTTGTAAAAGGAATCGATTATATTTCTTGATATAGTTTATATATTAATGTTATCTTAATTAATTCATTAATTATATTTTTTATTATATATTCTCTATATATATATGGAATTATAATATTTCATGATTATAGATAGATGATTGTTTTTTTGATTAATTTAAGTGGATTCATATTAGATTGAATATTGTTAATATAAATTTATATAAATATTCCTAAATAACATGTCAATCACAATTTTTTTTGTTTAAAATATATATTTATAATAATAATGAATTATATTGGGGGAATAATTATTATATATTTTAATAATTTTTTTGGACTAATAGTTTCCCTTCACTTACATAATATATTTTCTATTATCAATGTGCATTTTTTGGATAAATATGAAAATGTTTTTATATATATTCATCATGTATTTGATAAAAAAATTCTGTATTGGAGTTCAGGAGGTAAAATCATTTGGGGGTGGCTATTCTATATATTTATTATTCCATGATGTGTGATGATTAAATTTTCCCTTCCCTATATTGGGGTTCCTAAGAAATTATAACATTATAATCACCTGATTGAGTTGGTGGTTTCACGTTTATTACATATTCATGTTCAGATAGAAAACATTATTTTCACATATTTGTGGATATAAATCCATTTTACATCATGGATTATTTATCTATGAATTACTTGTTTTTATTTATAGATATAATTACATTGGATATCATGTTTTCACCCACGGGGATTCTGATTTTGATTGGAATCAAATAGGGTTTGTTCTCATTATGTCAATGTAAGTCCATGGGGAAAAAAGTAAAGATATTAAAGTCTAATTTTTCATTTTAGTTCATTAATTTTCCTTAAATTATTGGAAAATGGAAAATTAATTTCTTATAATATTAATATTTTAGTACATATCATTTCAATTTATAAAGGTAATTTTAAAAACAATGAATTATGTTAGAGATACCATTCTTTCTAGTCAATTTACCTTAACCCCCTAAAAACACAGCACTATTTATGTGAAAATTATAACAGAGAAATAATAATTAGGTTAGAAGTTATATTTTAAGTAGGGGATTTAATGCTTTTTTATGTGTATTTGAAGACAATAAAAAGGATATGTTAAGATAAAAATATCTATATACATTTTTTTTATTAATTATAAAACCTTCCACCATGTGGTATGAAAAATACGACATCACTCATAGGTCATAAAACTATATGAAATTATATTTCAATTATATTTACTCTTTAAAACATTTATGTGGATAGTTAGTGGGCTTGTTGATCCTCTTTGAAAAAATATTGGTTATGTTTAATCTTGTGATTTATCCTATCGTTGCCACTTGGGGGACTAATCATGACAACTAGGTTAATATTATCTAGGTATGAGGGGATAAATCAATTGATACATAGAATGAATGAAAAATTATATATAAAATAATGAAAATTAAATTATGGATATTCACTTTTCATAAAAATCTATGCAATTTTGTTCCATTTTTAAAAATTAAGATGAAATCAAATAAATTATTTTTATTTGTTATAAGGTCATGATTTAGACTATACAATGACCAAAAATGATATAATCAGAATCTAAGCACTATTAAATGACCTCAGTGTATACATAGAATTTTACCAGACATTTAAATACAAAAAAATGAAATCATTTTTAGTTTACTATCAATACATCTCCCAATAATAGACTTCCTTGGATCGTGAAATTATAGTGTCATAAAAAGGAATGAAACGTAATCATATTATATCATGAATGATCCAAATTTAAAAAAAAAATTTAACTCACAATGAATATATTAGTTATAAATCCCTTTTCCGAAATGTGTTCCCCATTTATGAGTAATTATGAATTTTTTACGGGGTTTCTTTTATCTATTTTTATTTATATTTAAATTTCAAGGGTAAGAACAACATAGAAAATTGATATTTTGACATTTTATGATGGATGATAGGTTATTTAGGAATATAAAATGTTCATTATTGGTTGGGTGGCTGTAAATATATGTTTTTATAGTTTCTTCCAATTGTGCATTACTATCACACAATTAGGGTTATCCATTCCAGTAATCGGATGAATTGTGTAACATATGTGACCAATTTTTTAATGGTGCATAGGAACCTAGGAATCATTGTGAATTTATCAATTATGTTGAAGAATAATTTCACATGGGATTTTAATATTTTTTTTGAAAAAATCACCCTAACCATGTAAAGGTGGTATATATAGACAATTTAGGATATAGTTGTTGGTGAATGGTTAGTCCGACGGTGTTCCCCACCACATGGCTGGTTGAAAATTTAAAAATTAAAAATTTTCCCCAATAAAAAGTTCAATTATACACTAAAATTCGCATTTATTTCATTAATATACATCTCCATTCCACAACCCTCACTTTGCTTCTCGATATTGATGAATATCATCTATTTATTGCATGTTTGGAACACCATTATATTTGAATGTTATTAGTAAATATGGTTAAATTTATAATATTATTCTATATACATTTAAGTCACAACATTTTAGGTTATCATGGTCTTAGTTAATATGACCTATATAGAGGGAATTTGTTTTTTATTCCTTTTATATCGTGCAATCATTAAAAGAATATCGATACATGATGTGTGCCTCATATAGATGTTAAGGTAATTTTTATAATTTATATTTCCATAAATTATATATTTCATATTTCATTTTCATTTGTGTTCACGCATTTGATCATGATGTTCATAGATTAATAATTATATTAATTTGTTCTCCTAGATTCCTTGGAGACCCCCTTTGTGAAATTAAAATCATATTCTCTGGGGATATACCTTCTTTAATGCAACTAATGTAGTTGTATAAACATGTAACGTTAGAATAAGTAAAAAATAAGGGTTTTTAATGGATTCCCATAGAATTATAATGACATATTTTTGGTAGATTTTATCCAATGTGGGCCATTATAAACTAGTATTTCATACACCTTGGAATCATAAATATAAATTTTAAATTTAATTAAATAATTATTCAACATTAACATGGTAATTTTAAAATTATGTTAAATTAACTGAAATATTGAATCACAGATTATGATGATAAATTGATTTTCATTATTATTATGAAATTTAATTGTTTGGATTTTATTGAATATTAATTTAATAATTTTTAATATTTGGAATGATTAATGGATTCCTTATTAATTTCACTAATTTGTAATGCTACAAATGAACACTGGATTGTACTACGTGACATAGATAAATGTTTGTTATAAATACATTATCTTATTCAATGGTGTATAATTATTTTTAATTAAATTATATAACCCAAGGATTATATATAAACTCATTATCATGAATCCCATGGTGGTTATATCGACTACGATATGGGTAATTTAAACATTTTTTTCATTTCATGGATTATTTTAATTTTTTTCTGATGACGTCTATTGTTTAATATCATGGTTAGAGCTCATAATTTTTTAAATTATTAATTATATGAAATAGCTCATTTATATTCATTTTTACCAACCCCAGTACCCTAGAGGCAGTGATTTCTATCACTAAATAGGAATAAGATAAAATAAATCACATCCTAACGGGATGAATAGTTTTATTTTCTTTGTAAAACATATACATAGATGATTCTAATATTAAATTTGAATAAAATAATCAAAATATACATACTTTTATAGAAAATGAATTATTCTTTCTATTATATCCCAATTAATCAATCCTACAAATATTCATTGAATCCTTGGTAAATGAAACATAATTGGGGATATATGAAATTCACAGTAAGGGAGTAGTACAATGGAAGATTTCACGAATCAATTAGAATATTCAATAGTAAAATCTTTGAAATTGAGAACCCATGAAATTTAAGTAACTAGATAAAGAATATTCAATATTTAAATGTAAATAACTTAGTATAAATTCCATTTAATCAACTATATAATTAATAATCAATATATAAGGTTAAATAATTAAGAACAGATTCAATTTAAAAAATAAGAAAATTAATAATCAATAATTAATTGTAAATAAATGTGGGAACATTCTATTTAAATAACTTTAAAATAAATAATAGATATGCACGAGAAAAAACTAAGAACAAATTATATTTCAATATCTTGATAAGGAGTTATGAATATTGCAAGGTAAATAAATGAAGACACATACCATTAAACAACTAAAATGAAAATCAAATTCCTATATAGATAATAACCTATTTAAAATCTTATATATAATAAAAATTAACTCTTAATGATGTAATTTCATAATTATTGGACATTATGTCTCTTGAACATGATAAATTTATCACACTGTCCTTTGAAATTATTTTTTAAAGAATAGTTAAAACACTTTTTAATCCTATCTTAACTGATTTTTATCATGATACTTACTAATTCATCGATTTGGTATATAATTCTAGGTTTTACCCATCACGTAATGTCCAAAACCTTCCATAATATTCAATAATTTACCAAATTATTTAATCAATGTGCCACTACATAAAATATCAATATTATGTAATGCATAATTATTTACAAATATTTCAACAATTATTCAAAAAAAAGAAATTTCAAACAACGTATAAAAAAATGAGGAAATGTTTATGAAATAAAATTATCAATGATAAATAATTTTTATATTCACATAAAATTTAATGTATAATGATATTATAGATGATAATATTTCATGGGGAATTTATTGACAACAATATAAAACATGCAAGTGAATATAAATACAATCCTTTGATAAAATATAGATAAACCAGCCATAAAAATAATAAGGACAACATCAAAATATATTAATTGCTGTAATAATTAATTTTTTATTTAATTGGAGAATTTCAATAACATAAAATGGTATCTAAAAATTTATTTAGTAAAAACTTATTTTCATTTTGGAAAACATTTGGAAAATACATATCATCAAAAAATAAAATAAGTAATATTTTATTTTAAAATATACTTATAAAAATTAAATGGATGCTTTAATGTAATGATGGTTATGATGGATTATATATATATATAATCCATTATATAAGATTAATATTCTATTTCAATTGTAAAAACACATTCAAAGAGACTTTTTCAAGATTTTGTTTCACATTTTTGATAATTCAAAAAATAATAATTATTTTAAAAATTAAATTTTATTCCATTGAATTTTTTTTGTTAACTGTAATATTATTACACAATTCTTTTGTAAAATAAATTTTAAAAGGTTGAAAATATTTTTAAATTCATTTTTAGAAATATGGTCTTGGATATACATTGACTTTCAACTAAAGAGGGTAGTGATATCGAATTTCATTATAAATTATCCTCTATATTTTCAAGTACCACACAATAGAAGTATTTTATGATCACATTAATATGATTAGAAATATCTATGTGATATGAAAATTAATGGTTTTATTTAAAAAATGATAAAAATTTATAGATTAATTAAAATACATGTATATAAAACATATTATATAATTAGATTGTGAAATAAGACCTCTCAAAGACCATAACATTGAAATGAGAATAAATAAATGTGCCATGTATGTGTATAATCTATATGACTACATTAAAAAATTTAAAAATTAATAATTTTTAAAATTAATTAAATATACAATCTAATAATTTAGAATTTAATGATGTAATATTATATCCCAATGAAAAGAAATTGAGTTTTTAAATTCAATAACACTTGATAAAATTTAATTTAAATATCAATAGATGAAATATTTCAAATTAAATGCTAAACTATATTGAATCATTATGTATTGATGATATTATGCATATTAAGGGGATTATATATATCATATAAAAGTAATTATTTCATACCATTACACTTTTCCTCATGGAAATTGAGTTGAGCCAAAATATATGACATTATGCCTCTTTTTAATTGAATATCCTTAATCGTAATGTATAGTTTTGTTTAAAATATTATTAAATTATTAAATTAGAATGTTATTATTTATAATGTCACATATCCTCAATTTACCACCCTTTTGTTAATAATATTTCTATATTTTCATTGTTTCAGTTGTTGATCTTCTAGTTTTCTCATTAATTCTATGTTATGAATTTTCCGATTATTACGGATATTATATAAGTATATTACCCAAAAAAATTAAATATTTATCCAATGAATAATTAATTAACCTGATATACCATTAAATTATTTTTTTGATGAAAATAGTCACATTGATTTGTGAATTCGGTACTCCAAACATACACGAATGATATTATCAATGTTATATTTCGGAACATGAATGGAGTATACACAAACACACACACACAAAAACATATTAACAGAGTAAAAAAAATCAGAATTTCCAAATTTATTTCATGCATATAAAATATAAAAATTAACATTGACTTTATCACCTTCCATGTGAATCAATATTGATTGCCAAATCACAACGCTTCGTGACATAGGTGTCCTCTATACACTTGAGAAACATTATTATATCTTCTATAGAAAAGTAAGATAAAAGATATATATGATATAGTGACACTATAGTTATAATATTACAATAAGTATTATATATATATATATATATATCTTCATTTCCAACAATGAAATTTCAAAATTGACAAACAAATGATATTTTTTCACGATGAGGAAATATCTTGTACATACTATCATAGATTTGAAAACACATTTTATGGATGTGTGTGTGGTTTTAGGTTGTACCCAAAACATAAGATAATATTATTATATGTAAGATATTGGTTTTTTATAACATCTTGTTTTTAATATAATTAAATGCAGCAGAGAAAGATGTAAAATGTTATTCATTTTGAATATCATTACCTCTCATTTAGGAATGATCTATAGGTTTTCAATATATTTTATGATGGTTCAATTTGTGAAAAAATTGGGATTCTTGAAATAGGGGAGTGAGGTTGCAATGCGATATGGGACAGTCATGGATGATCCAATGTGGTATTATAGTGTGATGTAAAAAGGATTGGGTTGTCCTTTTATAAGTGGGGGAGAGAACACACTTTGTATGTGGAAAAAAATTAATTTATCTCAGGTTTTTACATATTTAAAAAGCTTCCCAAATGGGAAAGTATTGAAAATTTTAAGAGTAATTTTTGGAATATTTCTAGAAAATAGTTTTTGAAATAGTGTATAATTATATTTACCAATTGTCTTTTTGCATATCCCTTGATATATACAATTTCCCATAAGACCCATAAATATTATTTAATATTTTCAAATTTCAATATGGTAAAATGTTATTTTTAAATATTTGAAATTATAAAGAATTCTAATTTCAAATATTTAATCCATTTTACAAAATTCAGTTCAATTATTTCAGAAAATATGAAATAAAATTTATCTCAAGGACGTAACATGAAATGAATTTTTTTATGACAAAATGTAAATTTCTTTATAATGTTTTTATACAAAATATCAAAAAATATAAATCATATAAATGATAAAAAAATGTTTTAATTTTTATATAGTTGACCTAATGAGAAATATAATATTTTTTAATATAATTTATCTATATAAATATTCTACATGAATCATAAACTTTCAATGAAAAATTGATTATTTGTACTATTCAACCAAAAATGAATCTTCATAGTAAAAAATAAATATTAACCTTAAGATAATTTTGGTATTCATATTTTGAAAAATGTAATTTATTTGGTGAAATAAATTTCCTAAAATTTTAATAATAGTTCTACATTATGTTTGTAAAATTGGACTCAACCATCTTTTATCAAAAAACAGTTTTTATGAAAACATTTCATTTTATTTTTATTTATTACTATAAACAATTATAATATATAAGTAAAAAATAAATATGTGAAATATATAATTTAATATAATTTATTTAATAATATTAGTACACTAAATTCTAATCTCTATGAAATAACTAAAAACTATAATAATAATATAAATAGTATATTGTTGTTTCATAAAATAATGTCTTTCATGTAACATAAGATATCAAACAAAACTAATTGTTTCTTGTACCGTAACCTATCAAGGAAACTAAATTACATCTAAAATAATATATATTAATTTCATGGGGAATTATGTTATATTTCATATAGGTGTTACATGTCACATACACTGTTGAATAAAATATCGACATTTTTTTAATTTACTGGTGTAACATAATCCTTACTGTAAATAAATTTCATACATGTAATTTAAACAATATAATTATAATAAAGGGGTTTCCATTTATAAATAACCTTTTTTAAAACATAATTATTAAAATGGACATAAAAATATCCTCATTATAATATTGAAATGGATGTACACCTTTCATGTGAAATTACATGTAGTTAGGTTTATATATAGAAGAACATTGGTAGAATGTGAGTATATAAACATGCATGAAAAGTAAAAATAAATAGAGGGATTGAGTTGATTTAATAAATAATAATGACTTATTAAAGGAATTCAAATAACTCCAAATAATAAAACATTGATGATTTAATTGTCCAAATGATTCAACACATATGAAAATATTAGAATATTTTTTTTGATATCACATCCCTAATGATGAGTTATTTTTTATTATCTATGAATATAAGGAAATATACATACATGATACGTATGTATTTAATAATAAAAATTCATCCTTTGGTAATGTTTCATTCACTTACTTAAATATATTTATATTCCAAAAATAGTACATTATTCGTGATGCACTAAAATAAACATTTAATGTATCGAAAGATATATAAAATTGTGAAAAATCATTCCATATATCTCAAAATATTTTCCAATACTAATATTTTGAATAAATTAATATATAAAACTAATAATTTATACCACTGCTTCATCATTATTTTTAGTAAAAAAATTAACTACATTGAATTTCATTTTAACCTCTTCATCACATTGGATAGTGGTAGACATGAAACCCTAAACATCCTTTAGTCATGGGATCAAGCCTCATGTCCATGCCAGATGCAATTTTTTGTCACTGAGAAGTCACGTTTCTAATTTTATAAACAATATTAATATAATCCATAATACATAAAATTAAAATATGCACTAAATCCATGAAATAATATAAAAAATGTTGATGTTTACATTATCTTTGAAGACTTATATTTTTAAAGTATAATGTTATTAATTTTGATATATCATTAATGATCATATCAATACTACTATTTATCAATTACATAAAACAAATTTTAATAAATTTTTGATGAATTATTTCATAAAAAATTATTTCACTATAACATTTAAATTCTATTAATTTATATAAATTGTAATTAATCTTGTTAGACACTAATCACATAAACCCTGAATAGTGGTGCTTATTTATTTGAATTTAGAATCAATCCTAAAATAAAAAACATATGATGATATTCATATATCATAGGTTTTTAGAAGAATGTATTATTTAATTATTTAAATGAATGAATATATATTTCATTATTCTTATTTTGAAGAATCATTGGTAAAAAATACATAAACTATATAATTTTATTCCAAATATACAAATAAATCATCATTTTTTATTTCAAAATAGGTACTTCATTTGTATAGGGCTTATCCTAGGACATTCAGGGTCATTATATATTTAAATCCTTCTCAATTTTTCATAATGAAAATGTGATTTGTCTTAATAATAACCTTTGAGAATGTGAAAATAGGTGTGCAGTAAGGATCATTATAATGTACCTAGTTATTGTTGAGCCAATTTCGACACACCTTTCTATATGCTATAACCTATTTGTACATTTGTTCTATAAGAAAATCTACTTTCAGTATCCTGAAATGGATGTATTTCTAAAGAAATGACATAATCTCAAACATACAAAACATTTTGGATGTTTTTCAATACATATACTCATATTCTATCATTAAATTTTGTTATCTAATCCATGACATCATAAATATATATTCAATGGGTTATAATAAAACAACATTAGATATTAAATGAATAGATGATATCCCCAGTAGTTCGGATCTAGTGGATACATCCATTACTTTGACCTAAGAATCTAGGAGTCATATTATAATGGTCCTAATAGATTAGTAGACATAGTAAAATAGATGCATACATGATTCACAACTTATATTTGAATATGAAAAATAAAACATAATATATTTCTGAGAAAACATTTATTCTATCTAGAATATCCACTTGTATCAATCATTGTATACTTCATAGAATACTATTGTGTCTAGACCCCTCCACATAGAGATACCACAATGAGGTGATATAGATTGTTATTTATTGAGTCATGATTCGATTTGCCACTATTTTAAAACTATCATCGATGGTATACCAAACATGTAGATCTGATTCATTACTCTCAATGAGAAACATTCAGAAGTGAGAGATAATATGGATACAAAAACCAACACCTTAACAGAAACAAATATAGAATAATTTACAAGTGAAAAATTAAAATTTTATATAGTTATATCAATCTAATTAAAAAAATAAATGAAACAAAAATCAATAGATGACCTCAAACACAAAGACCAAAAAAATGTTAATTTTCCCAAAGCTATTAATATAATAACATATCACCAACATTTTTCAGATTTCATATAAAAATTATATATATGTATGGAGAGTATAATATTATATTCAATACATTCTTCCAATGTGACTCTAATTCAATATATAAACAATGATGGCTAAATAATATTGAATAATAATGAGACTAACTCATTAAATAAATAGGTAAAATAAATGCCAACCTCCCTCTGTCTTTCTATCACCATGTAATCAATATAATACGCAATAAAGTATAAAAAGAAAACAAAAACGATGCCCTTATTTTTCTTCGACATTGGTTTATCACTCTTACCCACCATCGCACATCCTAAGAATATATCTCCTTATGAATATCATCCCAAATGCACCTAATAAAGGATCCAAATCATCCACCATTTACATCACATACCCAATCAATTCCATTTTAAATATAGTAAAAATTCAAATTTTGTTATCCACCAAAACATATAAAATGTATATCAAACATCATGTATTATACTTCAAGCCATTATATCCCATATAATAAGAAATCACCTCATGCCTTAACGACCTATATATGTCATACCTATAATAATCCATTGGATATTATATCAAATAATACATTTGATTGAAATAAAATAAATCCATAACATCCATCTATATAAATATATGTTATATATAACTATCAGTCATAACATAAAAATAAAATACAATTCAAAAATATTGGGGCCCTTACAGTAGTTATTTATTCGTTCACCCAATGAGGTGTTGGGGAAAAAAACTTCCCAAAGTCCACGTGAGGACACGTTTCCATGCTAACATTGGTGTGAAGCGTATGATATAATATAAGAAACATGGAATAATATAACTCCTAACCACACTATTAGAATAACATTGTCTTTATATACACTACAACCAATTTCACTCAGACTCTTTTATGTCACTTCTAAGACCACATGGAATATAACCAAAAAAATATATAAAAGACATATATTAAATTCATTATTTATTTTTATTAGTTTTATTTCATTAATTAAATCCATAATCAATAATTAACAAGTTAGATTATACTAAATTACATTACATTTCAAAACATTATTTATTAGAGTAAATATTTGTAACCAACTGTCATATTACAAAGAAAATATATGGCTTAAAAAGATAATTTTTTTAATAAAAATTGTATTCTATAATCATCATACCCTATGTATAAAACATTTATTTAATCTTTATGAGCATAATTCCATATCTGTGTACTATAGAAAACCCATTTGAACAAAAAAAGTGGAAATAGTCAACCAATATTCTATAGAGACTTCTTGTAGTTTGGGAATTAATAAATATAAAATAAACAACATTTCAATCAACCATTAAATAGAATCAAGTTATAATTATAGCTCCCCACAATGCATTAATGGGTGAGATAATATTTTTCAAGCACAATCCCCTCTAATCCCATCCCTTGAACCCAAATTCATTTATCAAAGAATCTCTTCTTTATAATCATCAAGTAATTACACATCATATAGGGACTCTCTTCCCACACATAACATCAACTATCCCACCGTCATCCACACATGGTTCAAATCACCTCAAGGCCTCCTCGCCAGATATCATAACATACATCTAGGATCAATCATACCAGGATCAAAAATTCATGTTCAAAACTAGAAGAACATTACGCAGAATAGTGTTAAATAGAATGAAATTCGGAAATGTGGCATCAAAATAAAGAACTTGACCATCTCAAGTAAAGGGGAAACTAACTCCAAAAAAACAATATAATTTTCAAAGAACATTATATTTTTCCATATTTAAATAATTGATTTATTTATTAAATTGTTCCATCTATAGGAAGCCTGAGTAATTCAATTTTAAATGACACTGAATGAAAAATCTTGATCTAAAAATTTACTATGGTGTCTAAAACCACGAAAATATCCATTCCCAAATAACAAACAATTTCAAATTATTATTCAGAATAGAAAAATTATATATTAATTATGAATTCCAATTAACCAAGGGAATTCCATTAATTTGATTATAATCATTTTATTTTAACCCCTAGTTTATAAACATACATTTAAATTAATAATTTAAAAAAAAAATAATTTTCAATTAATTTTTTCTTAACATTCATTATAAATTCCATCAATAAAAACAAGCTAGCATGTTGTGGCATATATATCACACTACCTAGAAAAGAAAAGATCTGAACCACTCTCATGGTATAATGTAACAACAGAAAAAACATTTGATCAATATCAAATTCATTAAATTGGTTCTATAACTACTCTATTAATTCAATTTTTATCCAAAAGAATAAAGTATGGTAAATTTATGATTTCTTGTTTTTGAATGGAGAATAAATGATCCCCCTGTCTCAAAAACTATTAATGTTCATCAAACAATTATAGACCACATTGATGTTATCTAAAAATTTTTTTTGCATGAACTACATCCACCCAACGATGCTACACTATAATCAAAACAAAAAAATCCAAGACAATCCATTAGGATAATGGGATATCAAATTAAAAATCATAGAATAATGGTAAGGAAGGAAATGGTATTAAACTGGGAGAAACTGTGGGAAACCCAAGGATGAGTTTACTGTGTATCTCCATGGATTGAAGCCAAAATAAATGAATTGATACACAGTTGATAATAACTCATAATGCTTGGGGGTATATTTTATTTCATGAAATTAGAGGGACAGAGATACTAAACATTGGTTTATGAATGACTAATGTTGAAAAGTCTCTTATAACCTAAATTCATTGGGAAATAACACAGTGTGTAATATTCGTTCATCTCATGTAATCCTTGGGGTTATGTTGATACTGAGAAATGGTTCACCTTTTTTGTATTTATCCTTGATTAATTACACATCTTTACCCATAACTATAGATTTTGTCAACGAATAATAAATTGGCATGTAAGGATTATGAATTGTATAATCCCATAGAATCCATAATTTCACAACCATGCCCCTCTAGACAACTTCCAAACAACATTTGTGCCCCACAAGCCTCAAAATCACTCAATTGGTTGGGATACATGGATCTGATCAACTAAATTAGGCTCCTCTCAAAAATTCTAATCCTATAGAATCTTAACCCAAACATAGTAGAAAAAACAATCGGTTTCAAAACAACCACCTCACTGGAAACCTCACAGTTATCTCACCACCATAGGTTCTCAAACTCCTCATCATTTGGAGAAAATAAAAAAATCATGAAATAATAAAAACAAGATACTAACAATATAATATGGAGGATACCTCCCAAAAAATAGTAAATCCAAAACATTTAATATGTGAAATCTACCTCATAAACCGAAATGGCTAATCTGTCATAGGTAACCACATTACAAGAGATAAGATAAAAAACAACACAGGTTAATGTGAGTGTGTAAGTGACTCGAATGCCCATATAATGTATTACACACCCCAATTCCACCACATGAAACAATATAATATAATAGTACACCTATAAAACAAATTATTTTTTTAGTCTTTGATTTCCAAAGGCCACACTATGGGGGTTCCATTATCATCAATATGAATCCTTCCCCAATTGATGATAAGCAAGTCATCGTGGAAAAAATGTCAATATAATGAAATGTGAAAAAATGTGTATCCAGGTGATCTATATAGGATTTTAAATTTAAAATTTTCTAGTTAAAACATTATCTAACACCTCAAAATACCCCCCCCCAATGGGGAGACATCTTATATCCATAACTAAACCTTCTCTACCCATAAAATGGAGTCACCATCATTAACACATGATATCTAACATTGAACTCCAGAGGTATCCTCCTATGATCTAAATAGTATTTAGATGATCATGTTATATTTTAAACCTCTTTAAAAATATGTAAACCATATTTGTCACATTCTGTTTTTTTGTATGATTATTCCCCCCACTCTGATCCCTATCGAACAAAACAATTACTGGATGGTCCACCATAAAAATACTCAAATGGTGTAATAAGAATTAATTAGTGTAAGATATTATTATAATAAAACTAAAAGAATTTTATGTCACCAATACAAGAAACTCTATAATATGTATCATAATATTGACAAAGGGATTCATTATTCTGGAGGGTATGATATTCCTGAACATTCATCTATGATGTAATGGAAGTGCAGAGGCATTAATGAGAAACAAAATCATAATTTAGACGTATCGACACCATGTTTATAAAACATGGATCTTGATTAGAATGTATCATCATCCAGAATCAATTCAGTCACACCTTCTCATCTAGATATTACATTAGGAAGTCCCCTTATGATATTGACTTTCAGATCACTATAATGTGGGATGATTTAGTCAAACAATCCACTCTCACACATATAGAATTATTGTGTCTCTATGCACATGGTAAACATATATCAATGTACATCAATATTTACTCCTAAATCAATTAGGGAACATGCTATGGCTTTTGAAACCCATTAGGAACATAGTGCACAACCATTACCCTGTAGTAGACCGATTATTGAGAAACAAACAACACAATTGTCAACTTCTTCTATGACCACAAAAATTTTCCTCTCAAGGATCGATACATATTAGTCACACTGGAATGTACATCCAAATTTAAACTATGTAACTCATATTGAACAATATCAGACACTAATAAAAGAAGAATAATCATTCACATGATAAATACCCAATGTTTTCCATCATCAGACCAACAACTAGAGATATCCCCAAAAATATATTGGTATATCTAGTCATCCTCATTAGAATACACTAACATAGACTCACCCAACTACATCATCAAATATTATTTCCCCATAAACTAAAAATGAAAACTTATTCCTCCAAAATCTTGGATATCATGATACATCCCGGAGTATATTGCCTTAAGTCTCAGGGAATACCGATATTCACACAGGAAATACTATGTGACATCTTGGTCAGTCAATTATTTAAAACATTTCCCACGCCACAAGTATAAAAATTATCAATTTCTTAATCATTCAATAATTACATCTATATTTGTTGATACAATGTCATGTTACATTGGGAGAATACATTCAACATGCTCATATGGATAGTAAAAACCATATAGCAACCACCGATGTAGTTTTTTTCCCACAAAATCAATGAAAACAGTACTCCTGTTAACTTAGGAAGATGGGTGGCATAGTTAAACTATTGTGGAAAAACATCCCAGTCTCATAAGAAACAAATGTTCTCAATTTTATCAATACACATGAAAATCCATGAAGTCATGCATCGCATAAAACCAAAAACTAAACTCCCTCAACTAGAAAACAAATGAATGTAGCACTATCCAATTTACCGATTAGGTACTCAATATATTCTTGACACTTGTTAGTATACAATAATGCCAGTTCCTTTTGTGTTTTGTCTGTTAAAGAATTATGAACCTAAGGGAAAGCAGTTACATACCTTATATGATTCATACATGACCATAGAATATCTGCACCTATTCTACAGTATTGGGGGATTAACAAAAAAATAACTACCTCTATCTTCAATGGATCATAAAGTAATCAATTTCAAGAAAGAAATTTTCTTATGAAACAGACTTCACAATCCCATAACACACTGTTATAAAACATTCCATTTATCTTCTCATGATAAATAACACCAAAAAATCTATGTGAAATTTCAACATTCCCCTCATCAGACACAAAATCCAAATGTATGATGTCAATTAAAACCTCCACGAACCTATCCAGGTACTCCCTTAAAAATAATTTATAAACTACATGAATATAGTAGGATCATTAACTATACTATATTACATAAGAACGAACTCATAATTCCTAAAATTTTAATAAACATTGGTATTCTGGTATCATCATAGTAAACATATATCTAATGATATAAATAATAAATATTGATATATGAGAACAAACATTCCCCTTTAATATGATCGAATAAGTCATAAATCCGTGGAAGTGGATAGAATTTAATCATTGCCACATGATTCAAAAGACTATAATTTATGAAAAACTACAGACATCCATCATATTTATTCAAAAAGAAAACATTCTCACCCCTTGGGTACAAACATTATTGAAAAAACCTTGCTAAAATAGATTATTGATCTATTCCCATTGCTCTAGAAACTCAGATGGTGAAATCATGTATGGATTTATTGATATAGTAGAAACTTGTAGGTGTATCTTGATCCTAAGGTCAAATAATCTTCAATGGGGTAAAACTAAAACCTCAAATAAAAATTCCTTAGGGTACTCATCCATAACCATTTGAAACAATAATTTTTTAGCCTTAAATTATCTCAACATCAAGTGTTCCATCATAGAAGATACATATTTAACAAGTCACTAACCTATCCAAAGGTATCCCTTTACAAAAACACTATAGGATATGCCAAAGAAAAAATTAAAACGACCTGATTGATGAAGAAAAATATGAGTTCTAGTACTTGATACAACTAATCAATATTTAGTATGATTTTATATGGTCGTTTATTCAAAAATTTGAAATCTCACCATGGGTGGTAATTCCCCCTCACTTTCTCACAGTCTCTATAAACATCAATCTAGTCATCTAAACCTAAAACTATCTTAATCAATTCCATGTGATCTAGACACCCCCGACATTATGTAATAAATAATCCAAAAGGGTATTATATATAAAGGATTATGTTGATAATGAATCAAAAAATTAATTCCCCAACGTATAAATCATGCTATGTATACATTGAATGATGTATGGCTCGCAATGTTCTGGAAAAACTAAATCATGAAACTGACAAAAACATATCCATGGCATCTCAGACCCAAATAATTACCACCACCATAGACGTACTCTACACTATGTGAATGAGGAAAATCTTGAACCAGGTATATTATTACACTATCTTCTCTCTTCTAATGAAAAAACGTATCAACATTTTATTTCATTCCATGGCTGAAATGACATCAATAGATGAAACTGATGTCGAACACCTTATGAATAATAAATAATCAGAATGGTAGGGTACTCATTCTACTTCTATTATTGTACTCCAAAAGAAATACAATTTTTCATCCATTGTTGTATTTCAATGAGTATCTTCCCTAATAGAAAAATATTGATGAGGGATGAGACATTCCCCCAGTTGAAAGAATACTATTTTGTCCTAAAAACATGAAAATACAGACCATATCTTTTCATTGTGATAAATTTTGATGACTACAATCATGTAATGAAACATTTATGAATAGTTTAATTTAGATAACTGATGATATTCCAATAACCTCTAGTTATTCATCAGCATATACAGGGTGGTCAGCTGATAGTTCCATAGAGGAAATGCCACTTCAAAATTCTATGTCCTTGCCTCATCTTCTGGGAAAAAATATAAATATTGTCATATTAGGGCCCTAAAACAGATCCAAAAGTATGAAAAATTGGATATTAACTAAAAAAGGTTTAGAATATATTAGATATTGGCCACCATATCAGATGAATAAAGAATATATTCTCTAAAATGGACTCAGAACATCTTCTATGAGACCACGGAATCACTGTGATACACAAAGAACAAGGACCACCACTACCTCACATATCTACATATCATCATCATCAAAACTAATTAATTATATTTCTACATTAATGTAAATATCAAATTGAAATATATCCCAAAATATCTCCAACTATTAATTTGAGAATTATTCTAAAATGAATCACTCATAGTTCATTAGAATGTGGTTCTAAAACTGTATGAGTTTCCTCCCCCATGTCTTGTCATAATTGACCTATACTATATGATGATCTACTAGATGATCCTAATAATCCTCAATTATAGGAAACTAAATAGAAATTTGAAAAAAACTGTAACTATTCAATGAAAAAATATTGAGCGCTCCTCTACTTTGAAAATGGAATATTAATCCTTAATTAATTAATTATTAAAAAATTATTATTTTTATAGTTTCAAAAAATCATAGTGTGTATCCATTTTTAACACATGGTCAATGATGTATGATGAATGATCATTTACTGGGTATCTACACAACAAAAAATATTACTTCATTTAGTCATTATAGTAAGGAAAAATCAATATGAATCACACTATAGGGAGCCCTAAATACATCAGGCTCTTCCGGTGTCCTGTGATTACTTTTCTTACAAAAAAATAGAAAATAATGTTTCCCTACCAACTCATGAAACATCACATGTTCATAACTACAACATAAAATAAAATCCCTCAAACCATGTCATTCGATATCACTATTTTGTGAACACATCCACACAAAAATACTAAAATAAGGGTTACATATGGTGACTTCTTGAGTACCACCTCCAGTTTTCCCTAGGTAAGAGACAAGCACCAAGGGTATAATAAAAATGTAGATGGTTGGAATTTACCTCAAATAGAGACTTTTGGAAGATATATAAATGATTTAAATGTCAAAAAACAACCTCCTAAACACATACATAAAATAGAACCCATGTAAAAAATTAAAATTTTAAAATGTAATAAATAACGGAATAGAATACTACAATTGCCAAAATAATATAGATGGAAATAAAAATTATGAATTGTCCTCTTCTATTAAACCTTGTGATAAAATTTTTTTCCCCATGAAAAAAATATCCACCATTCTTAAAAACAAATTATATATACATAGGATGAGTATTAGAGTATACTCAGGAGGATCCTACCCGAATTCAATTGTGAAAATGATAATGAAATTATGTTGAATCAAAGTGAATAACAATGAAAGTAACTCATCAACTAAAATGTTTTACTAGGTTCACAACCTCAACATGGATATTTCTCAATATGTGACACATATAATAGAAAATATAATTTAAGAACAAAACATCTAGGTTACCTCTCTTCCACTTCCCTACTAGTTTTCCACTCTACCCCAGTATTGCATGTCCTTATCATCACTCTCCCAATGTAAGCCATACCGATGAATCCAAAGAAAGGTACCATGATATTAAACATGTGCAAATCATAACCAAAATATCCTAGGTAACGTTTTATAACCAATTATTTTATTGAAACCTCCACATCCTATATGATTTGTATCAAACATAAGGAATTATACCTCAATCAATTACTTCCCATACACTGAGTAAGAACCTAAATCCATCAAATCATATACATTTAATACCTATATTAATCCTTTGGATACATAATATACAAATAAATGTGTTTGAAAAATGAAAAATATATAATATCCTTCAATACATATATGTTTCAAAAATAATAACCATTCATACAAGAACATGTAAATACATTAGAAGTGTGCGTGTACATAGGGGGTAGTAAGTGATCCATTCTACCAACTGGAGATTTGGGAGTACACCACTCAGAGTTAACTAGGTTCGAGTTTCTATAAATTAAATGAGTGGGTAGGATATAAAATCCAATAATATACATGATGTAATACATAATACAACCATAATGAAGACATAACATAATCGTAGACTCAACTATAGTAAACATTACTCAAACTATCAACATCCACTACTATGTCCATATATCATATAATAAAAAAAGTATATAATATATTAAAATTACATTAATAATTTATAATTATCTTTTAAATGAATTAATTAGTCTATTATTCATTAATTAAACAGTTATAATATTTCACATTAGATTAAATTGAATGAGATTAATTATCAGTGTAAATTCAATCCTCATAGTCATTTCCTAAACTATATATGTGGAATATCATGGTTCGTATTTTTTAAGAAACTTTTGTTCCAAAATAAAGCAAATAAATGTTTTATAAATTTATTTAAATATTATTAGCATTTTTATATATATATAAACTCTAGCATAACCATCTTAATCTACCACCCTGAGGAAACATTCAAAAAGGAACCTTTATCATCATTTTTAATTGGAAAAGCAATGAAGCTAAATCCAAAATTATAACTATAAACCATTTATTAGATTTATGATATCATACCATATATCTACATCCCATTAATGGATAATACATCTTTAACATCTCCTATAACCTATGGTTCCATCCCTAACACCTACATGCATATGCTGATGCATCTGACCATCAGATGGATCAACTAATACCACAATATATAGGGCCTACCTTACCATACAACATGTCATCCATCCAAATCTCTGCCATTCAATGTTTAAACTCATTATGGTCTCCACAACCCATATCACAATAACCTTCCAATCCACGGCATAAAAAACCTATAACATCAGTCTTGTAACTAGATAAAATTATAATAATGAAAGTAAAACAAGAATGAAATATGGAAAATGGGCCCTCAAAAACAAGTCACTAGTCCATCTCATGGATACATGAGAAACATGTACTTGAAATAAGCTTTATCATTACCAGACCACTTGTTCTTATTCTATATTGATTTAATAATTTCATTTATTAATTTTTTCATAATAAAGGTGACTAAAGGACTCAATCTATAACATACAACCAATAGATAAAAAATTCTTTTATAATATATTCTAGTTTTAACAACCTATGTTAGAACAATTATCAAATAAATTTCCTCTTATAATTATAAAAAAACACAAACATGGTTCTTTTAAACTAAAAATTCAATTTAAACATAAATATTTCTTCAATTTTATTATCAGTAATTAACATTAACCACATTATTAAAAAATGGATATTATTTTATTTATTCTAAATAAAAATATTCAAAAATTAATTCGTGATTTAAATTCATTACCAATTCAATCAAGAACGTCTAGATTACAAATAATGACATAAATTTCACACTATATTGAAATAAAAGTGGAAAGATACTATCATAGTATAATGAAATATCCTCTCTAACATGTGATCACTATCTAATTATTTTATCTGATTAAATATTTATTTTGTTAATTCCATTTCTATCCAAAATAACTAATCCATGACCAAGTTATAATTTCATGGGAATAATGAGAATAAATTAACGCCCACCCTCAATATTTTTAAACATTGTTCATAAGAGATATGATAAGGTCATAGAACATAAATTAATTTTCATACAAGAACCGAAAGCACACAACGAAACTACATAAAACCCACACCAACAATACTAATGAATCCCCCATTTAAAACACGAGAGTACAAATTTAAAATTATTGTGAGAAGAAACACTATGAATCCATATTATTATAGTATAATCCATTAAAAAATAAAGGAATAATTTCCCTTGGATCACCATAGATCAATGGTGGGATCCATGAAAAAATCTTTGGTTGAACAGATCATAAAATGATAAAGAGAGGGCTCCTAGATTTCATAGAATGAGTGAGATTATATGCTACATATAATGCTACGAATATCCCTTGTGGATAATAATTCTTATAATATAATTGTAATGGAGAATCACAAAACATTCAATCCACTTTCAAGTCATGTAATCATTTGAGTTATGTTGATTCCAATAAATTGGTCACCTATTTATTATTTATCCATGATTAATTTTACTTCATAAACCTACAATGAAAAATTTGCAAACGTCACTTACATGAAATGTAAGGATTACAAGATGGGTAATCTCTTTGATTACATCATTATGAATCCAATCCCCTTAACTTCACTTCTATGGAGGGGGTGGTGACAAAATGGTATTAGAGGTGATGTTAGGGATATTATATGATTTTTTGAGTTAAGAAAAATGATTATTTCAGGGTTTGGTGGACAATAGTGTCAGGTGATCTTGCTGTGTATCATAGGCCAAGGAATATAAATCAAAATGTTCCAGCTCATAGGAAATCATTATAGGGAGGGGGTGGTGACAAAATGGTATTAGAGGTGATGTTAGGAATATTATATGATGTTTTGAGTTAAGAAAAAATGACCATTTCAGGGTGTGGTGGACAATAGTGTTAGGTGATATTGGTGTGTATCATAGTCCAAGGAATATAAATCGGGACACTATATTTTATGTCACCATGGGATCTGATTCATGGACTCTGATCATAATAAATGACCATGTGAGGCTATAATGTTTATAGGGTAGAGACCCTAGAAAATGTTCATGAATCATGATTTGTTATGTTTTTATAATTGGGTGTTTTAGGGAAGTAAAATAAATTAAAACATAAGTAAATGTTTGAATAAAATTACAAAATAAATAGGGATAATGAGTTCCTTTTTTAATTTTCATTTATGGGTCTCGGTCATCATCCATGAGTGGCTCAGGCAGTGAAGTAATAGCAAGATGATTTGGCACATCAAATTTCGGTTGATCTAGGGGAGGTGGATATCAATTGGTAGATAAAATTACATAATTTATACTAGAAGACATTAGGAATGAATGGGGGTAGTGTCTTTGTCATGGAGACATAGATCTGGAACTAGGGGATTGAGGTAACTCGCATCCTGATCCAGGCTCCAATGGATTATTGGGTCTTTTTGGATTTTAGTTATATTAGAGGATCTACACTATAGTGTTGGATGTTATACCTGGGGGAGATAAAAGAGAATGATGTTATGTGGGTCGATTTTGAGAAAGAGTTATGTAGTGAATTGATCTCGTTAACCATAAATGGTGAAAAGCTACATAATCTTCTCTCCATCTAATATAAGCATATTTCAGTACAATATTTGGGGTTCCTGTCCAATGTTCTCCATTTCTTCTCTCCAGATCCCTATATGTATGAGGATCCTCGAGTGAGACACTTATTTGAGGCACTTCATCCTTCTCTCTAGTACGCAATTACTCCATTCACCTTGCCAACAGTAATAGTGGTCTGGCAGAATGATGCAGTAGTAGATAGAATTCACTTGTGAGGAGGTATACAAAGATAGGGGAGCTAGTAGGCACCTTTGAAGTGAAAGGATACTAGAAGTAGGTCTTAGGCACTATGAACATTGTGGTTTCGACCATCAGGTAGTCGGCCTTAGTCGTTTCCATTTCAAATTTCCCATCCATCAGCATATCCTTATGGGTTAGGGAGGATGTGTTTTAGAATTGGAGTTTATGGGAACATAAAGAATTAGTGGCTGAAGGGGATCGAATGTTGGTGTGGTGGAGGTGGGCGAGTTCAGCACCCACCTCAATAGTAGTTTCTAGACGGGCCGTTTTAGTTGTAGGGATAGTAGGCTCCTACTCAAAAAAGGACAGATAGAGAACAGGGAGGCTGACCTCCAAATGTTATTCAAGTAACATGACCTAGATTGTGTCGGGGAGGCTATTGTTAAGAGAAGGGTTGAGGAGTTGGACACGGTATGTTGCGCGTAGTAGAGATAGTTGTTTCAGTGAGGTTAGAGATCATTTGATGAACAATCAGCATTTTTAGTACTCTTATTTGTACCATGTTTGATTCAAGATATTCTCATTCCTTTATTACACGTAGTATAACCCTTACTCTGGTACTATACATAGATATGCTTTTCATGCCCCTAGTGTTCAGTACGCCAGTCAAAGGGTACGCCTACTTTTTTGATGTGTGAAACAGATGTAGACTGATGATGGGTCAACATATGTCCAATGCGGATCTTTTCCCACTAGAGATGAAAATGCACGAAGTCATCCTTAGCTATGTTTGGATGTATTATATTCATGTTATTATCGAACTCTATAAATAAGAGTGTTTTTTCAGACATGGATGGAAAAAGTATTGCTTTAATTAGATAGTTGAGTTGTCTGTTGTGTAAATGGTGTGTGGAGCCTCTTCATTCATAGTTAAATCAGATATTAGTGGAATAATTAGATGATGAGAAAGAAGGGGTTTCCAGTGCTATTAGTGAATTCATGTATGTTGTACCTAAGGAGGATGTGACTCTACTAGTAGACATGATGTTGAGATTGGGATTTTTCTAGCCTGATGCTTCTCCTATTTTGATAGATCCTTATCAGATTGAACATTTTGATTTTTTGGAGATGCAGATTGAGATTGGTGATTTGATGATGAAGGGCTTTATTTGGCCTAGTGTATCACCATGGGGGGCACCATTCATGTTTACATAAAAGGAATATTGTAGTTTGAGGCTATGTATAGTCTACGGGAGGTTTATTTAGGTAGAATTCAATTACTATTACCCTTTCGAAAGAATGCATGTTCTTTTCGTCTAGGTGAGGGAATAATGTTATATTTCTAGGATCTATTTGTGGTTAGGGTATCACCAGTAGAGTGTTAATGAAGGTGAGATCATAAAGATTGCTTCTAGCTGTTGGTATAAGAACATCAATTTAGCAGTTATGTCATTTGGTAATACGAAATCATTGTCCATCTTCATAGGACATATCAAATCCATCTTTTGTGAATTCTTTTTTTGATTCCCTATCCTATTCATCGATTAAATTCTGAAGTAATCAATGTCAAATGTGGAGCATACTGAGCCTATGAAGACATTTTTGGAGGTTCATAGACACCACCATATCTACAAGACATTTTCCAAGTGCATGTTTTGGACACAGGTGGTCCACTTACATGGACATGTGGTTTCTTAGTAGGGTGTATCAGTGGGATTATATTACGTCCAGATAGATTATTTTGGATACAAACCAAGAATGTGTTAGAGGTTATTAGTTTTCTCAGTCTTGAAGTCTATTTCTCAAGATTTTTACCTTATTAATAAAAGATGTAGCTCTATTGAAGGATCTAGGAAGAAAAGGCCAAGTGTTTTTCTGGAGCGAGTAGTGTAATATTGACATCAGCTATTTGATGGGTATGTTTTTCGGTGATCCAGTGCTACCATTTCTAGAGGAATGGGGGATGTTTGAGGTGTTTTTTTGATTCTTCCCATCTCGGCATGGGGTGTGTGCTGATGTAACAATATGGAGTTGTCTCTTATTGTTCTAGGATGCTACGTCCCCATGAAATTAACTATGAAACCCATGATTTGGATCTAGTGGTTGTTGTCTTCACATTGATGTTGTGTCCATGTAACATATTTGGGTAGTGTGTTGTGGTCTTTACATATCACAACAGTTTGAGGATTACATTTTCCATTTGAGATATGAACTTATGATAGTAAATATTTATAGATTATCTCCATGATTATGAATTAGGGGCTCCAACACATTAGGAAAATGGAACATCAGGGTTGATTCATTGAACATGGTGTTTCAGAGACCGGTTTGTTAGGAATCTATAGATTCATGGGAGGTAATAGAGAAGTCTGCATCCATGCACAAAAATAAAAGGATTGATGGTATAAAAGGATGTCTGTTTTAGATTATGGTTCAATTATCTCTAAGGAAATATGTGGTGGATACTCAGTGGGGATACACGGTAGAGGAGGTGATCCATGATCACATTGACCAAGGTAATTCTCTGGAGGGATATTTGGAAAATCGTAAGAATCAGATGTTTTTATTTGAGAATTAGTTTCTTCTCATGGTGATACACATGGGAGTTACACATGAGTTTCATAGCTCACCCCAAGGGGCACACTTGATATTTTCGAAGATATACCATAGCCTAAGCTAGTAGTTTTTTAGAATTAAGACACATCAAGAAGGGTCTGATTTTGTGGACATATGAATAGTGTTTCATTAAGTGAAGGATGAGCATCGTGTTCTCTATATTTTGTTATAGTCCCTATATGTCTCTGAGATGTAGTGGGATGAAATCTAGGTGGATATCATCATGGGACTACACATTGATCGTGGAGGCTATTATTTTATATTGGTATTGGTGGATTGATTGATGAAAACAACTCACTACATAGTAATTCAAGAGTTGAGCAGAATGGATTCCTTAGTGAGATCGTATGTAGATGTGATGGTGTGACAACATGGTGTTAAGCGATTAATTATCTAAAATTGGGACCCACAATTTGACTCACTAGTAATTTGAATATTAAAACATGATTTGGGAAATCAGTTACTATTTAGAACCTCCTTCGACCCAAAAACCTATGGGTAGACAAATAGGACCATCCAAATGTTGGAGGACATGCTGCGAGCACGATGCTTGAACATTGGTGGGTCATGGGTGTGACATGTTACCTAAGTATATTTTTTTAAAATAATATCTACTAGTCTTCCATTTATATGTATTCTTTCACAGCCTTGTACAAGATACCATGACATTCACCATTGTGGTGGACATTAATTTGGGAGGTAGGTGGTCATGATTTGGATGAGGTGCAGAGTATGATCGAGTAGGTAAAGATTTTCCATCAATATATGAAGTAATAAATGGAATTATTGATGTTATATGATGATTTTAGTAGGATGAACTTGGATTTTGAGGATTAATACCATGTGTTTTTGAATGTTCCCCTCTATGAGGTTAGTAGAGATTTGGTAGAGGAAACATTACTTCCCCCATGTTCATCAGACATTTTGAAGAGTTAGGGTGATTTGGAGAATTGGGATAACAGTTGGTGTTGCACTATATCTAGAGATGATAAAAGATAAATTTCATGTCTCCTAACAATGTTAGTATGTTCTTAATGACACACTTGTTATTGACATGGAGGATGTGGATATCCCGAAGGACACCACATACATAGAGCAGCCAGTGGAGATCTAGGATCATCGGAAGAATAATATTAATGGAAGCACCATTCCATTGGTTCAAGTGTATTGGAGACATGAAGTGTTTAAGGATAGTACTAGGGGATGTGATACACATATTCATTCTTAGTACCCAGTGTTTTTATCCATTTTTCAGGAAATGTTTTGTCTGTGCTGTAATGATTAGACCTTTTTTCTATAAGATTTGATTCTTACTTAATCTGTAATGTGTTAAAAAGTATCGAAACTTATAAATGGGGGGACAAGATTACTAATTGAGATGAATTAATTGAGAATAGAATAAACCCATATGTTCGATGTATTGAATCCCATAGCAGATATTATCTCATCTTGGAGGATGGAATTCCCTTATTCATGTGTTTGGACTGTGTGGTTTTGGTGCTTGTGTGGTGTGTCATCTAAGAGATTGGTGTAGTAGATATTGTCAGAGGTGTTGTTGGATGTTATTGTTTCACTCAACCATTCAAACAAAACATGTTGGTTTATCATTAAATTTTGATTATGATAGAAGTGTTTCATGTGTCCCAACATTGAGAGGTATCTTACTGGGTGGTTATTCAGAACCCCCTTTTAAATAGGGTTGGTTTTGAATTATTAAGGGAGAGAATAGTTTGAGAGGTATATCATGTAAAGTCATAGACCTACTCTGTCCCTTAATATGTCAAAATACAATGTTGGGTTGATTTGGGAGGCAAAATCTCTCATTTCAAGAGTTTCATAAAATTCCAATTTTTTCATAAGTAGGAAGTGTCGGTGATTCTGTGTTGATGTGTTGCATCAGTGACTATGTGTTGATAGTTCATGTTGGTTCACCTGTCGGTAGGCCATGTTAGTGACCCATAATCATTCGTTCATGTTGGAAACTCACATCAGTAGGTCATATTGGTGCCTCGTGTCGATATGTTGTGTCAGTGGCTCATGTTGACATGTAGTGTTATTGACTTCATGTAGGTATTCAATGTCATTGACTCTGTATTCATAGGTCTGTTCAGTTTGTCATTTAGGTGGGTCATTTTAGTGATTGAAATTATTGAGTCATGTTGATGGCTCATCTCATTGACTCATCAATCCGTGACTTGCATTTGTGGCTCAACTATAAGTAATCATTTCCATCATTCCCAGTTTTTCAGGTTTCAACCCTCTTATCTATTATTTGATGTTAAATGATTTAACTATTATATTTTAAGAGTTTTAATGATATTTTAATTGAAATTAATCATATCTAAATTTCATAACGGTTAGTGGATCATTGAAATAGTCAAATAGTGTAATTTTGACCTCAGTTTGACATTAATTACCCTTCAAACAATTACATTCCATTGATATAGGATCTAGCCTTTTCGGAAGAAAAATAAAATATTCCATGAACACTCTTGTTTTATATTTTTGACACTAAAATATTTTTGCCAAATATTTTTATCTATTATATAGATATTGGATTAGTTTTACCATAGAGTATTTCCTTCTTCATAGGCGAGCACCTGTTTTTGTGCAAGGAGGAGTTGTTGATCATCTGTTCTTCATGGTAGAGATCCTTTGTATTTAATTCATTGTGAATAGTATGTAGTGTGTATGTAAATGTATCTTTTTTAAAATTTAATCTGAATTTCGACGAACATAATATTTCTATTTATAAAGGTAATCATACTTTATAAGGTAACGGGGTTTTGTTACATTAGTAATAAATGAGGGGTAGGGAAGATGATGAGGACGATTGTTTATATTGTATGTTATCTTTGATCCATGTTGTAAATTGTATCCTTATTAAATCAATGGACATCAGTGGACTTTTCTTATATACCCTTATGACTTATGAATATTATTTGATTCCATATTGATCATCTGAATAGTGAAAATTATTAACAATGTACACCCTGTTAAATAAATGGATACCCTAAGATTGAACATGTTGAGTGATCACCCATGAATTATCAAAGTTGAATTAAATAATTTTTAGGTTAAATCTGAATACAACTTTCTGTTTGTTGAAGATTTGTTATATATATGGTTTTGTGTGACCTTGTGTTTTGTGTTGGTCATGTGGCGATGTGGCTGGGAGTGTGGAAATGTGTTTGGTGTGGTATGGGTTGTGTATGAATTATTTGAAAGAGAGATTTGTTAAAATTGAAATAGATGATCTACTTATATAGTTTAAATACATTTGGGCTATGTTATTGTTGTGGTGGGAATGGTATGTTTATGAAATAACGCAACATATAGTTTTGAATTGGGGAGATAGATTTTTATGGTATTTGTTTGCTTAGGTGCTAAGTGGGGAGGATGTCTGAATTGTGCTGTTTAACCATAGTTTTATTCCTCTATTTATATTGGGGGTAGGAAGCTCAGGTGTTTTTTTACTCTCCTAGGTAGGGATTAAATAACTGGTAGATGAATTATAATGTTAAAATGAACTTGTGTTAAGCGAATTTCTTTATCAAATTTGAATGATAATGTCATTCATTCTGATACGTGCTTGTAGTGGTTCCAGTAAAGGTGGCATTGTTATGGGGTGGTTGTATTTTCAGAACCCATAGGTTGCGCTTAGTGTTAGGTACCTATATATACATACATGTAATTTATTTTAATTCTATATGCACCCCAACCTAGTTTATCACTATGTGCCAAAGACCATAATTGATATGGGGGTGTGTGTATTTCCAAAACCTCCCAGTTGGGGGATGGATGGTTAGCCACCTTCTCTTCCCGGTTGCCTCATACAAAAGGTGGTAGGCCAAGACTCATTGGGTATGATTTGGTATTACACCAGGTGTGTTCAGACATGTTGTGATTCCCAAGTGTCTTTGGGAAGATATTTTTTTGTTTGTTTTGGATCAGGTTCCAACTAGAAGGATGAGGTTTAGTTTCAGGGTCCAGGTGTGTTTGTACGAGATGTGATGTGGTATCTGGTGGAGGTGTTTGTTGTAGGATTTTGTTTTTTTCCAGTTGGATGAGGTGAGTGCTCCGAGAAATTATTTAGGGTGTGGTAGTGGATAATCATTTGAAAAGTGTTGTGGTGTACCCTATAATTTATGTGCTTATTATATTACTTTAATTTACTTGTGATATATGGTTAGTGTTTCTTAGAGAGATTTAAGATAGATTGAATACCTTTTTATGTGATTTTTTATATTATCTTGCTGGGGTATTATTATTCTTCACCACATGTCCATGAGAAACATTATTTTTACCCTTTTGGTAAAATTGTATAGTCACTGTACATATATAAAAATTGTTTTCAGGATTCCAAGAGGAACTGGGGACCATGCTGGGCATTCCTAGCATAGACCTTGGGATAGTTTTTATTTCACTACATAGCTATTCTTTTTTGGAATTTTCATTGTATACATTAATTGTAGTTCTAATAGTTTTTCTTAAAACATTCATGTGGGAGGGATTTTTTCTTCTTTTAATTTTATTTCTAGGAGTTATTTTGAGGTTGATGGATCATATCCCAGGACATTACTTACAATAAAAGGGTAATGCATCCCATTTTTTTGATATTTGTATACCCATGGTGCTGGTCTCCACCATAAGTCATAGTGAAGGTTGGACTCGGGGGGGGGGGGGTTCATTATCTCTCTTTCTCTATTAACAACTTTGGAGAGGCATCTTTGGATACAGGGGTTCATGATCTTCTTCTTATCAGGACCATCCATATAGGATTGGTTTTGGTCTATATTTTAGAGAAAAAGATCATGGACATGTTTGAGAGGATTAGGAAGAGAATTGGGTATAATTTATACATTTCTCTAGGATTGAAATGTGTGAGGATAAGATGTGGTGAGGGAGGTTTTTTACAGTTGAGGAGGGGTTTTTTTGAATATTTTTATCATTCTTCCATTATTTATCTCAAGATAAGAAATAATGTTGATTCTTGAGACAATATAAAGTAATTTGAACATGTGTTTTAGAAATAATTGTGCTTACATCATCCATGACACAATAAATATTTTATTTAACTTATAATGTATATATACTATAAATTACAGTATTTCACTATTCACAAAAAATTCATGTATATTTAAAAAATACAAACAATTCATAGTAATTATTTTTTGACATGAAAAATATTAAATTGAGCTCTATTTTATAAATTTAATCTATTATATATTAGATATATAATTCATAATTAAAATCATCATTTACATGGAAGATAAATTTTTTTAAAATTAAAACAGTATTTCTAACACATTTTAAAATTAATTAATGTATCATAAAATTATCTTTTAATTTTATGACAATAAAAAAATTAATTTATGAATACTCATTATAAAAAAAATTCTTCAATTTCATAAATTAATCAATAAAATTTAATTAAATATTTCTGACCAATAAAATTTTCAACACCCAGTTAAAATTATTGAAATATTTATTTACATATACTATGATATAATTATATCATATTGTAACAACTAAGATGGATAAATATGATTTAATGATTTATTAATGTAGTTACTCTTTAATTGGGTGGTGTACTATTCATAAGGTTCACAATACTATTCCAATGGTAACTTGCTATTTCATCGGTATATGTACCTTAACATCAAAAAAAATTCTAATTTCAATAAATCTTACTTTATAAAGACTGTACTATGTTCAATTATGTGTTTATACATTATGAAATATTTATTAGAAGGGAATTTACATTGATAAATATTTGGGTCATTACATTCTCCACCTTATGAATTTTATTCTTCAAAATTTCTCTTTACATAATAATGCGAAAACAATTGTTGGTACTTCTCCTTCATCACATACTCTTTCTCCCTAGTTTCCACTTTATACATTTGGTTCTACCATAGTATATTGACCAGTTGGGTAAAAATGCTGCCTACATCATTATGTTTTTAATCCAAGATCTTCATGGGGTGCTCCTCATCTGAAATATCATTCTCTAACTCTTCCAACTCTAATGTTAGTAAAAGTGAATGATCTGGAATTTACATCCTCAGGATGGATACATGGAATACATCATTTACATGATATGTGGTTCATGGAGGTGAAATCAATAGGCTAGAGCTCTAATAAGATCAATGATCTATAATGGTCTGATGTACATGATACATAGCTTCTCTTTATTCCCAAATCTCATGATTGTCTTCCATGGAGATATAAACAAGAATACATTTGCTATAAACATTATATTGATGTTTTTGATGATTTTCTACAAAGTCTTATGTCAACTCTGATCTTCCTTGATGTGTTGATGAATGGTTTTTACCTTATCTTCCATTTCGATGACCATTTTAGGTCCACAAAGTTTACATTCACTATCCTCATCCCAGAATGTCGGTGTTCTACATATTTTCCTTTAAATGTATTTATATGAATCTATTTGGATGATCAAGTGGAATTTATCATTGTTGGATAATTTTACTAGTTGATGTTTTTGGTACCATCCTGACTTGAATTCCATAAACATGATGTCAACATGTCTTATAGTGTCTGACTAGTCTACTCAGACTGGCCCTCCAATTCAAGATGATAGGACACACTGAAGATCAACTTAGTGCATAGAGCATGTTGTAGCCATTTCTAGAACATGGAGTTGAATCTTAGATCTATGTCGAATACAATTTATAATGGAACTACATACATCCTTACCTCTTCATTGATGTATTTATGTGATAATTGGTCCAATGTGAATTTCCCTTGAATTGTGAAAAAGTGATTGTCCTTCTCTGAAGATCCACAAAAAACCATATAGTTATGTTTATAGTGTATGTTTTATTTAATTTAATGAAAATGTCCATGATGATGTTTTACCATTCCCACGTTGTTATGGGTAATGGTTTCATCACCATATTAGAATTGTTCCTTTCAACATTCACTTTCTTAAACACCGTGAACATTTATGTATATTCAGAAGTCTCATTTTTCATATTATCCAACCCAATGTTATCTTTGATATTTTAATTAATCATTGTGATTCCTAGGTAAATAGAGATGTTTGATCTATGTGTGTCATTCATAAGCTATTTCTTTTTCATTGGATTAGATGGAAAACATTTTTAGGAACCTAATATTACAAATTCATCCTCACATATCTTAAACAATTATGATTTTTAATTATTGATAGCTTCCACCATTCTCTAAATTTCAACATCATCTCTTTAAATATACTTTATTTTATCTATATGGGATGAGTGAGAAAAAATTTGAAGAAGTATTAATGATTCTTCTCTAATAATAATTCCTATGTCCATCCTTTTTATGTTTAAAAATATTGGATCCTTCTCAATTCTCATCATTAATAATGATACCTGATCATTTATACTTAGAGCATCTGACACCTTATTTGCTTTAACAGGATGGTAGTCGGTTGAGTAATTATAATCCTAGATGATCTGTATCATTATTCTCTAGATCATATTATGATAATTTGGGGTGAGTATATGTTTGAGACTCTTGTGATTAGTATATATCCCACACTTATCCTTGTAGTGTAAATTTTACCATATTTTCACCAAAAGATTAGAACTGCTAACTCCAAATCATGCATAGGATGATTTTTCTAATTAATTTTAAAATTCCTTGTGGAAGAGAATTTGAATTTATCAATTTTCATCAGTACATTTCCCAATCCATTCATTTTTGCATCATTGTAAACCACAATGAGTTCAACACATTTCAGGAGAGTGGGTAATGGTGATATGATAATCCTCTTTTTAAATATCTTTAATGATTTTCTAACATTTTGGAGTCTAGAAAAACATCACTCTCTTATGGATTATATTGGTTATTGGTTTTGAAAATCATGATATTTTCTTCATAAATTTTTGATAATACATTTTTTTTCAAGGAAACTATTTATCTCTATCACAAATGATTGCCTGACCCACTCTTGGATTGGTTTTAACTTGTAAGGGTGAACAAAAATTCCTTTTTTGGTGATAAAATGTCCCTAGAATGACACATCCACCATATAAAACTAACATTTACTATACATTTCATAATGATCCCCCCTTCAAAAAGTATTAATTATTGTAATCAAATGCTGCTCATGTTCCTCCATTCTCTTAAAGTATATCAAAATATCATCGATAATGATTACCACAAATATTTCTATGTATTCACTAAAGACACTATTAATTAAATTTATAAATATTTCTAGGTAATTGGTTACTCCAAATGGTATCACTATAAAATAATTTCGTATATACATTGTTCAAAAGGAATTATTGAAAATATCTTCCTTTTTCACTTTTAAGTGGGGATATTCTGACCAATGGTCCACCATAGATAAATAAATGGCTCTATGTAGCTACTATAACTAGTTTACTATCCATTAAAGGGGATAATGGTTCTTTGTCATGATTTTATTATTCTCACAATAATAAATGTATAGGCTCTTTGATAAATCTTTCTTATTGATAAATATGATAGACACACAACATCGGGATGCACTAAGGCATATTAAACCATTGTCCAGATTATCCAGTAAATAATTCATTAGTTCATCAAACTGAATAGTTATAATTATATAAAGTCTCTTTAATATAGGTAGATATCCCAAAATAAGTTCAATTGGTAACTCAAACTCTTGATTAGAAGGAAGTAAAAAAATTTCATTATGGAATACATTAGTGTAATCCTCACGATGGTTTTATCTTCAAATATGATCATTTCCTTTGTATTATTCATTTGAGTGAGCTATGCTTGCTAATAATTTAACAATATCCACACCTGATACAATGATTATGATATAGATTCATACCCCCTTACACTTTTAATGAATTTGAGGAAATATTGGGATGAAAAATGTTATATCCAGTTCTTGACGGTAGACAATTTATTTGTTTAAACATTGCCAATCCCTCCCCAAAATAAAATAAAACACCACCAAAAGAAGGTAATAAAATATTTTATAGGATGATAAGTACACATACATTAACTAGAGGGGATTTATGTTTGTTGAATGAATTAATGTCCCATTTTCCTATTCTCACAGATAAATCAATCCCAAAATTTTTATGTGGGGTTAGAATAGTTATTATATACTTATAAGATATGAAAAATTATGTATAAATAAAATTAGATAGAATGTTAAATATTATTGAATGAATAACTATAATACCTATCACCACATCATTTTCTGGACCCACAACTGTAGTAGTGGTAATATAAGAACTTCTTTGATTTCTTGGAGGTTGTTGTTGTTTCCCTAGGAAAACCCTGCGATTAAAGCATTGGTTATCAAAATATCCATGTTTCTTGTAGTAGAAAGACTACTCTAATGGTTGTTTATTGAACTAAACATTCCATTATTTTCTACATTTGTGGAATTATACATATAATTTCAGAAGTTCTTAACAATATACCCCATTCATAAACATTTTAAGCATTTCTTTATTCCATTTATACAGTTCCCAAGATGCTTCATCCCAGAATTTTGACACATAAGATATTTGATCATTATTCCATCTTGAGATTTATCCTATGAACCACACATATTTCACTCTATTATCCATATTTTTTCATTGGGCCTATAAGACCAATGAGAGTCTCAAATAACCCTTTCAATGTTGTGGAAAAAATTAACAACCTCCACATAATTGTTGATGTTTCGAATCACCAATTACTTTTGTAAAGTTTTTGTTAGTCCTCTAAATAAGTGACCCACCTTGATTTGGATGTCCATGATAATTCAGATGGTGTATCTTGATTGCTGGGTAGATTTTCATCATACGCCCTGATAGGATCATATTACTTATACTAATGTCTGATAACCACTATTCTCATTTATAGATGGATTTTTTAGGGAAACTAATTATTGTAAAACATTTTCTTAAATTCCACCAAATCTGTGGAATCAATTTCCTCCATGTAAGATATATTTTTGATTCATTTACACCACTAAATATATTCCCCATAATATTTATAGTCATATAGATAAAAATTATCTTCTTCTAAGAATTGGAGATCAAATAATATAATTTCAATGGTGTTAATAAAATTTTCTGTGAGATGGGATCATGGTATCCACAAAATATAATATTCTCATCCATATTCAAGATTATATGAAACATTTATATACTTTGAGAAATAGGTAATTACATATGATTCATGTAAATATTTATAACATGAGATAGTTGAGTAAGTCATAGAATGAAGTTTGGGCACCCATTTTCAACATATTTTTTATATCATTTGTGTAATAATCACATTTCCTAGAACATTGATTATTGCCACATTTTAATCTTTTCCAAAAAATTAACTAAGAAAATGAAGTTCAATTTGAGGACTTGAATACAATGCTAATAAATATAAAAATAAAACATTAAACATAACAGGATAATCTCTTAAAGGAAATGTATATCCTCTCTTGTGATTACATAAGATTCATTCTAGATTATACATTATTTTTTATATCATATATTTTTATAGAAATTTTCTATGATCCCTTAATAATGGTTTGTAATGAACTTATAAATATACAAAATCATATACCTCAAGATTATTAATCTTGGTGCACAGTAAGGCATATTATTGGGTACCGGTGTTTCCCAAGTTAGTCCTGAGACCCCTTGTTGGAGTTTTCACTCCTAGGTACATCAGTGCCAGAAACACATCTACTTTAAGTATTTAGATAGGGATTTATTTTTTATTTTAAACCATATACTACATTATGAGAAATATTTTGGGATTATTTGTCATACAAGGTCATATAAATAAGGATATTATTATATTTCTCTATTAGTTGTTTCAAAATGTAATTATAACTCTTTTTGATACCATCAATATCAATCTTATATTCTTCCACATATCATTATATGATTTTATGAATAATTAAACATCATAATTTAGGACAAGGATCACAATGTATAGTTTCTGGGAAGAATAATTACAAAAGAAAAAAAATGGAACTAAATAAAACAATTATTTTTTGTCATCTATTATGATTTCCTAACATCTCACGACACCTTATATCTTTTGTGGACATCCTAGGGAATACACGAACTCATGAATGAGTTAAAAATCACAACATGGGAATAAAAATTAAAATAATTATTAGCACATTGTTTAGAAGACATTAAATAATGACACATAAAGTCATGGAACATGATTAAACATAAGGTATTATAAAATGGGACCATAAAATCATAGATTCATAGTAATGGGGCATCATCCTTAAACATGACATTAGTACATGTAAAGGCTCATTCCACTAATAAGAGCACATGTTGAGGCTCATTGAATGAAGAGGATCATGAGGTAAGGCTTACCACAAAGACCATTTCACATAAAATCTTATGATACTAAACATTACCCAATACATTGGAGTTATCTTTGGGAACACCCATAATAAAATGTTCATGAATATGTTTTCCTCATAAATAATCATACATAAGTAATCACACATAAGCATAAGGTTAACCTATGGAAATAATTGGGTATTATAATTATATAAAATGATATATCAAAAGAGAATATCATAGTGGTTTACCTAAAAGGATCAATTTAAACCATACCAAGACAATCATAAAGTAATATAATAACATTATATGTTATTTCATGAATAAAAAAAGTATTGTTTTTTAATCTTTTGAAATAAAAAACTTTACTACATTTTAAGGGAAATCATTCTATTTTCTTTAAAATATTAAAAGAATATTCGTTTATATAAAACCAAAATTGAAATAAGGAAAATTTTCATGATAATAATGATAGATTTTTAAAATATAATTGTTTCATAAAACATATAATGGAGTGGATTTGAATTTTTTTTGAAATATGTATGTCCCCATAAATCGGGCTTACTTATCAGAAAGAATCAAGTAGGGAACCTTTCAAAAACATGTATATCCCTGAGAATAATGATAAAAGGATCCTCATAAATTATCTTGTAAGATATAAATAAAATTTTGAAGATGTAAAGATAAATAAATTTTAATTTAATTCGGGTAAAAATAGAGAAAAATAACTTGATAGAATAATAGAGGGTTGGGTAGAATCTCTAACCTTGTGTCTGGAACTATTATGGACTTGATCAAAATGAACTGAATAATAAAATTAGCTTCATTTATTTATAATTATAGTATAATTTATACATTTCTTTTATATGGTAATTTTTTTATGTCAAAATATTTCCTTTTTAATGGGTTATTAAATTTAATTTCATCACATGAAAGCATGATTACACTTGGTTTTCATTATCAGTTTACTCGTAAATGTGTATGGAAAAAAAGTAGATTGATGATTTGTTTCCATTACATAACATATGTGTTATCAATTAAATTTTGGAATATAAAAAAACAATTTTGATTCCATAAGTGATGTTTATTCATTAGATTTATTATTAATGATAATGTTTTAGATTAAATTATCATTTTATCATCAGAACGAACCTGTTTTTTTTAAAAAAATATCATGTGTAAAAAATTAATACAAAAATTAAATATGATATACAAAAAATATTATTATATGGTTCTAAAATAAATTTTTTTCATGACCATCCCTACTGGTGTAATTTAATGATGAAATCATTTATTCCATGATGGTGGTAGATAGGCACCTCACAGATGCTGTGTTTTATTTTGAAAATAAAAGATATAGGATATGAGAATTGAGGAAACATATTTACACAAACATGATAAAATTCATTTATATACGAGATAATGTTGTTTTCAAGCCAATTATAAATGGTTATGTATGTTGAAGAGAATTATACAAAGAAATATGAAAAAGAACATGAATGAAAACAGAATAGGGGTTTGCCTCCTGATTCTTTCTTCTTGGGAATATCTATTGGTGATTAATATTTGTATTTTGTTTATAAATAAATATCATAGAAGTTTGATAGAGGTATGTGAAGTGTATTGTATATAATTTAGGAAAGGATAATGGCCTAATATGTGTGAGTAGAAGATTTATTGAGGGGTAGTATTTATTTAGGACGAGGGGTGTTATCTTGAATATTTTAATCATTATTTTATAATTTTTTTCAAAATAAGAAATAGAGATTATTATTTAGACTAAATATAGTAATTATATCATGTGATCTAGAACAAATTTTTCATTACATCAACCATGAACCAATGAATACTGTATTTTAATTTTAAATTATATATTTTGTAAATTTTAGTATTTTACATTTCACAAAAAATTCATGTATTTCTGAAATATACCAAAAATTCACCATTATAATTATTCGATGTTTAAAATTAAAAAATGAACTCTATTTTTTGAAAATAATATTCTAAATATTATTTATGTAATTCTTCATTAAAATCATCATTTACCTGGAGAATAGAAATTTTCAAAATTAATACTACAATTCAGACACTTTGAAAATTTAGTTAAGCACTGATAAAATAACATTATAAACCTAAGACATGATATTATTAATTTAATAAATTATTTTGTGAAAATAAATATTCATCTATATTATTATATTAATTAATATATATATAAAAATATTTCTGAGCTATAAAAATATCAACCCCTAGTGAATAATTTTTAATATATTAATTTACTTATATAATGATATAATTATACCATATTGTCGAATATAAGATTGATAAATTTTATTTATACATTCATTGGTGAGGTTTCTATTTAATTGATGGGCTTAACATTAATAATGGACATATTACTATTTCAATAGTAAAATTATTATTTTCATATGTATAGGCCCCTTAACTTTATAAATGCTTCTTATTTCATTCGCTCATCATTTATAATTTTTGTATTGTGTTATATTATGTTTTTATTCGATATGAAATTGTTTTGGGATTTGAGTTTCCATTGATAAAACTTTGTGTCGTTATAATTCTAGTTTAGGCCCACAATGCATGAATGTGAAATTTGAATGAAATAAATAATGAAAGAACATAAGTTATTGAATTTTTCATTGCTTATTTTTTTGTCGTCAGATATTTTAGTGTACAAAAATATGTATGATTTTTTTGGGTTTCATTGAGAACCCATAGGTCTCATGGTTAATTAAATAATACCAAATATAAAAAATGATTACACTATAAATTGTAATTTATTATGTATTATGCTATGAAAACATTAATGGAATGGATATTAATATATACATTAATGGAGGAGGACCAGTGATTTTTAGTCACACCCTACTTTTCTAACCTAATTGGTAACTAAATATACCTCAGGTTTGTATGATAGGATAAGGATAACCCCCTTTTGATGGTTGCATTGGAATTTTAGATATAACATGGATGAGGGAAAAAAATAACGTTTGGGCCCACATGGGAGTTTTAATAGTATCTTAATTTTGGGTATTCATTTTATATTTTACAGGGTTATAAAATGACATATTACTACTTTGGTTTTGGCTATTTTTCTCCTTCTTATGATTTGCATGGTACTTATTAGTATTAACTCTTTTTTTATTTGTTATACTTTGGATAACGTTTATTTAATTAATATATTTTTCTTCTTTCATAAATGGGTTATATTCATTCCAAAATATGTATTAGACCATCAATACTATTTGGAATACTATTGAATAGGGGAGGTATGACTAGGTTCATGTAACTTATCGACACAGGGCATCCGTATGTGGTACAAAGGTTGGGATGTCACAAAGTGGAATGATATGAATATTCTTTTAATTTTATTTGTATTTATATTTATAAATTCAAGACAAGGGACTATGAAATTTTAGGCCATAGACATGTGATTGGGTATGGAATTATATAATAAATGTGTGGGGGAAAACCAATGTACCTTGGTTTGGATTATTGTCCCTGCTTTTTTTCTATTAGAGTTCAATGATATTTAACCTTGGGTGATGTTATTGTTGTGTGATTATATTATTTTCCATGATTTTACTCATTTCCCACTATGGTAACATATTTCAATAGAAATAAATTATTTTAGAATCGTAATATTTTATGTTACATGAATCATTTTAGGCACACATGTAAATGTAGGATTTCATTGATTTATTGAAGTATAGATTATTTTTTTATTTGAGTTTTTATAAAATTTTAACTGTTCCTAAAAAGAATTAGATATTTTTAAATGATGAAAATTTTGGAAATTAGGAAATGTAAAAAATTATATTATAATTTAAAACATTTAAATATGGAATGTTTTACACTATGTTCTCAATTAAATTTTTATATATGGTTGGGGGTAGTGATAATTTTTAAATATAGACTATGTGTAATAATATGGGGGATGGAATGTTATCAATTTATGTGAATAATTATGATATAATTTTGAGAATTATGTTTTATATTTCTGAAAATGTGTCTAGAGATGTTTAGAGACATTCAACGATGATGACGTTTATTTTTAGGATGATAAGAATACATGGATAGAAGTTTGTCTCCATGTAATCAACTAGAGAAACAAATAATTCTCTGTGAAGATTCAGGATAGAATTTCAGTTAAAAGGTTTCTCCATTTATTTAGTTTTCAGAAAGATTTATATGTTGGGATGTGTGGAATATATATAATATCACTAGATTTTTCCAATTATGGCACCCTTTGACCCCTATAATAGAGGGTGGAACATATGTAGATTAGTTTTGGATTGAGCCTACAAAAAAGATCCTTGAACATATAGAGAATAATATGTATAAGGTATTCAAATTGGATTCTTATATGATGATCATATTAGTGAATTGTCGGTGGGGGTTTACAGAATTATTATGTGATGTTGGGGAACATGGTATGGAATGAATTTTACAAGAAGTTCATAGAACTATTTTACCCATTGTCTCTTAAGAAAGATATGTGATATGAGTTTATGTGGTTGTCTATGTGTAGTATGTTTTCGATGGGTTATTTTAGACACATTAATGACGTTCTTCTACTTATTCATGTCTTCACATGAGATTAAGAAATATCAAGAAACTAATTCACCATTGGACATAAATGTGGGAATTATGCAATAGTTTATCATCATCTAAATGACAATGTTTGTTGAGGTGGTGTATTATGATTTGATTTTTGAGGGGAACCTGAAGTTTTCATCCAATTGGATGAGGGATCATTATAATGTATGAATAATAAGTATATATTCAGTGATTATAATGTTTTAAATAGAAAATATCATCTTGGTTAATTGAAAACAAATGATCCAAATAGAAGGATCAATTTCCTAGAGAAGTATCCAAGTATACCTCAACCAGCATGGTAGGTAAGGTTTCCTTAATATAAAATGTCTGAGAACTAAATTAATATAATGATAATTTTTTAGTATGTGTCACTTATATAGGTTTTATTGGAACTGTTTAGTGAAGGTTAGAAATATACGATCATAGAAAATCAGAGTACTGGAAGGGTGTCTTCTACAAAATGTTAGTAAGACCATTGGAGTTGTTTTTATTTGATGTCATGGTGGTTGATTAAGTACATTAAGGGAAAAAACCCCTTATACTTAGACTAGTGATTAATTTTATATCAAACTACTTCATAGGGTTTATAGGTAGTATTTTTTTATGTAATTCATCCTTAAGACGAGGATAGTGTGGTTGGTCCACCAAAATTCATTCGTAATTTTCTTTTTATACACATTCATGATTATTATTTGATAGAAAAGACTCATATTTCCTTTTAGTTATAGAACATATAAAAATATTTAGACTTATAGTGGTTATTGTGAGAGGGGTTATGATGATCGATACACCATTTTGAGTATTGAAGATGGTACATCTGTTCATGTATGTGATGTTCTATAGGGGTTGGTGATTATCATTTATGTTGAGATAATCATACACATGAAATGCCTTATAATTAATTGATTTTTGGTACTTACAAGTTGGTATATTAGAGATCCCCAATCAATTATTGTCATAATAGAGTATGTTTTAGATGTACAAAGGGTAATGGTTATGTTCATAATGGATATTGGAATATCAATATAGGCCATGTAGGGATAGTACATCAATAACTGTTGGATATTACCAAATATGTTTCATGTTTTTTCTAATATTATAGTGGTGTAAGGATTTTTTTAATTCTAACCATTGTTGATCAGGTTCACAATGTTCCTCAGCAAGACATCTCATAGTTTCCACTTGAGTTATATGATGATTTTATAATTTACATAATTATGTGAGATCAGCCAGTTTCCATTCAACTATACTGAAAAGAACCAACATATATTTTAAAAATTAAGACAGAGTTACAAGTGTTAAAGGACATGGTATTTATCAATAAACGTAAATTGAATTGGTGATTTATGTTTTTGATTGAAAATAATGATGATCATATGTGGAATTTATATATTGGTTACCAAATATTGGACTAGAAGGCAGTGAAGAAAAACTACCCTCTTATATGCATCAATGATATATTTTAATAGATTGAGGATCATTTTTTCCCATGATTTAATTTATATTGGTACATCATGTGTTTATTGTTATACATTCTGATATACCATGAATAAAATTCAAAAAAATGTATGTCCTATATGAGGTAATCATACATGTTTTTGTTTAGAGAACAAAATAATTATTTTAGGGACTTGATGAAGTGAATAATTCACACCAATTGGATTTTTTTATTCAATGTGGTTGAAATTTCGGTCTGCTCCAAGACTCATGTATCTCAATCCCTGCATCTAGACATCATCATGGGAACACTGATATATCATCTTAGGTAAACAAAGATAAAATTCAATTACCATTAGATGTTATACATTCTGTGGTTCACATCATCTCCTATGAAGGTGTTTCAGTGGTTTTAGGGAAGGGTCATGTAGGTGTTTCAAAGGAGTAGGCAAATAATCTTTTTGATATCTAAATCATTTTGGGGATATAATTTTAATATACAATTTTGATTGAATTTTTGTTCATTATCAAAACATGTGATATTTAACAAAAAGTGGATTATATGTTAAATATCTAGGGGATTTTGGTAATACATTCAAAAGGATGAAGGACCATTTTAATACTACTCTAATTTTAATTCTACATAACCAACATGAGGAATATAACACATATTTTGATGTATTCGGGATCAAAAATTGATATGTATTGATGTAGGAAGATTTTAGTTCAACATTATGGTTCGTGACAGAAGATCACAGGTGAATGGAATTACACTATTAATGAAATCAATCTATTTGTGAGGGTTTATTAATTAATGGGTTGGTGAAATTACATAATAGGAGGAATTTTTACTATTTATACTGACCCTAAAATATTGAAATATATCTTTTCATATTGATAATTTAACCTCTAATAGTGGATATAGGGGTATTATTTTCATTTATTTGATTTTGATATATCCTATATAATTGTGAAGGGAAACCATGTGGCTGAATCTTGGAGTAGTAAGGCTCTTAATAAGGATGATCTAGAGTCCATGTCTTGGTGAAAGGTGATTAACATTATATATGATATGGATATTTATATTCATAAGAGATCAGAGATGATGAACCTTACATCCTCACCTATTGAGTCCAAAATTTTGAGCTATACTAGTGAGAGGAATTAAAAGGATTCAATGTTTTCTCATTGAGGGAAATCCTTAAAGGTGGGGAGACCCCTTACAATTCGACTATTTATACGGATGATATCATCTATGTTTGAAACCATATTTTTGTAGTACATTTATACATTATACTATGATGTGTGAGTTTCATTCCTCAAAGTGGTCAGTGCATCCAGGATTGAACTCAACATACTATAACATATATCTTAAATAATGGTTGTCATGTAGGGAATATGTTATTATAGGATTCATGAAATGATGGCACACCTATCAACATGATTATGTGGATTAACATCGACTAGTTGGTTCCAAACAACCATATCCCATTCTTGAATATATGTGGGTTGATGTTATGATGAAATATTAATTAGGCATTTAATGAATCTCTAATAAGAATAATGTGATTTGGGTAATTATGTCCTGGTTTAAAATAGTATCACATTCATTGCATGTCTTTATGAATTTATCAATGGTCCATTTCGATGAGAAGTATATTTTGGAGATAGTCTATTTTCACATTTTTTCTATAGTGCATTGTTCTTAATTATGATTCATTATTTACAACATATTCCTAGATAGTATTGAAGATGGTGCATTGTACTTTTTTTTATGGTGTACTAATTTCCACCCACAGATAAATTGGAAATTAGACAATACAATATAGGTGATAGGGGAAGATCATAATGAAATAATCCTTTATTTATCTATTTATTTATAGAATAACATATATCAAGTTGAGTTCTCCTATAATAACCATTATTAAGAGACTTTTCAGGTGGAACCAAATGAGGAACATTATTGGTGGAAATGGAGATAACTTTTCACGACTCGTCCACTGGGGCCCATGTCATGACTACCCCATGCCCGCCATCCATAGGCCACGGGGTTGGAGACTATCACCAGAATGTAATATCCCTAAAATCAGAAAGGAATTTCCATTAAACCTATAAACTCACACAAACTAAGAACATAGAAATATACAAGAACAAGTAAACTGTAAAGTAAACATGGTGTGTACAGTATGCAAAGGGGACAGAATAAAAGCCCAACTAGAATGTACAAGTAATACTGAAAATGAATAGATTTGATGTACACCAACCAAGGACACTACCTGAAGGGTAGGTACATCGATCGAATGGTCATCCTTGTGTATCATCTCATCTAATATCCTCCTCCAATCAGCCTCTGGTCTGGTACCCTCAACCTTGATCAGTTTTTTCCATCATCAGCATAAGCCATAGAAATGTGCGGGCGTAGCCTGGGTAGGGTTCAGTATAACAATTCTCAATAGGCACCCTGAGACCCTTTTAGGTCTCCAAGAGTTTCCCAAAGGAATAACCACAATGCACGAAGAAATAGTCATCAAAACTAATTAGGTATATTAACATAAAGATACCTTTGTTACAAATACATATACACCTCACACATGTGGAAAGAATACAACAAAGGTAATACCACTAAGGTAGAAGTACCATATTGTTAACACCATGAAGATATAGGTCCCACACAGGTAACACCACAAACATATAAGTACCACACAGGTACACCACAATGATATAGGTACGACACAGGTAACACCACAATGATATATGTAAAACATCAGTACACTACGAAGGTAAGTACCACCAAGGTAATTCCATACAGAAGAATACCATAAAGGTAAGGACTCAGCTCATGCCAGTTATTAGTGATGTATAGAAGTTCATATGACTTATCCTCAAGCTATATCATCTTATTTGGTCAAGAGGCGCTGCTGATGATTATTCACAGTCTGACACACACAGGATCGATAGATACTAAGCCCCGCAATGGCCCACACATGATCTGACCCACAGAGGATCAGTATGCACTGATCCACATAGGATCATTGAGCACTGAACAACACATGATCTGACCATCATAAGATCGATATCTTCTGACCCACCCAAGATTGATATGCACTTAGCCACATAGGATATGACCCAGATATGATTACTACTGTTCCACACATGATCACTCGGTACTAACCTCCGCCTCACGGCCAACCACTAGATTCCCACTCACAGCATGTTTGGGGGAACCGATCCTCAAGCCATCAGTTGTATATAAACCCCCACGAAGTTATGAGAAGAATTATACCAAAGGTATGTCACATCATTAGGGACCCAATGCAAACAAAAACGCGTCAATGGAACACCCGGTATGTATGTTAGTAGTGTTTTTTGAAGGTCTAGTAGGTTTTGAGGTTTGATCTAAGCCATCTATAATCAAACATTATCCAAATCTCATGTGGAGTACACTAGAAAATACCATATACATCCAAAGATTCTTGTGTCGTCGATTGTTTGTCAAACAGATATCTTGTTCTAATGATATGGCCACAAAGGCATAGCTATGTCATGATGGGCCCGAGTCTGGTCCGACCTGGTTGGACTGACCTAGACTGATAGGGCCTGGTCAGACCCGACCTGATCCAGTTCTGGCCCTAATGGTTTGGGCCACATCGACCTTGGCCCGACGGCTGAGGTTTGGACCAGTCTGCGAAGGTGGAGGTGCGACCCATCCCACAGTGCATTCCGTGGTTGGGTGGCCTGCCATGGTAGGGTCCAACCTAGATGAAACCCGGGGGAGGATCCCCCTGGTATTTAAAATGGTTCACTGGAACATTCAATTCGGTCAACCAGTCGGCGCCAACTGGTGCTGCCTGCTGGATTACGGGACATGCTGGAGCGGGTCCTGCCTTGTGCGAAGCTATAAGGCCCCAGCCTTAAACCATACTTAATCTTGAGTTATTACAAGATTACACATTGAGGATCTTTTAGGGTTTAGAGTTTTAGAGAAATAGATCATAAAACTTGTATTACATTCCACATATAAACAAAGTGGTTACATAAAGATATTATTCTTCATTCCCATCAATGGAAACATATTTAAAATAAAACATGGATTCTTTCTTGACACTTCCCTGACACTATCAACATATCATGTACCATTCCCTTGACCTGTGAAAAACATTTCAAAAAACTTTGGATGAGCATAAAAAGCTCAGTAAGGGATATAAAAATATGGAAAGGAAACATGGGTACATATATACATAAGAATGAGATCATAATTTACCCATAAAACATAAGCACTTTAACATACCTCATAAAAACATGAATAAATCATATAAATCATAATACATAAAGGTAACATGAGGCATTCATAACATTCTTACGTAGGGAGTAACCCTCTTGGTTACGTTTGGAATACCCATCACAGTATATTCCCAAAATCTCTACGGTGAAACCTTAACGTTTCACTCATTCGCGTTACCCAATGCATTGGAGAGCTATAACGGGATCACCCGCCCTTAGTTTATCACGGAACCACCCCTCTTCATAATAATTCCCAATAACCATAACATAATCATATCACATAAAACATGCATAAAGGAAACATAACATTTCCACATTTCAATCATGAGATATCAATACAACACATTGATATAATAAAAACATTATGAAAACCATTTTCAATTCCAAATTAAAAGAAAAGTAAAACATGGTATTTATTTTTCCTTTTTTTTAAAAAGGTATGGATTGTAGAGGAAGCCGAAACTCAAATAACGGTCACGGTGGTGGAGAAGTCATTGTCGCCGCATACATACGACAAAAACATTCCCTTTTTTCGTTTAGTAAATGCATCGTATAAAAAATATTCCTTTTGAATAAACGTTAATGTCAAAGGGTTTTATACACCGTATAAATGAAGGTTGTGTATAAAACAAAATATGCCTCAATGAAAGGAGATTGAGATGAAGTCCCATACCTCGTATCCGACTTGACCCGACCGTTCTTTAATCTCTTGAATAATAAACTTGAGTTAATCTCTACTTGCTTAAGAACCTTTTTGACGTTCATTATTCCTTTAATACCATGTTATGAACATCATGTAATCATTTAAGTTAATAATGCTCATTTTGTCAGTATTTGGTTCTTAAGTCAAAAATAGACTTCTTACACTTACATGTTGTTAATTTGGTCAAAGGTTTGTTATATCCAGAATGATATTAATGATTTTGATAACATATCTATCATATATATTCATCATATACATGTATTTATAATATTACATCACATTTAGAGGTATGAAAATGAAATGCACCGTTCATGGAGACAGTAAGCCGTACGTACGGATGAACGCTACTTCCATTTCTATTTCGTATTTTCTGGAATGGAATCATAATGATATAAGATTATATTATAATTCCAGTATAATAACATATATAATATCATTAACTTTGTCCTTTACACATCCCACATATGGTATTAATGAATCAAATCACTTTCAGGGGGCGGTAGTCCGCACTTCCTAAAATGAAGATATCGTGTTTACCCATAATGGAAACAATAACGGTATGCAATAAATGAAAAATACAGAAGCTTAAGGAAAGAATAAACATATTATATATCATATATAAAAATAGTGACATCATAATGGCCACCTTTGAAGGTGTTAAATGAGTATTGAACAATCATTGTTTCGGGAGGCAGAATTTCGCCATCCACGGAAACCGTATGTTCATTAACCATTTGATGTAGTTTTGTGAGTGTGTAGCTCTAATAAATCTTAAAAAAACATCATATTATGTTGAAGATACTGTTGTTGTTACAAAATAAGTAAATAAAAAGAGTTTATGGGGGTTAGAGAAGCAAAATACAACAAATGAACATGAGAGAATGAATTACCTTTAAAAGTGAAACTCCTTTTGATTTGAGCCTAAAGGCTTCCTTTAAAAGGATTATGACCAAAGGGAATCCTATAGGATAAGGATAGAGATGTGGAGAGAGTAAATGGGAAGAGGATGGCCGAGTCAAAGGCTTTGGCAGTGTGGGTAATGAGGTAGAGGTGGGGGCCTTTTATAAGAGGAGAGGAGGGGCACTCTTGGAAAGTAATGATAAGTTACTTTATTTTAAAAAGAGTTTCGGATCAAAAAGGACCCACATTGATATAATTCTAGGATAAGGGGATAAGGGTTCTAAATCCACTCACCCAATTGGTTTTGGACATTTTTAGGTTTTATATTTTACATTAACTTTCCATTTTATATAAATCGTTAAATAATGAGGTAATCTCTGCATCATCATGATGTCATAAATAATTTAATATATTTAAAGTATAAAAATTATAAAAGAAATACTATGATGTAGGAAATATTTTTAGCTTTCCAATTACTATTTATAATAAAAAATCTGATCTTTATAACCCCATGTAATAATTATTTTCGTAAAACATATTATGGTTGTGTCATTTTTACTTTTACATTAAATAAAAAGTTATTTATGTCATTTCCCAACCAAAGTGGCTCCATGGGGTCCCCATGATGACCCATGGCTTGTCTTGGTCGGACATGACACAACCAATGAGGTTATGACATGTGTCAATCTCATCTCATTTTCTAAAAGCATTATTTTTACCTTAAACTACACTAATTACCACTAATCGCGATTAAAAACTTAAAAAGTTACTATTCACCAAAAAATTATTTTAATCTCATTGAACCACATTTTAAATCTTAATGAAAACCATGTACGTCGGATTTTTGAAATTCAAAACACAATGATGGAAAAAATTCTTTAAACGGAAAATCAGTTTTTATAAGTACCACTTAGTGGTTTCACTATTCATAAAAAAATTAATGTTTTTCAGAAAATTACCAAAAATTCACCCTAAGCTATATTTGATATTCCGAATTCAAAAATGAAGTCTATTTTACAAAATTCAAAACATATAAGTCACATTAATTAATTTAATAATTAATTCCCACTGTCATTACAAATAGCGTGTTTTTATGAAACAATAAGTATCAAAAGAATGACACCAGTTTAAGCCTAATTTCAGAGTGAAATTGATTCCAATGACCACCATTGGATTAAATGGTAAAAATATATTCAGATTACACATTAAGGCCAATTCAAAAGACAATCTAATCATATAAATAAATTAGATTAAGAAGCAGTTTTGATGTAAAATGCAGTATTTTTCACAATTCATTAAAATATGAACATTGTCAGAAAAATACCAAAAATTCATACAAAGTAAATTTTGATGTCCCAATCATAAAGAATAAGTTTATTTTTGACAAACATAGCTTATAAAATCCTCAAAATATAGATTTAAAAAATGGTTTGCCATCAAAAGGAAGTAAAACAATCTTTTAAAAATATTAGTGTATTCCATGCTTAAGATTGGATTTATTTTCATTTTAAGCCTCTAAAAAACTATCTAATTAATTAATAGACATAGATAAAAATATCTATTATTCATTACTTACTTGGGATGTTACATCCTTCCCCCCTTTTGAAAATTGCATCCCTGCAATTTATTTACTTATCAAATAAATGGGGGTACTTATCCCTTATTGCATTTTCAGATTCCCATGTTGCCTCTTCCATAATGTGGTTTTTCCACAAAACCTTTACCTACTTAATCACCTTATTCCATAACACTTGCTCCATGTGGTCAAGAATCTGGACCGGTTGTTCCTCATCAGATAGGTTCTCTTCCAGCTGAACTACCTCTGGACTCAAAACATGAGATGGATCTGGTATATACTTTCTCAACATCGAAACGTGAAAAACATTGTGTACCTGAGATAAACTCGGAGGTAATGCCACTCGGTAAGCAACTGATCCAACTCTTTCCAGAATTTCATTTGGTCCAATGAACCTTGGACTCAGCTTTCCTTTCTTACCAAATCCCATCACACTTTTCCATGGTGATACATTGAGAAAAACATGATCACCTACCACAAAAGATAGATCCTTCCTCCTGTTGTCTGCATAACTCTTCTGCCTACTCTGAGCTGTTCTCATGTGCTTCTAAATCAGCTGAACTTTTTCTGCCATCTATTCTACCAATTCTGGTCCCATCAACTTCCTTTCACCCACTTCATCCCAGGAAGCTGGAGTTCGACACCACATCCCATATAATGCCTGAAATGGTGCCATCTGTATACTGGAATGAAAATTGTTATTATATGAAAATTCAACCAAAGAAAGATGTTGGTACCAACTTCCCTGATAATCCATAGAGCAAGAACGTAGCATATCCACCAAGGTCTGAATTGTTCGTTCTGACTGCCCATCTGATTGAGGATGAAAAGCTGTAATAAAATTTAATTCAATACCCAACGACTTCTAAAGGCCTTTCCAAAAGTTAGAAGTGAACCAGGGATCACGATCAGATACAATGGAGAGAGGAACTCCATATAACCTGACTACCTCTTTAAGATACAAACGGGAAAGTTGATCTAGGGAAAAAGTTTCTCGTATGGCAAGGAAATGAGAAGATTTAGTCAAGCAATCAACAATAACCCAGATTGCATTATTACCTCGAGATGTCTTCAGTAATACCACAACAAATTCCATGGATATATTCTCCCATTTCCACTCTGGCACTGATAAAGGCTGATGCATCCCTTTCGGTAACTGCCACTCTGCTTTAACCTGTTGACATGTCAAACACATCACAGTAAAATCAGCAATATCTCTTTTTCATTCCATCACACCAGTAATACTCCCGCAGATCTCTATACATCTTATTACTACTAGGATGAACTAAAAATGAAGAACTATTAGCTTCACATAACAACTCTCTCTTCAACTGTGAATCAAAAGGCACACACAATCTCTTCCCAAATCTCAAAACACAATCATTATCAATGTTGAATTCAGGCAACTTACCTTTCTGAACCAGCTCTACCTTTTTCTGTAACTCACCGTCTTGCTTCTCTGCTTGCTTGATTCTATATGATAGAGATGATCTCACTGATACCTAAAAGAAAATAGAAGAAATTCCTGCACCAACAACTTCCATGCCAAATCTCATAAAATCCTTAACCAAAGGATCACGTTCCAAATGCAACATTGCTAATGAAGCATTACTTTTTCGACTCAAAGAATCAGCCACATTATTTTCTTTTCTTGGATGGTAATGAATTGTACAATCATAATCCTCGATTAATTCTAGACATCTCCTTTGTCTCATGTTAAATTCATTCTGGGTGAATATATACTTTAAACTTTTATGATCGGTATATATTTCACACTTTACTCCATACAAATCATGCCTCCAAATTTTTAAAGCAACAACAACAGCAGCTAATTCCAAATCATGTGTAGGGTAATTTACCTCATGAGTTTTCAACTGTCGTGAAGCATAAGCAATTACCTGATCATTCTGCATTAGGACGCAACCAAGTCCTTTCAATGAAGCATCGCTGTAGATGACAAAATCACCATTTCTGGAAGGTAGTGCCAAAACTGGAGCATTCACCAATCTTCTTTTCAGTTCCTGAAAACAATAATCACATTCTTTTGTCCAGATAAAATTAACACCCTTCCGAGTTAACTTAGTTACTGGACTAGATAACCGTGAAAAATTTCTAACAAACCTTCGGTAATAGCCTGCCAAACCAAGGAAGCAACGAATCTCGGTTACATTTGTGGGTCTTGGCCATTCTTCCACAACTTTTGTTTTTGCAGGATCAAGAGTTATTCCATCTTTAGAAACAATGTGACCAAGGGAAGAAATTTTTTGCAACCAAAACTCACACTTGCTGAATTTTCCATACAGTTTCTTTTCTTTTAAGGTTTGCAAGATAACCCTTAAATGTATTTTATGCTCCTCTTTACTTTTATAAAACACCAAAATATCATCAATGAAAACCACCACAAACTTATCCATGAACTCATGGAAAATTCTATTCATTAAGTACATGAATACAGCAAGTTCATTGGTTAGCCCAAAAGGAATTACTACAAATTCATAATGGCCATATCTCGTACGGAACGTGGTCTTCAGAATATCTGCCTCCTTTACCTTCAGTTGATGGTACCCCGATCTCAGGTCAATCTTTGAAAAAAACTGAGCTCCCTGGAGATGATCAAACAAATCATCGATATGAGGAAAAGGATATTTGTTCTTAATAGTGATGTTATTCAAGGCTCTATAATCAATGCAAAGTCTCATAGAACTATCTTTCTTTTTAACAAATAAAACAGGAGCACCCCATGGTGATGTGCTAGGTTGAATGAAACCTTTCTCTAATAAATCATTCAATTGCTCCTTCAACTCTAAAAGTTCAATTTGACCCATTCGATAAGGGGGTTTTGAAATTGGCTTAGCATCAGGAACTAAGTCAACAGTAAAGTCAACTTCCCGATCTGGTATTATTCCCGACAACTCATCAAGAAAAACATCAGGATACTCATTTACCACTGGCACATCATTAATCTGAACAGTTCCTTTATTTTCAATGATGTGTGCAAGGTAACATTCATTTCTATCTTGTACAAGTTTCTTGGACTCTTGATAAGTTATCAACAGTAAGGGTTCATTCTTGTACACAAACTGAAAGTCTTTCTTAAAAGAAACCTCTTTAGCTCTATAGTCAATCATATCATGGTAAATAGAGAGACAATCCATACCCAGGATAACATCAAACTCTACTAGAGGTAGAAAAATAAGGTTTGCAAGTAGGTTCTTTCCACAGATAAGGATAGGAAGATTCTTATAAATTATTTTTGCCTCAAAATTCCCCCAGGTGTTTTTACCAAAAGTTCAGGAGTCATTTCTTGAGATGGTATTCCCATTTTACTAGAAAAGGTTTCAGAGATGAAAGAATGTGTAGACCCCGAATCAAACAACACACTGGAATAATCTGAAAAAACAAACGAAGTACCTGATACAACTTCATTTGATGGCCCGACATCTGCTGAAGTAGTTGCAAAGGATTTCACCACCCCTTTCTTTTTGTAGTCTAACTGCTTCCCATCACTCATTCTATTTTTCAGACACTCATTTGCATAGTGACCCATCTCATTGCACTTATAACATTTCACTAACTGTAAATCAAATTTGGTCTTACCATCACCCTGATCTTTTTCAGTGCAATCACGAGCCTTATGTCCCATCTTACCACATCTGTAGCACATTCCAGAATTCAGAAGACATTCCCCAGCATGCCTTTTGCCACATTTATCACAAACTGGAAACTTAGTTTTCTTACCATCAGACTTTTTCGAAGAATTCTTACCTTTCTCCAGCCACCTTGGTCTCTTCTTCTGTTGGTTGTTATAGAACACTTGTTCATCGGTAAACTCCATTTCCACCTTCTCAGCACAACGAATAGGCTTTTCATAACTTTTAAACTCACAAGAAGCTAATTCCCTACGATATTTTGGCTTTAATATTGAGTAAAAACTATTGATTTTACTATCATGGTCTCGGATAAAATTTGGAGCATACCTTGCCAATCGAGTGAACCTTTCTTCATAGCTAGCCACTGAGTCTTCCTCTTACCTCAATTCCATGAATTGATTTTCCATCCTAAGTCGAATAGCCTTAGGGAAATACTTCTCAAGAAACATACCTTTGAATTCATCCCAGTCGAGAGCATCAATCTCATCAGCGTCCCTGATATTTTTAACCATCGACCACCACTGATCTGCCTCACCCTCCAAACGGTAAATGGAAAGACTAACCTTTTGATTGCCTGAACACCCCATGACATCGAAAATCTTCTCCAGTGCTTTAATCCACCCTTCAGCTAGCACATGGTCAGATGATCCTCTGAATGATGGGGGATGTTGCCTCATGAAATGTTCCACCACTGACATGTTCCCATGCAGTTGATCCGGCTGATCTCATGCATGGATACCACCACCATTTACAGCCTGAGTCAACTACGCCATTACTGCAACAAACTGTTTAGTTCCAATTCCGACCATCTCAGGATGTGGATTCAGAAGGTTATTTCCTTCTGTATGCCTTCCTAGCACTGCTTCCATGTTTCCTCTGTGGAAAACCAATCTGAACAAACATGTCTTAGATGAAGCAACATGGTAATCTTCAAATGCTGTATCATTTAAAAAAAATATTTTTGGATAATCATTTAATAGAATTCTAACTCCTAAAGTTTTCTAAACCGACCTCTGATACCAACTATATGGCTCCAGCCTTAATCCTTACTTAATCTTGAGTTATTACAAGATTACACATTGAGGATCTTTTCGGGTTTAGAGTTTTAGAGAATTAGATAATAAAACTTTCATTACATTCCACATATAAACAAAGTGGGTACATAAATATAGTACTCTTCATTCCCATTAATGGAAACATATTTAAAATAAAACATGGATTCTTTCTTGACACTTCCTTGACACTATCATCATATCTTGTACCTTTCCCTTGACCTGTGAAAAACATTTCAAAAAACATGGGATGAGCATAAAAAGCTCAGTAAGGGATATAAAAATATGGAAAGGAAACATGGGTACATATATACATAAGAATGAGATCATACTTTACCCATAAAACATAAGAACTTTAATATACCTAATAAAAACATGAATAAATCATAGAAATCATAATACATAAATGTAACTTGAGGCATTCATAACATTCTTACGTAGGGAGTAACCCTCTTGGTTACGTTTGGAATACCCATCACAGTATATTCCATAAATCTCTTCGGAGAAACCTTAACCTTTAACTCCTTCACATTACCCAATGAATTGGAGAGCTATAACGGGCTCACCCGCCCTTAGTTTATCACAGAACCACCCATCTTCATAATAATGCCCAAGTACCATAACATAATCATATCACATAAAACATGCATAAAGGAAACATAACATTTCCACATTTCAATCATGAGATATCAATACAACACATTGATATAATAAAAACATTATGGAAACCATTTTCAATACCAATGTAAAAGAAAAGTAAAACATGGTATTTATTTTTCTTTTTTTTAAAGGTATGGCTTGTAGAGGAAGCCGAAACTCAAACAACGGTCACGGCGGCGAAGAAGTCATTGTCGCCGCATACGTACGAAAAAAAAAATTCCCTTTTTTCGTTTAGTAAATGCTTCGTATAAAAAATATTCCTTTTGAATAAACGTAAAAGTCAAAGGGTTTTATACACCGTATAAATGAAGGTTGTGTATAAAACAAAATATGCCTCAATGAAAGGAGATTGAGACGAAGTCCCATACCTCGTATCCGACTTGACCCGACCGTTCTTTAATCTCCTGAATAATAAAATTGAGTTAATCTCTACTTTCTTAAGAACCTTTTTCACGTTCATTATTCCTTTTATACCATGTTATGAACATCATGTAATCATTTAAGTTAATAATGCTCATTTTGTCGGTATTTGGTTCTTAAGTCAAAAATAGACTTCTTACACATACATGTTGTTAATTTGGTCAAAGGTTAGTTATATCCAGAATGATATTAATGATTTGGATAACCTATATATGATATATATTCATCATATACATGTATTTATAACATTACATCACATTTAGAGGTAAGAAAATGAAATGCACCGTTCATGGAGACGGTAAACCGTACGTACGCATGAACGCTACTTCCATTTCTATTTCGTATTTTCTGGAATGGAATCATAATGATATAAGGGTATATTATAATTACAGTATAATAACATATATAATATCATTGACTTTATCCTTTACACATCCAAGATATGGTATTAACGAATCAAATCACTTTCAGGGGGCGGTAGTCCGCACTTCCTAAAATGAAGATATCGTGTTTACCCATAATTGAAACAATAACGGTATACCATAAATGAAAAATACAGAAGCTTAAGGAAATAATAAAAATATTATATATCATATATAAAAATTGTGACATCATAATGTCCACCTTTGATGGTGTTAAATGAGTATTGAACAATCATCGTTTCGGGAGGCAGAATTTCGCCATCCACGGAAACCGTATGTTCTTTAACCATTTGATGTAGTTGTGTGAGAGTGTAGCTCGAATAAATCTTATAACAACATCCTAGTATATTTAAGATACTGTTGTTGTTACTAAAGAAGTAAATAAAAAGAGTTTAGGGGGTTGGAGAAGCAAAATAAAACAAATGAACATGAGAGAATGAATTACCTTTAAAAGTGTAACTCCTTTTTATTTGAGCTTAAAGGCTTCCTTTGAAAGGATTCTGCCCAAAGGGAATCCACTAGGATTAGGAGAGGGATGTGGAGAGAGTAAATGGGCAGGGGATGGCCGAGCCAAAGGCTTTGGGAGTGTGGGTAATGAGGTAGAGGTGGGGGCCTTTTATAAAAGGAGAGGAGGGGCACTCTTGGAACTTAAAGATAAGTTACTTTATTTTAAAAAGATTTTCGGATCAAAAAGGTCCCAAATTGATATAATTCTATTATAAGGTGATAAGGGCTATAAATACCCTCATACAATTGGTTTTGGTCATGTTTAGGTTTTAGATTTTACATTAACTTTCCATTTTATTTAAATCGTTAAATAATGAGGTCATCGCTGCATCATCATGATGTCATAAATAATTTAATTTATTTAAAGTCTAAAAATTATAAAAAAATACTATTATGTAGGAAATCTTTTTATATTTCCAATGACTATTTATAATCAAAAATCTTATCTTTATAACCCCATGTAATAATTTATTTGGTAAAACATATTATGTTTGTGTCATTTTTACTTTTACATTAAATAAAAAGTTATTTATGTCATTTCTCAACCAAAGTGGCTCCATGGGGTCCCCAAGATGACCCATGGATTTTCATGGTCGTCCATGACACAACCAATGAGGGTAGGACATTTTTCAAGCTCATCTCATTTTATTAAAGCATTATTTTTACCTTAAACTACACTAATTACCACTAATCGCGATTAAAAACTTAATAAGTTACTATTCACCAAAAAATAATTTTAATCTCATTGAACCACATTTTAATTCTTAATGAAAACCATGTATGTCGGATTTTTGAAATTCAAAACACAATGATGGCAAAATATCTTTTAAAGGGAAAATCAGTTTTTATAAGTACCACTTAGTGGTTTCACTATTCATCAAAAATTTAAGTTTTTCAGAAAATTACCAAAAATTCACCCTAAGCTATATTTGATATTCCAAATTCAAAAATGAGGTCTATTTTACAAAATTAAAAACATATAAGTCACATTAATTAATTTAATAATTAATTCCCGCTGTCATTACAAATAGCATGTTTTTATGAAACAATAAGTATCAAAAGATTGACACCAGTTTAAGTCTAATTTCAAAGTGAAAATGATTCCAATGACCACCATTTGATTAAATGGTAAAAATATATTCATATTACACATTAAGACCAATTCAAAATATAATCTAATCATATAAATAAATTAGATTAAGAAGCTTTTTTGATGTAAAATGCAGTATTTTTCACTATTCATTAACAAATGAACATTGTCAGAAAAATACCAAAAATTCACACAAAGTAAATTTTGATGTCCCAATCATAAAGAATAAGTTTATTTTGACAAACATAGCTTATAAAATTGTCAAAATATAGATTTAAAAAATGGATTTCCATCAAAAGGCAGTAAAACAATCTTTTAAAAATGTTAGTGTATTCCATGCTTAAGATTAGATTTATTTTCATTTTAAGCCTCTAAAAAACTATCTAATTAATTAATAGACATAGATAAAAATATCTATTATTAATTACTTACTTGGGATGTTACAGAAGTGGTCAACCGGAATGATCGGCCCTCCTCCTAGAGGTGCAGACGCACACCGCTCCTCCCACGGTTGGCCGTTTGCTAGCTGCATTGGTGCGCCCTCATGGCTGACGGTTCATAGCATCCTCTGCCTCTACTAGTGGTACTAACACCCCCCCCCCGCCTTCATGCAGCCGGTCGAAATGCGGGTCAGGATCCTTCTTCGACCACACCCAACGGGCCATAGCCTCATTCTCTACCAGCGGCGTGGACGCACGCCGCCCTAGTTCCATGTGACCGGCCTGCGTGTCAGTTTCCCCTCCTCCAAGGCGTACTCTATCTATGGCACGGTAGCACCACCGCTATCATCGCGGTCATCCGTTGTGTCTCCCACCGCCTGTGAAGAACACGTAAATCAAGAAGGATTACGGAGGGATCATGCCATGATTGTTTTTCCCGCACACTCCACATTAACAGATAGTTGTTTTCCCATGAGTATGGAAATAACGTGAAATCCATAATGAAAACTATAAACAAATCCTTACCTTGATGTTCATTGGATATTTCATGAGGAAGGAGATGAGGACGTTGAAGACGTTGATGTCCGTTTCTCATGACAAACACTTCAAAATTGGTTCCTCATTCTTTATCCAAAGGATGTTCTTCATCATAGGGTTTTCTTCATTAGAGGATTCTCCAGAATAGGCCTCCTCTCCCTTTTTCCAACAGAAATACAACCCTAATGAAGAGGTAATAAAACAACTCTTCATTAACATGTTGGGTCATTAATTCAAGATTAATGTATCCTTTTAATTAAATAGAAAATTTGTTACACATTTTGTGTAATGGGGTATTTAATGCGCATGATTAAATTCCCGACCACCCGCACGTGTCACAAAACTTTTTGATTCAAATCGGAGGATTTAAAAATAAAATAAATGTCATTTATTTAATTTTATTATATTTCCAACCCTCCCTTATAAATATGAAAAAATAACTCCTACCCTCATCCTACTACAGTCAAGGTGAAGGTCTCCTTAAGCGAATATCGGTGCTACGTGTTCCATAATGTCCTCAGATTTCAATTCTGAGCAACGGTTCAAATGTTACAAAACACTGATCATGCGTTTACTGAATGTACTAGGAAAAAATGTTCAGAAATTCATTCCAGGCACACTGAGCCTTGGAATCACATTCCGCCAATTTTAATAGACTCATAATAATTCCATATAAAAAATTTACATGAAAAAATCCAAGTCTTTACATAACATCTATGATGGATAGAGGATGGAGAGTCAGAGCTCTTGGTATTTAGTCCCATGGAGGAGACACTAGAAAAAGACTGGTTGTCCCATAAACATATGGCTATTATATAGAGTAGATATGATTCAAATTATGATTATTTTCATCAACCCCGTGAGATTACAATGGGTTATTGTGTATTCTTTTAATATTCTCTTAAAATTGGACACTATCTAATTAATAAACTCGTAATAGTCTCAACAAGTATTTTTATGTCATTAGAGAACAAAAAGGAAATAGATAGGTTGTGTGTCAATATTTTCTTCCACAGTGGTATGGTTGTACGTATGATGTTTTCACGTCTTAGATCTTATGAAGTATCAAATTGAAAATTATCATGTGGTTGATATTGATGATTTTGAGACTAAGGTGAATGAATAATTTCTAGTGGAAATGATACATGTTGTGTACTACAATGAGAATTTGTTGTCTAGAATACCCATCATACAATTAGAGTGTTGTGGAAGCATGGACATGTTCAATGATAAACATTGGGGAGAGAAGATAATATTTTGGCATAGTGGTATGATATTTTTCCGGGTATAGTTTGTGATTATTTGGAGTATTCCTTGAGGTATAAATGTTTTATGGTGGGGGATTGAAATATCCCATCCTTTATAGATATTCATCTTTCTCAATATTAGGTATTTTATTAACTTGTATTGTTTATATTCTTTCAGGGAAATACATTGGAGTTTTTTGGGCGAATTTGGAAAAATTTGAGGCCTAAGTATTTGTGCATGGTTGATTCATGGTATATTAAGAACATGATTATTTCCGAATGAAATAATAAACACCATTTGGAGTTGTTAGATATGGAACACAGTTTGTCCAAACAATGATTCGATCCTTCCCAAAACATGTTTAACGACCCTAATCCCTATATCATGGCGCCAGTGCCATAATTTATTACTTTTTAATACATTATAGTTTAAATTCCCATATGACTGATTAATAAATAAGCATAATAAACATGGAGTGGTCGATAACTAAACACAAAACTCATTATTCCAATAAATTGATCATGGTATGAATCCATAGATAATATCATATTGAAATATCATGGATAATAATAACTAAATGGTAAATAAACGAAATTATAAATTTCTGTACGTCATGTATATGGCTCAAGAACAACTACAACAATGAAATTTCATAAGACAACATTACTTATGGGTAAAACATTTTTAATTATAACTCCCCTTATTCATCATAGAGTATTTCTTATATATCAAATAAACAATTTAACTAAAAAACATGGTTCCATATCATCAAATATATTTTTTGAGAAATTGATATAGATTAAAAAATAATTTTCCAATTTATAAAACAAAATTTCAGTGTAAACAACATAAGTAAAAATGTTATACATCTTAGATAATAATCTTTCCCAAGATATATAAAATATGGATATCTAAGAGAAAATTAATTCCTAACAAATGATTATTATAAATAATTCATTGGGTAGTATATACACCATAGAAAAAATTTAGGGGAAAAATATTAAAATATTTCTCAATGAAGTGAACGTGATAGAATGACCCACGCCACATCATAATTAGTTTACTAAGATACCCCATTAATGAAAAATATTTATCGAAATAATAAATATCATGGGAATAAATAAATTCAATATATGAAATGTCAATGGGGAAGTATATATTCCACCCAAAATAATTATGTTATGAAATAATTATGCTCCCCTTAAAAATAAAATTGTGATGAAAACCCCTTAATGTGTGCTTTATTTCTATTGAATGTGTTTTAACCTCCACCTATTTGATGGAAATGCATTCTAACATAAACTATGGAACCTAGGGATGGACTTTTGAGAGGGCCAGTACATCACAAATTATAATAAGGATATTGAGAAGTGAAATTGGAAGAATATTGTCAATCTAGAAGAATCAATATGGTGTGAATAAGTGAGGGAGGATTTCTCCTTTAATAATTTAGGCAAGGGTAAATTTTTTAATATCTATAAATATTGAATAAATATTAATTGATTTTCAATTAATATTATATCCAAACAAGATATTTCAATGATATGATGAGTATAGATCAAAATACTATTAGTGAATAATTTTTAGACATGTTCTAGTTATATTCGTACAATTATCTTTCAGTTTTAACCCTTATTTAACCTCTTCAACTCTTACACCAAAAATATGGAATTTACTCTTTTAGGGATCATATAGTTATAATAAAATGAAAAATACACATAAATGGTTAATTGGTGAAATTTTCAACCTTATCATATTTAGTTTGAATTATTTTTTTATTTAGTAATTTTATATCATTATATAAAATAATATTTATTTTCAAATATCATTAATTACAATTTTCACACTATTCCATACATTGACATTTTACAAAAAATAAGTAATATAATATATATTCTAACTAACACTTTTATTAAATCTTATTATAGTCATTTCCCTATTAACATTTTTTTTACAATAACTATCTCAATATATAATTAAATTAATTTTATAAATATGAATTATTTGATATTTCGAATTATAAAATTATAACTTTATTATTGTTGTGAATGAATTTGTGGTACTCATTTACTCACTAAAAATTTAAAACATTTTACTATGATTAATAAAATTCAGTAATATTTTAAAAGACCATGTATAGTTGAATATTAAATCTACATAATCATATATAAAAAATTATATAATTATTTTGAATATAAGTATGAAATAATTGAATTTTAAATATATAAAATATTATAAATTTAATAATATCATAAAAGTGTCTTATAAATGTGATAAATTTTCACTTGGATGATTATGGTCATATATAGGTCCTTCAATAAAATAGGAGCATGTTTTTTGTTGATTTCCTGGTGATTATCATTTTATTTTATGAATTACTACTTGATTTACCCTTTAACATAGTAATAAAAATTATTTAGTTATCATTCATATTAGAAAAACATAAAATACTCCTATGTACTCAATACAACAATTATGAATAAAAACATGGAATCAAATTTCCTAAATTAAAAAAAGTAATTTTAAAAAGTAATTTTATATTTATATATTGAAATATAATGAAAAATAGTTTTCAAAAGAAAAAGCATTTATTAAAACCAAAAATGTACTAATACCATATAAAGGTATAATAATTAATAATAATAAATTATTTATATTTATTATAAGTAAACAATAAATAATTCAAACATAGAACAAATTAAAATCACAGATGGGATTTAATATAACGAAATTTAATGTGTTATAATTTTTGTTATTTTTACAATTCATTGGATGATAAATGTTTCTAAAAAAGTACCAATAATTCAAGATAATTTTGTTTAGAAGTTATTATAATAAAAATGAAGTTTATTTTTCAAATAAAATTTAAACAGGTGTCAAAATTTATTTTAAAATAGGTACACCCTTTAGACTCCAAACAACTACCTTTAGAAAAATTTATTTTTAATGCTTAATATTAAATTTATTCTTAACTTATTCCTATAAAATATATTTTATTAATATAAATACCTATTATCAAATACATAAATCCAAACAATATCATCCAGCAATATAAATTATTTTTGGTTATTTGGATAAAACAACATTCACACATTATATCTATTTTTTATAAAATCAAATCAATTATATTAAATTGGTTTTTATATTATCTAATAGTTAATTAGTAACCAGTGAATGAAAATAATATATTTTCGACATTTATTTAATACTATTCATACCACAAAATTTAATATCTATGTCATAAAATTTTTATGTTTGTTTTGGATCGGAGATGTGTGTAACATAATCTATGGAATATGTTTTTCAAAACAGGGGACTATAATATAGTCATACGGTGTTACATTCTACCATAATTCAATAAAATTCATACTAGATATTTTGAATATGGTATCAACAAAGAAGGTATGAATTTTCTGATACCTTTTTTGAAATCTCACATCATAACATTGGTTGAAAAAAAATATATGTGAGAATAATGAAAAGAAAATAAAAAGGTCAGAAAAGATAAAAAATTCTTGGTTTTCATGATGGAAAACAGAGTCATGGTATATTAAAATAACTAACATTTTCAGATGGATATATATAGAGAACATGATTATTATAATGCATAAAATAAAAATATATGATGCGTAATATGACCCTTTATTTCTCAATAATAAAACTAAAAAGATACAATTTTTTTTCCAAAATACCTTTTCTTGTATTGTGGAATTATTTTAATATTTATAAAAACACATGCTTAAATAATCATTCAAGATATTTTTTCTATTTATCTTGTGTAATCTAATACTTTGGTTGTGATGAAATTTATATCAATTTAATTTATAAATAGAAAGGATTGATATTCAAGAAGAATTTCTATATCTATATCATTTCTATCAAAAGATCCAAAAGTAAAAATTTCATTGTTAAAATATTTACCAAATTGAATTTACAATCCCATGATATCAAATTTAATAAATCATACATTAACCTCAAACAATAATATCTGATGTTCAAAATTATCTATTCCATAGGTAGTTAATAATATGATTTATCCAAAATACATATGTCAAATGTCACAATCCAAAAAGGTCAAATTTTTTAAAAATCAACATAAGATTATATTACACAAATAAAAAATTAAAACTCATACGGGAACATATCAAATATATGATTACCTTGAAAACCTTAATAACCTAATAATAAACAAGAAAAAAATATCTCAGGTTTATAATATTTTCAATAAATTCCAAAATATAGTAAACCTATAGAAGATAACACAAACAATAAAATAACTAACCACCATCGTAGTCACCAACTGTATCTGATAATGATATCACTGTTATTATAATCAAATTAATAACATATTATTATAATCCTCCATAAATCATGTGTTTGGAAGAGATCAACTTTCCCACAACCACTTCTCTTTGATATATGTACCATTAATCATATTCTTTCAAAACCATGATTAAAAAATACTAATATAATATCATTATTTAAAATATTGTTTGTATAACTAGATAATAAATGATAAATAATTCATAAATTCAAATAAAAAATAAATTTAAATAATATACTTCATAAATAAACATTTAACTACACTTTATTATCTTATTCCGTATTACATCATTCCATTTATTAGTTCATCGTCGTTTCTTTATCATCAGCAGTATAACCATTAATTTTATATACATTTCCATTGAATTTAAGAATTTTACCCAAGGATATAGGTTTTAATAGTTCTTATTCACTCTCTATTTAAAACATTGAACCATACCTAATACCTTATAAAGACCATTTTTTCAATCAAATTTTCCCTGATAAATTACAATGATTATATACATAAATATTATAAACAAAACAACATTGAATTAATCTAAGACATCAACATAGGTTTTTTTATTATAATAATTATATATAAGAATATGAATCATCTTTATGATATCATTTCAACCAACCAATCTCTTAGTGAACTATAACATCTCATCTTATTTGAGTCAATGAGTTTGTTATTGTGTAATCTATAAATCATATATCATGAAAAATAATTATGAATAATAACTATTACCAAAACTCTATTTATCATCCCATTTTATTTCCCATTTAAAAAATTTATACCGCATTAAAATTAATCCCAATTCGTTATGGTTCCATTAATTTTCGAAAAATGTAAAAAGAACACATTATAGGAAACACAATTCATATTGTAAAATAAAAAAAGTCATGAATAATAATTTATATGGTACATATATCATGAAAACATCAAATTAATATATGTGTCTATAAGCTAAAGCATGGTTATCCACTATCATTACCACATCTATATGATATTATCATTTATTTAATCATATCCTTAGTATTATTTAATGAGTTATGATCCATGATATATGTTTTATAAAATATAGTTCCCATGATTCTACAAAACATTATATAGTGAATATTGTAATGACCCCAACTCTTGTATCCCTGAGATAGTGCTTTAAATTATAAAATTTATATTTAGAAAAGATTGAATTTCATAAGGTGTAATTAATTTAGAATTTTTGGAATCCTTATTAAATATATGTAACTGATAATAAATTATAGAATGAAAATAAAACATAATACATTACAAAATATAATAAACCACATCCTTTAAAACTCATTCAATGATCTCTTATTCATAACCTAAGGAAAAAAAGAAAATAAGGGTGAGCTCAAATGCTCATTATGGGTCGTTTACAAATAAACTATCATAAAACAATGATCATAATAATAATATAGAGATAAGTACCCAAATAGTCATTCCATTAAAAGAATAAAAATAATAAAATTTAAATCTATATATTATATCATAGTAAAAATACCATGGATAATAATTAACGATCGGTGAAAGAAGAAAAAGATTAATTATTTGATGTTATGGATCTGAAACATCAACCATTATCTCCAATAACATTGAAAATAATGTTCAATCAACTGGTAAAAACATTCTCTTTGTTATCTTCATTGATTCATCCCATGAGACTGCTGATATATCGGTGGGATATCTGTAACCAGGTTCTATATGTGTCTGTAAGTCCATATCATTTCAGATATATGAAATAGTCAATTAAATTGAGAATCAATTTTCTTTATCATCATATATTTGCATTGAGTACCTGATATATACTTAAAATTATTTAACTAGTTAATGAAATTAATTTAAATTTAACATAATATGTAAAATTATATATATATTATAAAATAATTATATCCATGATACATGAAATATGTAAATTTGTGTAGAATGAATTACCTCTTAATGATGATTAAATATAAAAAATAGTTAGTATATAAACCATTGAATGTAAATTTTTTATATACTAATAAAATACACCTCAATGATCTAAAATTTATATGATGTTCTTTACGAGATTTCCATTAGTCAAATCTTATTCCCGATGAAGGAATAAAATATTAAAAACCATTAAATATCATGAAAATAATAGAATTTCTAATATAACATGTCAACGTGTTACTATATACACCACAAAAAATAAATATGTGGAGAATAAAAATTTTTTCCCACATAAATAAAATGGAGATGAAAATCCGTTACCTTACACTTTAGATAAGTTTAATGTGCATTAATATATTGTTCTTCCATGGAATTCCATTACAACATCTACTAAAGGAATGAATGTAGATCTATTAGAAGTTCCAAGACATAAATAACAGAAATAATAATATTTATAAGAGAAATTAGTTGATGTTGTTTGAGATATAATGTTCATGTTGGTGTGATGAATTGAGGTACGAAGTTCCCTTTTTCAAATGAGGGGAGAAAAACTCTTGAAAACACTATAAAATATTAAATTAATATAAATTAATATAAAATTACCAATTCATCCAGAATGAGTAAATTTTATTATAATATAGGTATTGGTCAAAATAATCTCATGCAATCATTATTAGGAAAGTTTCGGTAACATTCTTACCCTAAAAATTCTATTTTAAACGTTATTTAACAATTTTAACTCTTAACCTCATAACATTGATTTTACCATTTGAGGGTTAACATTGATATTATAAAATTGAATATAACTTTAAAATGAATCAATATTGATAGTTTAAATCCAATTACAATACATCTACTAATATTATAATTTTTACGATTTTTTTTGATAAAATAATAATTTATTCTTTTAAATATCAGTAATGATTATTTTGAAAATATTTATTACTTTTTCTTTTATAAATATAAATAAAAAATAAATACTTTAAAAAAATATTTCAATTCATCACTAAAAATTGTTGGTAATATAAATAAATTTTAGATGACATTAATTAGGTCAAATTATGTTTTTTAGTACTTTTAATACTATTTATTTGAAATTGCATTAATATAATAATTAATGCATCACAGTTGTTTAATGAATTATTGTAATTATATAATTACTAAAAATTAAAAATAAATTACTAGGATGAATATAATAAATTATCATTCAATGTAATATTTATATTTGAAGATAATTTATATGTAACCCTATATTAAAAAAGGTATATTTATTTTGAATATTTTTTTTAACTTCATTGACTACACATTAAAAATTATATTATAAATGTCATAATCTTATCCATCAAACATACAAAGATTATAATTGGGTTAATTTATTATTATTGTCTAATATATGTCATCCAATAAAAATATGGTATGTGTTTGGGCCATTTTTTAGTCTATAACATTTTATTTTGTCCCGTTATTAACAAATTTACCCTTTACTATAGTGTTACAAAATACTAATGTTACCACATTGATTGAAAAAAATAAGGGGTAACTATTTACTAAATTAAAACCTTATGAATCTTAATACAAATTTGTTTTCAACATTCAAAACATTGAAGTTGCATATATTAATTTAATATTAATCTAGTGAAACCCAATGAATTGAAGTTATTTTGAAAAATTATGTTTGAAACTCACATATTTATTAATAAAAAAATAATGTATTATAACGATATAAATGAAATTATTTAGATTATTCATAACTAGTTAGTACATAGGACACATTACGAAAAAAATATGGTCATAAATGGACTTTTAATATAAAAAAACATGTTGTTCTATAAAAATCGATATTTTTTACTATTAAATTGATAATCCAAAACATTATAGAAAGCAAAAAATTCACCGTTAAATAATTTTAACATTATATTTTTTAAAGTATAAGATAATATTTTCAAATAGAATTTATAAAACTGTTATGAATTATTTTCAAAAATATTTAAAATTAAATTAATTTTATTATGTTATTCCCATTTAATTATTTGACACTTTAGTGATCCCATTAGAAACGTTAATGATTTTGTGACTGCACATGAATGAAACCCAAGGGGTGTGAATTTTTTCTTAAATTATCATCCATGAATTTTATATTATAAAATTATGTATCGGTAGAATTGAAATTTAAAATTTATGTATATTTGATAAATTGGATTATGAATGTTATTAAATAATGGGTTATAAGAATGGTTGATTATTGGGTTATAAATTTTGAACAATGCCATGTAAAATATATGAAATATGTGAAAAAAAATTTATTCGTCAATGACTACTGCACCAAATACCAATTTGGTTCCACACAACTCTTATATGGACCTAAGTCATCTATACTTATTCAACTATTATTTGTGAGTTTTTAGAATTGTACTTCGACTCCAAATACCAATGAGGATCAAGACTTCATTAATAATCCCCCAATGTAGGATTATTATCATTGAATCAAATAAATAATGAACCCCCCAAAATAATTAATTTCTAAATTATAAAAATGTGATGTTCAAACTATTAATGAGACAAACTAGGTATGTTTGGATCGAGTGTAACATTGAACCATGTGGTCATATATGGTTTATTTCATAATATATAAAGTGAAAATTGGTAATTTTATGATTTTTACATTATTATTTATCAATAATAATTCTCTGTTATCGACTAGATATTTCATTATATTCCATTTTTGGTGGCCTACTTAGTAGTAAAATATTATTTCCATGACGGTCAATTTAAAATTAAATTTATTTTATTAAGTTTTTTCCATATAATTTTTTGATAAATTTGTTATCCCATTGGAACCATTAATAATTTTGTGACTGTATATGAATGAAACCCAAGTGGTTTGAAAATATTATTTCAATTATGGTACATTAATTTTTAAATTGAAAATTATGGATATGTAGAATTTAAATTTATAATTTATATATATATGATAAATTGGATTATGAATGTTGTTAAATAATGGGTTATTAAAATGGTTGATTAGTGGGTTATAAATTTTGAACAGTGTTGCATAAAATATTTGAACTATGTGAACCAAATGTTGTTAGTCATGGACTGTGGCACCAAATACCCATTGGGTTCCAGAAAACTCTTATATGGACCCATGCCGTTTATACTAATTTACCTGTTATTAGTGACTTTTTGGTATATTACTTATACTCCAAATACCAACGAGCTTCAAAAATTCAACAATAATCCCCCAATTTAGCATTATTAACTTGGAATAAAATGAATAAAGACACCCCCAAAATAATTAATTTCCAAATTATAATAATTTGACGTTTATACAATGAACTAGATGAACCAGGTATGTTTGGTGTGGGTGTAACCTTGAACCATGTAGTCTTATATGGTTTATTTCATAATATAAGAAGTAAAAAATGGTAATTTTTTTAATTTAAAATTATTATTTATAAAACATAATTCTTTGTTGCGGGCTAGATATTTCATTATATGCTATTTGTGGTTCCCTTCTTAGTTGTCAAAATATATCTTCCATGATGTCCAATTTAACGATAAATTAATTTTATTAAGTTATTATCGTTTAATTATTTAACACTTTTGTGATCCCATTGGAACAATTAATGATTTTGTGAGTGCACATGAATAAAATCCAAGGGGTGTGCAAATATAATTTAAATTATAGTCCATTAATTTTAAAATGGTAGATTATGGACATTTAGAATTTAAATTTATAATTTATGTATATTTGATAAATTGTATTATGAATGTTTCTAAATAATGGGTTATAAAAATGGGTGATTAATGGGTTTTAAATTTTTAATAGTGTCATGTAAAATATATGAGAGATGTGAACAAAATATTGTTGGTCATGGTTGATTAGTGGGTTTAAAATTTTTAACATTTTTGGGTATAGTACTTCTACTCCAAAAACCATGGAGCTTCATGACATAGACAATAAGCCTCTAATGTGGGATTATTAACTAGGAATCATATGAATAATTAAACACCCAAAATAATTTATTGCTAAATTATAATAATTTTATGTTCATACTATGAATGAGATGAACCCCTTATGTTTTTTTCTGGTGTCACCCAGAACCATGGGGTCATATATGGTATATTTCATAATATATGGAGTAAAAGTTAGTTATTTTATTATTTTTACATTATTATTTATAAAACACAAATCTCTGTTATAGACTAGTTATTTCATTATATATTATTTGTGGTGCCCTCCTTTGATATAATCATTCCCTACTAGGATCCCTTATAGGTATCCTAATAGAATACATTTTTATAAGAAATTACAATGGAAATATCCCAATTATAGAAAGATGAGTTGGGATTCTAGATATAACATGGATGGGTGACCATGAAATAATGCCAAGTCACATTTTGTAATTGTCAAGGTGTCATTATTTTGGGATTTCATTTGATACTTGAAACTGATATGACATGAATTATTTATTAGATTTTATTTGGATAATTTTCTCAGGATTTAGATACATCATGTTTTTCTATGAAATTTATAAGGAATTTTTTATTTTTATTTTCATATTTCTTACTTATTTCATCTATTGTATATATTTTATTTAGAAGGTATTGTCTCCCTATGTTACAATTTCGAATCTCTCTTCTAGTCGGCATCCTATGGAATATGGGGAGGTCGTTATAGGGCCATGTAACTAACTTATCATGTATTCAATTAGTGGAAACCGGAATGAGAAGTCATGGAGTATAATAATAAAGGGGTTAGATATGTTTCTTGATGATGTTTGAATAGATAAGTCATCATATTTCATTCCATCTACGGTGTCCAGAAAACTATGATTTATAGGGATTTGACACTCCTCATAGAGAATTATTATAATCATAGTTTATTTGTGAATAAATTTGGATTTTTTATTTGATGGTTGCAGGTAGACTTCAGTAGTCATTTTAATACGGTCATGGAATTCTCCTAGAGTAACTTAAATCAAGATTTTGTGCTTTGATTTTTATTTAATGGGTATAATCAATCATTCATTATATCCAATCAATGAATTTCCAACTATTGTTTTAATTTTTAATTTATCATTCATAGTTATAGACAAATTAATAAAAATAGTAATCGATATGGTTGGAATACAATACTATTGATCTTGGTTTCCAATAATTACCATTACTATTATACACTATGAAGGGGATTGGTTATTCTCATTGGGCTAAATCTAGGATCTAAATAGGTATATGTATTACCATATAAGCATTTTTATATCCTATTGTTGGGTATTATGTGTCAGAAAAACTTGTATAACTTTATAGGACAAGATCTTAATGGTGGAATTTATGATCATAGACTTTGGATTTTACAGAAAACGTTATATTAAAGAAATAATTGTAATGTTTCATTATGTTGACTTGGCCATGTAAATTTTATGGTTTTCAGGAACACCAATGTTTGACTTATGGTGGGTATCATCCATGTTTGTGATCATTGATCCATATTAAGTATTAATTATGGTGGGGTGTAATTCATGGATAATTTATATGTTATTGATTATTTCAATAAATTTTCTATAGATGTGGAGAATTATGAGTTTGTTATCCTAGTGGGGGATGATACATTTATAAGAGGAAAACTAGGTGAGGGTATCAGATTTTTTATTTATGTTATAATTGGATGATGTGATATTGATGTCTAGATGTATGTGGTGATGTTCAGGAGTTTAGACTAAATGTGAATATTTTTATTAATAATAGATTTTACATTGGGTCTAAAAGTGTTTTATAGTCAACTACGGGGTTCTTAATCATTTATTGGTGTGGTTTTTTTTGAAATAGATAATCTCAGAAAGGGAATTTTATTCTTCTCTATAGTTTTTGATGACAATCGTATATTGTATACTAATAAAATCAATCAATTATTTTTTAAGGATAGTGAATTAAGAGTTCATGGATGTCATATTTATTAGGATGTTATGGTTGTTTGGAGTTATAGATCTAATCCATGGTTTATGGGAATATGAAATTTTTAATAGTGAATCTATTTGGTGGGTACTTATTGTTACCATAAACTATGAAGGGTAATTTTTGTGTTCATATGATGTTGATAAAAATCATGAGGCTCTATCTTGGAAACGATTTGTTTTATGTGTGGGAGATTGTAAAAATTTGTATATACATGGGTGTTTAGTTTTCTTATGAAATACTATTTTTCATTAATATATTGGTTAGTTTAAATACTAACATTTAGATTAAAATTATATGATTTCGATCACCTCAATAGAGAAATATTTTCACTTCAAATTAATTATTCTTAGCTTTACAAAGGACTTAATAGTGTCCCAAGGGTTTGGGGAATGGAATTTATTTCTCTAGGAGTTTCAAACTAGGTTGAATTGTTTGAACAAGGTAATTCTGAAATGTGAACTAAAACCATGATCTCTAGTTTCAATATGATATTTTTTTCAATCACATATGGGTATCCACAAAAAAAACTAATGGTTTGGTGTATTTGAGCATGGACAATATATGGTAGCTTGTATATAGAATATATTACCCCATTGTTCAACCAAATCATGTTACTCTTTGATTATTAGTAAATTACCTTTTTATTATTACAATCCCTTACAAAAAAACCCATTTCCACCATCTTTTTTGATAAAATCACATATATCACATTCCCATATCATTTCCCATATTCTTTTATTCATATATCTTTCTTTATTATCATATGATTCACCCTAGGTTATGACTGAAGGATCTCAATAATTATACAACATTTAATTTCGCCTCCATTTTATTATTTTTCCATAGTTAAGTTTATCTCAATCCAATCTAATATTTTTCATTTCAAAGATGGATGTCTAGTTCAAGGTTTTATATCCGATGATTTTGAATCGAAGTTTGAAATAAAAAATGTTCTTCTCAATGATGAAAAGGTAGATGGTATAAATTATTTTCTCATAATTTATCACTGTCAATAATTGTTTTAGTTTTTGTTTTGCTAAATCATAAACAACTTGATGAAATATGAAAAAATAAATTATATTCCTTTGAATGACTTATAAACCACATTTTGAGTTACAATAAAATCATGATTTGGTATATAACTTCCTTAAACAACATAAATAAGTTTTTTATCCATATTTATTTGGAGAGGGTTAATAAATTTTATTGTTTTATGGTTTCCCTAGGTATGGTGTTTAATTATTTACTAATGAAGGGTCCAATGACTATGAATTAAGAATTGGTAGTTATAATGAACATTTAAATCATATATTGATTTTTAAAATTCGATTATATGGTGATTTAGGATAAATGTTTAAAAAAATTTATTACATGTAATTGAACAAAAAGGATAATATTGGACTTGGATGTTACATTTTATTGTATTTATATATGGACAATGAATATTTTTATTATTGAAATTATATATCTGAATAGGAATTCCCTGGAAGGATACATATATTCTACAGGAAATGTATTATCATAGAATAAAATGGATGATCCATTGTTTCCACTAATCGACACGTGTTAATATAAAGAGGGATCACATACATAGATTCAATGATGTTTAATTATATTTATTACGTGAATGAAATTGTGGATTATATATGGGTTAATGACCATAATTTCCCAATAGAGGCTTCACCTAAAATTTAGGAAATGATGAATTTTTTTTAATTCCATAGAATAATGCCATTGAATTTTGTTGATCCTTTACTGGCTGATATAGGTTGTGACTGCTGAATTTTAATAAATTATCGTAATTATGTAATTCTAATGTTGTATGTACTGAATTATGATCATGTTTTTCATCAACAAATCATGATCAACACCTTATTTTTAGACCTACCACTTGTATTATCATTGGAATAGTGAGGTTGTAATGATCATATGATCTACATGTATTTCACTTGGGAAACAAGATTGTAGTATTCTAGAGGATTGGCCTTGGACATTTATTAAGATGTATTGATTCCTTTTTGTTATGAAATATAATAAATGGATAATGTAGGTAGTTTCATATAAGGATGGCCCTAGATATCTAAGGCCTCATTTAGCTCAATTAATTTATAAAGAATGTTATTTTTACTATCTAAGGAATTTATTATACAAAATTATAATTAATTACTAAATATTGGAATTCTATTAAAAATGGTCAATGAGGTCCTAATGAGTTGGACAAAGACCATTCTCGGGCCTCTGTTGTACTTAGGTAACAGAGAATATTATCATTAGTTATGGGTTATCAGTTTAGGTAATAGACCATTATGATACATTGTTTTATGGGAAAGATTCTACTAATTTGTTGGTGGTCAGTCAATAACCAAAAAAATTACTGGGTTTATTCTATCTTTTAGCATTGTATATTTTTTATATTTAATTAATCTATATTAAATATTTTCATTGTGTTCCCCCATAACTGTTATGTATGTTGAACCATTATGATATGGTGTGTTATTTAATTTTTAAATTTATCTCGTGGATTTATTTTTCAATATATTTATGTTTTATGAATTATCCTACAATTATTTATACAGTTCAAACTGCAAATTTGAGTAAATAGTTTCTTTATGAAATAATTATAGGCCACAGATGAAATTTGGTAACCTCTTTTATATGAAGAGGAAGAATTTGGTCCATTTACTACACTTTATTTATGAATATATTGATAAGAATTAGGGTTCAATTGTTACATGATTCCTTCACCATAAGAAACCCTTTGTTAGAACCCTTGGAATGGAATCCTAACAATGGATGAGATCACATTAACAATAATGGTAAATATATAATATTTGAATGAATTATAATAAATATCAATAAAAAATGAATAACTGTATAAAAAATGAGATTATCATTAGAAAATAATTCAAAATAATTTATATATTATATTAGTAAAACATTGTCTTAGTAATTCAAATAGCATGAATTATAAAAGAATGAAATGTCAAGAGCCATGATATCATATAATTATAATGAAAACACAACATATATAGATTCATTTATGGTGTTCCATAATCATTAACATATAAATTTTATATCATTTTTACACATTACCACATTCTCCACTTGTTAGTCATGGACAAAACACAAGTTCAAATATTTCAGGATTGGGATAACAAACCATGTACCCAAATTTAGTAAGGGAATAACCAATCATGTACAAATATATCTCTCGTGTTTGAATTTCTTCCTATGTTATTTTAACATAATGTTATATTAAAATAAAATTTATTATATATTTACCATAATCATATTCATACATATTATAATATATATTTTTTCATTTATTATATTACAACATGTTCAATTATAATCCTTTACTAGAATCATCAATTATTATGTTAACTATATTGATTTCTATGTATTTCATGATTCTGGAGTTTTCGTTATTTCATATTGATCATGGATAGGTCCACTTCAAAAAATAATAATATATATATATATAATATTCACTATAGTATTATCGATAAACTTCAAAAAAAAAATTGAATTATAAATTTTCTGGAGTCAGTAGCCTATACATATGCAAAGAAACTATTTTATTTTTCTGGAAAATTGATGTATGGTAAGAAAATTTATATTATATTATTATATATTCACAATTATATATTAAAAATATTATATTATTATTAATTAAATCTTTATTTAAATCAATATTAGTCATTGATGGAAGATGAATCTGAAATCTATTTTGATATTGTAGTCCACATGCATTCATGAATTATACATATATTCCAAATTATAATTATAATATGTGTATAATTATTTTACCATGATCATAATAACAACATAGAATCTATATAATACCAAATAAAGTATTTTGGAATTGGTAAATATTATTATGGCGAGGTATAAAATTATATATAATTTTAATGTGTAATCTAAGATGACCACTTATTCATTAAGATATACCATTTGAAAAATATATTAATCAATAATATTATGGGTAATGGGTAGTATATTTCTATAAATATTTAATTTATGGAATCTAAAAAGATTATAGTTGTTGGATTTTATGAGAAACTATTCTTTTTATTTTTGAATATAGATATAGAATTTGTTCTCTCTTACAATTGATTATAAGGATACAAATGGAATTTCGTATTTTTTTTAAAAAATATAGGTATTTTTATGAAAAATGGTTCCCATTATTGAATTTAATTTTATAGTGAGATATCATAATTCAAAAATACCTTCACCCAATATGATGAAATAATGTGACATTATATTTTTACTGTAATCTCAAAATTTAACCCCTTCATTTACCCCGTTTTCCCTAATCATTGTAACTGAATTGAACTTATTTAACAATTTTTTATGTGAAATATTTGATGTGCATGAATATAGAATTTGGCAATTCTAATTTTTATATCAAAAGTTTATAAAAATCAATAAATTTATGCGAAAAAATGATTTTTTATAAGTTTATAAATTAAAGAACAATCTATTTTTAGAAAAATATATTATTATAAACAAAAATATATTTACATTATTTAATTAAATGTACAAAATATTAGAATAGAATAAATTTTTTGATTTTTATATAATAAAAAACATTAATTATCAATATTAGTGAATATACATTTATTATATTTGTTTTTAAAATAAAAACTGGAGACAAAAAAACTATTTTTGAAACAATTTATTTATTACCATCAAATGATTTTCCAATTGATCATCATGATTATAAAATTAATATCTGAATTATTATCCTCAAATTTCATATAATAATAATAATAATCACATTAAAATATTTATTACAACATTTTTTATAATTTTCTGTTACACCTAGGAAAATATTTTTATTAAAAAATTAGTTTTTTCATTATTAAATGATATATTAAATATTGATTGATTATTTAATAAAAATTAATAAAATAAATTTATTTATTTAAAAAACTCATAAACACACACACATATATTTGTATATGTATTTCATAATTTTGTAATCATATTAATTCCCTTCACTCTAGAAACTTGTTTCTAAATTCAATTATATATCATGATTTAAATTGAATAAGGTATTTTTTGTAATGAAATATATTTAATATATCAAATTTATTTATTGGGAATAAATATTAATAACGATGTTGAAATATTTTATCCCACATTATATAAATTTTCCCCACAATGTACCTTGTAATGATGTAATAAATAAAGGATATTTCAACTTAATCACATTATTGGTTTCCCATTTAGCTTTTTGGAAATTTAATTCATCTAAAGAATAATAAAAAATATTGATGTATAATTCCATAGTATTTAATATATATAAATAATTATTTTTATGAGTTTTTTTTTCATATGATATATAGTTCTACGGTCAAAAAATCTATAATAATATCATCAGTGATAAAGAATGTAGGTGCTTCCCTAGAGGGGATTAATGAAAAACGACATGAACAAGAAATATGCTTAGTAGAAGCACAAATTGATAAGCTACCAACCCAACTAAATCAATAATATATTGGTAACCAATATATATATAGGTCATTTATCCTATCAATAAATATAAATACACTTATAGATAAATTATTTGGAATGGTATCTCATTACACCAAAATTCTTTATATTAATGATGATTTTCAGCATGAACCTTTAGTCTAATTTTGGGTTCCTCGATTTTCTGAATAATGCATCATAAAATCTATAAAATTTCATTATCAATCTTAGGTACGAATAGATTCTTTTTTCTAACTCCATCCCAGCATGTCATCATTCATCACTTCAACCCAAATGGCTCTTAATATGGAGACATCTCAATTCTTAACTGAATAATATTATTATAAAAAAATTTATCAAGTTGATGGTATTTATCATGGACACCATTGAAATGTAGGGTACATGATCACAGCATATATTAAAAAATTTTAATGATCCTCAATGACTGGTCATCATTCTAGGGGTAATTTGAAGTGATTAAACAGAACATAATATCAAGATATGGTTGTAAACATCCCAAAAACAAAGAAATAATAATTGAATCCTGATAAAATATAAAATTATATAGAACACTACATAAAATAATTAATACAATAATGTACTTTAGATAATATGATCATGATGGAAATATACTATGATACCGATGAAATAGGTTTATGTTTATTATTATAATCAAAATTCTGAATAGAATACTTCACATTACATCAATTGTGAAGTACTATGAAAAAATGAATGTTTAGTTCTCTTTTTTCCATACATATAAGGGTAATGGATATATCATTACCTTAGTATTTTACCAATAAACCAAAACATGTTGGCATATTAATAACTTAGTTACATATTCTTAAATATTTATCATCATGTTATACCACCAAAATTGTTCATTATATACACAATTCATATTTTTACATGATGGATAAATTGATAATGATGAGATATTATCCTCATAAAATATCTAATTCACCAATAAAATTCAAAATGGGACACACCCCAATTCCTAATCATTATAATTACCTTTCAATCAAGGGTGAACTCATTGAAAATTTTCACCATCATTTCATATCCAAATAAATAATTGTTACAAAATTAATCATTATAGGGATATATTTTTTATGTTTTATTTTAGATATAAATAAATTAAATCCATACATATAGATTTCATGTGATATAAATTTAAAATATAAAAATAATGGATCATTTATAAACCCCACAAATATATTATTTTATAGCCCTTTCGACACAATTTTTTATCCATCATGATCACCTTCCAATGATATTAATATATTTAAGATCCACAACATTTAATCAAATCCTACCATCATCTCATGATAATATTCATTTCATTAATGGTGAATATATAGATTGAATTATATGAATAGTATATTTATTAATAATTTATTCCGAATTATAATGAATTCATATCTTAAATAGAAATGTACCACAACTAACTCTAATAAAATATTTTGATATGTCATCTCTTGACAAATTATGTGATGAGATTTATATATTAATACTATGAAATTATTCATATGAGAGGATCCTAATATCTTATTTGTTATAATGAATATATCAGAAATCATAATCCATGATACAGTAATGTTAGTATAGTTTCCCAATAAAACATTCTCTTCAACTATTTGAAATATTCATAAAATTTATTTTTCTATATTAAAAAGGATAAAAAGTTGAGTGGATTATGTATCCATCATGAATTCTTCCAAACATTTTGATATAACCATCAAATATAAAATAAAACTATTAATCCAACTCATAATGGTTTATACCTCCCAATGATCAATGAAAACTATATTAAATTGACCTATTACTCTTTAATCTTTTTTATCACATTTAATTGAATGATATTTCAATAAAAATAATTATAAAATAAGGAATTTTGAATATATTTTCAACGTATATTATGTATTTTAAACAATTCTAATTTTATTTTCCTGATATTACCTTCATCTAAAGTATATAAGAATGACATATATAAAAACATCCATATGTTGATCATTTTATTTTATAAAAATCACATACATTAAATCCATAATGATATCAATAGAATCTGTAATTACAAATGGAATAAAATTAAAATTATTGTGTGCATAACTTATATGTATGGATTCCTTAGGTATTATCTTTTTACCCTCAATATATATTATTTAAATTGTCATTCAATCTTGTAAAATAATTGAACTCCTCACAATTTTTCAAACAAGTAAACAATATATGCTATAATATACATATTATAGATAATATTTTGTTAAATTCTTGATAATTAATTTATATATTATTTTTTCATTGGTTTTTAAAAAAATATCAATTTCACACTCATTGGTGAATCAATATAGTAAATGAATTCCTTATGTTATTTTTATGGAGATTTATATTTAATTTATAAAACTCAATAGTGTCTATTTAATAAGGTAAATTTGAAATAGGGTTTTCACTTGTCATGAGTTCTATTATATACTAAACATCCAAATTTAACAGAAGTCAATTAATATATTCCCAATATACATAATAAATGTACACACTACATGTATATCATCAATCATCATATTATCCCTGACCATCATTGAAAAATACAATTTTGGTATTGGAATCATAAATAATAAAATATATCCCCACCAACACTAACCTAATAAGAATATTTTGATATAGACATAGTACATATAGAAATTCCATTTTTAATTAAACATCAAATCATTGAGGTGGTAACGTGATACCCTTTTAAAAAATTAATGATATGAAAGAGTTTGTTGAAGAAGGATGAAATTTTAAAATACTAGTTATGGAGTTCATGTCATGTGTATGTTACATCACCCCATTATAATAACTAACATAATTAATATTATTCGATGATTTTTCCATTTCCTCTAGGATAAATATTATTCTAACAAAGATCACTATAATAACCTATCACATATGATCACATCTAATCATAACTCTTTTACTCTATTAATTTTAATCATTTTATTGGTGGTGGTGCATTAAAAAAAAATTATTTCTATTCACATTACTGTCTAGTATATTCAGATAAAAATAGTATTCATTTTCACAGTGACAATCTTTTCCAAAATGTTTTAATTTACTAGTACCATGATGATAATATTCTCCTTGCATTATTCCAAAAATCAACAGTAACTGAAGATTCATTTGAATCCATATATGGTTTTTATTATTATAATTTACATGTAATTCCAAATTTCATATTAATAATAACCATGAGATTGTTGGGTAACTCAAATATCCATTTATAAAATTTGATCTTAAAAAATGGCTTATTCATAGATTCTAATGTGTCCATTGGGAAACACATTAAGATGATGCCGTTTTAGCCAGTAAATAATATTATATTCTTAATATTGCATTAAATAATATTATTATAATAATACATAACATGTTTTGAAAAATTTTGTAGATATGAACTAATATTTTAACACGTATTTTGTAATATTAATTAATTGCTTCAAAATTTTCATAAAATGAATAAAAGACACTATTTATTGAAATGTAACTGTAGAAAGTAATCCCACAAAATAGATTCAATTTGAACAGTTTTTCGTATGTTCATGATCAGAGTCCAACATTAAATAATTCATCATCCAAATAAAAAACATCCAAAATTTCATTTTCATGGTACAAGAACTAAAAAAAATTATAAATTTATTTTTAGTGGTATTGATGAATAGACACATCCTAGATCAATACAGAATCAGTAAGAGGTCGGGTTAATAATTAATTGAATCCATTTTTTATTTTTCCATGGTGAAAAACAACTCATATCTCGTTAAAGTGTATCTATATCATTTTCAAAAGATAGAAACATGATGTAATAAGTAAATTTAATTTTTTTAAAGGTTGGGGCCAGAGCCTCAATTTATTATTTTTTAAAGCAAAGACCTCTTTTTAGAGGGTAGTGGGAGACCCAATACATAGCCTGAAGGCCCAAGTCCATGTGGCCTGCATAAAAGGCTTGAAAGCCCATTTTTTGGCCCAAAGGACCCTCTGTGAACAGTACTGCTGCAGTACACTGCGCAACTACAGTACCTGCTACAGTACCCGCCACCGCTACAGTATCCTGCAATAGTTCCTCCGCTGCTACAGTATCCTGCAACAGTTCCTCCGCCGCTACAGTGCTACCACCCCTACAATCCCACCACTGCTACAGTGTCTACTACAATGCCCCGCTACAGTGCCCTGCTATAGTACTCTACTATAGTACCCGGAAATTCATCCCTTCCCTGATTTGAACCCGGGTCTTTTGGATGCCAAGCAAGAGCCAGTACCACTTGGGTACAGGCTCATTGGCATGAAGTAAATTTAAAATAATTTCTCCTCAAAATGATATATATTTCCATTACATGATACATGTTTCTAAATGACCACTCTACCAATAATTTTTAATAGGTTTCTACAAAAACAAGTGTATATAAATATACATGTGTTACAAGTAGTCTATTGATAGTGGTAGTTCTTTCAAATATATTAAATTGATAAATAATGATATATCAATATGATTAATGATTCTTGATATATAATTTATTCATTATATAGTTATTTTCATCATCATCTAAATAATTACTGTTAATATTTGGTAAAATTCCATCACTCAGTAAAAATTTAAAAAATGACATTTATTCCACTTTCCATCATATTAATTCATTATAAAAAATACACATTTTCCATTCTTCATTAATATATTTTATTCTTAAAATATTTATTCTCACCCCTTAATTTTTTAATTCATTAATATTAATGTTTATTGACCGTATTTGAATTTTTAGAAATTAATTGAATATATAAACATTAATTAACCACTATAGAGCATCCTACATTATTTTGGGAATTTTGGTATTGTGGAATACTTAATAAAAAATTGATACTTCAAAAACAACATCACTATTCTATTAAATTTTAATTTATATCATTTTAAATCCAAAACTATAGTTTTACTGAATATAATAGTAATTCATCTATCATAGAATGTACAATGGCATGTTAGAAAATTTGTTGGTCCAACTACCATGAACCATCGTGAACCAATATAAATTATCACTATAGTAACCATAATACCCATCTTCATCTCATAGTCTTTATCACATGTCACATATTTTATACAAATAATTTTAAACACCAAAATTATTCTCAACATAAGGTTTCCATCATTACTAAAAATTTATTTATAGATGCAATTTAATTACTTATATAGAATTGGATAATTCTATGAATACAATATTCATTACTTTAATGTGTTCTTATTTATATTTCCATCATTTCGATGAAATGTAAAACTCCATTAGAATCACATCCATAATAATTATATAGTCCACATCCATTGTCCATTTTCATTATGTAAACTGTCATTATGGAATATTCCATCGAAATATTTTCCTTAAGAATATTAAAAATTAAAACACCAATATGATTATGAAAAACATCATGAAATGTTTTTATTCATATTTTAAATTCAAATAGATAACACAAAATTTATGGATCAGTCAATAACATGGTTATTCCTACTAAACCAAAATATCCACCCATAGTTAGAAAATACAATAAATCATGACAAAATAATAAAAAATAATAATTTCTGAAAAATAAAGAATTTGTTTTTATTATCATATATTTTTAAAAATTAAATAAAATAGATCATAGTCAATTGTATCCTCTAAAACATTTCTTAACTTTTTCATATCAAAACATTTAATTATGCATCTACTTGGTTAAGGAATCTCCCCCTTTTGATTTTATTACCTACTAAGGAATATTGATCTCTATAAAAAATATAAATCTCTGAAAAAATCACCAAAAAATAAATCATAAACTACATTATTGAGAAATTTTTTGGGAAAAAATAAATTATATAAATAATACCATGTTTTATTAAGAGTATGATCTATTTGAATCTCCCATTAAATGAACATAAAAATATAATATTATAACAATATCATAACATCATAAAAATTTAAAATAGGATAATATAAGGAATTATACTTAAAAGAATATTTTTAAACATCTTATACATTATGAAAGAAAACCAAAAAACATTTTAAGAATTTTTATAAAATATATGCACCCAATATAGATAAAACACACATCATGTACACTTTCCTTGTACATATACTCAATAATTGATAAAATATATGCAGAAAAAATAAAATTATATATTTATACGATTTTTTTCTCTAAATTTTAAAAAAATATAGGAAAATTATAGTGTGAATAACACAACATACAATATTCCTGTAATAATTAATGAGAAACAAGTAACTATGTCCTATATTTATAAAATTATTATTTTATGGATTTATTATATTGAAAACATCAAAAACAATTTCTATTGTACGAATGAATATGAATATAAACGTATTTCCCTCCACCAGCTCCTTCAAAATGTGATATTTAAAATCAATGTGTTTAGATCCATTATTTCTAAATTTAATCATTGAGTTATAAATTGAACATCGATTATAATACATATATTTTAATGAAAACAAAACTTCTACTATTAAATATATTATTAAGTGTTCATAAACACAATTTGTGTTGGGGACCAACTATTAGGTATATATTTAGCATCATCTAATATCAAGGTGGCCATATCTGTTTCATTTAATTACAAAAATAAAACCATTCACAAAGAAAAAATTCCCACTAAATATAGAAATTTTAAAATTATCTAGTACCCCTAATCTAAAAATGAGTATCTTGATAAAAAATAACATAGATTTTATAATTAAATATAATGTATTATGTTCCATTGATTTATATTATTATTATTTTTTCTATCCATGAAATTTGTCTCTTTTGGTTCATTTTTATATCTATCATAGAGTATAATTTTATACACTATATCATGTTGTCAATATTTCATGAAATATACATTTATAATAAAATTATTGAATTATCAGTGATCAAATTACTCTCATTTTTCAAATTTTCTTAACTCCATTTTCAATAAAATTGGTTTACAAATATTTTTTATATCCTACTTTAAAAATATATTTAACATTTAATTGGTGTATTTATCCTAAAATAAAACAATATAATACATTTATTTTAATAATTGTAATCAATGATTGAAAAAAACCTCTCTACGAATAATTTTTTAAAAAATTAATCATTATTTCATTAGAAAAAAATTCATAATATTTTTTCATATTTTACGTAAAAAGATACCACCAATATAAAATATATCAATGATAAATACATCCTTATCACCTATAATGTTTATATTATTTTAAAAATATCCATTTTTAAATTTCAACATATTCAATCATGTGTTCAAATTAGAACAACAAATTATTGGGGATTTCAATATCCAATGTTAATACTATTTTATCCAAAAAACATAATTCCTATCTTCACCATTAATTAAACCATGAGGATTTTCTCTATATAACTCATCTTCAAATAGAACATTAAGAAAACCTAACAAAAAATTCATTTCAATGATCTTTATTTTTTTGTGATAAAATTTAACTGAAAATTATTATGGTTTTACATATTTCAACCAATGTAATAGTCTAATTGACTAAAAATCCTTCAAAATATTAATATCCATTAAAAACCTATAATTTAAAATTTCTCACCACTTGATCATCTTCAGTCATTTTGTTTTGGAATAACCAATTTTTCTATATGATATTTCTCTATATGGGAATGTGAAAAAACTCACAAGTATTATTGATTTCTAATAAATATTACTTTTAATTAATACAATAAATCCATTATTGGTCACTAATTAATTTAATAATATATATTTATATATCATGGGATTATAATTAGATATGAATGGATTATCCCAATGTTTCTCTAGTGTAAAATTTAATTTCATGATTTTTCATAAATAAAAATTCTTTCAATGCCTTGGATGCGGTGGAAAACATTTCACTTTATGAATATATTTTGAAAAATCAACATCCTGAAAACGAATGTCATCACAATTACCTATTTTTTAAAAAAAAATCTCTTAACTATTTTATATAAATAGATTAATCATCATCTCTTCTAGAAAAATCTTAATTAGTTTGGTTACTTTATTTTTTTTCAATCACTTTCACACCAATATCATATATAATAATACCAATTTATTTTTTATAACATGTATATATTATTCCTTCTTTGACTGGAAAGGAAAATTTACAACAACAGTTCTTCTGACACATTTTGGAATATTTTACCCATTAACATTAAAATTGATTTGGTTAAAAAATACTCTTATATACAATAAATATGGGTTTTCCTTTTGAAACATCCCATATGTTGAAATAATAGAATATTTTCAAAAATTAAAAAAATATATAACATAAACCATTAAACCAATTGCATTTATCATGAAATAATGAGATGTGTCATGCTATAAGAACATTGTTTAAACCCTCTCTAAGAATAAAATTTTCTATTACATCCACAAAATAAAATTTTGAGGTTTTTATGGTGCACGAAGTTCATACAATATTAGAGTATATTGAATATAGGAATAAAATCGTACACTTTTAGACTCAATATAATTTTTATTGAATATTTATGGGATTAACCACACACTATTTTATCACTTCTCCTCAAACTATTTATGCTTTTTACATACATCGATTTGGCTAAACGATTATAATAAATATTTCATGAATAAAGTGATAAAAAATGTAAATGTAATAAATATACCCATTTTTCTATGCGTTCATCGTGGGCACAAAAATTTAAACGTTATGTAGCATGAAAAGATGAGTTGACTATATACTAAATGTCTAATTTATAGAATTCAAAAACAAATCCCATTTAAAAATTAGAAAAAAATGTTATTATATTTTTATATTTGGAGAATATTGATCATCGTCTCTATAAAAACCAATCATATAAACGTTATTTATGATGACCATGATAGTGATTCCTTAAATGATTTTTTTCATTCATGATCAATAATATAAATTCAAATAATTACCAATCTAAAAAAATTATAAGATGTGTTTTATCATATTTTATGTTTATATTCATCCTTGTACATCTTCAAAACAAAATCATCATTATAATATACCACTTTATTTCCTTCTTGGAATAACTCATACACAAAAATAACATTATTTTTTTGTCCATTATAAATACCACACTTTTTTATTTCAATTGATATTTACCAGTCATGATTGATCCCAAAACTTTTATTTTGTGTCACTCATTATTTTATAATATCATAAATAATTCTTTACATTTTAAAACATCCTTTAAGAAATTAAAATACCTAGTCATATGTGATGAATATATGCTCTCATAAATAAGAAGATATTCTACATTGAATGGATTGATAGAATATTTAAAAATTATGTATTTATTATTGACATTATACATATTATTATTATATTTATTAGAACTATCTGCTAATAAAACTTGTGCTGGTAGAGATAATGACTACCTTTTTAATATGGTTAGTTTTCTCCAATCAATCATAAAAATATTTCATTTATTAAAATCTATATATTCATGTTTTCGCTAATTTATCCATTTTTATTTGAATTGTACACTTTGTAATGAGATGTCAACCACTAAATTAATATATATAAAACAATACAAAGCAATATATTTATTGTTAATTACATTGAAAAATCTATTCCATGAAAAAAAATTACATTTTTCTTATAATAATAATAAAAATCACCATTTACTATAAAAAATAAGTAATCTATAATTGTGATCCTATGTTTCAACTATTTTCCCATGATTAATCATGGATCAATTTTTAAAACAATTTTTACTCATATCCCGAATCGTTGTTCTTCACATTGAACATATATTAATTCATTTACCATCACTATTAATAATTTTTTAATAAATTATATTTACTCATAATTCCTAAAACCATGAATATCAATATTTTAAGTAAAAATATTATGTTTTAGATTTTATTAATCATATAATAACAAACAGAATTTATTTAAGTTGGTTTTGATTTATTTATGACTGAAATATCATGATATTAAGGGTCCTCATCATTATATGATATTTATATAACCATTTTAATATTGTTTTAGAAATTAAAGAACAAAATTTAATGTTATTTTTACATAAAAACTATTATTTTGTGAAATCTAATCCATATTCACTTTAATATTCTCTACTTTTATAATGACTACTAAATGAGTTTTTTGGATGAATTTTTTTCAAAATCCAAAAATAATTTGAGAATCATTATTTTCTATTAAAAATAAAATAATTAATTTCTTTTTATGATTTACATTAGTTACAAATATTTGTAATTTATTATAAATATTTTATATAATTGATATTTAGTATATGATTTTACTTTTAGTTAATAATTATATCTTATTTTCTTTATATTACCTGAAATTATTACAACTTTCACGAGATCAATATTATTCTCTCACAATAGTATTGTTTTTATTTTCATCAATATATATTGGCATCAACATTAACTCATCCTAATAAGTACCGTTACAGCATCCTCAAATATATAATAAATTCACCTTCATAAAATTTCATAATTTCAATTAAATACCTTTAATAGAAACATGCTGTTTTTAGAACATCAATTCTCACTTCATAAAGAATCAAATTCCTCATCTTATTCAATATCTATGACGTCATACATTTTTAATATATTAGAATTTGTTCAAAATTAGTATCTACACTACTTGAAATTCGTTTTAATTAAAAAAAACATTGAACATTAGTTTACATCTATTGAAATTTCTATATATTAGATATAAAAAATCATCAATCAACTAAACAAAATCATAATCATAATCATAATTATCAATATTTTTTTCATTATAATTCTTATTATACATATAATTATATGAATCCTTAAAATATTTTTATTTTTCATCTTTAAAATTGTTATTCTGAGTGCATCACTTATTTATTTCATATGAAATAATAATTTTTTGGAAATAAGCAAGATTATGTCTTTCTATATCCATATAATAAAGAGTTGATAATTTTTAGTCAATCATGTTAGTTAATATATGATGTATCATCTCATACACTATAGTATTGTAAAAAATTTCACACTAGATAATGAATATACTAAAAATATCAATTTAATTTTTTAAGAAGATATCAACAGTATCATCATTAATAATTTTCAAATCACTGTATTTTTATACGAAAACTTTTTTCATATATCTCTTCCCCATCGAATTGACTTAATACACATCTTCAATTTTTCTCAAATTCCAATTTTTTCCATGAATCCTATCAATTTGAGAAATTCCATCTCATATAATGATGAAATTATTTATTTATACACATGAATATAATTATCATGATTCCTTAAATATCTTTTTATCAGTAATAAATTATTTATATGTGATTGAAAAACGTCATATGAATCCTCAAGAACATCATAATTAATATTTAAATGATTATTAAATAACGTCACCTTCATGATAATATAATATTCCCGATATAAGTAAAAAATATCCGTGAAACATTGTGAAGAATTATTGTTTATGAAATACACTGAATAATGAACAAAAAACCACTTAACACATAGAGAAAATCTTTATGAATCATCAAAAATAAAATCAAAAGTAAGGATATAGTCCATAATCATTTACTTAAAAAGAATATTCATGGATTAGTGAAGACTTACCGTGATGGGGGTTATGTAGTGATTCAATTCCATTTTATTTTTACTTAGAGAAACAACCATCATCACATATTAATGTGAATCTGAAACGATTATTAAACGACACATAAGATGACAATAAAATATTTCAATTGATCACATCTAAAATTATATATGCAATCCATAGAATGATATTTATTTAACTGACATGATACTACTCACCAGTTTCTACATTTATGTATAATTTACTGGAAATATCCCAAATCTCATGTTAAAAAAATCTATTAACTATAATATCACCTCCCATAATGTTAAATTAATGAATAAAATGAAATAAAAAAGCATAAAACCATAAATACTTAGAAATAATTTTTATGTCATTATTTTTATTCCTCTTAAAATTTAATACATAATATATAATTAAGAATCCTATCTATATAATCGAATTTTTATAAAACTACATTTTATTTTTTTCATCTTTTTTTCTCATTCATTATGTTTTATCCCTTTCCATATTTATATTCACCTATGTTATTCCACTGAAAAAATTTCCTCCACTAATTGTATAAAATCATTCATAACAGAAAAAAATTAATCCCTATTTGAATTTTAAAATTTATAATCAGCCATTTTTATTCATTCAACCAACTCAACTACTTGTGATTCACATTTAGCCTTAGGGATGTTGATTGATTATTTAAACATAATTGGTAATTACAAATATTATATAACTCCCCTAGTATGTTATCACTTACTTCATCTAATAATTATATATAATATATCTTGTTGAATTATAATTAATTCACTGACCATTACACATAAGAATGAGAATTAGACCCCTATGTCAGTTGAAAATCTTTAAAATGCATGGAAACCACTTTGATGATCACTACAGCCACTATAACTCTAATTTGTAATCAAATCATTCCATCCAACATAATTTATCATAAATAAATGTTAAATTTATATAATAATACCATCACATGATACTATCTTGGTGAAAAATTATAGGAAATTCATCGTGAACTGATGATAATCGAATTAATATCATATCCATCCTTTTCTGAAATGAGGCCCCAAGTTTTACTATTCCACAACCACATCAACATTTTAACATCTACATATTAAATATATATTTTTATTGTAAATCCAACTAGTCACTACATTTCCAATGAATCATGATAGTATTCAATTCTTCGACATATAAGAATGGTTGTTTCTAGAATACCCAAATCATAAATTCTAAAAAATATTAAACCCTTCTTTTATAAAAACTATTGTGAAATAATTATTACATATTAAATTAATACATCATTTTAGATGAATCTTTTATAAACTCATAAGAAAATATTTCTTAGTGTCAAGAATTTTTACTGTCATTAATGGATGGATACATAATCATAGTTTATGAGTGACTATCAATATATGTCAATATGATCTTCCCACATATTATAAATCTTATTCCAACACATCATAATTCATTTCATCGAAACATGGGTACTGGAAATATAATAAAGTGTTAAATCATATTTTTAGTACGGGTAATCATGTTATATTTAATTGAATGATCATATATAAGAATATGATGATCATATGTGTTTGGACAAATTATATTAACATATGAAAATCATACCAATCAATTCAATTATCATGATCACTTCACCAGCATCAGACTACTCAAAATTAGTGAATCAATGAAAAATAAATGATAATGGGCCATGAGTTCATATTATAAGTATAATAACATGTCAAAGTGATTTGAATTAAATATTTTTTACAATAATAATATTATAAATCATATTTCATGGATATCTACCAATACATTAATCACATTTTAGACTTTTACGAACCAATTATTCACTTTCTTCTAATTAGGATATCATCCCATGTATTAACTTTTGGAAAATGTCTAACTTCACTTTTACCCTTTGAATTGATTAAACATGAATATTTAACCAATTTATTGAATGGATATAGTAGACACGCCACTTCATTAATCATTATCCTTTAATATGTATTCCACATAAACATGATATTATTTTTCATTTCCTCAATGCTTAAAAAAGTAATATAAAAGGGGATTCAACAACATTTCGTCATTATAATCTTTTATCACCTAGAGATGTAATAAAGATGATATTTTTAGATCATATATCATTTGATAGATATGTTTCATCAATGAATTTCGACATAAATTAAATTATTTTCATGAACCATCTCGGGTACCCTGGTAACCTGATAACCGAGTCGGCCCTGACATATCCCGAATGGCGTTCCCGATCCCCACGAGTCGGTGACTAGAACCTTGCATCACACAACATGCATGTGTGAATGATTTTCCCACCAAAAATACAGAAAAAACAAACAAGATAGTATGTATAACAAAAAATATACACTGGGAGTAATGCTCCAGAATATAAAGTGTTATAAAATCCAAAGTACTAAAATGGGAAAACATCCCCAAGGTCCCTAAGAACAAACCTCACCAAGACGAACGTTCAAAAGCTAGATCCACCAGCAAGAGATCCCTTACCGTTACTCGAACCTGGAAGAAGATAGTATGCAAACACCAGAATGATAAAGTAGGGTGTGAGCCTAAGCCCAATAGGATACCACCAACGATTCCATAATAGAGTCCAAATATACATTATCCAAATAAAAGCATTCAATTTTCAAATAGATGGTTTTGGAAATATAAAAGGAATATTTAAACAAATTATTATATACATTTTCAAATGATGGAAATAAATATTTTAAGCAATCGATTTCCAAATGATGGATTATTTCTAAAATTATGACTTGTGTAAAAAAATTATATAAAATAGTTTATATAAATTCTGTTGGAATGTAAATAAGTTCAAAAAATTTCCATACATTTAGATCTCATAAATAAATAATCAAGCTACATTCATGGACATTTACCAAAAAGGTACGATAGCATTAACCAGCAATAGGATTCCAAACTCTCTATATGAACTTTGAAAAATGTGTATACACAAATCCCTATAACACTAGCCAAAAGAGAATCATCACCAACCCATCAGAGATGTGACCTATCGCATGTATGTTTTAGAACGTTGTCATAACATAGAGTGTATCCAAATAACTCACTAACTACTTATGGAATGCATTTCCTCTTACATGATTGGTGAACTATTTTAAGACATTATTAAATAGGATATATCAAATTCTTCTATTTCAAAAATTTCAATTTGTTTCCATTTAAAACCAAAATATTTTTTACTCAAAAACATGGATTTCCAAAAGATAAAACCATTGGGTTTCTATCAATTAATTTTAATCCAATTTTTTAGTTTGGAATACATTCAAAACATAATCAATCATTACACAATTTATTTACACTACTAAATTTAACAATTTAATTGAAATAATTTCGTCAAATCCATAATTTAAATTAAACAATTTAAATCACCAAATTTCCACAAACACACACAATTAAATAGAAATGGGGGTTTCCAAATTTCTATTCCAAAACCACTACAATTGTCTTGAACCACTAGTATTAGGGATTTATCATTTTAATTGAAAGTAAATTTTAACAATTGAATTTATATTAGCAAATGAAATAAATCATGAAATACAAGGATAGTCCATTTCAGTAATAGAAACAGAACCACCTACCTCAAGAGAGTCGATGCTAGAAGCATGGATAAACCACCCCATGTGGTTCAATATGCCTCTTCATGACCTTATTATCATAATATTCATCACAAAAAAGCTAAACATTCATTAATGGTACCTAATACAAAGCCCACCATTTTATTTCAAAAGAAAATAAAATATTACATGCGATGATAGTTTCTCTCCCCTAAATAATTTACTAATTATGGATTAAAATATTATATGTGATAGTATTATATTATTCCTCATGTATATTGTCAAATTATTAAATAAAATATTAAATGTGAATATATTTTATCTCTCTAGGATAATTTCTGGATTATTGTTTTAAATTATCACATGTGAAAATAATTTACCTCACCAGGATAAGTTTTAAAATATAAATATATTATCAGATGTGATAATATTTATCCTTCATGGAACTGTTTTAGTTTTATCACTATATAAACACATGGGCTTGTGATTATTCATTAGAATAATAATCTTTGACAAACTCACAATTATCATTTTAATAAAACTTTGTTTTTATATAATGATATATTATTCAATAACTATCCATTTGATAATTTCAAGTAATTATATATTATAATTATTTTAACAATTCCCTCTATAATTGCATGGAATTATTTTTCTAATAGTTCTTTGATTATCTTTTTATTATTTCATGAAATTACCTTTTGATGGATTTTCATTATTCATACCTTCCAAAAATAATGTGCATTTAATCATTGATAATTCATCATTACTATCATCTTATAATTATTAACAATGTTTTTTTTTGATAAAAATACCATAATTTTGTTTTTATAATTTAATAACTTGTCATTTGATAAAATTTTTTAATAATTACCCTCGACAATTTCACTAAAAATAGTCATTGATAAGTTGTTCCATTTATAAATCGATAATTATTAACAATTATATTTTGATAAAATTATTTAAAATGAACCATTTAAAAATGTGAAAAACTCATCCTAGAATACCATGTTTCCATTGAAACAAAATTATTATTATGATTCCGCTCGTCGAGACGGATTCAATGGTACTGACGATGCCTAATTCTGAATAATAACAAATAAGTTAATGAAATTAGAATATTGGATCAAACACTGAAGTAAAATAAATAATAAAAATAAAATAAATGAAGAAAAAACCTAGGTATAGAGGTGATGAACACAGGAGGAACCCGATAAGGAATGGGGTCAACCCCGCACTTGAAACTGGCTATTAGATCCTTAATGAATCAATGAAGTTCACCACTCATGAGAAAATGGAGTTTCTGGATTGTTCTATCTTAAAAAAATAAAAAAAAATCCAATTGACTTATATAAATCCATTTTCACATTTCAATATTGGAAACATCAATAAGAAATTAAATAATACATTTCAACTTGATATTGATTATGGAGGTTTTTTTATTAATTTGATTAATTTTCATCTGATTTTAAATCAAAAAGTGGATTATTTCTATGATTTCAGTTTCATCTAACGTTAAAAATGAAGGTTTCCACATTTTTGGGTGGGGAAGATGTACTATACACTTAGTAATTTATTAAAATAATAAAAAACAATTATAATTATTTAATATGAAAAAAATATAACACCAAACATCTATTTTCCTGTGAATGTTATGACCCGACTCAGGTAAACACCCCATTCCGGACACAATGGTGGTCTCAGATTTTTCAAACGATGAATGTCTTAGGAAATATTAAGTATTTATTAACTAAAACATGGAATAATTTATTAATTAACATAAAAAGTTTTATTCTTGTGAGAGTGGCCTCCAAAAACCCAATGCGAAAAAATGTTATACCTTATCTTTGGTAAAACACTCATTCCAGACCCATTGGTGGTCTCAGATTTCCCATATGATGCTCAATTTGGGAGATATTTAATTTTTAATAAATTATATATGAAAAATTATTTAAAATTTTTTTCTCACAAGTGATACCTCCAAACATCTGGCGCCATCGAATTTTATACCCCTCATAGTGTAAAAACTATAATTTAGACATAACTGTGGTTTCAAATATCACATATGATTGATTGTTTTGGAGTTATTCAAATATTTTGAATAAAAAGTACGCACGTAATATATTTTATTTAATAATTTTATTATATATTCATCATGTTTTTGTTGCCCATAAAAACTCCTACTTACCTACTGTTCAACTGAGAAAATATTTAATTGAAAATTATAGAGTGTTAATTTGGTGTTTTACCATTTCATGACGTATTTATCAAAAATAAAACATTTCACTAATAAATCATTTTTCCCATTTAATGTTATAATAATTTATGACACGATGGTTTAGGAAAACATGAAACAGTAACGAGATGTTACAAACTCATTAATATAGGAACTTTTTTTCTCTAGAATGCCTATGAAGAACCACATCAAAATACAAGGCCATTGTTCGGTCATTAGTTCCTCCCTCTCTCATCTCTAATGAGAATTTGAAAAATGATTCAAAATCATATAGATATGATGTATTGTCCTCCCATGAAGTACCTTGGTCTCATAACCATGATTTCTTGTTCAATCACAGATAAAATAGGTTCCACTTCAGGATCATGTCAACTCAGAACATGATATGGGTCAGAAAAATGCTTTCGATGATGAGATACAAGAAAAGAATTATGTTTCAACATTAGTTTCCATTGTAATGATAAATTGTAAAAAATCCCCACCTATCCACAACCTTAATATATCCCACAAAACAAACAGAATGCTTCCCATGCCTCCCATTCTATCGATGACCCTACCTGGGTGAAACCTTCAAGAATCCATGGTCACCAAAACTACTGCATCATGTCCTAGAATGTGTTAGTGAATCATAGGTGCTCAATACATTGTATTATATGAAAACCCCCCATTATATCATTCATTGTCTCTAATAGTGAAACATAATGGTTTCGATAACATCGAACTCCATCTTTGATGAACATCCACAGGTTATCAGTCTCCCAACCATAAAGAGAGTCTTTAATACTTATAGAAATCATCATCAACCTTTTTTTCCTAAATAATCATCTCGAGAATAGAATATGTTAGATAACCATCGACTTTCATTTTGGAGAGAATCAATACTTCCTAAGCGGACCCACATGGGTGAATAAAGGCTTTCTCAAGAAGATCAATCAAATGAGACATTATTTCTATCAGTTTCACTGGAACCATTTGGTAAGAGGGAATAGTAAATTTTTTAGTACCATTCATCAAGTCAATGGTAAACTCAACCGCTCTTACCGGGGTTAAACTAGAAAAATCAGAAGGAAACATGATGAGAAACTCAAAGACAAATGGATGGATATCACTTCTCTAAATCAAAAGAAAACAATAATATTACCTTCCCCTACTCCGGATAAAAAGTTTTGGCCATGCTCGACCATGGATCTCATTATCCTTGAATGATAAGAGACACACCACTAGGTGTGGAAAGGTAGACCCATCAAATATAACAATCAATCCAAGAATTATTGGTAATGAGAAAATCCATCTTCAATACGACGTTAATAGATTTCATATAGAGTACCCAAAACACTCCAAGAATACATGAAAACTGATAGATAGAATAAAAAAAATATTTTAAAGAGACCATGATCTCACTTTTTTCTATGGTGTATAGTAATATCAATCCAGAAAGATAAAATATACATAGAATTATTAAAAAGATAATGGATACAAGATGAAATAAACAAGTAAGATGCTCCAGTATCAAAAAATGTATTCAATGAATACATATCTATAGTAATGATAGCTATAATGGTCATTGGTATTGTATTAACTTCATCTGGAGACTCTTTCACTATGGGAAGAAGCTTCGTTTCAGATTCCAATGACTGGAACTCATTTATATGTGAACCATTTTATTTCCCCATAGTTTTTGATGTTTTTGATGATCTCGTCTAATGTCTCTAAGAACTCATATATACATTCAATCCTACCCAACAATTAATCAGCATGTTGCGTATAAGTGGAGATTTTTATAACTGGGGGACTATGATGACCAAAAAACTCTTGAAAATAATTCTAAAGAGAATTCAACCACACCTTCTACAACCTGAGCCTGAACGGAGACTGGTGGTGGTTCCTTCCCCATTGCATGGAAAGTACACCTGATCTCATCAACTAGGGTCGGTTTTATAAGAGGATTTGCTTCCTGAGGGTCAGTAGTATCACCTTCCATGATTTAATTCACATTTTATCTCAGAGTTATGGTGTTACAAAACATTTTCATACAATAAAGAAGACATTAGATAATTCTCATACATAGAAACGAGGGAAACTTGATCCCCACTGGTAGAACATACATGATTTGGATTTCACTTTATCTAAACCAAAATAGGATGCGAAAAAGAACTAACCCACAAGACATCTTTCCCTAACCACCCCCGGTGACTTATGGTTCATTTCGGTGAGAGATGGCCAGGGACTCATTCACTACTACTTCATATGTCCCGACAATAATACTCAAATGCATAAAGTCATCAAGGAATGATTTTTAACATACCTTTGATAAAAAAAATCCTGAGCCAGCTCAAGTAACTTGGTAACGTGATAACTGAGCTGGCCCTGACATAGCCCTAAGGGTGTTCCCGATCCCCACGGGTCGACGACAAGCACCAAGCATCACAGAACATGCAATTGGGAATGATTTTTCCACCAACAATACCAAAGAAAAGAAACATGAATGTATGCATAAAAAAACTCCACTGAGATTAATGTGCCAGAATAAAAAAAGGCATAAAATCCAATGTACAAAATTGGGAAAATAACCCCAAGTTATCTAAGGACATAAATCAATAGACCAAATCTCAATAGCTAGATCCACCTCCAAGATATCCATTCCCTTTGCTCGGACATGAAATTAGATAGTCTAGAAACACCCAATGTCAAAAGTAGTGTGTGAGCCTAAGCCCATACGGATACCACCAATGATTCCATAACATAAGCAAAATATAGATTATCAAAATAAAAGATTTCACTTTTAAAATATGTTGGTTTGTAAATTTAAAAGGGATATTTAAACAAATCATGTTATACATTTTCAAATGATGAAAATAAATATATTAAGAAAAAGATTTACAAATAATTGATTATTTATAAAATAATGGCTTATGTAAAACAATTATACAAAACATTTTATATAAATTCATCAAGAATGTAATGTATTTTAATAGAATTGGAATATTTATATCTCAAATATAAATTAAAAAGCGAGCAACATAGTTATCTTACAAAAAGTATGATAGTATTAACTTTCTATAGGAATCTATAATCTCTATGTGAACTTCGAAAAATGCGTACACACACGTCCCAATGACACTGACCAATGGAAACTTGTCACCAACCCATCGGGGATGTGACCCACCACATGTATGTTTTATAATGTTGTCGTAGAATAGAGTGTATCCAAATAACTCACTCTGTACCTATGGTTTTCATGTGCTCTTACATGATGGGTGAACTATTTTAAGTCAAAATAAATATGAGCAATCCCATTCATCAATTTCAAAAATTTTAATACTTTTCCATTTAACCCTTAAACACATATTTTTAAAAAACATGCCTTTCCTTAAGATAAAATCATTGGGTTTATATCAAATCTTTTTAATCTCTTTTTATGTGATTGAAATCAATTCAAAACCAATACCACCATTACACTATTTATTTCCACAATTAAATTTAACAATTTAAATGAAATCATGTCTGTAAAATCAACAATTTAAATTAAATAATTTAAATCACCCAATTTGTATAAACAAACCCATTTCAATAGAATTGGGGTTTTCAAATTTTTTATTCCAAAACCATTTCTAATATCTCGATTCACTAGAATCAGGGGTTTATTGTAGAGACCCGAAGCTTATCGTACATGGACATTACATTACATTTGCGGAATACTTAGTACATAACAAAAATACACACACAAGGATCGTAATAGTTTAGTGTCTTTGGAAACTCGGACTATAATCTTCTAATCGTGGTAAAAGATCTTCAATATCTCCCGTAAAGATCTTCCATTTTTTTTAACCTAAAACCTTTCATTATATCCTGGGGAAAAGAAAACATAAAAGGGTGAGCTCAAATGCTCAGTAAGGGTATACAAAAGAAATAAAAATCATATCATATCTTTTTGAAAATCATAACCTGCAAAAGAGATCATAATATCTTAACATGGAACAAATCATAGAAGTGAAAATGAGATCACCATAATCATAACATGAAACTTGAAACTTTGTGGCATGCACACATAATCATGGAAAATCATTTCTTGTTAGTCATGACTCATTGCCAAGACTATCTTAGTGGACAAAGTCCCTTTCTGAACCGAGTTCACTCCTCGTTTCAGTCCTGTATCACTGAACCGAAATAACCTTCCGTTCCAGCCATGTCTATCTCATGAGATATAAAATCTTTACCCAATGCATTGGAGGGAGATATAGGTCCCACCCATCTCTTAATGAATTCTTTCTTATGTGTGCCACCAAATCATAAATCATACATCATTGCATAACCCATGTAATAAAAATGGGATTCTTAAACAACATGACATCATAAAACCATTCATATAAGATAAAGTAATTCATAAACATAATTCCATCACAACATAGTCAAATCAATGTAAAAATATGGATAGAAACAGAACCCTTTATTATCTTTGATGAAAAATAATTTTGATAAAACACTTGAATTGAATTCTTGAGGAAAATATCCTTTTTTCTTCAAAATCAATTTCTTTTCACAAAACATCATGCAATTTTAAAAGAAAGAAATTTTATTGAAAATAGTCATGAAATCTTTTAGAGGAAGCTTCATGAAAATAAGGCTTTATAAAACAGTATAAATCCGTTCGTGCCGTATAAGTTAAAAAAAACATTCTTCGTACTTTTGTCGGAAAAGTCAAAAAGTACCTCGTACGAAAAACATCAAAAGATTCCTTTCATTTCTTTTACTAAAAACTCACCGAAGGGTAAAAATGGATTTAAACAATTGTAGGTGGATGGAAATAATATTACATATTGATGAAACATGGATGTGGATGATAAAATACACCCTAGTAAATACTTACGAATAAACAATCTCGGATAAAAATGAGATTGTGATATTTCCCTTACCTTAGGTCCAATTTGCTTCGTATGTGTCCGAACCTCCTGTATAATGATTTAAATAATGTCATTGACTTATTACAGAATCATATTCATTGTTATGATATCATATATGGTTCACTTATGACATTATATTACCCGTTCTTTTGTAAATTCCATGTTAAAGAAGCGTTTTGGGTAAAATCGTTTCATTTATCGTAGGTGTTTTGACTTGTTGTTCTTGACATCATTATTACTTATATCATGATTTACATACTTCCAGAATATAGAATATGATTTATATATCATATATATTCAGTATATATATATATATAATAGATAGATAAATAAAATGAAAAACACCGTTCATGGAGACGGTAGTCCGTACGTACGCATGAACGCTATTTTTCTTTCCTTATTGTCTTGAAATGGAAGTAAGTAGATGACATACATATGTATATATATACATAAATCCAGTAGCTTTATAATGTCATATATTTCATTATTATTTCTTATATATACATTATAATCATTCTTAAATGGTTAACATAGAGAATGAATCTCATCGCGTCGTGGAGACGGTAGTCCGTACGTACGCACGAGCGATGATATCATTTCTATAAATATTGAATTGAATTGGAGTGGATTATACAATATATCAGAATCAATATGATGTTGTAATAACTATGTATAGTTATTCTTTACACCATTATACCCATCCATGTAAGGTGGTGGTGGAAAATAGATTACACCACGGCGTGGAGACGGTATTCCGTACGTACGCACGCGCGGTGATTTCTTTTTCCGTAGGATGGATAGATGGTGAAATAGGGTTGTTTCATACTTATAATAACATATCAGTATATGAGTGATACTGATGTTATTACTTCATAATGAAACAACCTAAAAAGAATAAGTGGAAGAAGAAATAAAGATGAAAGATTTGGTAACGGTAATTACCTCTTCTTTGAAGTGCCTCTTTGAGACCTCCTCTTAGGGCACTAGAATTGGTCTTTGAGGAAGACCAGAACCTCTAGGATGTTGCTAGGGAAGTGGAGAAGAGATTTTGTCAGGGGTTGGCCGAGCTTGAGTGCTCAAATTGGTGTGAGGAGGAGGGGGAGGAGGTGTCCTTTTATAGGGGAGGAGAGGGGCACCTTAGGAATTCTTGAAAATATTAATTTATAATAAATATAACCCCACTTAAAAACCTCCAAAAATGACTCATATTCAAAGATTAGATGAGATAGGGTTGTAATCTCATCAACCAATCAAATTTTGACATGTTTGGATATTATTTTAAACCTTATCAATTAGATTTAACTCTAAGTTAATTAATTTAACTTTTACCGTGTCTTTTTGTTTTCTTTCACTATATGGTTAATACACTTACTATAACATTCCAAACGAACCCCAAATTGTTTATTATTAATATATATATCCTTATCTAAGTCATTTGGCCGAACCTTAGATTTTTAGGAATAAAATAACAATTAATAATATAATATTTTATTTAAAAACTATTTTGTGTCAATTTTGACACTATTTGATATATGATTTTTGTGAAAGTCATAACAGAATTACATGTTCTAACCAAGTTGATTAAATCAACACTAATATATCATAGTAACCTAGAAAATTAGTGGAATTCATAAAAAGTCTTAAATTACATTTATTTTGGTATTTATATTATCAATTATGTCAATATTTCATTAATAAGATAATTACTGCATCATTTTTGTGTCATAAATAAATTATATTATTTGATGTCTAAAAATTACAAATAAAATACCATCATGTAGGAAATCTTTTTAGCTTTCTAATGAATACTTATAGTCGAATTTATCTTATGTATAACCCCATATTAAAAATGATTTACTTATTAAACTTTGATTTTAACTATTTTAACCCTTCTTTAAATAAATTAATAATAAATGTCCTAATCTAATCCAAGTGGGCCTAAATGGTCATATTTTATTCCTAAGTTTGTTTTTGGTCGAATTACACTTGTCCAATAGAATTAGGACATGTGTTAGGGTAATATTAATATCATATTTACCCTTAGTTACCTTATTTACTATTAACCGTGGTAAAAAAAGTAAAAAGTTACTATTCACCAAAAAATTATTTTCATCTCATTGAACCACATTTTAGTCCTTGATATTAACCGTGTCTCTCGGATTTTCGAAATTCCATTCACAGAAGCGGTAAAATTAAGTTTTATGCAAAATTCAGTTTTTAACCTACCACTTAGTAGTTTCATTATTCATCAAAAATTGATGTTTTTCAGAACAATGCCAAAATTTCATCCTAAGCTATATTTCATATTCCGAATTCAAAAATGAAGTCTATTTTACCAAATTCATAACACAAAAGTTGCATTAATTAATTTTATAATTAAATCCCGCTGTTAAAACAAATAGCGTGTTTTTAAGAAACAATATCTATCAAAAGATTGACACTTGATTATGTCTGGTTTAAATGTGAAATTACAACCAATGACCAACATTGTATTAAATTGTAAAAATATATTCTAAATATACTTTAAAACCACTCAAATTAATAATTTATCACTATTAATAATTTCGATTAAAAAAGTTGTTTTTAATTAAAATTTAGTAATTTTCACTATTCATCAGAATATGAAAGTTATCCGAAATGTACCAAAATTTCACCTTAGGCTAAATTCGATACTCCGAATCCAAAAATGAAATCCATTTTGAAAAATAAAATTTACAAAATTTCAAAAAATGGTTATTACTATTCATAACGGCTAGTTTTAATAACATTTTAATAGCATATCGTTGTTTAGTGAAACTCGGTATTGCGTATTACACACGCTATCGAGGAAGGTCGCGATTGCGTGTAATGCAAGGCAAGTCAAGGATGTGTGTTGTGCAAGCTCCTTTTGGTGTAGCGTACAACACAAGACATTAATAAAAAGAATATTTTTCATAAAATCTTGGGCTGTTACATTCTACCCCCTTAAAATGAATTTCGCCCTCGAAATTCGTCGGGGTTATAAATGGTTTACTATTCGAAAGATTCTTTAATAGAAACCCACATCGTAAAAGGAATATCAAAACCAATCTTTAAAAACAAAAGTATGAAACGTAACGGTTACCCAAATAAACTAATCATTGGGTTTCCACATAGGTGAAAATATGGATATGGAAGAGAAATCTAACCATCATGTTCTGATGGAGAGTGGTAGAGAACATGGCTATGGAAAAGCCAATAATCACAAATCCATAAATTTGTGATGATATAAGGTACCATCTGATTCATCAGGTATAAGATCACTAGGACAATCATTTTTGGTTTTCAAGATCATTTCCCTAAAGTTGAAAATTTTCTTAGAATAAATACTTACTTTATTTTGGTACAATATAACTTTTGTTCGTGCCTTGAACAATTTCTACTTCATCTCTTAAATAAATGAAGTTGAATTTGTTATTTGTGAAGTGTTAGCAGATTATGTGATAGAATGATGGGTCATTCCATCTGTCTCAAACAAAAGGTTAGAAAAAGTTATTAAATATACATAAGTCATTCTATAGTGAGATTAATCACATATGGTTCCTAAAATGGACTTATACTTCATATATCATACTGCTTAATATAATAAAACTAGTTTCTACTAAACAGGGACTTCCTGTAGGTCAGTGGTAGGCGATAAAGGCCAGTCGCACTTCGGTTGTGGGTTCGATTCCTACAGCCTTGTCCGAAGCGATGGGCTGTCGCCCGTCCTGCAGGTTGTCCCTTTTTCTAGAACTACGTTACTATAACATCCCATCAATAATATCGAAAAAAAACTTCTATCCTTAAACAATACTAACTTATGTCCAACATAATCCAGTCTAATCTTTAGGCTTATACATAATACTGTAGTCCACTCATAATATAGTGTCAACGATTACCAGAGATTTAATACTGTCGTTGATCCCCACATATCATAAGATATGTCTTGTTGGTCACATTCCAAACATTCAAAGTCCTTAATCGTGTATTCTCTTGAATACCTTAGTGAAAACATGAGTGCTGTTAAAAGTTACCAAAATCCTCAATATTCTATATACTCAAACCATGATATCACTTAGTCCTTATATCAATAATGAGCTCATGAATACTGTCAAACATTTCATTTTCCCCTTATCCCTTCATTATGCGCATATCATCTTCATTCCAAAAATATCTGAATAACCATTCATGGATACTGGTAACATTAATCAGACAACAATGTTACAATCCTTACATGTCTCTTTATTCCATAGTACCACGAGATTACTTATACAACATTACACATGATAAACATATAATCATTCCACTACATTCTTAAACCATTGACCGAGCTTCAACAATTCTTTCATCTCACATACCATTGGTAGTCTCTTCATCATCATCCACATAAATACTTCCCATATGACCATACTGATTCTCTTCATGAGTCTTTCCCTTAGGGCATTTGTTTGCATAATGCCCATACATTCCACATTTAAAACACTTAACCATTTTTGATGTCGTAGCAATACCATTATCCTCATCCCTGGTATTAACTGAACCTTTTCCTTTGCACTTACTGGCTTTGTGTCCTTCTTTTCCACACCCAAAGCATCTTCCAGTTCCTTTGAAACATTCTCCTTGATGCCTCTTCCCACATGATTTACATAGGGGAAATTGAACTTTCTTTCCTCTATGATCATCATGAAACTCCATCTTTCTCTTATTAGCCGAGTCAGGAAACTTACCAAATTTTACTTTATTGATCATATTATGAGATTGCTGATTCGGCATAATAATGATGTTTGGACTTCCAAATCCCATTTCATTTGGTTGCTCATAAATAATATCATTCCATTGTCCATCATTTCCTCCATTATCGTGAATCACCTTGTTTCCAGCCATTTTCTAAAACCCAAAAAGAATAGCGTGAGAGGCAAAAATCATGCTAGGGAAAACAACATAATAAAGGGGGAGTACCTTGAACATCTAACATCTTAGGTTTAATTCTATGATCGTTAGCGTAGTTCCTATACGTATACTTAACCTTAGGGACATCCCTAGACATACCATAGAAATATCTCTAGGGATCTCACTAACGTTTTCGCATCCTAGTTTCCAAAGGTTGACTAAACCTTTCCTCTGATACCAACTGTAGAGACCCGAAGCTTATCGTACATGTACATTACATTACTTTTGCGGAATACTTAGTACATAACAAAAATACACACACAAGGATTGTAATAGTTTAGTGTCTTTGGAAACTCGGACTATAATCTTCTAATCGTGGTAAAAGATCTTCAATATCTCCCGTAAAGATCTTCCATTTTTTTTTAACCTAAAACCTTTCTTTATATCCTGGGGAAAAGAAAACATAAAAGGGTGAGCTCAAATGCTCAGTAAGGGTATACAAAAGAAATAAAAATCATATCATATCTTTTTGAAAATCATAACCTGCAAAAGAGATCATAATATCTTAACATGGAACAAATCATAGAAGTGAAAATGAGATCACCATAATCATAACATGAAACTTGAAACTTTGTGGCATGCACACATAATCATGGAAAATCATTTCTTGTTAGTCATGACTCATTGCCAAGACTATCTTAGTGGACAAAGTCCCTTTCTGAACCGAGTTCACTCCTCGTTTCAGTCCTGTATCACTGAACCGAAATAACCTTCCGTTCCAGCCATGTCTATCTCATGAGATATAAAATCTTTACCCAATTCATTGGAGGGAGATATAGGTCCCACCCATCTCTTAATGAATTCTTTCTTATGTGTGCCACCAAATCATAAATCATACATCATTGCATAACCCATGTAATAAAAATGGGATTCTTAAACAACATGACATCATAAAACCATTCATATAAGATAAAGTAATTCATAAACATAATTCCATCACAACATAGTCAAATCAATGTAAAAATATGGATAGAAACAGAACCCTTTATTATCTTTGATGAAAAATAATTTTGATAAAACACTTGAATTGAATTCTTGAGGAAAATATCCTTTTTTCTTCAAAATCAATTTCTTTTCACAAAACATCATGCAATTTTAAAAGAAAGAAATTTTATTGAAAATAGTCATGAAATCTTTTAGAGGAAGCTTCATGAAAATAAGGCTTTATAAAACAGTATAAATCCGTTCGTGCCGTATAAGTTAAAAAAACATTCTTCGTACTTTTGTCGGAAAAGTCAAAAAGTACCTCGTACGAAAAACATCAAAAGATTCCTTTCATTTTTTTACTAAAAACTCACCGAAGGGTAAAAATGGATTTAAACAATTGTAGGTGGATGGAAATAATATTACATATTGATGAAACATGGATGTGGATGATAAAATACACCCTAGTAAATACTTACGAATAAACAATCTCGGATAAAAATGAGATTGTGATATTTCCCTTACCTTAGGTCCAATTTGCTTCGTATGTGTCCGAACCTCCTGTATAATGATTTAAATAATGTCATTGACTTATTACAGAATCATATTCATTGTTATGATATCATATATGGTTCACTTATGACATTATATTACCCGTTCTTTTGTAAATTCCATGTTAAAGAAGCGTTTTGGGTAAAATCGTTTCATTTATCGTAGGTGTTTTGACTTGTTGTTCTTGACATCATTATTACTTATATCATGATTTACTTACTTCCAGAATATAGAATATGATTTATATATCATATATATTCAGTATATATATATATATAATAGATAGATAAATAAAATGAAAAACACCGTTCATGGAGATGGTAGTCCGTACGTACGCATGAACGCTGTTTTTCTTTCCTTATTGTCTTGAAATGGAAGTAAGTAGATGACATACATATGTATATATATACATAAATCCAGTAGCTTTATAATGTCATATATTTCATTATTATTTCTTATATATACATTATAATCATTCTTAAATGGTTAACATAGAGAATGAATCTCATCGCGTCGTGGAGACGGTAGTCCGTACGTACGCACGAGCGATGATATCATTTCTATAAATATTGAATTGAATTGGAGTGGATTATACAATATATCAGAATCAATATGATGTTGTAATAACTATGTATAGTTATTCTTTACACCATTATACCCATCCATGTAAGGTGGTGGTGGAAAATAGATTACACCACGGCGTGGAGACGGTATTCCGTACGTACGCACGCGCGGTGATTTCTTTTTCCGTAGGATGGATAGATGGTGAAATAGGGTTGTTTCATACTTATAATAACATATCAGTATATGAGTGATACTGATGTTATTACTTCATAATGAAACAACCTAAAAAGAATAAGTGGAAGAAGAAATAAAGATGAAAGATTTGGTAACGGTAATTACCTCTTCTTTGAAGTGCCTCTTTGAGACCTCCTCTTAGGGCACTAGAATTGGTCTTTGAGGAAGACCAGAACCTCTAGGATGTTGATAGGGAAGTGGAGAAGAGATTTTGTCAGGGGTTGGCCGAGCTTGAGTGCTCAAATTGGTGTGAGGAGGAGGGGGAGGAGGTGTCCTTTTATAGGGGAGGAGAGGGGCACCTTAGGAATTCTTAAAAATATTAATTTATAATAAATATAACCCCACTTAAAAACCTCCAAAAATGACTCATATTCAAAGATTAGATGAGATAGGGTTGTAATCTCATCAACCAATCAAATTTTGACATGTTTGGATATTATTTTAAACCTTATCAATTAGATTTAACTCTAAGTTAATTAATTTAACTTTTACCGTGTCTTTTTGTTTTCTTTCACTATATGGTTAATACACTTACTATAACATTCCAAACGAACCCCAAATTGTTTATTATTAATATATATATCCTTATCTAAGTCATTTGGCCGAACCTTAGATTTTTAGGAATAAAATAACAATTAATAATATAATATTTTATTTAAAAACTATTTTGTGTCAATTTTGACACTATTTGATATATGATTTTTGTAAAAGTCATAACAGAATTACATGTTCGAACCAAGTTGATTAAATCAACACTAATATATCATAGTAACCTATAAAATTAGTGGAATTCATAAAAAGTCTTAAATTACATTTATTTTGGTATTTATATTATCAATTATGTCAATATTTCATTAATAAGATAATTACTGCATCATTTTTGTGTCATAAATAAATTATATTATTTGATGTCTAAAAATTACAAATAAAATACCATCATGTAGGAAATCTTTTTAGATTTCTAATGAATACTTATAGTCGAATTTATCTTATGTATAACCCCATATTAAAAATGATTTACTTATTAAACTTTGATTTTAACTATTTTAACCCTTCTTTAAATAAATTAATAATAAATGTCCTAATCTAATCCAAGTGGGCCTAAATGGTCATATTTTATTCCTAAGTTTGTTTTTGGTCGAATTACACTTCTCCAATAGAATTAGGACATGTGTTAGGGTAATATTAATATCATATTTACCCTTAGTTACCTTATTTACTATTAACCGTGGTAAAAAAAGTAAAAAGTTACTATTCACCAAAAAATTATTTTCATCTCATTGAACCACATTTTAGTCCTTGATATTAACCGTGTCTCTCGGATTTTCGAAATTCCATTCACAGAAGCGGTAAAATTAAGTTTTATGCAAAATTCAGTTTTTAACCTACCACTTAGTAGTTTCATTATTCATCAAAAATTGATGTTTTTCAGAACAATGCCAAAATTTCATCCTAAGCTATATTTCATATTCCGAATTCAAAAATGAAGTCTATTTTACCAAATTCATAACACAAAAGTTGCATTAATTAATTTTATAATTAAATCCCGCTGTTAAAACAAATAGCGTGTTTTTAAGAAACAATATCTATCAAAAGATTGACACTTGATTATGTCTGGTTTAAATGTGAAATTACAACCAATGAACAACATTGTATTAAATTGTAAAAATATATTCTAAATATACTTTAAAACCACTCAAATTAATAATTTATCACTATTAATAATTTCGATTAAAAAAGTTGTTTTTAATTAAAATTTAGTAATTTTCACTATTCATCAGAATATGAAAGTTATCCGAAATGTACCAAAATTTCACCTTAGGCTAAATTCGATACTCCGAATCCAAAAATGAAATCCATTTTGAAAAATAAAATTTACAAAATTTCAAAAAATGGTTATTACTATTCATAACGGCTAGTTTTAATAACATTTTAATAGCATATCGTTGTTTAGTGAAACTCGGTATTGCGTATTACACACGCTATCGAGGAAGGTCGCGATTGCGTGTAATGCAAGGCAAGTCAAGGATGTGTGTTGTGCAAGCTCCTTTTGGTGTAGCGTACAACACAAGACATTAATAAAAAGAATATTTTTCATAAAATCTTGGGCTGTTACATTCTACCCCCCTTAAAATGAATTTCGCCCTCGAAATTCGTCGGGGTTATAAATGGTTTACTATTCGAAAGATTCTTTAATAGAAACCCACATCGTAAAAGGAATATCAAAACCAATCTTTAAAAACAAAAGTATGAAACGTAACGGTTACCCAAATAAACTAATCATTGGGTTTCCACATAGGTGAAAATATGGATATGGAAGAGAAATCTAACCATCATGTTCTGATGGAGAGTGGTAGAGAACATGGCTATGGAAAAGCCAATAATCACAAATCCATAAATTTGTGATGATATAAGGTACCATCTGATTCATCAGGTATAAGATCACTAGGACAATCATTTTTGGTTTTCAAGATCATTTCCCTAAAGTTGAAAATTTGCTTAGAATAAATACTTACTTTATTTTGGTACAATCTAACTTTTGTTCGTGCCTTGAACAATTTCTACTTCATCTCTTAAATAAATGAAGTTGAATTTGTTATTTGTGAAGTGTTAGCAGATTATGTGATAGAATGATGGGTCATTCCATCTGTCTCAAACAAAAGGTTAGAAAAAGTTATTAAATATACATAAGTCATTCTATAGTGAGATTAATCACATATGGTTCCTAAAATGGACTTATACTTCATATATCATACTGCTTAATATAATAAAACTAGTTTCTACTAAACAGGGACTTCCTGTAGGTCAGTGGTAGGCGATAAAGGCCAGTCGCACTTCAGTTGTGGGTTCGATTCCTACAGCCTTGTCCGAAGCGATGGGCTGTCGCCCGTCCTGCAGGTTGTCCCTTTTTCTAGAACTACGTTACTATAACATCCCATCAATAATATCGAAAAAAAACTTCTATCCTTAAACAATACTAACTTATGTCCAACATAATCCAGTCTAATCTTTAGGCTTATACATAATACTGTAGTCCACTCATAATATAGTGACAACGATTACCAGAGATTTAATACTGTCGTTGATCCCCACATATCATAAGATATGTCTTGTTGGTCACATTCCAAACATTCAAAGTCCTTAATCGTGTATTCTCTTGAATACCTTAGTGAAAACATGAGTGCTGTTAAAAGTTACCAAAATCCTCAAAATTCTATATACTCAAACCATGATATCACTTAGTCCTTATATCAATAATGAGCTCATGAATACTGTCAAACATTTCATTTTACCCTTATCCCTTCATTATGCGCATATCATCTTCATTCCAAAAATATCTGAATAACCTTTCATGGATACTGGTAACATTAATCAGACAACAATGTTACAATCCTTACATGTCTCTTTATTCCATAGTACCACGAGATTACTTATACAACATTACACATGATAAACATATAATCATTCCACTACATTCTTAAACCATTGACCGAGCTTCAACAATTCTTTCATCTCACATACCATTGGTAGTCTCTTCATCATCATCCACATAAATACTTCCCATATGACCATACTGATTCTCTTCATGAGTCTTTCCCTTAGGGCATTTGTTTGCATAATGCCCATACATTCCACATTTAAAACACTTAACCATTTTTGATGTCGTAGCAATACCATTATCCTCATCCCTGGTATTAACTGAACCTTTTCCTTTGCACTTACTGGCTTTGTGTCCTTCTTTTCCACACCCAAAGCATCTTCCAGTTCCTTTGAAACATTCTCCTTGATGCCTCTTCCCACATGATTTACATAGGGGAAATTGAACTTTCTTTCCTCTATGATCATCATGAAACTCCATCTTTCTCTTATTAGCCGAGTCAGGAAACTTACCAAATTTTACTTTATTGATCATATTATGAGATTGCTGATTCGGCATAATAATGATGTTTGGACTTCCAAATCCCATTTCATTTGGTTGCTCATAAATAATATCATTCCATTGTCCATCATTTCCTCCATTATCGTGAATCACCTTGTTTCCAGCCATTTTCTAAAACCCAAAAAGAATAGCGTGAGAGGCAAAAATCATGCTAGGGAAAACAACATAATAAAGGGGGAGTACCTTGAACATCTAACATCTTAGGTTTAATTCTATGATCGTTAGCGTAGTTCCTATACGTATACTTAACCTTAGGGACATCCCTAGACATACCATAGAAATATCTCTAGGGATCTCACTAACGTTTTCGCATCCTAGTTTCCAAAGGTTGACTAAACCTTTCCTCGGATACCAACTGTAGAGACCCGAAGCTTATCGTACATGGACATTACATTACTTTTGCGGAATACTTAGTACATAACAAAAATACACACACAAGGATCGTAATAGTTTAGTGTCTTTGGAAACTCGGACTATAATCTTCTAATCGTGGTAAAAGATCTTCAATATCTCCCGTAAAGATCTTCCATTTTTTTTAACCTAAAACCTTTCTTTATATCCTGGGGAAAAGAAAACATAAAAGGGTGAGCTCAAATGCTCAGTAAGGGTATACAAAAGAAATAAAAATCATATCATATCTTTTTGAAAATCATAACCTGCAAAAGAGATCATAATATCTTAACATGGAACAAATCATAGAAGTGAAAATGAGATCACCATAATCATAACATGAAACTTGAAACTTTGTGGCATGCACACATAATCATGGAAAATCATTTCTTGTTAGTCATGACTCATTGCCAAGACTATCTTAGTGGACAAAGTCCCTTTCTGAACCGAGTTCACTCCTCGTTTCAGTCCTGTATCACTGAACCGAAATAACCTTCCGTTCCAGCCATGTCTATCTCATGAGATATAAAATCTTTACCCAATGCATTGGAGGGAGATATAGGTCCCACCCATCTCTTAATGAATTCTTTCTTATGTGTGCCACCAAATCATAAATCATACATCATTGCATAACCCATGTAATAAAAATGGGATTCTTAAACAACATGACATCATAAAACCATTCATATAAGATAAAGTAATTCATAAACATAATTCCATCACAACATAGTCAAATCAATGTAAAAATATGGATAGAAACAGAACCCTTTATTATCTTTGATGAAAAATAATTTTGATAAAACACTTGAATTGAATTCTTGAGGAAAATATCCTTTTTTCTTCAAAATCAATTTCTTTTCACAAAACATCATGCAATTTTAAAAGAAAGAAATTTTATTGAAAATAGTCATGAAATCTTTTAGAGGAAGCTTCATGAAAATAAGGCTTTATAAAACAGTATAAATCCGTTCGTGCCGTATAAGTTAAAAAAAACATTCTTCGTACTTTTGTCGGAAAAGTCAAAAAGTACCTCGTATGAAAAACATCAAAAGATTCCTTTCATTTTTTTACTAAAAACTCACCGAAGGGTAAAAATGGATTTAAACAATTGTAGGTGGATGGAAATAATATTACATATTGATGAAACATGGATGTGGATGATAAAATACACCCTAGTAAATACTTACGAATAAACAATCTCGGATAAAAATGAGATTGTGATATTTCCCTTACCTTAGGTCCAATTTGCTTCGTATGTGTCCGAACCTCCTGTATAATGATTTAAATAATGTCATTGACTTATTACAGAATCATATTCATTGTTATGATATCATATATGGTTCACTTATGACATTATATTACCCGTTCTTTTGTAAATTCCATGTTAAAGAAGCGTTTTGGGTAAAATCGTTTCATTTATCGTAGGTGTTTTGACTTGTTGTTCTTGACATCATTATTACTTATATCATGATTTACTTACTTCCAGAATATAGAATATGATTTATATATCATATATATTCAGTATATATATATATAATAGATAGATAAATAAAATGAAAAACACCGTTCATGGAGACGGTAGTCCGTACGTACGCATGAACGCTGTTTTTCTTTCCTTATTGTCTTGAAATGGAAGTAAGTAGATGACATACATATGTATATATATACATAAATCCAGTAGCTTTATAATGTCATATATTTCATTATTATTTCTTATATATACATTATAATCATTCTTAAATGGTTAACATAGAGAATGAATCTCATCGCGTCGTGGAGACGGTAGTCCGTACGTACGCACGAGCGATGATATCATTTCTATAAATATTGAATTGAATTGGAGTGGATTATACAATATATCAGAATCAATATGATGTTGTAATAACTATGTATAGTTATTCTTTACACCATTATACCCATCCATGTAAGGTGGTGGTGGAAAATAGATTACACCACGGCGTGGAGACGGTATTCCGTACGTACGCACGCGCGGTGATTTCTTTTTCCGTAGGATGGATAGATGGTGAAATAGGGTTGTTTCATACTTATAATAACATATCAGTATATGAGTGATACTGATGTTATTACTTCATAATGAAACAACCTAAAAAGAATAAGTGGAAGAAGAAATAAAGATGAAATATTTGGTAACGGTAATTACCTCTTCTTTGAAGTGCCTCTTTGAGACCTCCTCTTAGGGCACTAGAATTGGTCTTTGAGGAAGACCAGAACCTCTAGGATGTTGCTAGGGAACTGGAGAAGAGATTTTGGCAGGGGTTGGCCGAGCTTGAGTGCTCAAATTGGTGTGAGGAGGAGGGGGAGGAGGTGTCCTTTTATAGGGGAGGAGAGGGGCACCTTAGGAATTCTTAAAAATATTAATTTATAATAAATCTAACCCCACTTTAAAACCTCCAAAAATGACTCATATTCGAAGATTAGATGAGATAGGGTTGTAATCTCATCAACCAATCAAATTTTGACATGTTTGGATATTATTTTAAACCTTATCAATTAGATTTAACTCTAAGTTAATTAATTTAACTTTTACCGTGTCTTTTTGTTTTCTTTCACTATATGGTTAATACACTTACTATAACATGCCAAACGAACCCCAAATTGTTTATTATTAATATATATATCCTTATCTAAGTCATTTGGCCGAACCTTAGATTTTGAGGAATAAAATAACAATTAATAATATAATATTTTATTTAAAAACTATTTTGTGTCAATTTTGACACTATTTGATATATGATTTTTGTGAAAGTCATAACAGAATTACATGTTCGAACCAAGTTGATTAAATCAACACTAATATATCATAGTAACCTAGAAAATTAGTGGAATTCATAAAAAGTCTTAAATTTCATTTATTTTGGTATTTATATTATCAATTATGTCAATATTTCATTAATAAGATAATTACTGCATCATTTATGTGTCATAAATAAATTATATTATTTGATGTCTAAAAATTACAAATAAAATACCATCATGTAGGAAATCTTTTTAGCTTTCTAATGAATATTTATTGTCGAATTTATCTTATGTATAACCCCATATTAAAATTGATTTACTTATTAAACTTTGATTTTAACTATTTTAACCCTTCTTTAAATAAATTAATAATAAATGTCCTAATCTAATCCAAGTGGGCCTAAATGGTCATATTTTATTCCTAAGTTTGTTTTTGGTCGAATTACACTTGTCCAATAGAATTAGGACATGTGTTAGGGTAATATTAATATCATATTTACCCTTAGTTACCTTATTTACTATTAACCGTGGTAAAAAAAGTAAAAAGTTACTATTCACCAAAAAATTATTTTCATCTCATTGAACCACATTTTAGTCCTTGATATTAACCGTGTCTCTCGGATTTTCGAAATTCCATTCACAGAAGCGGTAAAATTAAGTTTTATGCAAAATTCAGTTTTTAACCTACCACTTAGTAGTTTCACTATTCATCAAAAATTGATGTTTTTCAGAACAATGCCAAAATTTCATCCTAAGCTATATTTCATATTCCGAATTCAAAAATGAAGTCTATTTTACCAAATTCATAACACAAAAGTTGCATTAATTAATTTTATAATTAAATCCCGCTGTTAAAACAAATAGCGTGTTTTTAAGAAACAATATCTATCAAAAGATTGACACTTGATTATGTCTGGTTTAAATGTGAAATTACAACCAATGACCAACATTGTATTAAATTGTAAAAATATATTCTAAATATACTTTAAAACCACTCAAATTAATAATTTATCACTATTAATAATTTCGATTAAAAAAGTTGTTTTTAATTAAAATTTAGTAATTTTCACTATTCATCAGAATATGAAAGTTATCCGAAATGTACCAAAATTTCACCTTAGGCTAAATTCGATACTCCGAATCCAAAAATGAAATCCATTTTGAAAAATAAAATTTACAAAATTTCAAAAAATGGTTATTACTATTCATAACGGCTAGTTTTAATAACATTTTAATAGCATATCGTTGTTTAGTGAAACTCGGTATTGCGTATTACACACGCTATCGAGGAAGGTCGCGATTGCGTGTAATGCAAGGCAAGTCAAGGATGTGTGTTGTGCAAGATCCTTTTGGTGTAGCGTACAACACAAGACATTAATAAAAAGAATATTTTTCATAAAATCTTGGGCTGTTACATTTATCAATTTAATTGAAAGAAATTTTTAGCAATTTAATTCATATCAGAAATTGAAATAAATCAAGAAATACAAGGATAATCAATTTTACTAATCAGAAGGGAACCACCTACCTCAAGGTCGTCGGTGCCAACAGTAATGATAAACCACCATATGTGGTTCAATACACCTCTCCATGACATTATTATCATAATCACCATCACATAAAAAATCAACATTCCTTAAGGTTTCTTAAATCCAAAACCCAACATTTTATTTCGAAAAATAATAAAATTTCACATGTGATGATAGTTTCTCTCTTCTGAATAAATTTTTTAAATATGGAATAAAATATTATATGCGATAATATTATTTTATCCCTCATGGATACTTTCAGTTTATCGAAATAAAATTTATACAAAATTACATTGTATCTCTCCTCAGTAATCTCGAGATTATTCTTTTAAATATTCAGATTTGATGATAATTTATCTCACTAGGATTAGATTCAAAATAAAAATATATTATCATGTGATATAATATTTATCTTTCATGGTAAATGTTTCAGTTTTATTGCTATATCAAGGCATGTGCTTGTGATTATTCATTAAAATAATTATATTTGATAAAATAAAAAATTTATTTTAATAAGACATTCATTTATCAAGTGATAAATTCATCAATAACTATCCTTTTGATAATTTCAAGTAATTATCCTTTACAACAATTTTAACTATTTTCTCAATAATTGCCTGAAATTATTTTGATAGTTCTTTGATTATCTTTTGATAATTTGTTGAACATACCTTTTTATGGGGTTTACTTTATTCCTAGCATCCAATAATAATTCTCATATAATCATTGATAATTCATCATTATTATGATATGGCAATTTTTAAAAATAGTTTTATTAATAAAAATACAATATTTATCATTTGATCATTTAATATATCATCATGTGATAGATGTTTTAAGAATTATCCTCGATAATTTCACCATAATTATACATTTATTAGTTAGTGAAATTATCATCCAATAATTATTAACATTTATATTTTTATAAAACTATTTAAAAATAACCATTTAAAATGTGAAAAAAATGAGGATACCATGCTTCATTTAAATAAAATTATTATTATGATTTTTCTCATCGAGATGGATTCAATGGTACTAACGACGCGTAATTTGGACCAATAACATAGAAGTTAATGAAATTATAAGATTGGAAGAAATAATGAAATAAAATAAAATTAAAGAAAAAAATAAAACAATAACAAACCTAGGTAAAGAGGTGATGCACACATGAGAAACCAATAAGGAATGGGGTCGACGAAGAAATTGAAACCAGAAAATAAATCATTATTGTATCAAAAAAGTTCACCACTCATGAGAAAATAGAGTTTCTAGATTGTCTGGTCTCGACAAAATACAAATAAAAGAAGCCAATCATCTCATATAAAACATTCATCACGTTTCAATATTTGTAATATCCATACCACATTAATGATCCATTTCAAATTGAAATTGATTACGAAAGGTTTAAATTCATGTGATTAAGTTGTTTTTTATTTTATATCAAAGTAAAACTGATGATTTCCATGATTTTAGTTTCATCCTACATAAAAAATGTAGGTTTCCACATTTTTGGGTGGGGAATATGTACAGTAGACTTATTAATTAATTAATATAATAACGAAAATTATTATTATTTAACACAAAAATATATATATAACAACAAGTGTATGTTGCACATGAATGTAATGACCCGACTAGGTTAAACAACCCATTTCGGACACAACGGTGGTCTCTAATTTCTCAAAAGATGAATGGTTTCAGACATATTTATGATTTATTAATGAAAAATCAAAAATAATTGTTACATTAATATTAAAAGTTGTTTTATTGTAAGTGAGGCATTGAAACACCCGATTCAAAAAATGTTATACCTTATATAGGGTAACCCCATCATTTTGGAAACCTCAGTTGTCTCATATTTCCCATATGATGGACTATTTGGGAGATATTTAATTTTTAAATGTTAGTATTTTTAATATTATTTGAAATCATTATCTCACAAGAGAGACATCCAGAAGTATGGTGCCTTTGATGGTAATACCCATCCTAGGGTAAACACCATAATTCATACATAACTATGGTTTCAAATTACACATATAATGGACATTTTGGTGTTATTCAAATATTTTGAATAATAAGTGCTCAATTAATGTATTCTATTTAATAATTTTATTCTGTCTTTGTTGTGATATTTTGGTCCTCGAAACTCCTACTTACTCAGTTTTAATCTCTGAAAATATTGAACTAAAAAGTATGGAGTGTTAATTGGATGTTTGACCATTTCATGACGTGTTTTAAAAAATGTAACTTTTTACTGATAAATTGTTTTTTTCATTTAACTTAATATTAATTTAACACAATATTGATTAGTATTACCTAAAATAGTAATGGGATGTCACGGGCATGAATGAAAAACTGGTGGTACCAGGTGGGTCAGGACCCGACAATACTTTAATGGTGGAGTGTTTGTGCTGTCACTGAGACCCAACTGTTACATTTGGTATCAGAGGTGGTACCTTCCCTTAAGTACAGCACATTGCTTGAGTTATGATGTAGGGCCCAAAACGAGTACATTGGTTTTTTAACGGGGTTGATTGTAACACCCCAAAAAGATAAAGGGATTAATAGGTAAATGAAATGACTCATGTCAACAAGGTACATCGTCTTATTCAGGAGCTGACATGATAAGAATTCCATAGAAAAACGTGCTTTTCTTGGACTATTGATCAGGATAGGTGACCTTCTAGAAGATTTGTAGGGTGTGTGTGTGAGAGGAAAAAACACACTGGAAAGAAAATTTGTTGTCCTGCGAGGACTATCATTTGTTAAATGACCCATTCAGGCATGCATATGGGCACCAGGGCAGGGAACATGCGTATACGGGGAAACTAGTGGACTTTATGGTCTAGGACCTGACAACTATTTTAATGAGGGGTGTTTGTGTTGTCACTACGGCCTAGTTGTTACAATTATCTTTAAAATATCACTATATCTTTTCATAAAAAAATTCTACTCTCAATTTGAATGAAGAAATAAAAAATAATCAAAATCAAAATTATGCGGAAAATTAATTTAATTGAAAAAATAACAATGATTCCTGTAATGAATTCTTCTAAATTACAAATATTATTAAAAGGTGAGAAATATGTTCTTACGGTAATCATTAACAAAATTATTTCCTTCACATTATTTTTAAAATCAATATCTAACTGAATAAGAAATTTATATTCACTTTGAAGACTTTTATTGAAATTTTATAATTGATGAAAATAATTATATCATTATATATATATATATTAAATAATTATAATTAATTAAGAAAAAATACTCAAAATATTTTAATTAAAATATTTCCACTAATGAAAAAAATTCCCATATGAATTGATAATCATGATAGTTTTATATAAAAACATTATTTTTGGATTTTAATTACACTAAAAGGAGAAAATAAAATGAAGAGATTTTAATTTATGTGACAGATCAGATAATATAATCACTCTATATTTAAGGATGAAATCAATATAAAGATAAAGTTTGCAACAAAAATCCTTTAACCCCTGGTCTGACTTTATTTTTATGTGATTTTAATCTATTTAATGGTAAATTGAAACATAATAAATAAATACAACCTAATAATTTTTTTATATTAATACGTTTAAATTTTTACCAATAATAACTTTATTCTCATTCATTAACAATAATTCAAAATTATTATCAATTCGGCTGTTGTGGGATTTATTTTCACTGTATGTTTCAGTTCAACAATTATATTCATTAAATAATTATCATGGTTACCTCATCAACATAATTTTACTAATTATATAAACATGATATATATATATACATACTTAATACATATATATTTATTACCATCTATTAATGGAAAATAATGAAAAATGAATTATAGTATTCATGAAGACATTATTTTGTACATATGGGTGATCACTGTTTTCATATTCTTATATTAAAATAGAAATATTCATAAATATTGTTTTCATTAAAAAAAACATTTTTATATCAAAATATAATAAATATAATAATTAAAGACATCATTATATTACTAATTAACAGATTTTTATGAAAAATGAATAATGTCACTATGTGGAGGTGGTAGTCCACTGGTATGCACAAGGAGAACATTCAATTTCTATTTTATCGGAAAAAGGATTAAAATGGGTTCCCCATAGTAATAAAAATAAATTATATATTTTTTATATATTAATCATTATAATAATTTTTATAAAATATATCTAGAGTATGAATCTGATAAAATGAACCCAAAAATTTTGGGGTAAGATGATTTCCACTTCATTAAGAGATCACCACTGGATTATACATTATTCAATTTTTTGGATTACCTTATGGTAATACAATAATATGAAGTAAGATTTTAATAATGATTAGAAATATTTAGTATTCTTATTCACTAAGGTAAATGGCTCAATTTTTTTAAATAATGATTCAGATGAGATTTTCTTTTATAAGCAATAAGATAGACACATATGGAATTACATGTCATATTAAAATAATAAATTTTTATTTTACTATGATTGTGGACCCAAATTACCTTATCTTAATAGGAAATATTTTATTAATTATAATTAAATATATTGAATAATATTTCGAATGGATTAATTGGAATTTTGACACTTTTGCCTTTTTCATTCCCCTCTATGGATGCTGGTTACCACTAATTGTTATTTCTGATTTTTTATTTTTAATATTAAATATAAACAAAAAAATACATCTTCCTCTACCAAAATATTAAAATTTTATTTCAAATATGTAATTCCATTTATCAAATTAAATTTCAATATGTCGCACAAAAAAAGATAAAATAACTGACTCTATAACAACATATAACAATTTTTAAAATAACTTTTTAATAATGATGCATGATTTTGTTATAGTCCATTTCATTTTAAAAATTAGTTGAATGATAAATTATTTTATTGAATATTTATATTCTCATATTTATTTATCATTATTATTGAATAATGATTATTTTTATTTGTTGAGATATTTTTTTTTCAAAATAAGAATTATTTTCTAAAAACAACTCTTTTAATGGTCAAATGTTTTTACCCTTAATATATTGTATTATATATCTAATGTATGAACAATTATGCATATATTTCAAATAAATTTCATTAATAGTTTTTTATAATAATGAATAATATATTTAATGTAAAAATTTATTCAATCGATAAAATATATTTCCACATATAATAGTAATTTTATCCTTGAAATTATTTTAATGAATATTAATGATTAATTGTTAAGTATTAATAAATAAATTTTAATTAAGTGAAAAAAATTAAATATGTATTTAAAATTTTGTATCAAAAATTTTACACAATCCATTACCATTATATGCTTACAATTTTCATAATATGTTAGTGTGCATTTAGACTCATGAGTTTTTGTAAGGGAAGAAATTAATATAGTAAAAGTATTTCAATGTAATAGATATAATATCCTAGGGTGATACATTGGGATGTGTTATATATATATAATGGTATGTATTTGGATTTTTGGATGGCCCAGGGTCTAGGATATATTAATATTTTTTCAATTTTTGTTCTTACATTCTTTTTATTTCTTTAAATATTTTGGTTATGGTGGATGAAAATCAGATTAGATGTGACTTGGAATGTTTGATATCATTTGAATAAAAAAATAATATTTTGAAATATGCAGTTATAATTGAATGAAATTTGGATTATTGGTTTCATGTTTGATAATTTTATGCTCTCATAATAAATAATATCATAAATATTGGTCTATTATTTTTATTGCAACCCATGATTTTCATATATATATATTATATATTTTTTAATGAATATTCATTACATTAAATAACAAAATTCATAAGGGAAATGATATTTTAGTTCCATTATATACATGGAACACAATATTCTCAATTAATTACTGATCTTCAATTTCACCCTTAAATATATTCCCTGTTGTTACTCCTTTATAAAAAGTATTCTTCATATCATTTGGGAAGGAAACAATAGAAAGTGTGAGATGCAATTCTCATTAACTATAAAAAAGGATTTATTTATGAATAGGATAAGAATAATCATATTATATTATGGGGATAACCATTGAAAACAATACCCTACACATAACAGATCATATTCGTATGTCATGACATAAATATTGGATGTCTATAAGACATGACTCCAAAGGGAATGAAAGAACCGGAGCCATGATAGAATAAATTTTCATAAGAAATATAATCATTTCATACACCTAATAATGGAAGACAATATGTCATGGATACCAAACAATACAATAAAAACATTATACACTTTTAATAACCATCCATTTATACACTTCGATCTGGTGATGACAACATACGTTTCCTCTTTAAGTCTTGGGATAACATCTCATTTACCATTTAGTAGGATTTTGATAAACTTATATGTAACATTTAAGAAAATATAAAAAGTATTATTATTCAACGCATTGGCGAGAGATATAGGTCCCACCTATCACATAATGAAAATAATATATATGTGTTACAAAAGATGCTAATTTTTTTATCATATCATAATACATGAAATGAAATTTTTTTCATTACTATTTTATCATTGAATTGAATTGGTATAAGTAAAATTTTTCATAATCATTTCATCTTCTCAATATAGTTTAATCCATAAAATATAGTGAAATATTCATAAGATTTTCATCATGTTAAAACCTTGATAATGAAATGGGTTTCATAAAATACATTCTTGGTACAACCCATGGAAGAAAAATGGATTTCTTATAAACTCTTTAATTAAAAAATCTTTAAGAATAATAATAATAATTTTATCATTTCATTCTATGCCTTGAAAAAAATATGATTCACCATATGATGTCACCGTAGATGGAAAATTATTCTGAATGTTAAATCATGTGTGCCACATCTATAAAAATGATAAAATTTCATAAAAAATCACTTCTTGGTACAAAAAGTATTATGAAAAACATTTTCATTGAATATAATCTTCAGAACATAAAAATGAAACTATAAAATAATTCAAAATAATCCATGAGTAAAATATCAATTCCATCATAAACCACTTTTGAAAAAATAAATTTTTGGAAAATTTAAATATTTTAAAATTTTCCAGAAATCTTATCAGGGAATCCATAATATAAATAATGATCATGATGGTAGTAAATTATGTTCATGCAATATTCAAATATTCCATTCACATTATAAATAATATAAAAGTGTGTATTGTTATTGAAAATGAAATAATTATTCCTTTAATTTATTTTTTAAAAAATTCAATGATGAATAAAATTACGTTAATAAATGAATTTTTAAAATGATTTATAACTTTTTAAATTTTTTTAAAAAAATGATTTTGGAAGAAAAATGGGTCTCAATGGAAAGTAAAATTTTTATTAATTTATTTACAATTATGAGTACTTAAATTGAGTAAAATAATGTAAAAAAGTATTTTCATGACCTAACCATAATAGAAGAATATTAATGAGTTTCATGCTAGATTGATCTTATGATTAAATCCTTTTATGTATAAATATAAAGACTACTAATGAAAGATTAAATTGTAACATAAATACATTACCACATTAGAAACATTTTTAAATAAGTCCCCAGTATAATAACATCAACTGAAACATAACATATCAGAAAAATAAATAAATTTACGATATTACAAGGAATAACCCAAAATATGATCAATGAAATTTTCCATTTTTATTATTATGATATATCGAATAGAATTAAAAAATCACATTTAAATAATAAAAATATATTACTTTATTAAAATTTTAATTAATAATTGGTATTTATAAAATATATGGAAACTATAAGAATAGAATAGTAACCTTACCATTGGAATTATAATGTGACTTTTTGAAATAGTTAAAAGGAATATAATAATAAAATCACATATGAATGTTTAAATAAAACATAGTTATCTTATAAATGAAGGTATAATACAACTATATAATATAATAAGTAAATAAATTTTTTAAAATAATAAATTAAGTATTTATATTTCGGTGAAATGTAAATGATTACTTAATATTTTTTTAATTAATATATTAATATAAAAGAATATTTATTTTCCTGATATATATTCAATAAATAATATTTTTTTATTTTATAATATTATCATTCCTTATTTATGTCTTATTTGTGCCATAAGTTCATTTATAATACTAAAATCACAATTTTTGGAAATAAATGATGATTTTAAAGGAAAATTATATTTATCATATTTAGGATTTTATTTTTATAAAATGTTGTCTATTTTTGAATTATACATTTTGAAATTTTTGTTGGCAGATTTTTTGGAATTACTCGAGAACGGTTGAATTTTTTGGTGAATTAGGAAATACATTAATTTATGGTATTTAATATTTTAATCCAAATATATTATTTTTTTATTCATCAATGATGTAACATGGAATTTTTCAAACACACATTAACTCTTTAATAAATTTAGTCACAATAAGAAAAATTATTTAAATTCTTCTTCCAAAATAATAACCTAATGAATAAAAAATTAAAAAAAATCTGCATCACCCCATATATAAACCACCCCTTACCCCTCTTCTTCTAAAACATTATAAAAAATTTAGGTGGATTATATTATTCCATGTTAATATACAAAACATATTCCCCATATACTGGTCAGGTGGGTCTTATAAAAACTCCATTTTTTTATAAGAAGGTAATCATGGAGACGATACTGAATAGTTAAAACCCTCAAAAATACACTTTTAATTTATTATATTTTCATATCCTTAACATGCATCCCCAATACAAAATAGAATAATTAATACACTAATATATATATTATTTAATTTATTTTTTTAATAAATATCCATTTTCAATCTTATTATTTTTTCATCTTATTAGAAAAAATTTAAAACATCATTAGTGAGGTGTTGATTCATCACCTTCATTGATGATTTGTTTTTGTTTTCCATTACTACAATAGTGGATGACCAAGAAACCATTTTTATATTTTAAAAATGATATGAAATGTATATTACATCTGTTTTATTTTCTATAAATAATTTTTTTTCATCATATGAAATAAAAAATCAGTAATAGTTTGTGATGACTAAAAAGACGCCAATATAAACTAATATTTATAATTAAATTTTTATCAAAATATTCATAGACTTATATGAAAATTGATATATAGACACATTTAAAATTAATTATGTCAATTAATAACATAAAACTTCACTTCAAGAGATTTATTACAATTTTAAATGATCATTAATAATAATTCTCATTAGAATAGATCATAAAATCCATTAAACAATGGCTCCAGAAAAAAATGAAACACTATAAATCATAATATATTCCATAAATTAACATAAAAAATTTATAATAAATTTTATACATGTATTATATGTTTTTAGTTATTTTTTCTAATTATTTTATTAGATTATCATGGATATTAAGTACAACTGGATAATTGTTTCTGACATAAGGTAAGGGATTCTATCAGAACCTCCAAATTACCATTAAGTTATGTTTTCTTTTTCATTACCACAATTTATCTCTTAATTATTCACAATAACTTATAATAAATTGTATTTATATGTTAAAAAATTATTAATCTATATATATTCATCATTTTTGATGATAAATGAATGTTTTTATATGGACACCTTCTCAATTCCTTTCTGTAATAATGTCTGATTAAAGGGAACACCCCAATTTCATATCCATTTTCATGTTCCATCCAGAATATATTTTAACCCATGATTATTTTTATAAAATAATTCTCTTTATCATTAAATACTAACTATGATAATTTTGGTATTTTAGAAAAAATTACTCATTTTTTCAATTTAAAGACTCTTTAATATTTTTCCATAAAATGCACAAATGTTTCTGAATTATAAGGTTTCTTAAACACTATAATTATATGTTTTTATTCATTTAAGCCTAATTTATCCTTATCAAAGACTATTTCACCTTTTTTACTCCCGTTAATGATTTTAATTCAGCATTTAAAGGAATAAGTAATGATATTCCATTTTAATATTCACTATGACATGATTATGACACTGATTTCATTCAATGGGTAACGCTTATGTTTATATACTATTCTATGTATGTAAAAAATGAAATAAGTTGATATAATGGGTGGACACATATATCTCTCCATTTTGATGGGTTGTTTTTAGTCTCATTAGACATAATGATAGTATTTGGAGTAAACCAGAATAATTTATAGAAATTTTTCCACCATGTGATATTATCTTGGCTGTGATCTTTGACTCATATTTATAACATTCTGAATGTTGTTTCCACATTCCTATGGTTCCATTATTTAATTATATAATATTATATATTACTATTCCTTATTTTTATTCATGTTTTATTTCATTTTTTTCATCACACTATGCCTTCAAACCAATGTGTTATTGTAATTTTATATGTTCATTCCAATACAAAGATTTTTTAACATCACTTTTCATGTATTCATCATGTTATATGATTCATATGTATGATCTGAAATGGTGCGAGTAGTTCATTATTGAGATTAAATTGAATATTAGTTTGTTAAGATTTCATGATTTATAATTTTCTACCTAATCATTCAAATACATTATAATTTACAATCACTTTATTATATTTTTTATATAACTATGATTACACAATAATATATTATGATTATAATTATATGGTCTATATATTTGTTATCATATTTCATTCTATTGATTTTTTTATTAGTGTTATAGAACATTAGTAATAACCTTGTGGATAATTATATCACCATAGATAATAGATATTGAATCACAGGTTATCATAATGTGTGATTTAATTTTTATTTATAAGTTTATTCGTCTATGTTCAATGATTATTTTTCATATAGTTATTAGAAAATATTCATTGACCCATAATTGTAAATTATACATCAAATTAAATGATTAAAAATGGAAAACTCATGCCAACAGTTGGAATTTTAGGAAATGTGATGATTTCTCTAAAATATTCCCAAATATTATTGTAATAGAATCTCAATAATACATCATAGTTCAAACTCACCCAGAAAAGGTTATGAATTACAACATGATTTTTGTGCAAGATCATCCAACTCCTATGAAATAATTTTTTTTATTGAATCCTTTATCTAGAAATGGCCTTCCATATACAGTGGATCTTCTGATCCCATTAGTGTGAAAAATGGACTAACACATTTGAGAAGATATTCTTGGACCTTCAATGCTAGGATAAAGTGAAATGCATACATGGTTTTTATTTTTAGATAGATAAACTAATATGTTGTGGAATTTGATTGAAAAAATATAAATGGAGGAAATTGATTCTATTAAATAATAATATTTCATGAAAAATATATTTCAATTAACATTTCCTCAAAATCTACATGTTTTTAATGATTGGTAATTCCTCAGTCTAAAGAAAAAATAATCTGAATCTATTGAGGATTTCAAGAAATTTTTTAAACAGATTTCATACTATGCCTCTATATTTTTTATGAACCTTTAATTCATGTATGATAAATTCATTAAAAGGTTAAACAAATTATATTGATAGTATTTATTATTCGATACATTGACATATATCAGGATGTTGAAAGATGTTCCCTTAATGTAAAAATAGTGATCATAGACTCTCAGTATTATCATGTGTCTTCAGTTAAAAATGGGAATATTGAGTTTATATAAAAATATCTAAAGATAAATATCTTGAGTAAATGACAATAAAAAACTTATCGTGTCAAATGAGTTAGAACAAGTACCCTAGAAACTGTATATGCAGAATTTTTAGATTAATCAAATGTGAAATATAGGGGGAATCTAGGTAAAAATTTCAAAAGGGGTACGAAGAATCCTACCAACGTGGAGGATGAAAGGAAGGATCATATCAACACTAAACATGGTTTTTAGTGGTTCAACTTCAGGGAACATGGGTATTATGGAATCCAATATCCTTATTCAAGGACTTACAGAGGATTTCAATAAGAAACTCTAACATGGAATGGAACATAATATATTATCATCACTACTATGGGGGGTCAATATAATGACGTGGGTATAGGTTTGATGATTATTCTTGAAATAATTGAAAACATTATATTTGATAATGGTTCATCACATTCTTCTATATCTTCCATTTTTAGTAGAAATATTGAAACTACTACGAAAAATATGGAGGATGAGTTATCTATGATTATAAAAAATGGGGTACTTTTTTAATCCAAAATATATAATTCCTTCAATGTTAAGTATTATTAAATGAACCTCACTCTAAATGTTTTCATAAATTTTTATGTAATTTGAATCTATTCTTAGAACGTATTGGGTACCTTTATATAAATCCAAAATCCTCTTCCAGACAAGGAAGATCACAGTACACGTCATGAATAATGCCACAATTATGTATAACTGTAAGGACAAGGATGAATCTGCTTTTTTGTCATTATATAAATTGTGGATATTATTGAATTATGAGAAATAATAGCTATCTAAACTAATTGAGATAAATGATAGGATCGTTATCAAATACATTATAATTATGGGAAAAATACATTAATGTCTTCACTGTAAAATTTTTGGGTATTCCTCTTGATAAATAGAATGAGTTCTCAATTGAAATTATTCATGGATATATTATTATATAAAATATTCCGTATAAAATTTACACCATTTATTTAGAGGAACTGAGGAATTAGTTACAAGATAAATTGGAAAAATTGCTTCATGTTCTTCATTACATAATCGTGAGTTGTGTCTGTTATCTTCATCAAGATGAATGTTGGATCAATGTGCCTCTAAATTGATTTTCATGATCTGAACCAAATCATCAAGACGAAAAATTTTCCCCAAGATTGGATAGATGACTATTTTAATCAACTATGTGGGGAAAAATATTTCACTAATGTGGAATATTTTTATAGATATCACTAATTAAGGGCGATGATGTACGGTATTCCCAAGACTACATTTAATAAAGGATTGTACTGTATGAGTTTACAATGATGTCCATTAGGCTCACTAACACCCCATAAATATTCATGGAAATAATAAATATAGTCCTTAGAGATTATATCAAAAAATTTATTGTATAATTTATATATTATATTCGAATATACACCACGAGTAAGGAGGTAAATGAGGAGAAATTGATTACTATGATAAATTCATTGTGATGGGAGATACTATATGTCATGTTTTATAAATGTGAGTTATGGATGGTGGTTGTAACATTCATGTTTACATTTCTAATTTGTAATAAAATATTTGAGGACCCTTCTAAGATAAATTAAATCAATGATTGGCTCATGGAAATGTCTATAATGGATTTTATGTGAGCGTTTTTGTGTCGTAAAAACCTCAATCAATATTTTCCCTTTTAATGTATCATAGTGGTGACCACAGGGTTGTCTCTCGAGGAGGTTGTAGTTTGAGTTGCAAAACTGTCACTTTTGTTATTAACTTTTTTTTGAAGAAATGAAAATGGGGAGTTGATTAACAAATTGAAAATAAAATTTTAATTAAATACTAAATTGAAATAATTTTAAAGGAATTATAATGTAGTTTGGAAATCAATAATAAAAATAGCAGTCACAAACAAGCTTCACCCTCTCGGACACTCACCTCTTCCTTGTATATAAACAAATATCTCTTAATTTAAAATCCTAAATGGACCCACAAGGACCCCCATGATACACTCAAATTATAAAAGACATCATATTCAAGTCTTAAATGTTATTGTGGTCCCACCTATATAAGTGATTTAATTAATTAAAGACCTCCATGTAATTGAACCTAATTGAATTCGCTATTCTCAATGGAAAAACCTCAGCAATTAATTTTAAATAGTGAAATCAATTGTTCTTCTTTATAGATGGTTCAACGATCAGAAAAATTTTTTTGAAAATATATTTAAGAAATAAAACAACCATATTCATTCAAAAATATAGGTTCAATATAAATTTAAAAAGATATTACACATTAAAATAAAAACTCGGATGAGAGTGTCTGTCGGGTGTCGTCGTCCGCAACCACTTCCCACTTAGCCTTCCATCACTTGAGAAGCCTTCAACATATCTGTTGAATCATCAAATGATTTCATCTCCTTATGTATCAAAATATCCCCCTCTCCCTTCACTCTATCAAGCCTAATCCCTTTGTAACAGATGGTGTGGTGATGAAAGGAATGAATTTGAGGTAGGAGCTCCTCTCCTTTTATAGGCAGATTTCATCATCAATGTGTTGTCGCGTTTTAGGCCCATTAATTTGCCGATTCACGTGTGAATATCATCATAAATATTGTGAATAAATGTGTTTTCTATCCACCCTCCAAATTTCAGATTCATTGGTCGCGTATGGAAGGAGTTATGATTTTTTTATTGTAAATCGCTTTCTCTGGATGAATCTTCCAAGAAGCTTCCTTCAAAACTCTATCACTCAAGGACCATTATAAAGTTTCCAAATGGATTCAAATTAATTGTGTAGATGCGTCAGGGGATTAGCTTTAAAATCCAAGTGGAATAAAATCATTTGGAGGATTTTAGGCCGAATTATCCTTACATTACTATGGTGGAGTCAATACAGTCCGCCCGAACAAATTGTCAACTTCAATGATTTTTTGTGCATCAAGATGCATGAATAATCTCCTGGTCTTGAAGACAAAGATTATGGAAATAATATAAGGGTTCCAACAAAATTAAAATCACAAAATGTGGAAATTTATTTTATGAGAAATTACTAAATTACCCCTATGATAAAAATCTGTTAAAAATCCAGAATTATGAAATTTAAACTTTTTAAACCAAAACATACTCTAAATCCAAAATTGTTACAAATACGATCAAATTTTTAAATTGGTGAGGTTTAAATAATTTAAATAGACATTAAAAATATTGGAAATATTAGCTCTATAAATTCCCCCACACATGGCTCTTGGAATTCTGGACTGGTGAGCACGAAATCAAGAAAATTAAAACACATACCAATGTTGTTTACCAATTTACAACAAAGAATTAAAGAGATATCATGCCTCGATAAAGAAAAATATTTAATGTGCTAAATTCAAATTATCCAATCCATTTCCAATTATTTTGTCTTCTCATAGTCACAACAGACTTACCTCACATTAATTTTCTCTCAGAACATAATATAGATTTACAACAATGCTTTTCTCATCCAACTTATGCAAGAATTACCATAGGCTTGATAAATTTATACATCTCCACACGATGTGAACCAAGAACATGTGATTATCATGAGGACTTTACGAGGTTTCTCTGTGGCATGGGATTGGTAGGATTCAGATGTGAAAAATTCAGTGGCTGAATAAGGAGGGTTTGTCCCTTTTTGAAGAAGAAATGCATGATTATAATTTTTTATCAAGTATGGTCTCCTCCATATTCTCGTAAAAAATAATCAACTCTGATATTAAGTTTTCCACCCCATTAAATCAATATTTCAGTAGAAAATTTGACTTTTTTTTCGAAATCTTTAGATTGGGCATAACTTATTTCCATTACAAGCTCCAGATAGGCACAACTCAATTTCATTTGAGAGCTCCAGATAGGCACAACTCCCAAGAAAATATATTTCAACTTCACAAATATGTCTTCAATGATTGAATGTCCTCCCAAATCCACATTAAATGTGGTTGCACATCATGAGTCATCTTCCCCCCCACAGTTAATTTCAACTATATTGTGCATTTATACCTCCAGAGTAGGTTTGAAAGGGAAATTTGGCTTGTAATGTGGCTAACCTAACAAGATATACATGGCTAATAAGGTCTCAAGAAAGATCAAATGTTCAAGGAAGGCCTGAAATAAAAAGGATAATCCTGAAAAGGAGGCTCCAATATTTAAACAAATTCCTCAATCATTTTAATCAAAATTATCTCAGCCCTCATGTTTTGATAGAAATAAATCACATTCTAGTTTAAAGAAACACGAATTTTTTCTCTCAAGAAAGAGGTAAATGTGAAGAAGTTGTAAAAATGGGTCCAGAGGCCTCAAAGGAATGATAATTTCATTCACAATATCAAGGATATGTGCCATGAGATTTAAAAATCAGTGGTCATTTCAAGAATTTTCAAAATTTTGGACTTGAAACAATGTCATTTTCAGCATTCATTTGTGTTCAGTTTCAAAGGATCATTTGGTTCACTCTTTCGCATGAGTTTCAAATGAAATTCATGAAATTACAAAATATTTTTTTATTTGAAAAAGAAACACGAAAAAATGGAATGAAATTTTGAAAACAAAAAATTTCAAACAGAATTTCGTAAAAACCTAATCTACCTAGAATTGTGTCCCCCCCCACCACACTTACTCTATGCAATGTCTTAATAGTGTAGTTTTTTTAATGAAATTACAGAAATTAAAGACGTAGAAAAAATAAATGATAAGAAAAGACATAACCTGACATCAATTATATTCTGCATCATGAAGTTGAATCTCTTCCCCTGGACGATCTTGAAAATTTTCTCGAAATATCATTAGCCTATGACCATTGACAGTGAATGATGTCTCTTTATCTGGATCATTAATCTGTATTGCACCAAATAGAAAAAAATGAGTAACAATGAATGGTCCAGACCATTTGGAATGAAATTTACCAGGGAAGATTTTCAATCTGGCATCGAACAACAGAACTTTTTCTCCCTCCTTGAAGTTTTTGTTGAGAATAATTCCATCATGAAATGACTTTATTCTCTCTTCGTATAACCTATATCTTTTGTATTCATTATTTCTGATCTCCTCCAGCTCCTGCAAAATATATTTTCTTTCTTTACCAATAGAATATAGGTTCATGTTACATGTTTTTACAGCCCAAAAGGATTTGTGTACTAACTGACCTGTTAGATGAAAATATTTTCCATAGACAAATCTAAATGGTGACATACCAATGGGGGTTTTGAAAGAAGTTTCGTGGGCCCAAAGAGCATCATCAAGTCTCAAAATCCAATCCTTTCTATTTGGGTTCACTGTTTTTTCTAGGATTTGTTTGATATCCATATTAGACAACTCAGTCGTTCCATTTGTCTGAGGATGATAGGGCGTAGAGACCCTATGATTAGCAGTTTATTTTTTCAAAAGAGATTCCAAAGTAAAATTAAAAAAATTGTTACCTTTATCTGTAATTAGAAACATTGGAAATCCAAACCTTGAAAACAAATTTCCTTTCAAAAATTTGGACACAATTTTTGCATTATCAGTTCGGGTGGGGATAGCCTCTACCCACTTGGACACATAATAAACAGCCAATAAGATGTAGAGATATCAAAATTAATTAGGAAAAGGCCCCATGAAATCCATTCCCCATACATCAAAAACATTAATAAACAAAAGTGGGTTTTGTGGTATCTCATTCCTCTTGGAAATGTTTCCTTGGAATTGACAATTTTTACAGGTTTTGCAGAATTTGAAAGAATCTTTAAAAATGGGGGCCCAATACAATCAATAATCAAAGAAATTTTCTTGCTATTCTCTATGGTCCAAAGTTTCCTCCACAGTTTAATGTGAGGCAGAAATGTAGGATGGATTGAAATTCAGAGTTTGGAAGGCATCTTCGTATCATTTGATCACTTCAAATGTGCCATAAATAAGGATCATCCCAAATGTATTTCATTGAATCTCTCACAAGTTTATCAATTTGATTTTTGGAAAACTAGTGGGGGTGTTCATCATAAGACAAATATTTTACAAGATTAGCAAACCATGGTATTTCACTTTGAGCATCAAATAAATCCTCATCTTGAAAGGATTCCTTAATTGGAGAACACATCTGAAATTTTCTATTCTCAATAGATGGTATCCTTCTCAAATGATCAGAAACAAAGTTATCACATCCTTTCTTATCCTTTATTTCAACAAAAAACTCCTTTAAAAGAAAAATACATCTCAGACAACATGGTTTTGCATCATGATTCTTCATCAAGAATCTGATTGCAGAATGATCAGTAAAAATAATCACCTTGGAACCCAGCAGATAACATCTAAATTTGCCTAGAGAAAAGACAACATCCATCCAGTATTTCTCAGTTGTTTTATAGTTTGATTGGGCTTGATAAATAGTTCTGGAGGTATAGGCAATCACATGAGATTTCTTTTCTGTTCTTTTACTCAATAATGCCCCAAGAGAAAAGTCTGATGCATCTGTCTTAATTTCAAAGGGAATGTCTCATTTAGGAGGTTGAACAATGGGAGGGGTTATCAATATTTTTTTCATATCATGAAACAAATTTATGCAATTCTCATCAAACAAAAATGGGAGATATTTTTGGAGTAATATGAACAATGGAAATGCAATTTTACCGAAATCTTTAATGAATATCCTATGAATTCCAGCATTCCCAAGGAAGGATCTCACATTATCACATTTTTTGGTCATGGTAATGAATAAATGACCTCAAATTAGGATTGATCTACTTGAATTACATTACAGGACACAACATGTCCATGAAGGATCCCTTTAGAAACCATAAAATGACAACTTTTATAATTTAGAACAAGGTTCTTTTCAATGCATGTTTTAAGGACACGTTCCAAGATTTTCAAACAACTTTCAAAATATGATCCATACATATTGAAGTAATCCATAAAAACATCCATTCACATTTCCAAAAATTCAGAGAAGATGCTTATCATACACTTTTGAAAGGTTCATTGGGCATTACAAAAACCGAAGGGCATCCTTCTATATGGAAAAGTTCAAAATGGGCATGTGAAGGTGGTTTTCTCTTGACCCTCTGGTAAAATGTGAATCTAAAAATATCCAGAGAATCCATCTAGAAAACAGTAGTGGGTTTTCCCAGGTAGTCTTTCAAGGACTTGACCAATGAATGATAATGGGAAGTGGTCTTTCCTTGTAACCAAATTGAGTTTCCATTAATCAATGAACATTCTCCATTTATTTGGAAGCCTTATGGGGACAAGATCACCAAATTCATTCGTTGAGATTGTAAATCCACTTTTTTAGGAACAACATGGACTGAACTTACCCATTGAATATTAGATATGGGAAAAATAATTCCAACAGCCCGCAAGGTTGTAACTTCTTTCTCCACAACCGCCAGAAGTGTTGTGTTCAGTCTTCTTTGAAATTGTCTTACCGGTCTAGCATTCTCCTCTAGTAAAATTCTGTGCATGAAAAGCAAGGGGATAATTCCCATTTGATCAGAGAGAGTTCATCCTATGGCTTCCTTGTGGGACTTGAGAACTTCCAAATATTGGTTTTCCTGGGATTCTGACAATTCTTTTGAGATTATTACAGGGAATTGTTCATTATGACCTAAGAAGGCATAATTAAGGTTATATGGAAGGGGTTTAAATTATACCACAGGTGGGTTGGTTTCATTGATAACTGGGAACTCTTCAAAAGTTAGATTGTTTAGTGAAGCTCCATGTTCATCATGGTGATCTCTTTCTATGATCTCAAGACTGGTTTCATGTGAAAAATTGGAATCCTATCCAGAAATACCACTAACAGATTCGGTGGTATCTATAAATTCATCTTCATCATTGCTTAGATATCTAGTCTCATCATCCCAACACTGTCCACAGTCTCCAATTTATTCCTAATTTTTATCTAATTCAGTGTCATACAAATTTCCCCCTTTTTCCACATCAGTTGGTATTTCATCGTAGAAAAAATCAGGTAACATGCCATAGGAAAACCAATCAATCATGTTTACATGGGGAGTTGAATGATCCTCAACTGGGTGTTTCATTGATTGAAAAATTTTGAAATGAACAAAATCTCCTCCAAATTCTAGTGAAAGTATTCCCTTGTGAACATTGATGATTTCTTTTTCCATTTTTAGAAATGGCCTCCCTAGGATGAGTGGAGAAAGTGTGGTAAACCGATCATCTTCCATATCCAAAACATAGAAGTCAATAGAAAAAATCATGTCTCTCCCTATAATGAGAACATCCACTCTAACTCCAGCAGGTTTGGTGGTACTTCAGTTTTCATGTTGAATGATAATTCAATAGGGTTTCAAGTCTCCAACTTGAAGAGATGAGTAGACAGAATGTGGCATGACATTGATGGAGGCCCCTAGATCAAGCATCACATATTTGAATTCACATTTCCCAACGGTACAGGGAATGGTAAAATTATCAGGGTCTTTAAACTTTATAGGAAGGGCATGTTGAAACATCGATGAAACATTCCTTTATAAGTTTTCTTTTTCACCTCCTTTGAACTTTCTCTTATTGGTACACGTGTCTTTCAGAATCTTATCATACCTCTGAATGTGTTTCACAGCATCGAGCAATGGAATATTGACTTGGACTTTCATGAATGTTTCCAAAACCTCCTTATCCAATTCTTTTTCAGCACTTGAATTTGGTGGTGGTTCACACCTCGGATAAGACAGTGGAGGTTTGAATGTTTCTTGGGTATTCTGAGAATGATTTGGAGGAACATAAGGACCAGACATCCTCTTACAATCATTCTTTGTTCTTTCAAACAAGATTTCCTCTCTGGAATTTGAGTTTCTATTAACTTAATATTTTTCCAAATTTTTATCAAGGGAATGATTTTCATCAACAATATCAGCAGTAGGCTTGATGTTCTCAATCTGAGGGTTGTTCAATTTTGATCCACTCTTAAGTTCAATTGCACTCACATTTTCCTTCCCATTATTCCTGAGATTTACTTGTGGTTGTGAGGGTAAACCACCACTCTTTTGATTTGTTATTCAATTAATACCAGAGGCAAGTTGACCCATTTGAGTCATCAAGGTATTCATTTTGTTATCTTGTTGTTTTGAGTATTCTTTTAGTTCCCTCATTTCCTCTTGTTATTTCCTTATTTCCTCTTGTTGTTTCCTCATTGCTTCTTCAAGGTTCCTATCAGAGTTTTGAGTGGGAGGGGTAGGGTGAAAATTTCTTCCAGAATGAGCATTGTCTTGCTCATTGAAATATATTTGTTGAGAATTATTTGATTGTCATTGGAAGAATCCTCTCGGTTGTTCAGAATGATGAAATCTTTCATTTGAGTGGTTGTTCCATCCTTGATTAAAATTTTGGTTGTTTTGAAATGGTCATTTCCGGTTTCATTGAAATGGTCTTCCAGGAAAAACTACATTGTAGTTATCAGGAGGCTCTTGCATTTGTAGGCATTGGTCACTAAAATGTCCACTCTAAGAACAAATACCATAGTGGACATGTAGTTGGAAAGACACTTGAGGTTTGGGTTGGGTTGTTGGGATATTAGACAACATTATTGACCTTACCATAGTGGTAAGATCAGAAAGTTGACTTGAAATTGTGTTGTATTCAGGACTAGTAGTAGGGAATTTTTGTGAAACATTTACATGAAGATGGCCTCTGGTTCCAAATTTTTGGGCATTTTGGGCCATGTTAGTAATTAAAATCCTAACAGCTGCTGGTGTCTTATCAACTAAAGCTCCTCCTGCAGTAGCATCGATCATACTTCTATCAGTGAGACACAATCATTCATAAATGTATTGAATGAGATGTTGGTAACTGATTTGATGATGGGGGAAACTAAAACAAAGATGTTTTATAACAACCCATACTTTACATACATGGTTAATACTTCAAAATTGAAGCATACTTATTACAACATATAACAAAACTATTAATGGACTGTATAGGTATAGTGTCTTTAGAAACTGGGAAACATAACCAACTGGTTCATAAAGCATTTATATTTTCCTTCATTTATTTCATCATATCTATAGTCCCTTTTGGAATATCATACATAATAACCTTCTTCCTAACCTGGGGAAAGAAAACATACAAAAGGGTGATCTCAAATGCTTAGTAAGGGTAAACAAAAGAAATATCAATCACATCAAAACAAAAACATAACATTTTGGAAATCTTACCCTGCAAAAGAGATCATAATTTCATAACATGGGATAAATCATGGTAGAAAATGTAATCCTAATAATCATAACATAAAACATGAAACATTGTGGCATGCACACATAATCATATAGAATTATTTCTTATTAGTCAAAACTCATTGTCAAGGCTATCTTAGTGGACAATGTCCATTTCTGAACCGATTTCACTCCACATTTCAGTCCTGTTTTACTGAACAGTTTTAACCTTCCGTTCCAGGAATGTCTATCTAATGAGATATAAAATCTTTACCCAATGCATTGGAGGGAGATATAGGTCCCACCCATCTCATAATGATAACATTCTTATGTGTGCCACAAAATCATAAACCATACATCATAGCACAACCCATGTAATAAAAATGGGATTCTTAAACATCATGACATCATAAAACAATTCATATAAGATAAAGGAATTCATAAAAATAATTCCATCACAACATAATCAAATAAATGTAATAATAGGGATAGAAACAAGAACCCTATATTATCTTAGATGGAAAATAATTTTGATAAAACACTTGAACTATATTCTTGAGGAAAATAACCTTTCTACTTCAAAAACATTTTTCATTTCTTAACATGTCAAATAATTTTATCCTAAAAGAAGTTTATTAAAAATAAACATGAAAACTTGTAAAGGAAGCTTCTTTGAAATAATGTTTTAAAAAACCATTCATGCCTTATAAGTTAAAAAAACATTCTTCCCGTACTTTTTTTCAGAAAAGTAAAAAAGTACCTCTTACGAAAAACGACAAAAGATTCCTTTCATATCTTTTACTAAAAACTAACTGAAGGGTAAAATTGGATTTAAACAATTGTAGGTGGATGGAAACAATATTACATATTGAGGAAAAATGGATGTGGATGATTAAATACACCTTAGTAAATACCAAAGTATAAACTATCTCGGATAAAATGAGATTGTGATATTTTCCATTACCTTAAGTCCAATTTGATTCGTAAGTGTCCGAAACTCCTATATAATGATTTAAATAATGTTATTTACTTATTACAGAATCATACTTATTTTTATGATATCATATATGGTCATATTCTTAGCTTCTTATTAGTAATATTTCATTACTACTTGTTATTCGGTTGTTTATTACTTTTTGTTCTTATGCATGTTTTGTCGAATAAATTCCTATTTTTATTTTTAGGTTATAGATACCTCATTTAAAGAATGGTATTAGTGTAATATATATCATATTCATTCATTAAATTCATTTATATAATCATTATGCAATGATGATCATGTAGAACGAGTCGCATCACATCATGTAGACGATATTCCGTACGTACGCACGAGCGATGATATCGTTCCCATGATTGTGGATTTGTATTGGAGTGTATATATACTATCTCATAATCAATATCACTTTAAAATAATCATATATATTCATTATTTACACCATTATACCCATCAATGTAAGGTGGTGGTGGAAAATAGATTACACCACGACGTGGAGATGGTATTCCGTACGTACACACGCGTGGTGATTTCATTTTCCGTAGGATGGATAGATGGTGAAATAGGGTTGTTTAATACTTATAATAACATATCAGTATATGAGTGATACTTATGTTATTACTTCATAATGAAACAACTAAATAAGAAGAAGTGGAAGAAGAAATAAATATGAAAGAATTAGTAACGGACATTACCTCTTCATTGAAGCGCTTCTATGAGACCTCCTTTTATGGCACTAAAATTGGTCTTTGAAGAAGACCAGGACCTATAGGATGTCTCTAGGGAAGTGGAGAGAATAAAATCTCAGGGGTTGTTCGAGCATGAAGGTTCAAATTGGTGTGAGGAAAAGAGGTAGGAGGTGCCTTTTATAAGGGAGGAGAGGGCCACCTTTGGAATAACTAAAAATATTATTTTATTATAAAATCAAATTCAGGTTTTAATAGCTCAAAATTAATATATTTCGAAGATAAGGTGGGTATGGGTCTAAATCCTCTAATACAGTAGACTTTAGACAAGTTTAGGTATCAATTTTAACCTTATCATTTAGAATTAACTTTAAGTTAGGAAATTTAACTTTTACCGTGTCTTCTTGTTTTCTTATAATATAAGGTTAGTAAACATACTATAACAAGTCAAACAAACACCAAGTTGTTTATTATTAATATATATAACCTTATCTAAGTGATTTGGCAGAACCTATGATTTTTAGGAATAAAATAACAAATTAATAATATAATATTTGTTTTAAAAAACTATTTTATGTCAATTTTGACACTATTTAGTAATTGATTTTTGTGAAAATCATAACCGAATGATTAGTTCGAACCAAGTTAATTAAATCAGTACAAAAATGTAATATTAACCTTGAAAATTAGTGTAAATCATAAAAAATCTCAAATTAAATTTTTTGGGTATTTATAACATCAATTATGTCAATATTTCATTAATAAGATAATTACTGCATCATCGTTGTGTCATAAATAAATCAAATTATTTAATGTCTAAAAATTACAAATAACATACCATTATGTAGGAAATTTATTATATTTATAATGAATATTTATATTCGAATTTATCTTATGTATAACCCCATATTAAAAATGATTTACTTATTAAACATTGATTTTAACTATTTTAACCCTTCTTTAAATAAATCAATAATAAATGTCCAAATCTAGTCCAGGTGGGCCTAAATGGTCATATTTTTTTTCAAAGGTTGTATTTGGTCGAATTACAGTTATCCAATAGAATTAGGACATTTTTTAGGGTAATAATAATAACAATTTTACCCTTAATTACCCTATTTACTTTTAACCATGGTAAAAAAAGTAAAAAGTAACTATTCACCAAAAATTATTTTCATCTCATTAAACCGAATTTTATTCCTTGATATTAACCGTGTGCCTCGAATTTTCGAAATTCCACTCACAGAAGTTGTAAAATTAAGTTTTATGAAAAATTCAGTTTTTTTAACTACCACTTAGTGGTTGCACTATTCATCAAAAATTGAATGTTTTCAGAAAAATACCAAAATTTTACCCTAGGCTAGTATCGATATTCAGAATCCAAAAATGAAGTCCATTTTGAAAAATAAAATTTATAAAATTTCAAAAAGTGGTTATTACTATTCATAACGGCTAGTTTTATTAATATTTTAATAGCATATCGTTGTTTAGTGAAACTCAGTATTGCGTACGACGCAAGCTATCGAGGAAGGCCGTGATTGCATATAAATCAAGCCAATATAGTGTTGTATGTATTGAATGATTCCTTTGATGATTTAAAAACAAAATATTTCTCATAAAAGTGTCGGGTGTTACATTATACCCCCCTTAAAATGAATTTTTCCCTCGAAATTTGTCACTTTGTAATAAAAAGATGAGGATACCTCTCCCTCATCGTATCCTCAAGCTCCCATTTAGATTATTCTAATTAGTAGTTCCTCCATACAACTTTCACCAAGCGAGTGGTCTTGTTTCATAGGACTTTTTCGCTGCGATCCAGAATCTCTATCGGTTGTTCTTCATAAGAAAGATCTTGCTCCAGCGGTACAACTTCTGAGCTGAGTACATTTGAAGGATCTGGTATTTACATTCTCAGAAGATATACATAGAACACATCATGAACTTGAGAGATATTCAGTGGAAGCGCCAACCGGTAGGCTACCTTTCCAACACGATCCAGTATTTTGAAAGGACCGATATATTTAGGGCTCAACATCCCCTACTTTCCAAATCTCACGACCCTCTTCCATGGAGATATTCGTAAGAACACTTTATCACCCACTTAAAACTCTAGGTCTTTTCTTCGGTTGTCGGAATAACTTTTTTGTCGACTCCGAGCTAATCTTATGTGTTGTTGAATAGATCGGACCTTCTTTGCCATCTCATCAACAAGATCAGGTCCTAATAGCTTTCATTCCCCAACTGCATCCCAGCATGTTGGAGTCCTGCATTTCTTTCCATAGAGAGATTCATAAGGAGCCATTTGAATACTGGAGTCAAAGCTATTATTATAAAAAAATTCCACCAAAGGTCGGTGTTGATCCCAACTACCTTTGAAATCCATAGAGAATGCTCTCAACATATCTTCTAGAGTTTGAATTGTTCTCTCAGACTGACCGTCTATCTGAGGATGATATACAGTGCTGAAACTCAACTCTGTATCCAGAGTATGCTGAAGACCCCGCCAGAACTTCGAGGTAAATCTCAGATCCTGATCAGATATAACAGAAATTGGTACTCCATGTAATCTTTCCACTTCCTTTACATATATCCTAGAAAGCTGATCCAGAGAGAAATCCTCTCTAACAGCAATGAAGTGTGCAGACTTTGTATGACGTTCAACTATGACCCAGATAGCATTATTGCCTTTGGATGTTTTAAGAAGTATTGTGTAAAAGTCCATAGTGATGTTTTCCAATTTTCATTCGGGTATGGGTGATGGTGGTAACATCCCCTTAGACTTCTGTCTCTCAGCTTTAACTTGCAGACAAACCATGCATCAAGAGACATATTCAGCAACATCTCTTTTCATGCCATACCACCAGAAGTACTCTTTCAGGTCCCTATACATCTTCGTGCTTCCAGGATGAATAGAGAATGAAGAAATGTGAGCCGCATCCAGTAACTCCTTCTTTAATTCGGGTATGGGAGGAACACAAACCCGACACCTGGAAATTATTATCCCATCACAAACAAGGTTGAATTCAGGAATATTTCTCACCTTCTTTTGTAACTCTACATCTTCTTTTTGCGCCTCTTTAATCTTCACATGTATAGATGGTTGAACATTCATTTGAGAAAGATACTATTTTCCACCTTCCATTATAATTACAAGATCCATCATTTGTAAATCCATAAATATTGGATCTTTTGTGATCCTCATCATGGATAAACTGGCATGGTCTTGTCGACTTAATGCATCTTCCACCTTGTTTGTTTTCCCAAGGTTGTAATGAATTGAGAAATCATAATACTTAATCAGATCCAACCATCTTCTTTGGTGCATATTCATCTCCTTCTGTGTGAAAATATACTTTAAACATTTACTATCAGTATAAATGTCACACCATTCCCCATAAAGATAATGCCTCCAAATATTTAATGCAAAGATTACCGCAGCTAACTCCAAATCATGTGTGGGGTAATTTTTCTCATGGATTTTTAATTGTCGTGAGGCATAAGCTAGCACCATATCATTTTGCATAAGAATAGACCCCAACCCCTTCTTGGATGCATCACTATAGATCAAAAACCTTTCTCCACTACAAGGCATTGTGAGCACCTGTGCAATGGATAACCTTCTTTTCAACTCCTTGAAATTCCCTTCACATTCTTCCGTCCAAACAATCTAAAATCCTTTCCGAGTCAACTTGGTGAGTGGATTAGATAATTGTCAAAAATCTTTCACAAAACGTCGATAATATCCTTCCAAACCAAGAAAACTTCGGATCTCAGTTACTGTTGTTGTTCTCGACCATCATTTGATAACCTCTGTTTTTGCTGGATCCACAGATATCCCCTCTTTTGAGATTATGTGACCCAAAAATGTAACTTTTTGAAGCCAAATTTCACACTTGGTAAATTTGGCATAAAGCTTATCCTTTCTCCGGGTCTTCAATATAATTCTCAAGTGATATTTATGTTCTTCCTTGCTCTTTGAATATACAAGAATATCATCTATAAAGTCTACCAAAAACTGATCAAGATAGTCTCTAAAGACACTATTTATCAGATCCATGAAGATAAAAGGGGCATTAGTATGACCAAATGGAATCACTATAAATTAATAGTGTCCATACCTTGAAAGGAAAGTCATCTTTGGTATATCCTCCCTTTTGACACTTAATTGATGATACCCTGAACGATGATCAATCTTGGAAAACTATTGAGCTCCTCGTAGTTGTTCAAATAAGTCATCAATGCGCGGGAGAGGATATTTGTTCTTGATAGTGATCTTGTTATGTTATCGATAATCAATGTAGAGTCTCATTGATCCATATTTATTCTTAACAAATAGAACAGGTGCTCCCCAAGGTGACGCACTAGGGCGTATGTACCCCTTATGAATATTCTCTTGGAGTTTCTTCTTCAATTCCTGCAACTCAATTGGGGCCATTCTATAAGGTGTCTTTGAAATAGGAAAAGCACCCTGTACGAGTTCTTTTGAAGACCCAACTGCACGATTTGGCGGAAGACCGGACAATTCCTCTAAAAAGACATCATCAAACTCCTGTATAACAGGAATATTCTTAATTGTGAGTTTATCTCCAACCATTTGAGATAAATGACATTCATTTAGTAGAATCAAGACCCATAAGATGGATGAAATTTCCACTGGAATGTTATGTTCATTCTTGCATCGATAGATGATCGTATATTGATCTGAAATATGAAATGTGACTTCCCTTCTTTGGCAATTGATATGAGCTCCATATAATGAAAGCCAATCCATGCCAAGAATCACATCAAATTTCACTATAGGTAGGATCACAAGATTTACAGGAAGCACATTCCCACAAACTTCAATCGGAGAAGAATTATAAACTTTTGATGAAACTGTTGTGCCATTAGGGGTTGTGATAACTAACTCAAAATCTAATTGTTGATGTAATATGGTGATACCCTTAGAAAATTCTTCACAAATAAAAGAGTGGGTGGATCCAGAATCAAATATAACATTTTCTACATTAGAGTGGATGGTAAGTGTACCTTTCACCACTTCGGTGTCGTACTCCACATCGCTGATAGAAATTGCATGAGACTTTCCTTTTTCTTTAGCCTTAAGAGTTTGTTGACGTTGACCATCATCATCAACCCTTTGATTTGGGCATTGATTGGAATAATTCCCCATATCTTTTCACTTGAAACATTGAAGTGTAGTAGGTTCATTCCGTGTGTCCCTTCCTTTGTTTTCATCATTAGACATCTTCATCCCATCATTGCGGCCTTCAAATGCTCGAGGACCTCCTTTCCACATTTGAAACATTGACTTGTCCCTTTAAGAATACTCCCTCCATGTTTCTTTCCACACACTGAGCATAAGGGAAAGCTCATCTTCTTTTTAGTGTGCTCTTTAGATTTTCCTTTGAATTCCATTTTCCTCTTCTTATCAAACCCATATGACTGATGGGTTACTCTAATATCTATCTCAACATTGGGAGCACATCGAACGATTTCCTCATAGCTATTGAAGTCCCTTTTGGCTAAGGCCCTTCGAGGACTTGGTTTTAAGCCACTAAAGAATTGATCAATCTTACTCACAGGTAGGATAATAATACCAGAAGCGTACCTTTCAAGTATTGTAAAATTTTCTTCATAGGTACCAACAGATTCATCATCCTTTTTCTTCAGTTCAAGAAACTTGTTCTCCATCTTTGTTCAGAGAATACGAGGGAAGTACTTATTGAAAAATAAGTTCTTGAACACGTCCCATTCCATGGACTCAATTTCAACTCTATGCCTCGTATTCTTGATATGATTCCACCACTGATCAGAATCACCTTCCAAACGACACACTAATAAGATGACTTTATCATGTTCATAACATTGATGAACTGAAAATATCGTTTCAGTATTACTAATCCATTGTTCAGCAACTAATGGATCAGTAGACCCGCTGAATGAAAGCGGACGCTACCTCATGATGGATTCAACAGAATGTTGCTCGGTCCTTTGGTCGTTTGGAAGTCCTGCATGATTCATATCTTGAGAATGTTGTTTGAGCAGGGCTAAAAGATTTTTCATTCCAGCTCCCATAACATTTGGTTTCTCATGGGGACAATCATTGCATTTCTTGTCGCATTCCGCATTAACACGGTTCATTCGGGTTCCAGTCATTGACTAAAACCAAGAAGAATAGTGTGAGAAAAACTAATTATAATAGGAAAACCACATAATCAAGAATAAAATTTCACAATTAAGGTCTTTTCCTAGGTTATTCATGGCCATTTCTAAAACACTAAGATTTTGTTCTATGCATAGACTAATCCTTTGGGTTCTTACTAAGGATTTCACATCCTAGTTTCCAAAGGTTGAATATACCTTTCCTCTGATACGAACTATAACAAACCATACTTTACATACATGGTTCATACTTCAAAATTTAATCATACTTATTAAAACATATAACAAAACCATTAAAGGACCATATAGGTATAGTGTCTTTAGAAACTGAGAAACATAAACAACTAGTTCATAGAGCGTCTACACTGTCTCCCATTTATTCCATCATATTGATAGTCGCTTTTGGAATATCTTACTTAATAACCTTCTTCCTGACCTGGGGAAAGAAAACATACAAATGGGTGAGCTCAAATGCTCATTAAGGGTAAACAAAAGAAATATCAATCACATCAAAATGAAAACATAACAATTTGGAAATCTTTCCCTGCAAAAGAGATCATAATTTCATAACATGGGATAAATCATTGTAGAGAAATGTAATCCCAATAATCATAACTTAAAACATGAATCATTTTGGCATGCACACATAATCATAGAGAATCATTTCTTATTAGTCAAGACTCATTTCCAAGACTATCTTAGTGGACAAAGTCCATTTCTGAACTGAGTTCACTCCTCGTTTCAGTCCTGTTTTACTGAACAGGTTTAACCTGCCATTCCAGCCATGTCTATCTCATGAGATATAAAATCTTTACCCAATGCATTGGAGGGATATATAGGTCCCACCCATCTCATAATGATACAATTCTTATGTGTGCCACAAAATCATAAACCATACATCATAGCATAACCCATGTAGTAAAAATTGGATTCTTAAACAACATGACATCATAAAACAATTCATATAAGATAAAGGAATTCATAAAATTAATTCCATCACAACATAATAAAATCAATGTAATAATAGGGATAGAAACAGAACCCTATATTATCTTATATGGAAAATAATTTTGATAAAACACTTGAACTCCATTCTTGAGGAAAATATCCTTTCTACTTCAAAAACAGTTTTCCTTTCTTAACATGTCATAAAATTTTAAACTAAAAGAAGTTGATTAAAAATAAACATGAAAACATGTAAAGGAAGATTCTTGGAAATAATTTTTTAAAAATCCATTCATGCCATATAATTTAAAAAAACATTCTTCTCGTACTTTTTTCGGAAAAGTCAAAATGTACCTCGTACGAAAAACGACAAAAGATTCCTTTCATATCTTTTACTAAAAATTCATCGAAGGGTAAAATTGGATTTAAACAATTGTAGGTGGATGTAAAAAATATTACATATCAAGGAAACATGGATGTGGATGATAAAATAGACCCTAGTAAATACCAATGTATAAACAATCTCGGATAAAATGAGATTGTGATATTTTCCATTACCTTAAGTCCAATTTGCTTCGTCAGTGTCCGAACCTCCTGTATAATGATTTTAATAATGGTATTGAAATATTCCAGAATCATACTTATTTTTATGATATGATATATGATCATATTCTTAGATTTTTATTAGTAATATTTCATTACTACTTGTTATTCAGGTGTTTATTACTTTTTGTTCTTATGCGTGTTTTTTCGAATAAGTTATTATTTTTCTTTTTAGGTTATAGATACGTCATTTAAATAATGATATTAGTGTAATATATATCATATTCATTCATTAAAATCATTTATATAATCATTATTCAATGAAGATCATGTAGAACGAGTCGCATCAATTCGTGGAGACGGTATTCCGTACGTACGCACGAGCGATTATATCGTTCCCATGATTGTGGAATTGAATTGGAGTGTATATATACTATTTCAGAATAAATATCACTTTAAAATAATCATATATATTCATTATTTACACCATTATACCCATCCAAGTAAGGTGGTGGTGGAAAATAGATTACACCACGGTGGGGAGACGGTATTCCGTATATACGCACGCGCGGTGATTTCATTTTCTCTATGATAGATAGATGGTGAAATAGTGTTGTTTAATACTTATAATAACATATCAGTATACGAGTGATACTGATGTTATTACTAAATAATGAAAAAACTAAAGAAGAAGAAGTGGAAGAAGAAATAAAGATGAAAGAATCGGTAACAGACATTACCTCTTCTTTGAAGCGCTTCTTTGAGACCTCCTTTTAGGGAACTAAAATTGGTCTTTGAAGATGACCAGGACCAATAGGATGTCTCTAGAGAAGTGTAGAGAAGAAATTTGTAGGGTTTGGCCGAGCTTTAAGGCTCAAAGTGGTGTGAGTAACAGAGGGAGGAGGTGCCCTTTTATAAGGGAGGAGAGGGGAACCTTTGGAATAACTAAAAATATTATTTTATTATAAAGTCAAAATCGGTTTTTAATATCTCCAAATTGATATATTTCAAAGATAAGGTCGTTATGGGTCTACATCCTCTCATCCAATAGAATTTAGACAGGTTTAGGTATCAATTTTAACCATATCATTTAGATTTAACTTTAAGTTAGATAATTTTACTTTTACCGTGTCTTCTTGTTTTCGTACAATATAAGGTTAATAAACATACTATAACAAGCCAAACGAACCCCAAGTTGTTTATTATTAATATATATAACCATATCTATGTAATTTGGCCGAACCATAGATTTTTAGGAATAAAATAATAATTTATAATATAATATTTGTTTTAAAAACTATTTTATGTCAATTTTGACACTATTTAGTAATTGATTTTTCTAAAAATCATAACAGAATGATAAGTTCGAACCATGGTAATTAAATCATTACTAACATGTCATATTAACCTTTAAAATTAGTTTTACTCATAAAAATTCTCAAATTACATTTATTTGGGAATTTATAACATCAATTATGTCAAAATTTCATTAATAAGATAATTACTACATCATCATTGTGTCATAAATAAATTAAATTATTTAATGTCTAAAAATTAAAAATAAAATACCATTATGTAGGAAATATTTTAGCTTACTAATTAATATTTATAGTCTAATTTATCTTATGTATAACCCCATATTAAAAAATATTTACTTATTAAACATTGATTTTAACTATTTTAACCATTCTTTAAATAAATCAATAATAAATGTCCTAATCTAATCTCAGTGGGCCTAAATGGTCATATTTTATTCCTAAGGTTGTTTTTGGTCTAATTACACTTATCCAATAGAATTAGGACATGTTTTAGGGTAATAATAATAATACTTTTACCCTTAATTACCCTATTTACTTTTAACCGTGGTTAAAAAATGTAAAAAGTTACTATTCACCAAAAAATATTTTCATCTCATTGAACTGCATTTTAGTCCTTGATATTAACCGTGTCTCTCGGATTTTCAAAATTCCACTCACAAAAGTGGTAAAATTATATTTTATGAAAAATTCAGTTTTTTTGACTACCACTTACTGGTTTCACTATTAATCAAAAATTCAAAGTTTTTAGAAAAATACCAAAATTTTACCCTAGGCTAATTTAGATATTCCGAATCCAAAAATGAAGTTCATTTTGAAAAATAAAATTTATAAAATTTCAAAAAGTAGTACTATTCATAATGGCTAGTTTTATTAATATTTTAATAGCATATCGTTGTTTAGTGAAACTAAGTATTGCGTACGACGCAAGCTATCGAGGAAGGCCTCGATTGCGTGTAAAGAAAGCCAATCTAGTGTTATGTGTAGTGAAAGATTCCTTTGATGATTTAAAAACAAAATATTTCTCGTAAAAGAGTCGGGTGTTACATTCTACCCCCCTTAAAATGAATTTTTCCCTCGAAATTCGACACTTTGTAACAAAAAGATGAGGATACCTCTCTCTCATAATATCCTCAAGATCCTAGGTATATTCTTCTAATTGGTGGTTCATCCATAAAACTTTCACCAAGCGAGTGGTCTTGTTTCGTAGGACTTTTTCGCTACGATCCAGAATCTCTATCGGTTGTTCTTCATAAGAAGGATCTTTCTCCAGCGGTACAACTTCTGAGCTAAGTACATGTGAATGATCTGATATGTACTTTCTCATGAGAGATACATGGAACTCATCGTGAACTAGAGAGAGATTTGGTGGAAGTGCCAACTGGTAATGTACCTTTCTAACATGATCCAGTATTTCGAAAGGACCGATATATCTAGGGCTCAACTTCCCCTTCATTCCAAATCTCATGACCCTCTACCATGGAGATATTCATAAGAAAACTTTATCACCCACTTCAAACTCTAGGTCTTTTCTTCAGTTGTCGGCATAACTTTTCTGTCAACTCTGAGCTGCTCTAATGTGTTGTTGAATAGATCGGACCTTTTCTGTCATCTCATCAACAAGATCAGGTCCTAATAGCTTTCTTTCCCCAACATCATCCCAGCAAGTTGGAGTCCTGCATTTATTTCTATAGAGAGCTTCATAAGGATCCATCTGAATACTAGAGTGAAAGCTATTATTATGAGAATATTCCACAAAAGGTAGGTGTTGATCCCAACCACCTTTGAAATCCATAGAGTAAGATCTCAACATATCTTCTAGAGTTTGATTTATTCTCTCAGACTGACCGTCTGTCTGAGGATGATAAGTAGTGCTGAAACTCAACTCTATATCCAGAGTATGTTGAAGACTTCACCAGAACTTCGAGGTAAATCTCGGATCCCGATCAGATATAATAGAAAGTGGTACCCCACGCAATCTTACCACTTCCTTTACATATATCCTGGCAAGCTGATCCTGAGAGAAATCCTCTCTAATAGCAATTAAGTGTGCATACTTTGTAAGACGATCAACTATGACCCAGATAGCATTATTGCCTTTGGATGTTTCAGGACGTCCTGTGTAAAAGTCCATAGTGATTTTTTCCCATTTCCATTCGGGTATGGTTAATGGTTGTATAATCCCCTTAGACTTCTGTCTCTAATATTTAACTTGCAGAAAAACCAAGCATTGAGAGACATATTCAACAACATCTCTTTTCATGCCATCCCACCAGAAGTACTCTTTCAGGTCCCTATACATCTTCGTGCATCCAGGATGAATAGTGAATAAAGAACTGTGAGCCTCATCCAGCAGCTCCTTTTTAAATTCGGGGATGGGAGGAACACAAACCCGATTCCTGAACTTTATTATCCCATCACAAACAAGGTTGAATTCATGAATATTTCTCACCTTTTTTTGTAACTCTACATCTTCTTTCTGCGCCTCTTTAATCTTCACATGTATAGATGGTTGAACATTCATTTGAGAAAGATACATTTCCCCCTTCCATTATAATTCCATGATCCATCCTTTGTAAATCCATAAATATTGGATCTTTTGTGATCCTCATCATGGATAAACTGGCATGGTCTTGTCGACTTAATGCATCTGCCACCTTGTTTGTTTTGCCAGGGTGGTAATGAATTGAGTAGTCGTAATACTTAATCATCTCAAACCATCTTCTTTGGCGCATATTCATCTCCTTTTGTGTGAAAATATACTTTAAACTTTTATGATCAGTATAAATGTCACAAATTTCTCCATAAAGAAAATTCCTCCAAATCATTAAAGCAAATATTACCGCAGCAAACTCCAAATCATGTGTTGGGTAACTTTGCTCATGTATTTTTAATTGTCGTGAGGCATAATCTATCACCATATAATTTTGCATAAGAACACACCCCAGCCCCTTCTTGGATGCATCCCTATAGATCTAAAACCTTTCTCCACTATAAGGAAGTGTGAGCACAGGTGCCCTGGATAACCTTCTTTTCAACTTCTTGAAATTCTCTTCACATTATTCCTTCCAAACAAACTTATATTTTTTCTGAGTCAACATGGTGAGTGGATTAGATAATCTTGAAAAATCATTCACAAAACATCAATAAATTCCAGCCAAACCAAGAAAACATCGGATCTCAGTTACTGTTGTTGGTCTCGACCATCTTTCGATAACCTCTATTTTTGCTGGATCCATAGATATCCCCTCTTTTGAGATTATGTGACCCAAAAATGATACTTTTTGAAGCCAAAATTCACACTTGGTAAATTTGGCATAAAGCTTCTCCTTTCTCATGGTCTTCAATATAATTCTCAAGTGATCTTCATGTTCTTCATTGATCTATGAATATACAAGAATATCGTCTATAAAGACTACCACAAACTGATCAAGATAGTCTCTAAAGACTCTATTAATCAGATCCATGAAGATAAATGTGGCATTAGTAAGACCAAACAGCATCACTATAAATTCATAGTGTCCATAACTTGTACGGAATGTCGTATTTGGTATATACTCCCTTTTGAAACTTAATTGATGATACCCTGAATGAAGATCAATCTTGGAAAAGTATTGAGCTCCTCATAGTTGGTCAAATAAGTCATCAATGCGCGGGAGAGGATAATTGTTCGTTATAGTGATGTTGTTAAGTTATCAATAATCAATGGAGAGTCTCATTTATCCATCTTTCGTATTAACAAATAGAACAAGTGCTCCCCAAGGTGATGCACTAGGGCATATAAACCCCTTATCAAGATTCTCTTGGAGTTACTTCTTCAATTACTACAACTCAATTGGGTCTATTCTATAAGGTGTCTTTGAAATAGTCAAAGAACCTGGTACGAGTTCTATTGAAAACTCAAATTCACAATTTGGTGGAAGTCCTGGAAATTCCTCTGTAAAGTCATTGTCAAAATCCCGTACAATGGGAATATTCTTTATCGGGAGTTTCTCTCGAACCATTTGAGATAAATAACTTTCATTTAGTGGAATCAAGACCCATAAGATGGATGAAAGTTCCACTGGAAGGTTATGTTCATCCTTGCATCGATAGATGATCATAGATTGATCTGGAATATGAAATGTGACTTCCCTTCTTTGGAAATTGATATGAGATCCATATAAAGAAAGCCCATCCATGCCATGAATCACATCAAATTCCACTATAGGAAGGATCACAAGATTTGAAGGAAGCACATTCCCACAAACATCAATCAGAGAAGAATTATAAACTTTTGCTGCGACTATTGTGCCATTAGGGGTTGTCATAGATTACTCAACATCTAATTTTTGAGGTAATACGATGATACCCATAGAAAATTCGTCATAAATAAAAGTTTGGGTGGATCCAGAATCAAATAAAACATTTTCTACTTTAGAGTGGATGGTAAGTGTGCCTTTTACCACTTCGTTATTGTACTCCACATCGCTGATAGAAAATGCATGTGACTTTCCTTTGTCTTTAGCCTTAAGAGTTTGTTGACGTCGACCATCATCATCAAACCATTGATTTGGGAATTGATTGGGATAATTCCCCATCTCCTTGCACTTGAAACATTTAAGTGTAGTAGGTTCATTCTGTGTGTCCCTTCCTTTGTTTGCATCATTAGACATCTTCTTCCCATCATTGCGGCATTCAAATGCCCGATGACCTTCCTTTCCACATTTGAGACATTTACTTGTCCCTTTAAGACAACTCCATCCATGTTTCTTTCCACACTTTGAGCATAAGGGAAAGCTCATCTTCTTTTCATTGTGCTCTTTATATATGCCTTTGAATTCCATTGTCCACTTCTTATCAAACCCATATGACTGATGGGTTACAACAATCTCCATCTCAACTTTGAGAGCACATCGAATGATTTCCTCATAGCTATTGAAGTCCCTTATGGCTAAGGCCCTTCAAATACTTGGATTTAAGCCACTAAAGAATCGATAGATCTTACTCTCAGGTTGGATAAACATACAAGAAGAGTACCTTGAAAGTCTTGTAAAAATTTCTTCATAGGTACCAACAGATTCATCATCCTTTTGCTTCAGTTCAAGAAACTCTTTCTCCATCTTTGTTCGGAGAATACGATGGAAGTACTTATTGAAAAATAAGTTCTTGAACTCGTCCCATTCCATGGACTCAATTTCATCTCTTTGCCTCGTATTCTTGATAAGATTCCATCAATGATCAGCATCACCTTCCAAACAATACACTACTAAGATGACTTTATCATGTTTAGAACATTGAAGAACTGAAAATATCTTTTCAGTTGTACTAATCCATTGTTCAGAAACTAATGGATCAGTAGACCAGCTGAATGAAAGCAGACGCTGCGTCATGAAGGATTCAAAAGAATTTTGCTCCTTCCATTGCTCGTTTGGAAGTCCTGCAAGATTCATAGCTTGAGAATGTTGTGTGAGAATGGCTACAAGATTTTTCATTCCAGCTCCCATAACGTTTGTTTGCTCAGAGGGACAATCATTGCATTTCCTGTCGCATTCTGCATTAACAAGGTTCCTTCGGGTTCCAGCCATTGACTAAAACCAAGGAGAATAGTGTGAGAAACACTAATTATAATAGTAAAACCACATAATCAAGAATATAATTTCACACTTAAGGTCTTTTCCTAGGTAATTCATGACCATTTATAACACACTAATACTGTGTTCTATGCTTAGACTTATCCTTATTGTTCTTACTAAGGATTTCACATCCTAGTTTGAAAATGATGACTATACCTTTCCTCTGATACCAACTATAACAACCCATACCTTAAATACATTGGTAATACTTCAAAAATGAATCTAACTTATTACAACATATAAGAAAACCATTAAAGGACCGTATATGTATAGTGTCTTTAGAAACTGGGAAACATAAACAACTGGTTCATAAAACGTCTACACTGTCTCCCATTTATTTCAGCATATCTATAGTCCCTTTTGGCATATGTTACTTAATAACCTTCTTCCAGACCTGGGGAAAGAAAAAATACAAAAGGGTGAGCTCAAATGCTCAGTAAGGGTAATCAAAAGAAATATCAATCACATCAAAAAAATATATAACATTTTGGAAATGTTACCCTGAAAAAGATATCATAATTTCATAACATGGGATAAATCATGGTGGAGAAATATATTCCCAATAATCATAACATAAAACATAAAACTTTGTGGCATTAACACATAATCATAGAGAATCATTTCTTATTAGTCAAGACTCATTTCTAAGACTATCTTAGTGGACAAATTCAATTTCTGAACCGAGTTCACTTCTCGTTTCCGTCCTGTTTTACTGAACCGGTTTAACCTACCGTTCCAGCAATGTATATCTCATGAGATATAAAATCTTTACCCAATTCATTATAGGGAGATATAGGTCCCACCCATATCATAATGATACCATTCCTATGTGTTCCATAAAATCATAAACCATACATCATAGCATATCCCATGTAATAAAAATGGGATTCTTAGACATCATGACATCATAAGACTATTCATATAAGATAAAGGAATTCATAAAAATAATTCCATCACATAATAATCAAATAAATGTAATAATAGGGAGAGAAATAAAACCCTATATTATCTTAGATGGAAAATAATTTTGATAAAACACTTGAACTCCATTCTTGAGGAAAATATCCTTTCTATTTCAAAAACATTTTTCCTTTCTTAACATGTCATACAATTTTAAACTAAAAGAAGTTGATTAAAAATAATCTTGAAAACTTGAAAAGAAAGCTTCTTGTAAATAATGTTTTAAAAATACATTCATGACGTATAAGTTAAAAAAACATTCTTCTCGTACATTTTTTGGAAAAGTCAAAAAGTACCTCGTATGAAAAACTACAAAATATTTCTTTCATATATTTTACTAAAAACTCACTGAAGGGTAAAGTTGGATTTAAACAATTTTAGGTGGATGGAAAAAATATTACACATCCAAGAAACATGGATGTGGATGATAAAATACACCCTAATAAATACCAAAGTATAAACAATCTCGGATAAAATGAGATTGTGATATTTTCCTTTACCTTAAGTCCAATTTTCTTCGTAACTGTCTGAACCTCCTGTATAATGATTTAAATAATGTTATTGACTTATTCCAGAATCATAAATATTTTTATGATATCATATATGGTCATATTTTTAGCTTCTTATTAGTAATATTTCATTACTACTTGTTATTCAGGTGTTTATTACTTTTTGTTCTTATGCGTGTTTTGTCGAATAAATTCATATTTTTTTTAGTTTATAGATACCTCATTTCCAGAATGGTATTAGTGTAATATATATCATATTAATTCATTAAATTCATTTATATAATCATTATGCAATGAATATCATGTAGAACAAGTCGCATCACATCGTGGAGATGATATTTCGTACGTACGCACGAGCGATGATATCATTTTGATGATTCTAGAATTGTATTGGAGTGTATATATACTATTTCAGAATAAATATCACTTTACAATAATCATATATATTCATTCATTACACCATTATACCCATCCAAGTAAGGTGGTGGTGGAATATAGATTACACCATGGCGTGGAGACGGTATTTCATACGTACGCACACACAGTGATTTCGTTTTCCGTAGGATGGATAGATGGTGAAATAGGTTTGTTTCATACTTATAATAACATATCAGTATATGAGTGATACTTATGTTATTACTTCATAATGAAACAACTAAAGAAGAAGTAGTGGAAGAAGAAATAAAGATGAAAGAATCGGTAATAGACATTACCTCTTCTTTGAAGCGCTTCTTTGAGACCTCCTTTTAGGGCACTAACATTTGTCTTTTAAGAAGACCAGGACCTATAGGATTTCTCTAGGGAAGTGGAGAGAAGAAATTGGTAGGGTTTGGCCGATCTTGATGGCTCAATGTGGCGTGAGAAAGAGAGGGAGGAAGATCCCTTTTATAAGGGAGGAGAGGGGAACCTTTGGAATAACTAAAAATATTATTTTATTATAAAGTCAAATTCGGTTTTTAATTGCTCCAAATTGATATATTTCAAAGATAATGTGGGTATGGGTCGAAATAATATCATCTAATAGAATTTAGACAAGTTTAAGTATCAGTTTTAAACTTATCATTTAGATTTAACTTTTAGTTAGATAATATAACTTTTACCTTGTCTTCTTGTTTTCTTACAATATAATGTTAATAAACGTACTATAACAAGACAAACGAAGCCCAAGTTGTTTATTATTAATATATATAACCTTATCTATGTCATTTTTCCAATCCTTAGATTTTTAGGATAAAAATAACAATTAATAATATAATATTTGTTTTAAAAACTATTTTATGTCAATTTTGACACTATTTAGTAATTGATTTTTGTGAAAATCATAACAGAATGATTAGATCGAAACAAGTTAATTAAATCAGTACTAAAATGTCATATTAACCTTGAAAATTAGTTTAATTACTAAAAAGTCTCAAATTACATTTATTTGGGTATTTATAACATCAATTATGTCAATATTTCATTAATAAGATAATTACTGCATCATCGTTGTGTCATAAATAAATTAAATTATTTATTGTATAAAAATTACAAATAAAATACCATTATGTAGGAAATTTTTTATCTTTCTAATGAATATCTATAGTCGAATTTATCTTTTGTATAAACCCATATTAAAAATTATTTACTTATTAAACATTGATTTTAACTATTTTAACCCTTCTTTAAATAAATCAATAATAAATGTTCTAATCTAATCCAAGTGGGCCTAAATGGTCATCTTTTATTTCTAAGGTTGTTTTTGGTCGAATTAAACTTAACCAATAGAATTTGGACATGTGTTAGGGTAATAATAATAACACTATTACCCTTAATTACCCTATTTACTATTAACCGTGGTAAAAAAAAAGTAAAAAGTTACTATTCACCAAAAATTATTTTCATCTCATTGAACCACATTTTAGTCCTTGACATTAACTGTGTCTCTTGGATTTTCGAAATTCCACTCACAGAAGTGGTAAAATTATGTTTTATGAAAAATTCAGTTTTTTTTAACTACAACTTAGTGGGTTCACTATTCATCAAAAATTGAATGTTTTCAAAAAATACCAAAATTTCACCCTCGGCTAATTTCGATATTCCGAATCCAAAAATGAAGTCCATTTTGAAAAATAAAATTTATAAAATTTCAAAACGTGGTTATTACTATTAATAACGGCTAGTTTAATTAATATTTTAATAGCATATCGTTGTTTAGTGAAAATCGGTATTGCGTACGACGCAAGCTATCGATGAAGGACGCGATTGCATGTAAATCAAGCCAATCTAGTGATGTATGTAGTGAAAGAATACTTTGATGAATTAAAAACCAAATATTTCTCATAAAAGTGTCGGGTGTTACACGTTTGAGCCTTTGCCAGTATTCGTGATGTGTTTCTCCTTGTTTCTGCCTAATTCCACAAATCTCATTTCGAATGGAGGTAGTTCTAGACACAGGGGAATACTTTTCAAGTAAAGTATTTTTTAATTCATTCCAATTTCTAATCAATGTTGAGTGAGAATAGAAAACCCATTCCTTAGCAACTCCATCTAGAGAAAAAGGAAACGACCTCATCTTCATTTGATCAGAATCGACTCCATGAGGTTTCATGTTGACACACAAGTAGATGAATTCCTGGAAGTGTTTGTTTGGGTGTTCACCAGGAAACCCATTGAATTTTGGAAGCTGGTGGATGAAACCAGACTTGATTTCCAATCCAGCAGGGGCATCAGGGTACTCTACAGGATTCTCGTGATTTTCATCGTAGGACGAAGCCAGTTCTTTCAATGTTTTATTTTCAGCCATTTGGATTTCAGTTTCAACTAATTCCCTCCTAGGTGTATTGGTGGAAGATTCACAAATTTCAACTTGGGGATTATTACCTCTAACCCTAGTGTGAAAAGTTCTATCAATTTCAGAATCTAAAGGTAACAAGTTCGGTTCAGAAGTTCGAGCTATGCAAGAAAAAATAATTAAAATAAAATCAACTCTAGTAACCTCCTCGGCAACGACACCAGTTGATGTGAGCGTTTTTGTGTTGTAAAAACCTCAATAAATATTTTCCCTTTTAATATAGAACAATGGTGTCCACATGGTTGTCTTTTGAGGAGGTTTTAGTTCGAGTTCCCAAACTGTTACTTTTGTTATTATTATTTTTTTGGTGAAATGAAAATGGGGATTTTATTAACAATTTGAAAATAAAATTTTAATTAAATACTAATGTGAAATAATTTTAAAGTAAATATAATGTGGTTATGAAATCAATAATAAAATAGCAGTCACAGACAAGCTTCACCCTCTAGGACACTACCATCTTCCTTGTATATAAATAAATATCTCTTAATTTAAATTCTTAAATGTACCCCCAAGGATCCCCGAGCTACACTCAAATTTGAAAATACATCATATTTATGACATAAATATGATTTCGGTCCCACCTAAATAAGTGATTTAATTACTTAAAGTCTTCCAAGTAATTGAACATAATTGAATTTTCTATGCTCAATGAAAAAACCTCACCAATGAATTTTAAAAAGTGAAATCAATTATTCTACTTTATAGATGGATCAACGATCAAAAAAAAATTGTTGAAAATATATTTAAGAAATAAAACAACCAGATTCATTAAAAAATATAGGTTCAGGAGAAATTTAAAATGAGATTACACATTAAAATCAAAACTCGGAAGAGAGTGTCCTTCGGGTATCGTCGTCCGCAACCACCTTCTGCTTAGCCTTCCATCACTTGAGAAGCCTTTATCTTCTCTATTTAATCTTCAATGGATGTTATCATCTTAAGGATAAAAACCTCCACATTCCCCTTCACTCTCTCAAGCCGACTCCCTTTGTGACAGATGGTGTGGTGATGAATGGAATGAATTTGAGGTAGGATCTCCTCTCCTTTTATACTCAGATTTCATCATCAAAATGTTGTTGCGTTTTTGACCAATTAATTGGACAATTAATGAGAATAACTATTCATAAATGTTATGGATAAATGTGATTTCCATCGACCCTCCAAATTTCGGATTCATTGATCTCGTATTGTAGGAGTTATGATTTTTTTATTGTAAATCGCTTTCTCTGGATGAAGCTTCCTGGAAGCTTCATTCAAAACTCTATCACTCAAGGGACATCAGAAAGGATACAAACGGCTTTAAATTAATTGTGTCGATGCGTAAGGGGATTATATTCAATATCCAAGTGGAATCGAATAATTTTGAGGATTTTAGGCCGAATTATGCTTCCATTACTATAGTAGAGTCAATGTAGTCCGCCCGAACAAATTGTCAACTTCATTGATTTTTTTGGGCATTAAGATGCATGAATCATTTCCTGGTCCTGAAGACAAACATGATGGAAATAAAATAATAGTTCAAAAAAATTCTAATCACAAAATTTGGAAATGTATTTTATGATAAATGACCAAAATACCCTTATGATAAAAATCTGTTAAAAATCCAGAATTTTGAAATTTAAACTGTTTATCCCAAAACACACTCTAAATCCAAAATTGTTACAAATAAGATCAAATTAGTAAATTGGTAAGGTTTAAATCATTTAAATAGACACTTAAAATATTTGAAATATTAGTTCTATCAAGAGTCAAGAAATTTTCATAGCTTTTATGGGTTGTATAGTAATTTTGTGAGTAATTTATTAATATTTTCTATCATAATCACTAAATTAACATGGAAATGGGTAATGTTATTTTGGATGAAATAATGTGAGGAATGAATTAAAGGGGCATAAGAAGAAGTAGATGATTGATACTTTTCTAACACTACCAAAATGTTGATAAGGTTTTTTGATATGTTCTGATTATTCCACTAATTTGTTTGGTTCTATACTCCTACCGAATGATATATTTGTAGAATGAGCATCTAACAGTTTAATATCCATGCGAAACTCTACCCAATGCATGACCATGGGCTATAAGTGGTTATTTTTCCTTTAAAATATGGCGGGACTACCTTAATGGAGATAAGTGTGATATATATACAAATCAATAGAGCATAAAGTATATATTCACACAAAAAGAAAACAACATGTGTGAAAGGAGATGGATTATGCCAATCAAGGACTATGATTTTTTTATTTAATATCATCCAATGAAGGGAAACAACATAGATGGTGCACATAGCAGTAAAAAACATGATATTATATACATGATATAGGTTAATAAAGACCACATCATCATTGATATTCAATGGATCTATTTAGAAATCATTACAAAAATGAATATATTATATCATTCCAAAATTATTTCTAAATTATATATCCTTGAAAAAATCAAGGAACTATAGTGAGATGATCAGGATCATAAAAAGATGGTGATGTATGTAAAGTAAGGGAAGTTACAATATTTACATTTCAATGATGATTTTTTTGATTATGTTTTAATAAACTGTTTGTGTCAAATAATCACTCGAGATAAATAAGGATCCATTTGATTATGCACATAACTCATATTTTTCCCTAAATTATTGAATTACTAACATGCTTCTTGATATTCAAGAGTAAATTTGGTAGAAAAAATAAGAAAATTATTATTGTGGAATATATGTCCTGGTGTTTAACATTCCATCATGATAATTTAATGAATCCAAAGTCAAAAGGAATTATGGATCCATTACCTATACCCGTATGGAAATTGATTAATGTCACTATAAATATTGTCATTGGTCTCCCAAAATAATCCAAAGAAAATAATTAGATCTGGGTTATAGGGTATTGAATTACAAGTAATTCATACACTATTTATATTTAGGATGATATATCTCTTTTACAACATTCTATGAGATAGGATAAGGAAATAGTGAAATTTCATGGGTTACCACTTTTTTTCATCTATAATATTGATCCATGTTTCCCATATATATTTTGGGGACTTCTTCAACATGATTTAATTATAAAATTGAATATTATATTGGAATATCACCCAAACCAAATGTCCAATCTGATTGGACTATTCATACACACGTTGAACTACTATGATCATACTAAATGAATGTCAAGGTAGGATGGAATCCGAATTTCCCATAATCTGAGATCTCTGGCAATAATACCTTTGGCTCAAGTATTGAGATCTGTCCATGTGATTCTTTTTATTGGAAAAGATTTATAACTCCATCATTTTTGGACAATGTTTAGGAACAAAAGGTACATGGACAAAAACACGTTCAAGAGATGATAGAAGGTTAAGTCAGCCCAATAAAATAGAAATTCATCAGATATGAAGTGAATATGTTGTGTTTAATGTGATCATAGACACATAGAGATTCATTTTGGAGATAGAGACTAATATATAAAATAACAATGGAAGAGAGTCGTGCATATTCAGAAGAATGGGATTGATAGCCTATGGAACATTAGACACTTTGGGACCCTTGATTTCATTGGTATAATGGCCTATCCGATTTCAATTCCACATAATATAGCTTCTATTCATGATTTATTCCATGTATCTCTCATGATGTAGTACATACCTAAACCCTAACATGTATTGAGGGAAGAGGTGGTACAATTAGATAGTGAACTCTCGAATGAAGGGAATCTGTTGAAGATATTGGACCATATATATAATATTCTACACAGAAACACTACTAACAATAAAATATTCCATTGAAGGACCATAAGTATTAAGAGGCATGATTTGAACCCAATGAAGTAGTAAATGAAACTTTATATTACCTATTTTCACTATGAAATGAAATTTTGACAGTGAAATATCTTAAGGGGGAAGAATGCAACGACCACAATTTTTATCAATGACATCTTAACTTTTTTTAATTTTATTATATAATATAAAATACATACACCGCATTAAATACATCATAATAAAATTATTTTCTTAAATTATGTATGAAACGGTTGTATTTATAGAATTTACGAAATCAATACCAATAGAATAGGTACTTGACTATTCAGATAGTAATGTGACCATTATGAATAGAAAAGTAGCTGAAACAATAGTATTATCACCAATACATGAATATTATGATTGATGGATGAGGTCACAACACATTGGTTCAAACTAAAATTCACTTGTATCTAAGTATTGTTACAATAATCATCACTATACATAGTTTTTATCACAAATAATAAAAAAAATATAAAAGTTTAAAAAATAGTCTTATCCTCTCGTATAAACACCAACATCACCACCTATTGTCCTCACACCATATACGACTTATAGATTTTTAATATTCCACCCAATTACTCCTTGAACCAACATCCTCACATTATAGTCTTGTTAGTCTCACCAAAATAAAATTTTCTTTTTATTTAACGTGGTTCGCTTGGAGACTCCACTGAAGAGATAAACACAACCTCTTCCTATTTTAATTTCATTTATTTTCGTAACCATCCCTTACATACCCTCTACTATAAATAATGTCAATTAAATATTATATATATAAATAAGTTTTATTCTGATAATTTAATATATGTAATATTACTAGTTCGTATCTATTCTAATTCAAACAAATTAAAATATCATCCTTGGGCTGTCCATTCACTTCTTTCATGGACGTCATGTTTTTGTTTTTCATTACAACATTAAAGGTGTGTTATTAAACCATAATTATGGTTGAAAACGGGAGTAAAATATATATTTCAAATTTTTTTTCTTTAACAAATATATATACATAATATTATATAATTAAAAAACTAATTCAAGATGATTGTAAAATAATCAAAATAAACTAACATTTATCATTAAAATTTTCTCAAATGAATAATAATCATAATTGAAAAATTATATAAAAACCATTTAAATTTATGAAATTTAATTAATACCATATAATATAACCTATCAATTTTTTTTACAATTTTACAATATATTTAATAATAAAAATCAAGGTTGCAGATCAAAAAATCCATAAAATGAATGCTTTCTGAAAGAATAAAGTAAACACTATAACTCAATGAAATGGATATAAATGAACCTAATAAATTTTTAATAAATTAATGAATTGTTTTATTTTATCTTCATTAATTAATTAATTTAATTAATTATTTATTATATTATGTACAAGTGAGGAACAGTTTCATTTATACGGTGAGAGAATCTCTATGAACATCTAAATTAGACGAACATTAAATTTTTTATTTTTTGGACCAATGTTACCTTTATTTCATATTTTTTAATTTTTTAATTTTTTTATATATTCAGTACATATTTATAAATATCAATTCATAATACATTGACTGTAAATACTAGTTTTTATAAGGTCCATATCTCAATTCCTCCTAATAAGTAAGATTGATTAATGGGAATTTTACAATATGAAATACATTTTCATGTCACATACATAATATGTTTTTAGATACAATTATTTATATGAAATTAATATTTTTATCATTAATATATATATATATATATATATTTCTAGTTTTATGAAATAATTGTTGATTTCCCAACATTATATGGTCTTTAATAATTTTCCCTAAAACGATACTAATGAAGATCATTGTTAACCATTCTTAAGAAGTAGTTTTAAATTTTTTCTATTCATTTGAACATTATTTATTCTGATAAATATCTACCTCACCTTACTTATGTCTATGAATTAATTAAATTCATTTTTTCAATTAAAATTTTATGATACACAAATTTTTTATTCTCTATGACATGATTGTGATACCCATATATTCCATGGGAAACCCATATGTTTATGTTTGTTAATTCATATGGAATACATATTAATGAACATGTTATGATCATTTAAAATAGATAGCAGTCAAATTCATTGGGTACTGTTTTTTATCATTTAATGTTATGTTGAGATATGGAGTAATCAAAATTCTATTATGGAAATTCTTACACCTTATGATATAGCCTTAGCAACGAGCCTTGACATTTTCTATATCATGTTGTATACTGTTTCCAATTCATATCATGCCATAATAACATGATCTCATGTTCTATATGTTATTCACCATTAACTTTATTATTTTCCTTCCTTTTTATGTAATCGTATTATGCATTTTAACCCAGGTGGAGTGATTAATTACTATTATCAATACCATACAAAGCCTATTATCTCATCCCTTTTTCTTATATTTCACATGTTATACTATATTTTTTCCATTTATAATATTAAATTAATAAAAAAAATGCATTTTTAATCAAATAATTTTTTCCATTGGTTTCATGTTTTATAATTGTTTACCAAATAATCTAAAAAAATTAAACATTATGACCAGACATTTTAATTTTAGGAATAATTATTTTTTATATAATATTATATTATTTGTATGTATCTAGGATCTCTATATATTACATATAAAATGGCTTTTATATATACATAATAGTATAATATAGTGTTATAACATGAAAATTTCCCAAGGAATGAAAATTGAGAAAAAATCACTTGCAAATTTAGAATATTTGGAATTAAAAGCCGCATCCAACAGATATTGTGAAATAAATAATTAAATACCAATTAATTTATAGGAGAATAAATAAATAAATTATTTCTATGAACATAAAAAATATAAAATAAAACATTGGTTTGTGTTGCATCTCTCTCACATAAGTAAAATGTGAGATGAAGGTCCCTTACTACAATGATAATCTAATGAATTGTCATTCCAATTAAATAATATCATCAAATTAAAATTTTAATATCAAATATGAATATTCATTAATTATATATCTTCTTATTGTTTTATTATATTCATAGAAAAAAATAAATGAATGATCAATATGGTGTTAGTCAACAAGAAATTAAAGAGAGTCTAGAAATTTCTTACGAGAAGTCTCAACATCATTTGTACATTACAGAACCTATTTTATGATAAATATAAATTTATAATGAGTTTATTAAAAAATAATAATTTTATATTTTATAAAAAAAATTCATATTAAAAATTCATATTTATTTATTGTCAATTCCTTTTTTAAAATTAATATTCATTGAATTACCTACATTTTCATGTTTGTTTTGATTTGTTTTTACATGTACTCATACTATAATCTTGGATCCATAATATCAAGAATAATAATCATTAAATAATTACTATATTGATATATTATTTTTAATTTTTATACAATTTATTATTTATGATAATGTTAAATGATGTAAATTATGATCTTTGGGATGATATGTCCTATGTACATGTGTGTAACATTTCCATTTTTCAGAAATCAATATTTATTAGTGGTATGTATTATATTATATTATATTGAAATCATAATTACATAAAGGATAATTTGTTACATTATATATTATTCTGAATACCATGTTTTTTGTTGTTTGATGAATTGATTTTGTCATATAACTTCATGAAGGAGGAAGTCCTCACATACATGAACATAGTTACAATCTTTCTATGAATGAAAATTTATGAAAAATTCATACATATTTTCTGATAATAATTTTAAGTATTTCAATATTATAACAATTATTCCATTTTTATCACATATATTAATTAACACTATCCTTCTTTTCTTCACATAAAATGATAGTGAAAAACCAATCACAATACATTGTGAGGAAATGATCCACCATTCAAATGAGGGATGTTATCAAATCCACATAAAAATGGATCATAATAAGGTCTATATTATATAATTAATCTAGATGTATTATTATGATAAATGTTTAATTTATATAATTTTATATATCATCATAATCAATTATGACATGTTGTAATGAAAGAATTTATGACATCAGTTATTGAGGTGGTGGTCAATAGTTTTCTTAAATGATGAAATAATAAACCATTTAATTTTAGTGGGGATTGATGTATGTAATTACCATAACATAAAAACGTCTCATTATAAGTTTCATAGTCATGTTATAGGATAATCATGCTTAAATAATAATTTATAGTGGTTGAAAAAATAGACATAAATGAATTCTACCTCTTCATTTAGTAAAACCCATAGGGATAAACCATATTCAATTCAAGGATATATTTATTCCAAAAAAATAAATCTAGGATGATAGGTGGTACTTTTTTAATCCATTATAGGATTTCATTGGAAAATTTTATTGTATGTTTTGTATTAGTGAGGATACGAGGTTGCCTTTTATAAGTCAGGTGACTGGCACAATTGTAATTTTTTTAGATTACAAATTGAATACATTTTTTACAATAAAAAGAATAAAACATTATATATTAACTATAATTATAAAATATTGGTTTGAATTATGATAAATAAAAATATTAAAAAATAAATTATTTGTGGTTAACCATTTTTTTCTTTTATCCCCCCATAAACCCGCAATCACCTAAACTGCACTAATTAATTATTTCAATTTTCACTACATGATTTGGTAAAAAATTATGACGATATTATTTTAAAATATAAATGATACGAATTAAAAAAATTATTCACTTATTAAAAATTCAATTCACATATTTTGAGAGATATCCATACATGTTAGGAGAAATATTGTTTAAAAAACGACTACAAAATTACAATGTTTTATACAAAATATATGTATTAAATTTAATAAAGTGACCTAAATGTATAGGTATATATATATATATAATTATTTCACATGAAATTTAATTTAAAATAAATTAATTGTTATCAATAATTTAAATGAAATTTGTAGATTTTAATTAAAATTATGTATTTTTCATTATTCATAAAAAAATATAATTTCACACAGTTATAAAAAAAATCATTTTATAATTTTGATATTTTTATTTAATAAATTAATGATATATTTTATTAAAATATATATATGTTTCAAAAATTTGTTTTATTATATGTTTTGAAAAGGCGAAAAAATGGATTTTTAGAGAAACACAGTTTTATTCATAAAATTGGTTTTTTTAATATTTATTGCCTAGGAAAAATTTAAGACAAATATTAATAATATTTTTGAATTCAAAATTGAAATATTTCATTAAATTTGTTAAAAATATTTGGATTACATTACTAATGTAGAAGATATTTTCTTCATAAAATATATTTTTTTAGAAAAATATTTCTATTATTTAGAAACAAAATTTATTTTATTATAATTATTTGTTCACTGAATAATTAATTTTGAATAAATTTTAAACCATATATTTTCTTAATTTAGTTAATTTATTTCCTATGGGTCATTTCATTATTTAGGTGATAAATATCATGTTATAATATTATTATTTCATTATAATTAAATCCTTAGTGTCATGTGTCATGTACACTATTGATGAAACACCTTATAGTGTGTGAAGATAGATAAAATAGAAGTTTCATATTATTAAATAATTATGAAAATATATATTATTTGGAAAAAATAATTTCATATAATATCAACATGTTAAATTCTACCCATGTAAAATTAATTTGTCTCAAAAAATTCATCTGTGTGATGAAAAAATTGTCATTTTAAAATTCCATCATTGGATCCCACATCGTACAAATGAATAATAAAAAACCCCTTAAATAGTATAATTTTGAAAAAATAGTTACCTAATTAAAATCAAAATTAGTACTTCAAAAATGAAAACATAAGGTGGATGTAGATACATCTATAGTGAGGAATATTTTAAATAATTATAAAAACTAATAGTGATCATTCATCTCAATATTGTGGGTGATCCGTAGAAAGATAAAAATAAAAAATCCATAATCCAATATGTTTATGAAAGTGCATTACTAAAATTAATAATAATAATAATAATAATAAATTATATTTCAATATCCTTTTTTAACATTTCAAACATTCACAAGAAGATATAATTAATTTATTGAATTCCATTCCATATGAAAAATACCACCATTTGATTGTGACATAATTAATATCAAATTTTTCTCAAACTACATGAAATTATTGTCAAATTGTTTTTCCTAGAGAATAACAAAACCTAAATTCCATAAATATAATGACATGTCAAACCAAATAGCTTTAGTTATCAGTACAATTATCTCATGTTATTGAATACACATATATCACTATATTGTTATATATTACATTAATTTATAGTTCCTCATCAAATGATGAACATAAACCATTCCATAATTTTTTAATTTTATTTCCCATAAAATATTCATAATTTATAAAGAATATTAGTAAATATATAAAAAAATATAAGTGTCATCCCCAAATTAACATTATTTATATCTTTATTTTCAGATCCCAAATATTTGAATTTCTTAGACATATATTTTCATGGTTTTTTAATATCCAAAATTGAACAAAAACATTAATTAAAAAAACATTCGTTATTATTAGTTAAATATAGTAATGGTTATTCGATGTATTTCATAGAGCCAAAATGATGTGAAGTCTATATATGTTAGAATAAATCACTTTTTCCACAACTCATTAATCAATTTTAAATATATCAGTAGTATCCAATTTACTATATTCATGTCAATCATCATTTTATCTCGACATCATTATCTCTATACAAGGATCATATTATGGGTTATATTTACTATAATGGTATTTTGTCCATGAATATCACCATTCCATTAAATCATATATCCATGTCATCCTCCCCATTAAATGTATATTTTCAAATCAATAAAGAAATATTCATTGGAATCATTCATAATATATTACATAAATCCTAAATTATAATACCTCTACACTTTAATCATTTGACATAGTTCATACTCCACTACGTAGTCTTCATCATCTTATTTCTTAATTCACCCTAGACTTAATATGTCAATTGTATTCCCTTATTCATCAATATGAAATTCATTTCTCATTCTTTCCTTATGATTCTCGACATATTAATTCCCCGTAGGACATGTATTCTCCTAATTCCAAAACATTATTCATTTTAAACATTCTACATTCAATAATTCCATTTGGAGACCAATATTGACATAAAATCCATTAACTAAAACATTGATTTTATATTGATTGTATTATCATTATTAAAATCATCTCCTTACACAAATCATGTTCTCATTCATGTGATAAATTTAATTTACTGCTTCTTCCAAAATTTTAGATAGTTGAGAATCAAAATATTGTTTCCACCATGTTGTCCACTCCATGAAATCTTAAGGAAAATCACATATGTTATGCCAATATCAATAACCATATTTTTAATATATTTAACCTTAATTTTATTATAGTACATTCATTATAATGGGCATATTCAAATGCCCGATGACCAAATTCACAATTTTGTGGAAGTCCTGGAAATTCCTCTGTAAAGTCATCGTTAAAATCCCGTACAATGGGCATATTCTTAATCGGGAGTTTCTCTCGAACCATTTGAGATAAATAACTTTCATTTAGTGGTATCAAGACCCATAAGATTGATGAATTTTCCACTGGAAGGTTATGTTCATCCTTGCATCGATAGATGATCATAGATTGATCTGGAATATGAAATGTGACTTCCCTTCTTTGGAAATTGATATGAGATCCATATAAAGAAAGCCCATCCATGCCATGAATCACATCAAATTCCACTATAGGAAGGATCACAAGATCTGAAGGAAGCACATTCTCACAAACATCAATCGGAGAAGAATTATAAACTTTTGATGCGACTATTGTTCCATTAGGGGATGTCATAGATTACTCAACATCTAATTGTTGAGGTAATACGATGGTACCCATAGAAAATTATTCATAAATAAAAGTTTGGGTGGATCCAGAATCAAATAAAACATTTTCTACTTTAGAGTGGATGGTAAGTGTGCCTTTTACCACTTCGTTATTGTACTCCACATCGCTGATAGAAATTGCATGTGACTTTCCTTTGTCTTTAGCCTTAAGAGTTTGTTGATGTCGACCATCATCATCAACCCATTGATTTGGGAATTGATTGGGATAATTTTCCATCTCCTTGCACTTGAAACATTTAAGTGTAGTAGGTTCATTCTGTGTGTCCCTTCCTTTGTTTGCATCATTAGACATCTTCTTCCCATCATTGCGGCATTCAAATGCCCGATGAACTTCCTTTCCACATTTGAGACATTTACTTGTCCCTTTAAGACAACTCCATCCATGTTTCTTTCCACACTTTGAGCATAAGGGAATGCTCATCTTCTTTTCATTGTGCTCTTTATACATGCCTTTGAATTCCATTGTCCACTTCTTATCAAACCCATATGACTGATGGGTTACAACAATCTCCATCTCAACATTGAGAGCACATCGAATGATTTCCTCATAGCTATTGAAGTCCCTTATGGCTAAGGCCCTTCAAATACTTGGATTTAAGCCACTAAAGAATCGATCGATCTTACTCTCAGGTTGGATAAACATACAAGAAGCGTACCTTGCAAGTCTTGTAAAAATTTATTCATAGGTACCAACAGATTCATCATCCTTTTGCTTCAGTTCAAGAAACTCTTTCTCCATCTTTGTTCGGATAATACGATGGAAGTACTTATTGAAAAATAAGTTCTTGAACTCGTCCCATTCCATGGACTCAATTTCATCTCTTTGCCTCGTATTCTTGATAAGATTCCATCAATGATCAGCATCACCTTCCAAACAATACACTACTAAGATGACTTTATCATGTTTAGAACATTGAAGAACTGAAAATATCTTTTCAGTTGTACTAATCCATTGTTCAGAAACTAATGGATCAGTAGACCAGCTGAATGAAAGCAGACGCTGCCTCATGAAGGATTCAACAGAATTTTGCTCCTTCCATTGCTCGTTTGGAAGTCCTGCATGATTCATAGCTTGAGAATGTTGTGTGAGAATGGCTACATGATTTTTCATTCCAGCTCCCATAACGTTTGTTTGCTCAGAGGGACAATCATTGCATTTCCCGTCGCATTCTGCATTAACACGGTTCCTTCGGGTTCCAGCCATTGACTAAAACCAAGGAGAATATTGTGAGAAACACTAATTATAATAGTAAAAACACATAATCAAGAATATAATTTCACACTTAAGGTCTTATCCTAGGTAATTCATGGCCATTTATAACACACTAATACTGTGTTCTATGCTTAGACTTATCCTTATGGTTCTTACTAAGGATTTCACATCCTAGTTTGAAAATGATGACTATACCTTTCCTTTGATACCAACTATAACAACCCATACCTTAAATACATTGGTAATACTTCAAAAATTAATCTTACTAGTTACAAAATATAAGAAAACCATTAAAGGACCGTATATGTATATTGTCTTTAGAAACTGGGAAACATAAACAACTGGTTCATAAAACGTCTACACTGTCTCCCATTTATTTCATCATATCTATAGTCCCTTTTGGGATATCTTACTTAATAACCTTCTTCCAGACCTGGGGAAAGAAAAAATACAAAAGGGTGAGCTCAAATGCTCAGTATGGGTAATCAAAAGAAATATCAATCACATCAAAAAAAAATATAACATTTTGGAAATGTTACCCTGAAAAAGATATCATAATTTCATAACATGTGATAAATCATGGTGGAGAAATATATTCCCAATAATCATAACATAAAACATGAAACTTTGTGGCATTCACACATAATCATAGAGAATCATTTCTTATTAGTCAAGACTCATTTCCAAGACTATCTTAGTGGACAAATTCAATTTCTGAACCGAGTTCACTTCTCGTTTCCGTCCAGTTTTACTGAACCGGTTTAACCTACCGTTCCAGCCATGTATATCTCATGAGATATAAAATATTTACCCAATTCATTATAGGGAGATATAGGTCCCACCCATATCATAATGATACCATTCCTATGTGTTCCATAAAATCATTAACCATACATCATAGCATATCCCATGTAATAAAAATGGGATTCTTAAACATCATGACATCATAAGACTATTCATATAAGATAAAGGAATTCATAAAAATAATTCCATCACAAAATAATCAAATAAATGTAATAATAGGGAGAGAAATAAAACCCTATATTATCTTAGATGGAAAATAATTTTGATAAAACACTTGAACTCCATTCTTGAGGAAAATATCCTTTCTATTTCAAAAACATTTTTCCTTTCTTAACATGTCATACAATTTTAAACTAAAAGAAGTTGATTAAAAATAATCTTGAAAAATTGAAAAGAAAGCTTCTTGTAAATAATGTTTTAAAAATACATTCATGCCGTATAAGTTAAAAAAAACATTCTTCTCGTACATTTTTTGGAAAAGTCAAAAAGTACCTTGTATGAAAAACGACAAAAGATTCCTTTCATATATTTTACTAAAAACTCACTGAAGGGTAAAGTTGGATTTAAAAAATTTTAGGTGGATGTAAAAAATATTACACATCCAAGAAACATGGATGTGGATGATAAAATACACCCTAATAAATACCAAAGTATAAACAATCTCGGATAAAATGAGATTGTGATATTTTCCTTTACCTTAAGTCCAATTTTCTTCGTAACTATCTGAACCTCCTGTATAATGATTTAAATAATGTTATTGACTTATTCCAGAATCATAAGTATTTTTATTATATCATATATGGTCATATTTTTAGCTTCGTATTAGTAATATTTCATTACTACTTGTTATTCAGGTGTTTATTACTTTTTGTTCTTCTGCGTGTTTTGTCGAATAAATTCATATTTTTTTTAGTTTATAGATACCTCATTTCCAGAATGGTATTAGTGTAATATATATCATATTAATTCATTAAATTCATTTATATAATCATTATGCAATGAATATCATGTAGAACGAGTCGCATCACATCGTGGAGACGATATTTCGTACGTACGCACGAGCGATGATATCATTCTGATGATTCTAGAATTGTATTGGAGTGTATATATACTATTTCAGAATAAATATCACTTTACAATAATCATATATATTCATTCATTAAACCATTATACCCATCCAAGTAAGGTGGTGGTGGAATATAGATTACACCATGGCGTGGAGACGGTATTTCGTACGTACGCACACACGGTGATTTCGTTTTCCGTATGATGGATAGATGGTGAAATAGGTCTGTTTCATACTTATAATAACATATCAGTATATGAGTGATACTTATGTTATTACTTCATAATGAAACAACTAAAGAAGAAGAAGTGGAAGAAGAAATAAAGATGAAAGAATCGGTAACAGACATTACCTCTTCTTTGAAGCGCTTCTTTGAGACCTCCTTTTAGGGCACTAAAATTTGTCTTTTAAGAAGACCAGGACCTATAGGATTTCTCTAGGGAAGTGGAGAGAAGAAATTGGTAGGGTTTGGCCGATCTTGATGGCTCAATGTGGCGTGAGAAAGAGAGGGAGGAGGATCCCTTTTATAAGGGAGGAGAGGGGAACCTTTGGAATAACTAAAAATATTATTTTATTATAAAGTCAAATTCGGTTTTTAATTGCTCCAAATTGATATATTTCAAAGATAATGTGGGTATGGGTCGAAATAATCTCATCCAATAGAATTTAGACAAGTTTAAGTATCAGTTTTAAACTTATCATTTAGATTTAACTTTTAGTTAGATAATATAACTTTTACCTTGTCTTCTTGTTTTCTTACAATATAATGTTAATAAACGTACTATAACAAGCAAAACGAAGCCCAAGTTGTTTATTATTAATATATATAACCTTATCTATGTCATTTGTCCGATCCTTAGATTTTTAGGAAAAAAATAACAATTAACAATATAATATTTTTTTTAAAAACTATTTTATGTCAATTTTGACACTATTTAGTAATTGATTTTTGTGAAAATCATAACAGAATGATTAAATCGAAACAAGTTAATTAAATCAGTACTAAAATGTCATATTAACCTTGAAAATTAGTTTAATTCCTAAAAAGTCTCAAATTACATTTATTTGGGTATTTATAACATCAATTATGTCAATATTTCATTAATAAGATAATTACTGCATCATCGTTGTGTCATAAATAAATTAAATTATTTGTTGTATAAAAATTACAAATAAAATACCATTATGTAGGAAATTTTTTATCATTCTAATGAATATTTATAGTCGAATTTATCTTTTGTATAAACCCATATTAAAAATTATTTACTTATTAAACATTGATTTTAACTATTTTAACCCTTCTTTAAATAAATCAATAATAAATGTTCTAATCTAATCCAAGTGGGCCTAAATGGTCATCTTTTATTTCTAAGGTTGTTTTCGGTCGAATTAAACTTAACCAATAGAATCTGGACATGTGTTAGGGTAATAATAAAAACACTATTACCCTTAATTACCCTATTTACTATTAACCGTGGTAAAAAAAAGTAAAAAGTTACTATTCACCAAAAATTATTTTCATCACATTGAACCACATTTTAGTCCTTGACATTAACTGTTTCTCTTGGATTTTCGAAATTCCACTCACAGAAGCGGTAAAATTATGTTTTATGAAAAATTCAGTTTTTTTTACTACAACTTAGTGGGTTCACTATTCATCAAAAATTGAATGTTTTCAGAAAATACCAAAATTTCACCCTAGGCTAATTTCGATATTCCGAATCCAAAAATGAAGTCCATTTTGAAAAATTAAATTTATAAAATTTCAAAACGTGGTTATTACTATTAATAACGGCTAGTTTAATTAATATTTTAATAGCATATCGTTGTTTAGTGAAAATCGGTATTGCGTACGATGCAAGCTATCGATGAAGGCCGCGATTGCATGTAAAGCAAGCCAATCTAGTGATGTATGTAGTGAAAGAATACTTTGATGATTTAAAAACAAAATATTTCTAATAAAAGTGTCGGGTGTTACACGTTTGAACCTTTGCCAGTATTCGTGATGTGTTTCTCCTTGTTTCGGCCTAATTCCACAAATCTCATTTCGAATAGAGGTAGTTCTAGACAAAGGGGAATACTTTTCAAGTAAAGTATTTTTTAATTCATTCCAATTTCTAATCAAAGTTGAGTGAGAATAGAAAACCCATTCCTTAGCAACTCCATCTAGAGAAAAAGGAAACGACCTCATCTTCATTTGATCAGAATTGACTCCATGAGGTTTCATTTTGACACACAAGTAGATGAATTCCAGGAAGTGTTTGTTTGGGTGTTCACCAGGAAACCCATTGAATTTTGGAAGCTGGTGGATGAAACCAGACTTGATTTCCAATCCAGCAGGGGCATCAGGGTACTCTACAGGATTCTCGTGATTTTCATCGTAGGACGAAGCCAGTTCTTTCAATGTTTTATTTTCAGCCATTTGGATTTCAGTTTCAACTAATTCCCTCCTTGGTGTATTGGTGGAAGATTCATAAATTTCAACTTGGGGATTATTACCTCTAACCCTAGTGTGAAATGTTCTATCAATTTCAGAAGCTAAAGGTAACAAGTTCGGTTCAGAAGTTCGAGCCATGCAAGAAAAAATAATTAAAATAAAATCAACTCTAGTAACCTCCTCGGCAACGACACCAGTTGATGTGAGCGTTTTTGTGTTGTAAAAACCTCAATAAATATTTTCCCTTTTAATATAGAACAATGGTGTCCACATGGTTGTCTTTTGAGGAGGTTTTAGTTCGAGTTCCCAAACTGTTACTTTTGTTATTATTATTTTTTTGGTGAAATGAAAATGGGGATTTTATTAACAATTTGAAAATAAAATTTTAATTAAATACTAATGTTAAATAATTTTAAAGTAAATATAATGTGGTTTTGAAATCAATAATAAAAATAGTAGTCACAGACAAGCTTCACCCTCTAGGACACTACCATCTTCCTTGTATATAAATAAATATCTCTTAATTTAAATTCTTAAATGTACCCCCAAGGATCCCCGAGCTACACTCAAATTTGAAAATACATCATATTTATGACATAAATATTATTTTGGTCCCACCTATATAAGTGATTTAATTACTTAAAGTCTTCCAAGTAATTGAACATAATTGAATTTTCTATGCTCAATGAAAAAACCTCACCAATGAATTTTAAAAAGTGAAATCAATTATTCTACTTTATAGATGGATCAACGATCAAAAAAATTTTGTTGAAAATATATTTAAGAAATAAAACAACCAGATTCATTAAAAAATATAGGTTCAAGAGAAATTTAAAATGAGATTACACATTAAAATCAAAACTCGGATGAGAGTGTCCTTCGGGTATCGTCGTTCGCAACCACCTTCCGCTTAGCCTTCCATCACTTGAGAAGCCTTTATCTTCTCTATTTAATCTTCAATGGATGTTATCACATTAAGGATAAAAACCTCCACATTCCCCTTCACTCTCTCAAGCCGACTCCCTTTGTGACAGATGGTGTGGTGATGAATGGAATGAATTTGAGGTAGGAGCTCCTCTCCTTTTATACTCAGATTTCATCATCAAAATGTTGTTGCGTTTTCGACCAATTAATTGGCCAATTAATCAGAATAAATATGAATAAATATTATGGATAAATTTGATTTCCATCGACCCTCCAAATTTCGGATTCATTGATCTCGTATTGTAGGAGTTATGATTTTTTTATTGTAAATCACTTTCTCTGGATGAAGCTTCCTGGAAGCTTCATTCAAAACTCTATCACTCAAGGGACATCAGAAAGGATACAAACGGCTTTAAATTAATTGCGTCGATGCGTAAGGGGATTATATTCAATATCCAAGTGGAATCGAATAATTTGGAGGATTTTAGGCCGAATTATGCTTCCATTACTATAGTAGAGTCAATGTAGTCCGCCCGAACAAATTGTCAACTTCATTGATTTTTTTGGGCATTAAGATGCATGAATCATTTCCTGGTCCTGAAGACAAACATGATGGAAATAAAATAATAGTTCAAAAAAATTCTAATCACAAAATTTGGAAATGTATTTTATGATAAATGACCAAAATACCCTTATGATAAAAATCTGTTAAAAATCCAGAATTTTGAAATTTAAACTGTTTATCCCAAAACACACTCTAAATCCAAAATTGTTACAAATAAGATCAAATTAGTAAATTGGTGAGGTTTAAATCATTTAAATAGACACTTAAAATATTTGAAATATTAGTTCTATCAAGAGTCAAGAAATTTTCATAGCTTTTATGGGTTGTATAGTAATTTTGTGAGTAATTTATTAATATTTTCTATCATAATCACTAAATTAACATGGAAATGGGTAAAGTTATTTTGGATGAAATAATGTGAGGAATGAATTAAAGGGGCATAAGAAGAAGTAGATGATTGAAACTTTTCTAACACTACCAAAATGTTGATAAGGTTTTTTGACATGTTCTGATTCTTCTACTAATTTGTTTGGTTCTATACTCCTACCGAATGATATATTTGTAGAATGAGCATCTAACAGTTTAATATCCATGGGAAACTCTACCCAATGCATGACCATGTGCTATAAGTGGTTATTTTTCCTTTAAAATATGGCGGGACTACCTTAATGGAGATAAGTGTGATATATATAGAAATCAATAGAGCATAAAGTATATATTCACACAAAAAGAAAACAACATGTGTGAAAGGAGATGGATTATGCCAATCAAGGACTATGATTTTTTTATTTAATATCATCCAATGAAGGGAAACAACATAGATGGTGCACTTAGCAGTAAAAACATGATATTATATACATGATATAGGTTAATAAAGACCACATCATCATTGATATTCAATGGATCTATTTAGAAATCATTAAAAAAATGAATATATTATATCATTCCAAAATTATTTCTAAATTATATATCCTTGAGAAAATCAAGGAACTATAGTGAGATGATCAGGATCATAAAAAGAAGGTGATGGATGTAAAGTAAGGGAAGTTACAATATTTACATATCAATGATGATTTTTTTTTATTATGTTTTAATAAACTGTTTGTGTCAAATAATCACTCGAGATAAATAAGGATCCATTTGATTATGCACATAACTCATATTTTTCCCTAAATTATTGAATTACTAACATGCTTCTTGATATTCAAGAGTAAATTTGGTAGAAAAAATATGAAAATTATTATTGTGGAATATATGTCCTGGTGTTTAACATTCCATCATGATAATTTAATGAATCCAAAGTCAAAAGGAATTATGGATCCATTACCTATACCCATATGGAAATTGATTAATGTCACTATAAATATTGTCATTGGTCTCCCAAAATAATCCAAAGAAAATAATTAGATCTGGGTTATAGGGGATTGAATTACAAATAATTCATACACTATTTATATTTAGGATGATATATCTCTTTTACAACATTCTATGAGATAGGATAAGGAAATAGTGAAATTTCATGGGTTACCACTTTTTTTCATCAATAATATTGATCCATGTTTCCCATATATATTTTGGGGACTTCTTCAACATGATTTAATTATAAAATTGAATATTATCTTGGAATATCACCCCAAACAAATGTCCAATCTGATTGGACTATTCATACACACGTTGAACTACTATGATCATACTAAATGAATGTCAATGTAGGATGGAATCTGAATTTCCCATAATCTGAGATCTCTGGAAATAATACCTTTGGCTAGAGTATTGCGATCTGTCCATGTGATTCTTTTTATTGGAAAAGATTTATAACTCCATCATTTTTGGACGATGTTTAGGAACAAAAGGTACATGAACAAAAACACGTTCAAGAGATGATAGAAGGATAAGTCAACCCAATAAAATAGAAATTCATCAGATATGAAGTGAATATGTTGTGTTTCATGTGATCATAGACACATAGAGATTCATTTTGGAGATAGAGACTAATATATAAAATAACAATGGAAGAGATTCGTGCATATTCAGAAGAATGGGATTGATAGCTTATGGAACATTAGACACTTTGGGACCCTTGATTTCATTGGTATAATGGCCTATCCTATTTCAATTCCACATAATATAGCTTCTATTCATGATTTATTCCATGTATCTCTCATGATGTAGTACATACCTAAACCCTAACATGTATTGAGGGAAGAGGTGGTACAATTAGATAGTGAACTCTCGAATGAAGGGAATTTGTTGAAGATATTGGACCATATATATAATATTCTACACAGAAACACTACTGACAATAAAATATTCTATTGAAGGACCATAAGTATGAAGAGGCATGATTTGAACCCAATGAAGTAGTAAATGAAACTTTATCTTACCTAATTTCTCTATGAAATGAAATTTAGACAGTGAAATATCTTAAGGGGGAAGAATGCAACGACCAAAATTTTTATCAATGACATCTTAACTTTTTTTAATTTTATTATATAATATAAAATACATACACCACATTAAATATATAATAATAATATTATTTTCTTAAATTATGTATGAAACGGTTGTATTTATAGAATTTACGAAATAAATACCAATAGAATAGGTACTTGACTATTCAGATAGTAATGTGACCATTATGAATAGAAAAGTAGCTGAAACAATAGTATTATCACCAATACATGAATATTATGATTGATGGATGAGGTCACAACACATTGGTTCAAACTAAAATTCACTTGTATCTAAGTATTGTTACAATAATCATCACTATACATAGTTTTTATCACAAATAATAAAAAAAATATAAAAGTTTAAAAAATAGTCTTATCCTCCCGTATAAACACCAACATCACCACCTATTGTCCTCACACCATATACGACTTATAGATTTTTAATATTCCACCCAATTACTCCTTGAACCAACATCCTCACATTATAGTCTTGTTAGTCTCACCAAAATAAAATTTTCTTTTTATTTAACGTGGTTCGCTTGGAGACTCCACTGAAGAGATAAACACAACCTCTTCCTATTTTAATTTCATTTATTTTCGTAACCATCCCTTACATCCCCTCTACTATAAATAATGTCAATTAAATATTATATATATAAATAATTTTTATTCTGATAATTTAATATATGTAATATTACTAGTTCTTATCTATTCTAATTCAAACAAATTAAAATATCATCCTTGGGCTGTCCATTCACTTCTTTCATGGACGTCATGTTTTTGTTTTTCATTACAACATTAAAGGTGTGTTATTAAACCATTATTATGGTTGAAAACGGGAGTAAAATATATATTTCAAATTTTTTTTCTTTAACAAATATATATACATAATATTATATAATTAAAAATCTAATTCAAGATGATTGTAAAATAATCAAAATAAACTAACATTTATCATTAAAATTTTCTCAAATGAATAATAATCATAATTGAAAAATTATATAAAAACCATTTAAATTTATGAAATTTAATTAATACCATATAATATAACCTATCAATTTTTTTTACAATTTTACAATATATTTAATAATAAAAATCAAGGTTGCAGATCAAAAAATCCATAAAATGAATGCTTTCTGAAAGAATAAACTAAACACTATAACTCAATGAAATGGATATAAATGAACCTAATAAATTTTTAATAAATTAATGAATTGTTTTATTTTATCTTTATTAATTAATTAATTAAATTAATTATTTATTATATTATGTACAAGTGAGGAACAGTTTCATTTATACGGTGAGAGAATCTCTATGAACATCTAAATTAGACGAACATTAAATTTTTTATTTTTTGGACCAATGTTACCTTTATTTCATATTTTTTAATTTTTTAATTTTTTTTATATATTCAGTACATATTTATAAATATCAATTCATAATACATTGAATGTAAATACTAGTTTTTATAAGGTCCATATCTCAATTCCTCCTAATAAGTAAGATTGATTAATGGGAATTTTACAATATGAAATACATTTTCATGTCACATACATAATATGTTTTTAGATACAATTATTTATATGAAATTAATATTTTTATCATTAATATATATATATATATATATATATATATTTCTAGTTTTATGAAATAATTGTTGATTTCCCAACATTATATGGTCTTTAATAATTTTCCCTAAAACGATACTAATGCAGATCATTGTTAACCATTCTTAAGAAGTAGTTTTAAATTTTTTCTATTCATTTGAACATTATTTATTCTGATAAATATCTACCTCACCTTACTTATGTCTATGAATTAATTAAATTCATTTTTTCAATTAAAATTTTATGATACACAAATTTTTTATTCTCTGTGACATGATTGTGATACCCATATATTCCATGGGAAACCCATATGTTTATGTTTGTTAATTCATATGGAATACATATTAATGAAGATGTTATGATCAGTTAAAATAGATAGCAGTCAAATTCATTGGGTACTTTTTTTTATCATTTAATGTTATGTTGAGATATGGAGTAATCAAAATTCTATTATGGAAATTCTTACACCTTATGATATAGCCTTAGCAACGAGCCTTGACATTTTCTATGTCATGTTGTATACTGTTTCCAATTCATATCATGCCATAATAACATGATCTCATGTTCTATATGTTATTCACCATTAATTTTATTATTTTCCTTCCTTTTTATGTAATCGTATTATGCATTTTAACCCAAGTGGAGTGATTAATTACTATTATCAATACCATACAAAGCCTATTATCTCATCCCTTTTTCGTATATTTCACATGTTATACTATATTTTTTCCATTTATAATATTAAATTAATAAAAAAAATTGCATTTTTAATCAAATAATTTTTTCCATTGGTTTCATGTTTTATAATTGTTTACCAAATAATCTAAAAAAATTAAACATTATGAGCAGACATTTTAATTTTAGGAATAATTATTTTTTATATAATATTATATTATTTGTATGTATCTAGGATCTCTATATATTACATATAAAATGGCTTTTATATATACATAATAGTATAATATAGTGTTATAACATGAAAATTTCCCAAGGAATGAAAATTGAGAAAAAATCACTTGCAAATTTAGAATATTTGGAATTAAAAGCCGCATCCAACAGATATTGTGAAATAAATAATTAAATACCAATTAATTTATAGGAGAATAAATAAATAAATTATTTCTATGAACATAAAAAATATAAAATAAAACATTGGTTTGTGTTGCATCTCTCTCACATAAGTAAAATGTGAGATGAAGGTCCCTTACTACAATGATAATCTAATGAATTGTAATTCCAATTAAATAATATCATCAAATTAAAATTTTAATATCAAATATGAATATTCATTAATTATATATCTTCTTATTGTTTTATTATATTCATAGAAAAAAATAAATGAATGATCAATATGGTGTTAGTCAACAAGAAATTAAAGAGAGTCTAGAAATTTCTTACGAGAAGTCTCAACATCATTTGTACATCACAGAACCTATTTTATGATAAATATAAATTTATAATGAGTTTATTAAAAAATAATAATTTTATATTTTATAAAAAAAATTCATATTAAAAATTCATATTTATTTATTGTCAATTCCTTTTTTAAAATTAATATTCATTGAATTACCTACATTTTCATGTTTGTTTTGATTTGTTTTTACATGTACTCATACTATAATCAAGGATCCATAATATCAAGAATAATAATCATTAAATAATTACTATATTGATATATTATTTTTAATTTTTATACAATTTATTATTTATGATAATGTTAAATGATGTAAATTATGATCTTTGGGATGATATGTCCTATGTACATGTGTGTAACATTTCCATTTTTCAGAAATCAATATTTATTGGTGGTATGTATTATATTATATTATATTGAAATCATAATTACATAAAGGATAATTTGTTACATTATATATTATTCTGAATACCATGTTTTTTGTTGTTTGATGAATTGATTTTGTCATATAACTTCATGAAGGAGGAAGTCCTCACATACATGAACATAGTTACAATCATTCTATGAATGAAAATGTATGAAAAATTCATACATATTTTGTGATAATAATTTTAAGTATTTCAATATTATAACAATTATTCCATTTTTATCACATATATTAATTAACACTATCCTTCTTTTCTTCACATAAAATGATAGTGAAAAACCAATCACAATACATTGTGAGGAAATGTTCCACCATTCACATGAGGGATGTTATCAAATCCACATAAAAATGGATCATAATAAGGTATATATTATATAATTAATCTAGATGTATTATTATGATAAATGTTTAATATATATAATTTTATATATCATCATAATCAATTATGACATGTTGTAATGAAAGAATTTATGACATCAGTTATTGAGGTGGTGGTCAATAGTTTTCATAAATGATGAAATAATAAACCATTTAATTTTAGTGGGGATTGATGTATGTAATTACCATAACATAAAAACGTCTCATTAGAAGTTTCATAGTCATGTTATAGGATAATCATGCTTAAATAATAATTGATAGTGGTTGAAAAAATAGACATAATTGAATTCTACCTCTTCATTTAGTAAAACCCATAGGGATAAACCATATTCAATTCAAGGATATATTTATTCCAAAAAAATGAATCTAGGATGATAGGTGGTACTTTTTTAAGCCATTATAGGATTTCATTGGAAAATTTTATTATATGTTTTGTATTAGTGAGGATACGAGGTTGCCTTTTATAAGTCAGGTGACTGGCACAATTGTAATTTTTTTAGATTACAAATTGAATACATTTTTTAAAATAAAAAGAATAAAACATTATATATTAACTATAATTATAAATTATTGGTTTGAATTATGATAAATAAAAATATTAAAAAATAAATTATTTCTGGTTAACCATTTTTTTCTTTTATCCACCCATAAACCCGCAATCACCTAAACTGCACTAATTAATTATTTCAATTTTCACTACATGATTTGGTAAAAAATTATGACGATATTATTTTAAAATATAAATGATACGAATTAAAAAAATTATTCACTTATTAAAAATTCAATTCACATATTTTGAGAGATATCCATACATGTTAGGAGAAATATTGTTTAAAAAACGACTACAAAATTACAATGTTTTATACAAAATATATGTATTAAATTTAATAAAGTGACCTAAATGTATAGGTATATATATATATATAATTATTTCACATGAAATTTAATTTAAAATAAATTAATTGTTATCAATAATTTAAATGAAATTTGTAGATTTTAATTAAAATTATGTATTTTTCATTATTCAAAAAAAAATATAATTTCACACAGTTATAAAAAAAATCATTTTATAATTTTGATATTTTTATTTAATAAATTAATGATATATTTTATTAAAATATATATATGTTTCAAAAATTTGTTTTATTATATGTTTTGAAAAGCCGAAAAAATGGATTTTTAGAGAAACACAGTTTTATTCATAAAATTTGTTTTTTTAATATTTATTGCCTAGGAAAAATTTAAGACAAATATTAATAATATTTTTGAATTCAAAATTGAAATATCTCATTAAATTTGTTAAAAATATTTGGATTACATTACTAATGTAGAAGATATTTTCTTCATAAAATATATTTTTTTAGAAAAATATTTCTATTATTTAGAAACAAAATTTATTTTATTATAATTATTTGTTCACTGAATAATTAATTTTGAATAAATTTTAAACCATATATTTTCTTAATTTAGTTAATTTATTTCCTATGGGTCATTTCATTATTTAGGTGATAATTATCATGTTATAATATTATTATTTCATTATAATTAAATCCTTAGTGTCATGTGTCATATACACTATTGATGAAACACCTTATAGTGTGTGAAGATAGATAAAATAGAAGTATTATATTATTAAATAATTATGAAAATATATATTATTTGGAAAAAATAATTTCATATAATATCAACATGTTAAATTCTACCCATGTAAATTTAATTTGTCACAAAAAATTCATCTGTGTCATGAAAAAATTGTCATTTTAAAATTCCATCATTGGATCCCACATCGTACAAATGAATAATAAAAAACCCCTTAAATAGTTTAATTTTGAAAAAATAGTTACCTAATTAAAATCAAAATTAGTACTTCAAAAAGGAAAACATAAGGTGGATGTAGATACATCTATAGTGAGGAATATTTTAAATAATTATAAAAACTAATAGTGATCATTCATCTCAATAGTGTGGGTGATCCGTAGAAAGATAAAAAAAAAATCCATAATCCAATATGTTTATGAAAGTGCATTGCTAAAATTAATAATAATAATAATAATAATAATAATAAATTATATTTCAATATCCTTTTTTAACATTTCAAACATTCACAAGAAGATATAATTAATTTATTGAATTCCATTCCATATGAAAAGTACCACCATTTGATTGTGACATAATTAATATCAAATTTTATTCAAACTACATGAAATTATTGTCAAATTGTTTTTCCTAGAGAATAACAAAACCTAAATTCCATAAATATACTGACTTCTCAAACCAAATAGCTTTAGTTATCAGTATAATTATCTCATGTTATTGAATACACATATATCACTATATGGTTATATATTCCATTAATTTATAGTTCCTCATCCAATGATGAACATAAACCATTCCATAATTTTTTAATTTTATTTCCCATAAAATATTCATAATTTATAAAGAATATTAGTAAATATATAAAAAAATATAAGTGTCATCCCCAAATTAACATTATTTATATCATTATTTTCAGATCCCAAATATTTGAATTTCTTAGACATATATTTTCATGGTTTTTTAATATCCAAAATTGAACAAAAACATTAATTAAAAAAACATTCGTTTTTATTAGTTAAATATAGTAATGGATATTCGATGTATTACATAGAGCCAAAATGATGTGAAGTCTATATATGTTAGAATAAATCACTTTTTCCACAACTCATTAATCAATTTTAAATATATCAGTAGTATCCAATTTACTATATTCATGTCAATCATCATTTTATCTCGACATCATTATCTCTATACAAGGATCATATTACGGGTTATATTTACTATAATGGTATTTTTTCCATGAATATCACCATTCCATTAAATCATATATCTATGTCATCCTCCCCATTAAATGTATATTTTCAAATCAATAAAAAAATATTCATTGGAATCATTCATAATATATTACATAAATCCTAAATTATAATACCTCTACACTTTAATCATTTGACATAATTCATACTCCACTACGTAGTCTTCATCATCTTATTTCTTAATTCACCCTAGATTTAATATGTCAATTGTAGTCCCTTATTCATCAATATGAAATTCGTTTCTCATGCTTTCCTTATGATTCTCGACATATTAATTCCCCATAGGACATGTATTCTCCTAATTCCAAAACATTATTCATTTTAAACATTCTACATTCAATAATTCCATTTGGAGACCAATATTGACATAAAATCCATTAACTAAAACATTGATTTTATATTGATTGTATTATCATTATTAAAATCATCTCCTTACACAAATCATGTTCTCATTCATGTGATAAATTTAATTTACTGCTTCTTCCAAAATTTTATATAGTTGAGAATCAAAATATTGTTTCCACCATGTTGTCCACTCCATGAAATCTTAAGGAAAATCACATATGTTATGCCAATATCAATAACCATATTTTTAATATATTTAACCTTAATTTTATTATAGTACATTCATTATAATCATATATTCAAATCCTCTATGATTTTTTATATATTGATTAATAATTTTAAATGGATTTTCCTCAAAAATTTCAAAATATGTGTGAAGTAAGGCCTATTTTCATAATCAAGTAGTTGATCAAATCCATCGGAATTTTCCCATTTCAATGTTATTACACATTCATACATCTGTTCCTGAGACACATCCAATTATATTATTCAAAATGGGATATTATTTTTTATAAACCACTTATTATATCCTTTACCACAATTTGAGTAAAGATTCCAATACATTGACTAACACATATAATTATCCTTAGATGAGCTCATAGAAATGCCATTTGGAATATCCCTTGGGATATCATTTATTTTTTATATTACTAGTTTCAAATGGTTTGTTATACCTTTCCTCTAATAGAAATAATAGATACCCATGATATTCATTTGTAGATATTTCTTTTTTTGAAGGATATTCATTAAATTAAAAAGGCACATACCTGGAAACCACTATTATTTAGTCCAATTGGATTCCTAGAACACAATCATGTAAATTAATGAAATATTTTCAATGTATCCCATATATATCGTACAATTTATTAATAAATATTAAAAAACATTATATGTAACTTGGGAAATTAAACATAATAATTGATGGTGTAAATTTATTTGTAAGGGAAAAATCGAAACAGAAAAAAATAACATTTGAATATGTGTATAATAACATGAAATGACATTTTAAAACCATACTATGCCTTCCAAATAGAATAATATTGATTTAAGGAATAATAATTGGATTATTATAAGATAATAATAATAATGTAACCACCGTACCGGATCCATGATACCTTACCATTTGAATAAGTCATAGAGTTTTGGCATAACAATTTACTATAAAAAATAAGTTATAGATTCTCACCCAAACTATAACATATCTTTTTTAACCATTTATTGTATTTAAATGTTTTATTAAATTTTAAAAATATTGAGCTCAGCATGTTTATTATTATGATGAATGAATTTCCCTTTATTTATATTTGAAATCTATTAAATTTAATAAATATTAATGAATTCAATTTTACTATAAATTTTGAATAACTCCAAAATGTAGACTAACATTGGAATTCCTAGGCCAACATTTTGTATAGAGTGTGGGTTTTATCATAAGCTTGACATAATATGTACAATCACCAAAAACATGTAACAAAATTATTGTGCTCCAAAAAAATGATTTATTTACCAATATTTTCATTTAATTTATATGACATGGTGAACTAATCTTCCCACTACTGGAATATTTTTATTTAAAATTCTCGTGGATACTTGACAACAACTAGAAATGGAGAGAGAACATTAGTGGAATCCTTAGAGAGAGAAGATGATGGATTAATGATTTTCCACACAAAAAAGAAATCTAGGATCTCCCCAATGAGTATGGAATGGATTCATCCTTCATAATTGATCGACCCATCTCATTGTAGTATGTTTTTTATGATGATATATTCAAATTTAATTTTCTCCTATGAAAAAATAATATAAATCAATCGATAAAATTATTTGTTTATTGGGCATATTACATGTATGGTTTAGATTTTTTTTAAGGAATGGGAATTAAATTATTGGTTATGTATATCACTTTTTTCATAATTTTAATGAATTGTTATTTGATGAAAATGACCATTTCAGATGTTCTATTAAATATGTTATTATTTCATTTCATTATTCCCTTGTTCATCATTAATTTCTAGAAACATTCATTTTGTCTAGTTGTTCAAAAAACACTCTATAATGAATCATTACAAATTATTTTTTGGATCAATTCATTGATACCATATACACTAGTGTATATAGATGATGTAATTACGATTTGATGATTGATCGGGAATATATTAGATTTCACCACTTCGTTTTCATGTGGCATAATCTGAATATATGATTGAAGTACTCTTTATTTATGTATCAGTGGGTGAATTCTATAAATAATGAAACTAAAAGCCTCATCTTCTCCAATGTAGCATTCCATATAAGTTTTGTGGTAGTAATTATATTTCATAATGGTGGTGGACAAATCCAGGTGACTATTCTTTGTTTCTGGAAAATTATGATATAAATTATATGTAATCATGGATTTCATTCCATGTGGGTTATTGGCTATGGTTATTGGTTAATATATATGAGATAAATATCACAAGAAATATGGATCATCCACAAGACATGGCATGTACCATGGGAGAACACCACCATAAAAAATCCATGACCACGACCACGAACAGTCAAGGTAAATGGTTCATTGGTATATCCATATATTCAGATAGATCTAAGTACAAGGGTACAACATGATGTACAAAGACAAAGACACATGAATGGTCCATGAAAAATTGGTAGTGTTGGTTCCAATGTGACATACATGGTAATTATATTACACTGTGTTATTTTTCAAATCTTATATACATCCCTTATTCCCGGGAGCAGGAAATTTTAGAATTATGGTTCAATACCATGATCAATTGGAAGATATATTAGTAAGGAATAAATTTCTATTTATAGGATGGGAATCCCTTATGAGGATCATCATTACTAGATATAGATATTTGAATCCATCCGAGAGGCCTAGTCTATGATCATCAATCATTATTATTTTTCCAATTTGGGGTTCAGGGATTGATTATGATCAAAACTAAATATACAATGATATCATACTAAACTGGTTAATCCCAATTGGGATGTTGGAAAATACCAAAGACCTTTTTTTTCATCATCTAAATATATATTACATTCAATATGTACTGTATATGCCTTATGAAGATACATGATAAGAATGGCATCATATATTAAATAAACATGGGCTATCATACATGTGTTTTGTGTTCAATTAGATGAATTTTATATGGTTATTTTGAACTAGAATAATAGGGTAGTAATATGGCTCTGAAAATTACTTGAAAAAAATTATTTGAGAAACATTAAACCTTCATACAATGTGTTCTATTTAAAATCATTATGATAAGTATTATATTAGTCATGAAGCATTATGGTTAGTGATTTTTGGTTGTTCTACTTGATGTTGTTTTATTCACCCATTAACTCAATATCCCCACATGTGTCATCTATTATGATAATGAATAGCCATTCTATAGGGTTATTAGAGGACCAAAAAGTGAAATTTAATATATTTGGACTAGAGATATAGTTCTTCATACCATGAGTAAGATTTGAGTATATTCCCCTATTATATTTATATCATACTTATTTATTGTTTTTATAGGATTCTATTAAGAAAATATTGTTTTCCTATATTTTTTATACTCAGTTTTTTTAGATTTTTTCATGCATTGGGTATTATTTTTATTCTATATTTAATCATTTTATGTTCATGGAGATGTGTATGTTTGTATAGGTACAATAATATATGACAAACCTTGTTCGTGTAATTACTACTTAATGTTGGCCTGTATCCCTTGGAATTATATATGCCAGCTTCAGGTAGTCACCATTGACTTATTGTTGGATAGGTGGGCCAAGATGGGTAGGCTCATTATAGTGTGGAATTACAGGAGAGTCCCATTATAGGAGATGATATTTTGATCATAATACGATAGAAATATTGGTGTTGGTTGTATAGAAACAATGCTATGAATTTCATGTCAGGATTTCAGACCATGGAATCTAAAATTGATGTGATATATAATGTATCAATCCCCTAGTAGTCAGGCTCAATTCATATCTAATTGATATATTTTGTCACTAGATTTAAGGAATAACATTTTTATATTCAACATTTTTTAATGGGTATTAGATTCCATGTTATTATTTAATAATTTCTCCATATATACTCATTGATTTTGTTAGATCTTGTCTATGAAACAATCTCAAAGAATTTTTCAGGCTTGGATTTATTAGCAGGATCACTGGGATAATCCTCTATGAGATTTTTATTTAATATGGGGACCCAAACATGATGTGATTCCTATAAATGGTTCACCAATCATACCAACAACTATAGACTATCATTTGGAATTGATATTACTATAGTATGAGGTGAACAAGATGAGTGTGCTTCGTGAGTTTCAGTGAAATTGACCCAAAGGATTTGATGTGAGATATACCCCTCTGAGTGTGAGGATAATATTTAGGTGATAATATTATTCATTAATTAGATTAGGAATCATAAAGACCCAATGTTTTTCTCCCCAATCAAACTCATCTATGGATTAGTGGGGTGATTTTTGGGCTTACTAGCTCAATTTTATGATGTGACGAAACTGTCCAGGTCATAGTTTGAATGACACTTCATAGTGGATTTTTCTGTAGACATATTGATGGATGTGCACATAAAGTATCTTTTAATGTTATTGTAGGGTAATATAAATGTGGCTGACTATTCTTCATGTTTAACTAGCCTCTCATGGTACATGATATATATGGGGCATGATCTATTATTTAATGTTATAAGCTTCGATTAAGGTCCACACTAGGACAAATGATCCAGCATGATACCTAAATGAATTCTTAACTATGGTGGGGGAATGAAGCCTGATTTGGTGGTAATGATATTATTATATGAGAATAAACTAAGAGTATGTGATGATAGTGGGAACACAAAATCCGATACATTGGTAGTTGGGAACCGGTGATAGAAGTAAGGACCTGTGCATTTGAGATGCTTCTGATGGAAAATCCCAAGATCGAGGTTCTTGGGAACACGGATCATATGAATCATCTTCTAAAGAAAGGGGGTGTGTTTTTATTCCTGTGATTTTCTATGAAATATTTCGTATAAATTATTAACCTATTTTGTTGATGTTAGAGAGGATTTTAATTGGACATCTTGAATGGGTAAGTGATAGGATTTGTGAGGTATGTAGTTCAACAGATGTGGTAGAGGAACTAGTAGAGAAAATATAAGTGGAATTAATTTCAACATCGTCCCACACAAAAACTAGGTGGTCACCAATAAGCTCTGGAATTTGGTGGTATGGGTCATGGATTGTTGCATACAGCTGAGTCATATATCCTAGAGGTTTTATTTACAATATGATTTATGATTTTTGTCTTCTCATAAATAGTATTGGTGTTGATAAATATAAAAATGGTCCACATGTTTCTCTACTCCTCTATAGATTAAGAAAAAGAGACTGTGGTTGTGACCATGATCATCCATTGTCCATGGATAATCATAGAACTAGTGACTACTTGATTGTACACTTCTTCAACAAGCATGATTGGAATCATGTAGGTGACATGTTTTGGAAAAAATTTATTAATGTTATGAGGCCTTAGTGTGTCATATTATTTATGCATTAGTTTTCTACAGTACTCAGCTAGATATATTATATATAATAGATGATATTATTTATCTTCAGTGATGGGATGATGTTTTACATTATGGGTGTTATTGATTCTTAGGAGGATTAGGATGGACTCATGCAAATAATGGTTCAGAAAATTTCTCAACATTCAACAAGAATTACTTTTGGTGAGGTAGATTCTATGATTATAAAATTTCCTATTGTTGATGTAGAGTATGAGTATGTCTTCACCAATTAAATTCCTAACATACCACCCACCAATATGTATACTTCTTCACGGTCTACACACTATAGAATCACTTATATATTAACTAGTATATCACATGCCTTAAATTGATCTATGTGATATGAGGGTGAAGTTCGAGGAATTGATGGGGAATGGAACTATTGGGACTTAGGTTTCACCCATGGAATCCCTAGTGTTATTCACCATTATGTAGGAAAATTGTATGATGATTTTTATATAAATAGAACTTAAACCAGGTGAATTTAAAATAACAATTATCCCATACTATGGATCTATTACATATTTGATCAGTTGTGAGGTCCATCACAGCTCACAAAGACTGACCCCAAATCAGGCTATCACTATCTACAAGTATATGATGATGATATATCAAAGAAATATTTATAATGTTGTCATTATCGCTAAATGTACATGATGAATCCATTTCCTAAGTGAAATATCCCATTAGTGTTCATGGGACTCTTGAACTATATAATTAATCATTTATTACATTGGTTTATTCTTGTAATTGTGATGAAATCTATTAGTAGTCAATATATGAGGAGGAGCATGCAAGACAATTCAGTATTGTCCTAGAAATACTCTGAGATATCAATAATTAAATGAATATCTAAAATATCTAGTTCTTGTATTAAGAGGTTCTCTTTTAAATACATGATATATCATAGAGAATTTTATCGCTGGACAAAGAAAAGTAGATGAAGTGTTAGATTGAGAGAAACACTAGAGGAATATGGAAACAAAATAAAACATTGTTATAGAAGGAAAAAATTAAGTATTCATACATTATTTATCTAATATTTTAACTCCCTAGATATTATTGACACAAATTGTCGATCCTTTCATATGGATAGAGAGGTTCAAATATGGTTTCTAGGAGATGATGTGGAGAATTAAGAACATTATCATGTTGATATATTTAGAAGGTGGATGAGAATATTATTCATTATTATAAATATTGGAACATGATTAGGTTTTTTCTAATTAAGATGTATGAAATTGTTTCATATAGTTCACATCAGTTGGTACAACCTCAGTAAAACAACTTTACTCACAATCGTTATCAAGCAGCATTATTATTTAGAGTAATTTTGTGGTGAAATTTCATTACAAGTTAGTGATTATATAATATTCACACCATATATGTATCAAGAATACCATCTCTTAATATGATCTTGACCTGATATATAGTCTAAATATATAATTCCACCACAATCATCACTTCATAACTGTTTATACTACTAGAAATGTATACATGGTAAATGATTCTATTTTCAAAAGATCATGTCCAGACATACTGAGTGAGGTATCAAAAAGTTGGACTCATTATTGATATCCTTAGTGAATGGGGATGGTGAAACCTACATCCAATTAATTTTTGTTACAACACAACTTCTACGATGAGTCTTGAATTCTCATCATAGAGATTCTGAATGTGACACATTACATACTCATATATGCCTTGGATGATCTCTTGATGGTTTTTCTATAGGTGGGGAGAATGTCATTTAATTTAGAGGATTCATAATGGTAATAATTTTGTTTTTATAGGAGGTTCTAAGGGAATTTAATATGTTTCCATTTCATGTATATATAAATTTCATGAAGATATAAGAGGAACACTAACATCAATTTTGGTGGCTAGAGATGAATATAGGAGGGATATAGTTTTTTTCTTGATTCCAAACATGAAATTAAATGACGTTTGACAAGTATGTACTTTTAGGATTAGCTTAACTGCATGAGGATTCATAATATAAGTTGGATGTGATATATTTGGAATTTTTGATAAGGAAACCATATAAATATAGGGGACATGATGCCATTTGTGTGTTCATAGAGTTGATTACCATGTTCGACAACTTCCTAGATATATAACGGAAGACTTCAATAAAGATCTTATCACACATTTACATGTTGAAAAATGGTCAGATTCATGGATTTCCAATTAAAATATTTGTTATATATTTCTCTCTATACATCGTTGATCAATAATTTATTTTAGGAAGCAGTTGGGACTCATTTTCATTGGATTATATTTTTTCACTCCCGAACTGATGGTCAGTCTTAGTGGACAATTTAGGCCTAAGAGGGAATGTTATATGAATGAAACATAGACAATGGTTGTTTATTATATGATCACTATCTATTTGAGGAGAATTCATATAACAACATATAGCATTCCACTATCATTGTAGCATTATACCATCATGGTAAACATGAATCAAAAAGTCACCTCTATATTCAACCAACCAATGAGAGTCATCACTTATGAACCTAGTGTTGGTATGAGCCTCAAAAGTGAAGGTTAAAATAAACAAGGAGCGCTTGTCGAGTACATTTATAAATCATAATTCATATAAATTCCAAAAACCAAGGTGTTTGGAATATGCAGAGGGAGAAAATATTCTCTTATGAGTCACTCCACGATTTGGGTTGTAGATATTTGGATTGGGTGTTGATATATATCATTCATTCATTATCTATTTCATTATATTTCATATATTTGGAATTATGATATACTCTTGTATCAACGCAGGTAGTTGAACTGGGCATACAATATCTTCCATGTATCACAAATGAGGAAGTTAGTGATTGACTCATCTGTGATATCGAATGGGTAAAGATATTCATTAATGATGGAAATAATTTTTCAGAGTTCCTTGTAGTGATTGAAAATTATTATATGAAGATTATATATGGGTAATAAATTACATTAGTGTGTTTCTAGTGGAATAAATGTTATATTTAGGAGTGTATATGGGATTTGGACAAACATTATCATTCTCAGTACCCACATACCTGTGTTAATGTTTTTTTTAAAATTTTGGGTTGTGATTATCATTGTTGGGGAGAATATAAAGTGTATTTTATAAATTATAATGTCTTTGATTATATAGTATAATATTTCCTAAACCATTTAATAAGAAAAAATATAATTCTGACACCCATTAATCATAGAATTTATGTTTTAAAAATATAAAATATATTGATTCCAGTTTGACCTCATAGAAATATTATTATGTTACTAAGAACATTGTAAATGGTTATTTATAAAATATAAGGAATACATTTTGTCAAGAAAATAATTGAAACTATATGATTAAATTTAAAAATATAAAATTAGATTAAGGGTAATATGTAAAATTATATTAAAATAAGATTCATTAATATCAAGTGTGATTTTATTAAGAATTCAATATTTTAAAATATTAACATATTTTCTAACATATTATTTACTTCATGAAATATGATTGGATTTTTACATAATATTATAAATTATAAGAAATTCTGTTTTATAGTATTAATTTGTTAAAATTAATATCTTAATGTAAATATAACTTTTCCATTATATTAGTTATGAATATATATATATTGTATAACAAAATAAAAAATTTATGAAATTATGATAAGGAAATATTTTGAATTAAATTTTATATTAAAATAAATCAAAATATATTTAAATATATAAAATCATTTTTTGAAAAGATAATCATTAGTAAATGATATTTTTTGGTTAAAAATTAATTTTATAAAAATATTGTATTTTTGATTAATGAAGTAATATTTTTTATTTTAATAAAAAATTAAAAAAAATTATTTATATATATTCAGATTCAATAGTTAAAAAAAATTATTTCATAAATGTAATATATAAAATAAAATAATTAAGTAGTTATGATTCTATAGTCTAAAATTTAATATTAATATATTTTATTATGTGTAAATATTAAAATAAAAAATTACAAAGACATATTAGACTTATTATTACAATTATATATCATGATAAATAATGGTTTTATTAAATAATGAAATAAAAATTAAATAGTATTTTGAAAATTATATTATTTTTATAAAAATTCAATTCAATATATGTGGAAAAATGAATCAAAAAAATTAAACAATATAAAAACTGTGAAATTATAACATTGAAAGGGAGTCCATACTGTTCATTTCCTTATATCCATAGCTATTATAAAGGCTACTGTCATCATTACCTTCAATTGTGGTGCACCAAAATATTATACCAACCATCATTGACATCCACACCAAAACATCCATTATGACCATCCTTTTAAAATCAACTCTATGGAATACAATCATCACCACTCAAAATAATAGTCAATTTCTATAACCACAATGACCAGCGTCTTTGACCACACCTTAAAACCGAAACTATGTACACTCACATTCCAATTGATACTATGAATTCTACCCATAACAATTTCATTAATGGACTATAAAATTGAGGGTTGAGGATGTTGAGAATGGATTATAGGGAATCTCAAACCCATATCTAGATCTTCAACCAAAAATAAATAGTTGAAAATCTAGTTGAAATATAAAATAAAAAAACATTTAAAATGAAATTTGTGCTTTGACATGGTTCCTTTGTATGTACTAAACCCACCAAAATCATGTATGTGACACTTCAATATTTATTTATTTATACATATATACTATTTTATAAATATAATATAAATCATTACAAAAAAAGTTACTATAAAATATTCTACATACCTTCACCAAATAGTTATGGTCAATATTTAAATAATAATTAAATTATTTGTATAATCCTGACTAGTTTTGTAAAGTAGTATGATATAATTTATTTTTTATTCAAAATCTACAGAATTATTCTTTTATATGAATGTATGATTCTATAATGGTTATTTATTTCATTTTCATCAAACCCCAATTTTTTATTCCCCCTCAATTATTTATGTATATTTTATATTATTATATATATATATAAGTAAAAAATTATTTATTTTAATTCCTTTCTGATTATCTGTAGAACTCTTCTTTGGAAGGGAAGTATTTTATTAAAATTAATAATATGTTTTACATTTTAAATTATATTGACATATGTGATTCCTACTTCAAGGAATGTGTTTATATATATAGATTTTTTGATGAATAAATATTCTAAATTCCTATAAAGATATTAGTATTTCTAAATTTATCAATAATACATTTTAGAAAAGAAAAACTCTATTATATATTGAACACTGATATTATGTACAACCCTTTATAAGGGAGGTTTTTGTAATTTAAACATCTTTTCTTTAAAGAGCACAATATACATATATATTATGCATTATTTAAAACACATAGGAAGTTATTTAGAGATATTAATAATTATTTTATTATTTGAAAAAAACTAATATTTCTAAATTTTTTATCTGTAATTAATATTTTAAAAAACAATTATATTAAATAGATAAAATTTATTATATTATGTAATCAATATATTTTTTAATTTTTTGTGCTATTTATATCAATATCATGTTGTAAATGATAAAAGTAATCATTATATGGGAGACATATTTTTGTATGACAATGAATTCCCTTAAAAATTTAGATATGAACTTCATTTATGATATTTGTTGACCTTCCATTATCATTCAATCAAGAGTTCAGTTAATTTAAATGAAATTATAATTAAAATTTTTGATAAATAAAAACCATTCTTTATATGTGTGATTTTCACAGAGTTAATTTTATTATTTCTAAAAAATTAAATTATTCATTAAAAAAAATATGAATTCTTTTCTTATACTAAAATAATTTTTATGACATTATATATTCTTATTAAGGGGTTATGAATGAGTAATGATGAAATTTTAAAATGATTTTTAAAATTTTGTGATTGAGTATTGAATGATGTGAGTAGGTATTTGGCGTAAATGCATAAACTCATGGGTAAAATATCCTATAAGTGGTACTACTCATGGAGAAACGGTTTTTCTTAGGTTCTTCTAAGTATTAATATTAATCCTAATTTTTTTAATATGTTTAAAATTCATAAAAGAAAAAATAAATGGTTTACTTCAAAACATATGAATTTTTAAAATTAAATATTTATTAAAATCAAAAGTTAACTAAAAGGATTTTATAGTTGTTAATTTATATGTATTTATTTTATCAAATGATTTATGTGATAAATTTTTTTGAAAATAAAGAATTATTTTTTAAGTAAAATTATTTTCAAATGGATTGAAACACACTTATTTAGAAATATAATTGTTATATAATGTTTTATAATTATTTCCTATGGTCAATTAGATGTTCTATGATGTGTTAATTCTCTTATAGTGTTATTTGACACAAAGTGATTTAGTTATTATAATATTTTTTTACTTCTCAGATTAAAAAATATTATTTTTTCTATTTAAAAAAACCTAGAATTCAAATGGTCATTAAATGAATAAAGGTCATGTTTATTTTTTGTTATCCCTTATAAAAAATATGGATCACATTTAGTACTAAATCTAGAAGTGTGGGTTCAAATTTTTACATCCATAATCATTAATGTTTCATTAAAATGTTTCATAACTCAAAATTTGTGACTAAGATTTGAAATATGGAATCCATTGAGCACTTAACATTTGTTTTTACCTTGGAATGGATTATTTTTATCATCACTAATAGTTTGTGATAATGTAAGCAATGGTGTAAATAATATAATAGTAAATGAATTTATTTATTTTTATTTATGTGATTATGTAACCTAATATGCCTCTGCATATAAAAGTATATGACCAATTCATATGGTTAGTGGAAGAACCAAACAAATAAAAAGAGATTTTTGGTGGATGAAAATGAAAATGATGATGTAGAATAAAGGATCATTTATGCCAATATAAATAGATGATCTCACCAATGAATATAATATAAATTATTTTTTATAATCAATTGATCCCTATCAAGGTAGGGTGTCTATTTTTCTATAATTTCTCATTTTAAATTTTCCCCCTGATGTATCAGAATTTATCAACAAGCGAATTTATTTATAGTTCAAATGAAATTCATGAAGGGGTAAGATTTAACCATTATTATAGATTTCTATTAATGTTTATATTTTTATCTTAATATTATATTCTAAAAAAATGAATTTAGTAAGCACAAAAATTGTATAACCTCCATTCATAATTATTTGTAATTATTCATTTCATCACCTTTAGTAATTTATTCAATGATTTACGTATTTTATGACGTTGGGTGGGAAAATAACAGTTAGTCCTTTTTTCACAACCCTTTAATTTCCCAATAGATTGATACAATATAACTAGGATTATATTAACAAAGTAATTGATATATGATGAAGGATCATAACCATATCAATGATAATGACTTAGGGTTTATAATATTTTGATTATAAATGGAAATTATAGGGTGTGAATGTTAATATTAATGTTTTACTTTTGATGAGAAAGTAAATATAAGGTTTGACCATTCATATCCACCATCACAAGTTATATTGGTGGAAGAATTCAATAGAGGAAATTTTACAGGGGATGATCGTGTAATGATCTATGGGTTCAATGAAGTCATTATATACCAGACATCTATTCAGAGAATACACAATGTTTGGGGACCAAGTTGAAAAAATTGGGTTTCCATGGTGGAGATAAGTATCACATCACATTACACCTGACATAGAGACTCAGCATATACTCTGTGTGTATATTCCCAAGAAGAAAAAAAGGAAGAAAACTATGCCCTGGTTACATGGTCAGTGTTGTATACTTGGAACCAACACAGTACAAGGATACAACTGAGTCTATAAGGATATGGAAACGGGATGAGTGGTGACACATAATTAAAACTAGTCACAATTTTTCAAGCCATGTACTTATTTTAAACACTTTATACTTTTTAAAATATGAAATGAAACCCCTATTCAATATACCATTTCCAATTTTGGGTATTTCAACCTTAATAAATTTTTTGATAGATTAGAAAAAATGCATATACTATGTATATGGTGTTGACACAATAATAAGAACTAAAATATAAGATATTAGTTATTATAATCCCTCAATGAGTCCTTGATTAAGATCATATATCATTATTTGTATCCCCGTGTAGGATTTACGGAATCATCATGAAAAAAAATATAGGGTGATGATCTCCAACATATAATGAAAATCTTGATTTGGATTTTTGTATACCACATGGAACTAGGTATGATCTCGATCAAGGAATTTATATCATCAATCTTCTAAATGATACATATTAACGTGAGACCCTAATTGAATGATGTATTGGATGGATGTATCCAATCATACTAGTTGAGTGGTTTCTTCCAGAAGTGTGTCTCGTGAATCCTTTAAGCATGAATCATAGGCTTGAAATATGGTTGTGACCATAACATAAAAATTTTTATTTTATATGAGTATATGTGGATATTATTGTTATGTATTATATTGGACTATCCTAGTGATGTGTGTATAACATTGGTGATGATTATATACATAGTGATTCCAGGGTGTCCGTGTAGTTATTGTTTCACTCACCACTACATAAGATTTTCCTAGCTGTGATATTTCTTATATAAGAGACCAATTATTTCATGGGTTTCATAGTGCAGTAGTAGTGGAAAGTGTGTAGATTTGGGATATAATAATTTTTGTTCATAACACGAGTCATATTTAATTATAGTCCCTACATTATATTATGTTGTGATTCTTTACTATATTTCGTGGGGTAGTTTTTTTCCCTCATCAATTACCCTTCAGTTTTCTAGTTTTTTGTGGGATTTGGATGTGTTCATGGATTGGGAATCAGTTACATTTTATATTTATTCAATTTATGGTTATATAGATATGTGAGAAAGTTTCTTATGTTAAGGAATCATGTCTGAGTGTTATGCCAACTCGATGATGGCATGTTTCCAATGAAACATTGGATGTGGGCATAGGGTAATTATGGTTGCATTATCATCTTCTATGAAGTCCGTAGTTGCGTAGAGCATGAAGAAGACTATCGTTACATGTTTGAAAAGGGATATCAACCTATTAAACTATATATTGGGTTTAAATTACCTATTTGGTACCCTCCATCATCCTAGGGATAACCTCCCATAAACCCTCTCTTATGATTCATATGACCCCTTATATACTAATAGTTATCATATAACATTTATCATTACCCTTTGAATTGGAGAAATATATATGTACCACCAGCCATATAATTAATATTATAAAAATGTGTTCTATAAGACAATAAAACATTCGTTATATCATAACAAATCAAATAAAATGGGATGTATAAAAATTTAATCATCTCATATCCTCCTAGAATATAGAATACCGTCATAACAATTTGAATGTAACAGAACCCATTAATAATGGATGGGGATTATTATGAATTTTTTCATTGTATAACAAATTTAATTGAATCAATTTTTAAAAAATCAATTCATTAAAAAACAATCAATCAATGAATAATAATTTTTTCATCAGTTCATAGCTGTAGTAAAACAGTAGTTACATTATGGATCTATTCTATAATATAAGTATATTGTTAAATATAAATCATTTGGAATGTTTATTAAATATGTTGACATTTATTTGAAATTCAAATGTCAAATAAAGATCTATTTTAAAATCATTTTCATTGAAAATAAACATATAATATTATATTAGTGGAATTAAAATTATTTTAAAACATTTCTTGAGGAAAATATCATTTCCACATTTCCAAAAAAATTAAACATAATTCATTTTTAAAATAAATTTAATCTAAAATATCTTTGAATACATATAATTTAATTTTGACAAAAAAATGGTCATGGTGAAATTAAATTCGATTGAGAATGTACACAACGATAATTTTAAAATTTTGGGTAAAATATAAACATTCCCTTCTTATGAAAATAATAATATTAATATTAAAAAAATTATAAACAATTAAAACATGAGAAAAAAAATTCTCAAACATATCCTTTTATAAAAATATTGAAACATCCATTAATATATTTTTGGAAAATAGTTTATGGAATGAAAAAAAATTCAATTGAAATAGTTATTTTAATCAAGAACATTTTAGAAAATCTTGAGTAAATAAATATGATTAAATTAAGAAATAAAATGTATTCTAATAACATAAATATAGTATTGGAATGATAATTTGTTTCTTAAGATAACGACAACAATGTTTCATAATCATAAGTAGAAATATAAATTATTCAGAAAAATGATGAGATCACCAAATTATACCGTTACCACTTTGGTACGATTGAATAATTATTCCCATCAATAAAAAATATTTAATGAAACATGAGGTAAAATTATAATAAAAACATCATTACACTACCTATAAATTGGGATGTATATACGCATCATAAAATAATATAGTAGTGTATCCCAACATAAGACTAATTGAATTCAAATCGACATAAATTCTGAAACAGTTTTCAGGTATTTCGAATCATAAACCCCATAAAATAAATATACTATGTTGGATAATTAAATAAAAATTAAATTAATTCCAATTATTATAAAATACATTAATAATGTATATATTTAAAGAATAAATGAAAAATATGCACAATATTAAATTTTCTTCATAGAGGTTTAATGTGATAAGAGAACCCCTTATTTATTTTATAATATCTTGAATCAATATTCTCATTACTGAATATAAAAAAACATTAAATATCATTAAAATAAATTTTTAAATGATTTAAAATGTGAATTTTTAATTATATAATCAACAAAATATAAATTTTTTCTGAATTAGGAACATGTCTCTCATAAATAAGTGAGAGACTACAAATTCATTACATTTAGTATTAATATCCATTGTACTCATTCAAATGTCACTAAAAATAAATATATAATTATAAAAAATATACTATATACACATAATTTTATATATTATACCACTTGTTATTTTATTAGTATAATTTATCACACTTTTATTACCCATTTCTTATTATGATCGTGTTTCAGCTGATAACTGTTTTGCTTTTCATATATCATTTCAATTGTTATTTTGGGTCCTATTATATTTATCATTGTTATATAGTCTCTATAATTATAATGATAACATAATATTAATATTTATACATATTTTTTAAATATTAATCATGAATGATAGTTTTGAGAAATTATGTAATTCAACATCATAGAGATGGTATACAATACATATTCATGACTAAAACTTCCATTACTTAATGATCATTATGAAAATGAGGTATGTAGTATTATATCATTCCATAATTATAAAAATATCATATAATAAAATATTTTGTTATTTAAATATACTTATACAGATCATTAGTGTGGGGTGGTGAAGAAAATATAGATTTACATAACTTTATAATGGAGGTAGTCAACAAGTACATGAACCACATTATCATCACTCAAATAATTAAAAGTAAATTATGACTGTTATATGTTATATTTTAATTTTATTATAAATAATTACTATCTTAATTATTTCATTATAAACATATAATCATAAAAATTATTATTTTTCATTCATATTAATCATTAGTGAAAAATAAATCACATTCCTCATTGAAAAGGTTTTTCACTACATAGATGAGCATTCTAATCTCATCCTCTATGTAATAGAATGAAAAAAGTTATATATTATATAATGAAATAAGAGGTACAATATTGTTATTAATAACATATATAATCTTTTTCTTCATTTTCATTACTAAAAGTAAGATTTTGTTATAAAAAATTGAATTCCATTTGTTCGTAAGGCCAGTGTCCACCATACACATGAATGATGTTTTCATAATAGATTTCTTGGAATGGGGATTGTTATTGGTCATGGTAATTAGATAAAAAACTATGATTATATAATATAATGAGTTTATTATATCATGATTCTTAAATATTAATTTATGGATTTAGAAAAACATATAATGAAAATAATAATTGAATAACTTTTCCTCTTCTTCTAGTAAAAAACATACGATTTCACCAAATTACATGATATGTTTGATTAAATACAAAACAAATGCATGTAGGATGATATGATAGAATTATTGTAGTTCATTTTTTTAAATATTTTACAAACAATAAAATTTTGAAGGTTTCATGTAGAGAGGATATGTTGTGGCTTTTAATTAGTGAGGTGAATGGCCCAGTTGTAAATTTCAAGAATAAAATTGTGTACTTAGATTTTAAAATTTTGGTATGGGTTAAATTGTATTACTATATAGAAATAGAAAATATATGGTCAAAATTATTTCATAAAATATATTTTTATAAAGTTGTTATGTCATTTCAATTTTGACATATTTAAATTAACCCATGCTAAACCTATTTTTATCTGAATTGTGATAAATATTATTTTAATATTTTCAATATTAATAAAGGAAGAAAATTAATTTCAAATCATTAAAAAATATAAACAGCAATTGTTCAATATGTTGAATCAATTTTAACAAATACAATTTAGAGAATATTTAATTTTTAAATTAAATATTTATATCATAGGCATGTTATGAAGAATGGTTTTAATGAGAAACTATTCATACATTTACAATGCTTTAAAATATAATTTTGGAAATTAAATTGATTACATTGACCTACATTTAGTAATATATATATATATATATATATAATATAAATAATTTCCACTCATCAAGATTTTAAAATATTATTTTTCATTATAAATAATTTAAACAAAAAAAATTAATTAATATTCAAATATTTTTAGTATTCCTCATAAATGTAATCTTCCAAAAAAATTAACATAAAATATACTATATTGATTTTTTATATGATGAATTTAAAATTTTAATAAAATTATTTGAAATATTATTTCTAAATATTTCATAAATTATTTTTCAATTACATGTATCAGACTCACCTGTTTTGATAATCCCAAATCATGTATTATTTATGTGATAATAATGTTTCTCTTACAAGATAATAATTTTTTTGAAAATAATATTTATATAAAATTGGTAACTATGTAGGTTTAATGTCACTTCTCTCTTGTTTAATGCTCAATGTTCAAAACTTCTCCATGTAAAAAATAAAACATTTCAAGGTCACTGATGAAAAGGTCGCCATTTTAAGGTAATCAATGCAAGGTCACCGTTGCATGGTCACTGATGAAAAGGTCACTGATTCAAGGTCACCGATGAAAAGGTTGCTGATGAAAACATCACTGAAGCAATTGTCACTGATGTAAAGGAATCTGATGCAAGGTCACCGATGCAAAGTTCACTAATACAAAGGTCACCAATTCAAAGATCATCGATGCAAAGTTCACTGATTCAATTGTAACTGATGAAAATTTCACTGATGCAATGCTCATTGATGCAAGGCCACCACCGAAGGCTACCAATGAAGGTTACCATTGAGAAGGTCAATGACGAAGGCAACTGATTCATGCCTACTATTGAAGCCTACTGTTTTGTAGGCTACCGTTACCTATATTTCGATGCCTACCTTTCCATACATTTTCAAATTCATAATAATATTATAATAGTCATATTCAGTAACATTAATTATTCTGACTTTAATTAATTCTTATTTTAGACATTTATAATGACCGTATCTGGTGATATTACGAAGTAAAAGGAGGACCGCACATGATTTAATTATTCCTATTATTGGATATCAAGTATAAAACAGATGACCAAAAAATAAAAGTGAGGAATGAGAAGCTTAAGTCCATAAGTTAAGAAAGAGGAATGGATGTGAAATAACATACTGTATAACAAGGAATAACCATTCAAGAACATTCACTATCATCCCAATAACCTCAAGAATATTATTTTGGGAGAACAATTTTAAGGCTTCTTTTTGGGTCTCATCAACTCTCGATCAATACAAGAAGCAAAACACTCAATACCTGAAAGCTAGAACCTGGAGTTGCAACACTATGTTTTGGAGAAACCTTTCAGAAAAAGATTTGAACATGAAATTCTTCACTCCAAGGAGTGAAGAGCTTAAGGAAAAACAAATAGATCTTTTCTATACTAAAACATATAATCTCATCTCTATTGTGTTTCATTTATTTTACATTTTCTGAGTAGCGTGTGTCTTTATGTTACACATTTTCTCTTGTGATTGAGCTAGAGGATATTGAATATTCTCACATAAAACTTCATAGACATCTTCTTTCCCACATAATGGTGGAAGAGACCATGTGTGGTCTGTATTGTTTGTTTTCACACGATGAACTGTGGTAGATGGTGTGAACCCTGAATAGTTTTGGAAAACTGTTGTAAATCTCGACACATGTTATCTATCAAGTTTATTGTTAATATAATATTCTTGATGGTAAGTGATCACCATGTGGAGAGGATTAAGTCTCGGCGTGAGACTGAACCTCTTGTTTAACTATAATATACTCTGTATTTTTGTTTGTACTCAGTTTTTTCTATTTTCTGTTGTTTATAATTTCTAAAACATTATACTATTTTTCATTCACTTTGATAGTTTGTTTTAGTTAGTGTGTGTTTATGTTTAATTTTTTAAACATTTTTGAAAAGATTAAGAAGTGTTTCACACTAATTAAATAGAGGCATAATCACCCTTTGAGAAACCTGCTAACCAACTAGATATTTAGATATCTACTGCTTTAATTAACTGGGCCATTTTAAAATGTATGGGATCTATATAATAATGTATTTAAAAGAAACTCTAATTAGAAACTCAATTTACCCCCTATTGAGATTCCAGTCTGACCAACATTTGGTATCAGAGGAGGTAGTTCAGTTTTTATTACTACTACCTAAACTATTGTGCAGTTCATTTAATTCTTAAACTGTGGTTTTAGTTGTATCTAAAAGATCTTAAAATTCCTTTCAAACATAAATTTTCAGTTCATTAAATATTAATTAAAAATGTATAACCGATCTGAGGGTGATTCTAGTAACATACCACCTTTTGTTGAAGATAAATAACATTTCTCAGTTGAATCTAAAAATTAAAATGTATCTAGAGAGCATGGGACCAAATATTTGGGACACAATTTAAGAACGAATTTATTTCTTGCTACTACTGGGGACACATGGTCTCATTTGAATAAAGCTACATATAATAATAATGATTGAAAAGAAATGAATGTGTTACACTATTCTCTAGGAGATGAATAATTTAATATAATATCATCTTATAAAAGAGAATACAAAATATGGGATACATTAGTTATTTCTAATGAAGGAACAACCAATGGTAAATAAATGAGATTAAAGACCAATACTATTAAATATGATAATTTTAAGATTAATCCTGATGAACCTATCAACGATATGTATATCTGGTTCAATTAAATAGTGAATATCATGTGTTTTCTTGGGGAACCCGTGGACAACAAGGATCATATTATGAGATTTCTTTGTTTCCTACTCGACAGATGAAGATGATCTTATGTTTCTATCTGAATAATCTTCTGTGATAGGAAAGATACCTGTGAAGGAAAAAATTGTAAATCTTATGATGAAAGGAGAATAGCCTAAGGTAAATCAAGAAGAAGATGAAGAGCCAAGAAATTAATCTGTAGAATTCAGGACAGTTACATCAAAGAACAATGAAAAAGAAAATTTTCAATCTCTTGTAGATACATTCACCTGTGAAGACTCAAACTCTAACACTGATGATGCTATGGATCATCCTACTAGGATATTCAAGAATTTCTACCAGAAGAAGAAGTTATTTAGAAAGAAAAAATATAATAGAAATTATAATAATAATTGATTGTGGAGAAAGGAAAGAAATTGGAATGAAAATTAAAAATGATATTGTCTATTATGAGTGTAAATGAAAAGGTCATGTGAAGGATGATTTCCCCAAGATGGAATTTAAGAATATTCATAAAGACAAGGGTCGGGGATATAAAAATACTATTAATTCTACCGAGAGTGCATCAGATAATAGATCCACTGGATCTAAAACATCATATATTGAGAAGAAAAATCATGAAAATCATTGTTTCATGATAGAAAAATATACGGTAACACTCAATTCCCCCATTCGTAATGATTATTATTCGATGAAAGAAATTGGATCTAATAATGATGAGAATATGAATAAAGATGGACTATTTGAATAATGGGGAATGCATGAGGATACCTATAATAAACTAAAGTATAAATATAAACTATTAAAAAGGTAACATGTTTTGAATGATAATTATATGTTTGATATGGATATTTAGAATGAAGAATGTTCTCAACAGTTAAAAGAAAATACTGAACGTAAATTGTCAAATGAACAATAAAATTTGATCTTGGGAATTTTACTACAAGTAGAGATACCATGACTCAGTTATTAGGAAAATAGATTACTCCATAATACAAAACTAGTCTAGGATATCAGATAGGACAGAGAAGAATAATTATGAATAAATTTGTTCAAAAATCTGGACAGTTCACTACTAGTTCATGTTCTGGACCATCTTTTGAATGAAAATTATCTAAAGGGCCTAACTAAGTCTTCATTTACCAAAACATATTTGTTGATTATAAGAAACCTGTGAGACAATTATGGGTTCGTAAAGGTTTACATTCTAACCTCTCTAGACCCAAGAAAATATGGGTACTATAGTTACAACACACATAATCTATTTAGTATGACAATTGTTTGAAGATCTATAGTAAATCTATATGGTACATTGAGAATGTATTTTCATGAAATATGAAAGAATATTATTCATTCTTCAATAGAATGATTAAGATTGATGGGGGGCATGTCACATTTAGTGACACTGCTAAATGGAATATTGTAGACTTATTCCAAATTGGAAAACCTAATACTATATAAATTTCATAATTACTTTCTGTTGATGGGTTAAAGTATAGTTTAAAATTTATCTCTCAGTTATTTGATGATGGTTTTAATTTTAAATTTGAAAATGAATCCTAAAATGTTTTTAATAGTAAAAATGATTTAATATTTACTGCTCTTTGAAATGATAAAGTATATGTTGTTGATTTAAATTCTTTAGCTAAGCGGAATGTAACATATTTAAATTCCTTCCCTAAGTAATCCTGGTTATGGAACAGAAAATTAGGACACTGATATGTACACTGCCATAGAAAACTAAATAAGAATGGTTTAGTTAGATACTTACAAAAATTTTAATTCCCATTTAACAATTTTTTAAATCCTTTTTAGAAGGGAAAACAACACAATGTTTCCTTCAAACCAAAGAAAGAAGTTTATACTTCTCAACTGCTTGAGTTGGTTCACATGGATTTGTTCAGACCATCTAGAGTTTCATGTTTAAATGGTAAGCACTATGTTTATATTCTTGTAAATATTTTTCAATGTATAATTTGGTATATTTTATTACACAAAAATGTGAAGCATGATCTTATTTCATTAAATATTCTACGTCTGTAGAAAATATTATTGGACATAGAATTAAGACCATGAGAAGTGATCATGGCTGTGAGTTTGAAAATTAGGAATTTGAATCCTTTTTCTTACATAATGTCTATACTCACAATTTCAATACTCCTAGAACTCCCCAAAAAAATTGTGTATTTAAATTAAGAAAAAGGAAACATAAAGATATTTATCAGACTATTGTTAATTTTTATAATCTACACATCTATTTATGGGATGAAGCTATTAATACAGCTTGTTACATTATCAATAATGTCATAATTGGACTAATTCTTATGAAGACCCTGTATGAGCTCTAGAATAGTAGGAAGCATGTGGTTAAATAATTTATAGTTTTTGGTTTAAAGTATTCATACATAACACTAATGACAATATTGAGTAGTTTTCCTCTAAAAGTGATGAAGAAATTTTCATAGGTTACTCAATCACAACTAAATGTTATAAAATATTTAATGAGTGATCGAAATTTGTGGAAGAATCAGTTCATATAAAATTTTATGAGACTGATATACATGAACCCAAAACATATGTTGAACTCCTTGTGGAATATCTGTCTATTTTTAATTTTAATGATAATGTTAAGGAGACCTTAGTGAAAACAACTAGTTCTAGAAATTTTCCAGAATCTGTTAATGTTGAATCTGGACCTATAGAAATTTATTATTAGTATAGTTAAACTATCTATTGAGTTATTAGACCTCTCTAGAATCATCCTTTAAATGTTGTAGTATGTGATTTAAATAGAGGAATACAAACGAGAGATTCATTGAGAAACCAGTTTGATCATCATGTCATTCTACCACTGCTTTAACATAAAAATATTTATGATGCTATAAATGATGAATTCTGTGTGATAGTTATGAAAGAAAAATTATTTCACTTTGAAAGAAACAAAGTTTGGGAATTAGTATAAAGACCTATAGACATGTTGACTATTGTCACTAAAACGATGTTTAGAAATAATGTTGACGAATCATTAATTATAGTTAGAAACAAGGAATGACTAGTTGCACAAGGATATAGTCAAGAAGAAGGAATGGTCTATGAGGAAAACTTTTCACCTATAGCTAGACCAAAAGCTTTTAGGATACTACTTTCTATTGCAGCTCATCTGAATTTAAAAATTTATCAAAAGGATGTCAAAAGTTCATTTTTAAAGGGGTACATAGTTGAGGATGTATCTGTTGAACAACCCCATGGTTTTACAAATCCCCATTTTTCAAATCATGTATTCAAACATTCAAAATCCATATATGGTGTGAAAAAAGATCAAAGAGCATGGTATGACAGGCTTAGTATTTTCCTTATTTCAAAAGGATTTACTAAAATAAAAGTTGATTCTATAATTTTTATTAAAAGGATTTCCACAGTTGTTTTAATAGTACAATATTATGTAAATGAAATTATTTTTTAATCCTCTAATAATTATTTATCTACTGATTTATCAAAAATTATGCAAGAATAATTTGAAATGATTTTAATGGGGGAACTAAAATTTTTCATTAAATTTCAAATTTTTTCAAATTAAAAATGGTATTGTTTCATTTCTGAGCTAATATACCAAGGATATTTTGAAAAATTTTGGTTTGGATTTCAATAAAGGTAGAGATACACCTACGAGTACCACCTATAAGATGAATGTTGATGAAATTGGTAAACAAGTGGATCAAACCAATTACAGAGGTAGTATTAGATATTTTCTCTTTCTTACTACTGGAATACCAGAAATTTTGTTCATTATATTCATGTGTGATCTCTTTCCCCCATATCTTTTTTTTGATATTTTATAATATACACTTTAAGGAAATTTGGTAACCGTATGTCACAAAATTTAAAAATAGCACCGCATGATAAAAACTCGCATCCCGCCTTCTATATAGAAAAAAATCCACTCCACCAACAATGTATTCAAATTAATAATTCACAAAAATAAACTGCTTTCCAATCCATGTGCCAACTATCAACATTTCGAGTAAATCCACGGGCTACCTCGAGCCATGTAGACACTAATCCGGTCACCCATCTTTATTAGAGAGTCCATCGTAATCATCATACTGTCACCCCCATAAACATCCCTTCTCATAACCACCACCATAGTCATTGTGAGAGCTTCCATCACTGTCATAACTAGAGCTAATATCACCAAATCACGGTCCTCATCACTCAATACCAATGTATACTCATTTACGTCTCTAAAAAAGACACTCTCCGAATGGCCAGAACACCCGAAAAGAAACCAATGAACCATTTGTGCCTTCGTGAACACACATCCACTCGGAAGAACACCTATCAACACCTCCTCTAAAGATATTGCACCCATCCAACCTTGGAGTGTGTGAAGAACCTGGAAACTAGAGTAGATCACATGTGTTGGGGTCTCCATAGAAAATCTATTCCACCCCACCATCTCTTCATCTTTGTATTCACCATTGAACCCAACGTCCATCACCATATCTAAGAAAATATCACCGAAACATGAAACCCAATCTGTCTACAACACCGATCCATCATCAAGAAGAAATATCTCATGTAGGGAATTACATAAATTTTTCATCGATTTCATTGAGGAGGAAACACAAATAAAAATTGAGCAATAATAAAATGACTTCATAAGAAAATACCAACTCATGATGCGTCGAGAGAACCGATAGCCGCCGAAACACACATCCCAGAACCTCAATGATTCTACCGCTCAAGGTCTGACTCGAAGAGGGGCCTAGGAACTTGAGGATAGAGTTGAGTTGAGTGAAAGTGGCCTCTGATAGATTCCATGTTCAAATAAAATATGTAGCAGTCATGATAGAAGAAATTCGATTCCAGAAGTGTCGGGAAACACATCAACCATCGGAGAAAATAACGCAAAATATCTTTGAACTGATGCTCCAACTCCGACCTAGAGAGGTGTAGGGGAATAGGAAATCAAAACAGGGTGAGACTAGACAAGGAATTCTGCAAAAACTAACTAATGACAAGAAGACCAAAATAAAAGTGGAAGAGAACCCATTATAGTTATCCCTAGTATGAAGGATACCGATCCTCTGAAAAGTGGGAAACAAGATAGAAGAAGATGGACGGAGATAAGTAAAGGTGAAGAATTAGAGTAGGGGAGATCCATCACTACCAAAGTGCTGCAGAAACCATAAAAGGAAGATAAGAGAGCCGATGAGGTTATCGAAGAGGGCGTCATTCCTCTATTAAATATGTGTTATCACTTTCAATCCAATATTAAAGCATCTCATTTAACTGATGTTAAAAGGACTTATAAACATCAAAGTATACTAAAAACTTATAACTATTGTAACCAAGAGACAAATCATTTGATTTAATAAGTTATTTCAATTTGGATTATTCTTGTTGCATGTTAGATAGAAAGAGAACCTCTAGAACATGTCACATTCTACGAAAATCACTGGTATCATGGTGTAATACGAAATAGAATTTTCTTTCATTATATACTATCGAAGCGGAATATATATCTACTAGTAGTTGTTGTGCTCAAATTCTGTGGATGAAACACACTTTACTGGACTATGGATATGAATTCAAAAAAGACTCAATAAAGTTTTATAATACAAGTGCTATTAACATCTCTAAAAATCTAGTATCTAAATCTAGGAAAAATCAAATTGATGCGAGACATCACTTGATGATAGATCATTATCAAAGTGGGGAAATCACTCTTTAATTCATTGGTACTGAACACCAATTTGATGATATATTCACCAAGACATTGAATTCTGTGGGGTAAAATTACATCAAATAAGAGTTAGTTATGATAAATTGTTATGGGTTAGAAAGCTCAACATTAGAAGCATCATCATTAGAAACCCCTCGGTTAGAAAATCACCATTACATACCTCATTGTTGAAAACACATAGTTGGGCCTCACAATTAGAAATATCACCATTGAAAACCTCACAGTTTTAAACCTCGCCATTAGGGACCTCACTGTTAGAAACCTCACCATTCGGAACCTCACTGTTAGGGACCAAACCATTAGAAACTTCACCGTTGGACCATATCATTAGAAACCTCACCATTAGAAACCTCACTGTTAGAAACCTCACTATTAGGGACCTCACTATTAAAATCCTAACCATTAGAAACCTCACAATTATGAAACTCGCCATTGGATCTCACCATTAGAAACCTCACCATTAGGACCTCAACATTGGAACCTCACTACTGCTACCTTACCGATAGTCACTATTTTTTTGAAGTTAGTGTGTTCTCTACCAGAATATATATCATTTTTTTCATTACATATTTCTTTTATTTGATTTTTTGATCACTAGATGATAAAATTAAATATATACCACATTTCGATCCTCCTCAAACACTCTCCCAGATCTCTTTCTCCAAAAACCCAAATCATATCCTCCTATGAAACCCTCAAACTGCATCAGAACTCATGGATAGAATGAAAATACCATTGGTCAGTGATGAAGGGGATGTGACAATTCAAAAGTGACCTCGAGATGAGTCAAGTAGTGGATTCCATGTAGTGGAAAAGTGGATCAAGCCTCATCTATCGAAGAGGGAAATCATAGATGAAAAAGAGATTAGTTCTGATTGGTTGTTGACGATCAGATCTTTAGTGCTGAAGGCACTTGAAGCTCAAGGTTGGTTTGAATACTTTGAAAACAATAATGGAACCTACTACCCGATGTTTTGTGAATTATTTTTATGAATTTTTGAAATTCGATCATACTTAGGATGAGTACATAATGCCTTATATGGTGGACGGAATAAGTATGAGATTTTCCTCTCTTGAATGGGTTGAGTGTATGAGATTACCACATTAATGGATTTATGATTACTACTCATGAGTTGTGCCTCACACTACCATGTTATATTGTAATGAAGTAGCCATGGGTGAACTAATATTGAGTGGTATCCCTAGGAGAGTCATTTTAGTTGAGATGAAAGGAGAATACAAGATATTTTTTCTATTTCTCCAGCATGTCTTCAGTCCCAATAGAGGGGATTTTACTACATTGAAATTTCAAGATGTATTTATTTTATATCTATTGACGCATGGAAATAAGATAAACATGTTTAGGTTTATAATGATTAAATTAGGGGATAGGAAAGTCCAGTTCAAAATCCAATGCCTTATTTCATGCTAGATTGATATCCTTAATCCTGAAGGTGAAAGGAGATTCTAGTGAAAATGAATAAATAGTTGTAGTAAGGGACCATTTATTCATAACAAAGGTAATTTTCAAGTTGATAAAGATAAATTGGAACCCTGTGCAAAGAATATGGTTATATGATGAGGCTAAGCTATATGATAAATTCAACCATGTCACTCATCCTACTAGGACAAATGATAATATAGATCCAGGTATAAAGCATGTTAATGTAGAGAATGCATATTCAGATGAAGAAGGGGAAGCTTCTATTGTGCTAGGAAGAGAAGATTCTTTTATAGATGATAGGAGTGATCCATACCTTCCCTCGAATCCTCATTCTAATATTGTATCCTTTTGTGAGCCTAGTCCACAAATGATATTTCATATAAGGGAGACCTTTCTAAGGGATATTCATTATGAAGAGATAAGTGAAGAAGAAGAATGGTTAGTAAATGTCTTAAGAGACACTAGAGAGACCAAAGATGAGGATTAGGACACAAAATCTAGTCATGATAACTTTGAGAATATTGGTGATGTGAGTCGAGAAGAATACATGAGTCTCAGTCCATTAATAAGACATACGTAAATAGTTGAATGTGAAGATGAAGAGGTCAGAGATTCAGTTTATACTGGAGTTGTTTTATATGCTATTGAGGATTCTATATGGGAAGTGGTAGTAAACCCTTCTATTGATGAAGTTTCTCAAGGAGGCATGGAAGATATTGATATGTTTGATTAGGAAAATGCTCCAAGTGGGGTGTAGTATCCTATTCCTATATGTTCAGTTGTTGTAGCTCATGTAATAGAGGATTACTCATAGGACCATGGATTTGTGGTCTTAGGCATATATTATGGAGACTTTTATGATTCCAAGCCTATCAGAAGACCTCCAATTCCTACTGTTTTAAAATATACTATTATGCAGCCAATGGTAATTTTCCCATGTGAATATCTAAAGAAGGATGATTTTGAATTAATGAAATCAGATTTCAAGAGCCACATTGATGAATGTTTTGTTGGGTTAGAGAGGGCTATGACTCACAATCAAGAAGATGTCACTTCTGCAGTGGAAAGGCTAGTTTCTGCATCTCACTCCCTCTTTCTAGGGGAGGTAATGGACTAATAGAATCATATCAAAACCTTGATAGATTCTATAGAATCTATGAAGCAGTCTATTTATAGATTAGACTCTTACATGGTTTAAAGGGTTTAGGTGAAAAATGATCGTGGATATGTTAAATGTTTGGTTTAGAAAAGGGTCACTGTGTTTGAGGAAATTAAGAAGTCCAAGGAGACACTTGTGACTGGACAAGATGGTGATGTGATGAATTTGATTAGTGGTCTGAATAAATCTTTTAAGGATACAGTAGCTTTTACTACATTACATATGTGTATCTACTTCATCTTCAGTTTTCATTCTTATTGATCTAGAGTATTTCTAGTTGGTTTTGAGGGAATAATTGGAGAAATTCTCTTGTGGAAGTACCTAATACCCTCATTCTATGACTCAAGTTATTTCCACTACGAAAAAAATTCATAACCTTGTTGGAAATTATATACAGGAAGCTGATCAAGATCAGAAGTCCATCAAGGGAAAAAGGCGATTTCTAATACAAAATGGTATATACCATGCATCAGATGAATGGTCACTTCATGTTGTTGTAGGAAAAAATGAGGATTGCAACTGAGACTCAATCATTTAAGGATCAGGTATGTAGGCTATGAGAGTTGACTCATGCCTTAGAGAAATTCATAAAGAATAAGGTTGATTTTATCATAACCATGGAGTGTGGAGGAAGAATTATTTTATATTTATGAAATCTTCATTTACCCATACTCAATGTGGACAACACTCCCATCATTGTTCCTCTTGCCTTGACTTATAAAGTGGTTGCTTCAGGATCTACCAGTGTTACACCAATGATGACCCTGACATAGGCCATCAAAAGTTTGAACCCTATGAGTCCTCAGAGATCTATGCACTACAGGTCAACTGATGCTTCTATTGTAGCTTCTCTAACCCAGTTGACTACCATCCCACGACCTATCCCTCCATCTTTAGAACCTTTCTCTTTAACTCGCAAAGACAATATTCCCTTTGTCAATATCTAATGTGAATTAAATGTGGGATGTCTAAGTTGATAGGGATCTTTGTGACATGTTTGTATATTATACTTTTGCATCATTACTAGAAAACACTCTATTTTTTCTTTTTGTCCTCCTGTATTTTTATTAATCACAAAGGGGGAGAAATATTTATGATTTCATCTAAATGTTTCCCAAATATGGATTCATATTTAAGTTAACTGGAATTATTTACTATATATTCCATCTAATTTTCCCCTATACATTTGGTTTAATTTTATTAATAGACACCTCTAAAGATATTATCAAATTTTCAAAACCCAAATTCTTAAAGTACAAACGTAATATCTAATTATCCAAAGGGGGATATTATTGGAGTCACCTATTTTGATAATCCCAAATCATGTTTTATTTATGTTATAAAAATATTTCTCTTATTATATAATCATTTATGTGATAATCATGTTATATCAAAGTGATAACTATGTTCATTTAATCTCCATTTTATCTTGTATAAGGATCACAGTGAAAAATTTCTCCATGTAAAAAGGTCATCATTGAAAGGTCGATGATGCAAAGGTCATCGTTGCAAGGTCACCATTGCAAGGTCACTCATGTAAATGTCAACGATGCAAGGACATCGATATAAATGTAACCGATTAAAATGTCACTGATGGAAATTTCATCGATGCAAGGTCACCGTTGCATAGGTCACCGATGCAACGACCATCAAAGAAAAGGATACTCATGTAAAGGTCGTCGATGAAAGGCCACTGTCGAAGGCTACTACAGAAGGATGCTATTGAGAAGGTCATTGATTAAGGCTACCGATTCACACCTACTATTAAAGCATATAGTTGTGTAGGCTTCCATTACAGGTCTACCAATACATACCTTTCCATAATTTTTTATATTATTAAGATCACTCTAACAACAATTAAGGTAACTTTAATGCTTTTAAATTAATTAATACTGATTGTAGAAATATCAAAAGACCGTATCTGGGGATAGTATGAGGCACAATGATGATTTCACATGATTAACATATTCATATTGTTATTTCTTGAGTATAAAAGTGATGACCAATGAAGAAAAGAGAAGAATTATAAGCAGATGTCCAGAACATAACATAAAGGAATCCATAAGAATGAAATTATAGGAGTACAAGGAAAAACTATTCAAGAACATTCACTATGATCCCAATAACTTCAAGAAGATTAATCAGAGAGAACAATTTAAAGGCTTCCTTCTGTGTCTCATGAACTCTCGAGTGACTCAATAAGAAAAAAACACAATTTATGAAATCTAGATCCTGGTGTTTTGACTCTATGTTTTAAAGAAAACTTATAGAGAAAGACTTGAACATAAAAATATTCACTCCCATGAGTCAAGAGCTAAACTGAAAAAATAGAGATTTCAATCCTCAAACTTATAATCATAGCTCTATTGTGTTCATTCATTTTACATTTTTGAGAAGTGTGTGTCTGTCTGTTACAACCTATCTTATGTGATTGAACATGAGGATACTAAATATCCTCACCTTAAAATTCATTTACATCTTGTTTCCCACATATAACTATTGAAGAGACCATGTGTGGTATGTATTATTTTTTATTCCCAATAAAAACTGTGGTAGAGTGTGTGAACCTTGGGTAGTTTGTGAAAATTATTGTAATGACTGATACAGGTTGTGTATCATGTTTATTGTTAATATAAAATGCTCGGTTGTAGGTGATCACCAAGTGGATATGATTAATTCATGGCTTGAGACTGAAACTTTACATTAACTCCACTATGCTCTGTTTATTTTTTACTCTATTTTATCTATTTTAAACTGCTAATAATTTCTAAAACATTAAACTATTTTGAATTCTCTTTGATAGTTAGTTTTTGTTAGTGTGTGTATATGTTTATTTCAGTAAACTTGTTTCAAAAGATGAAGATGTGTTTTACAGTAATTATGTTGAGGCCTAATCACCCTTTGATAATCATGTTGACCATCTAGTCATTTACATCTATACTACCTTAATTACCCATTCCTTTTCAAAATTTGGTGGATCTTTATAATAAAATTTTTAACAGCAATTTTAAGTAGGAACTCATTTCACCCTTCTCTTTTGATTTCACTCCAACCAGCAATATGATTAAAATGTGAGTAGAATATTTTTATGAAAAATAAAATTTTATGAATAAAATAGGTTTTCTTCATACCCTTTGACTAGAAAAAACATAAGACGAAGGGAAAAAATTATTGAGTATAAAATATAAATTTTTTAATAAAATTATTTCTTGATTTTTTTCATTATTTTTTTATAGTTGTAAAATATCATATTTATATAAATTATTTTTTTGATAATAGATTTACATTATTTTTATAAAAAATAATTCCAATTTATAAATAATTATTAAATTCATCATTTATTTTATACACACATGAAATTTGATTTTTATAATGCAGTCAGTCAAATTAATTATATGAATTCCAATATCTAGGTGGTAATTGTCATATTTAAAATAATACTATAGTGTGGTTCACGGAATCTTGGTGTCACATGTCAAGAATGATATTAAAGATAGTTGTTGTTTCATGTAACACATGATTAAATTTGTGTTTCATATAACAAATAATATCTAAATATTTAATGTAGTTTTTTTCATAAAATCTATACTTGATTGAATTTATTAAATTTTATATATGGTTGATATAAGTTTTATTTCATATATTGTATTTGGTATATTTGATCATATCACTGGTGAATGATTATTTTTTATTGGTATATATATATATCAATCTTTTTTTAACTAAAATAATATATATTCTTTTTGTAATGAACTATCAAAATAGTTATTTATGTTAATTGAAAAAACAATAATAAATTATTCATTATTTCCTATATAACATATTTTTAGATCCTTATATAAATAAATATTAATATAAGGGAAAACGTTATTTTTTCAATGGTATTATGAAACAAAATTAACGTTTTCAGTTAAATTAAATAAAATAAATATAAATATAATAATTTTTATTGAAGAATATATTGGCGTAATATTAATAAATTGAAATATACTATCATGATTTCAATTAAATTATCAAATAATGATGATATTACATGACATTTTTATAAGATGTATCCCTGAGTATAACTAATAAATTTGTTTTTACTTATTATTTTAATCATGGTGATTGTGAAAATTAAAATATATCGCAACACCAATAAAGAATATGTGGATTAAGTAGGGTTTTTTAATATATTTTTCGAATAAATTGGAAATTTTTGGATATTTTATAGTGTTGTGGTGTGCATTGTAAATCTATGTATCTTTCTTGTCATATCATGAGGGTTTATTACCTTCATTATTTTAAAATTTTGTTATGGGATACCAAACCTAGATGATTATGTATAAATTCATTTACAATTGTGACAAATCTCATTAAGTGTTTATCTATGTTGATATCATACTGACAAATGAGTGTTCACAAGCTTATAGTGATATTAATGAATAATGGTATGCAAATATTTTTTCATCCTGAGGATTATAGGGTAATAAAGGGATATATTCTTTTTTATTTATTATATAACTTAGTCATTGATTATTTTTAAATGGAAATCTTGTTGAATTATCATATGATTAACATCAACTATAATGTTTAAGAGTTCTCATTTTTCTATTTATGAAAGAAGAATATATTTTATACTATATTTATTATATATTTGAAGAAAATATAACTACCTATAATTCAGAGTTGAATTTTTACAAGCAATAAGGAATTTTATATTATTGGTGTATAATTTAATTTATAATAATGTGTTTCAATAGAAAGGTAAATTATTCTCTATAAATTTTAAATCATGATGTTATCTCATGTATATAATAGAAGAAAATGAATCTAAGACGAAATAATAAAAAGGCATTTTGGAATGATATCAACATTATATAATATGAAATATTCAATTTATAGAAAAAATATATATATGGTTTCATAATTTTATTAATCATAAATTTTAGGGATGAAAAATTTTGTATCATATTTTTTATAATGAATGATCATTATCCTTTTTAACGTTATTTGGTTATGATATATCATAAAAACCAATATTCACATTAAGTGGCACAAAATATTGTTAATAGTATTATGTATACTCTTTTACTTTGATATATATAATTATGTACTCAAGGAGGATTAATTATTGAATTTGGATTATCAATTAAATATATATCATATAGAATGAAATGTTTTTAATTTAATGAAGATGATTATTGGTGATAATCTCAACTTCCCATGTTTTTAGAGACCATTAATCGAATGAATTAAAAAAATTTATATTTAATTGCACTATATAAATAATTCATTTCACATGGAACTGAATCGATACACAAAACATGAATTCCTTACATTACATGATACACCTATGTGTCTACAAAGCATCATATTACTGCTATAATTATATATAAGACATAATTATAACGTAGCTGTTAAAAATATTAATATGAAGATTAATAACTAATTAAAATCCCTTTTTTATAAATTTTTTTATATAACTAAAACATATTTATAATGATATATATAATTTTTTTGAAGTCCTTATATGTATAAAATTAACAATTTCTCAAATAGAAAACTCTTAATGTCATTCTAGAAAAAATATTAAAATTAATTTTAGATACCTTTCAAAATTTAATTTTAAAAAATTAAAATTCATTTTTTAATTTATAATAATCACATTATGTTCGGGAATTTTTTTTGGACATTTATGAGAAACATCATTTTTTTAAAAATAGTTAAAAATTAACAGAATTTACTTCACAACGTCATTTTTATATAATTTATTTATAAGGATAAATGATAAGTTATTTTATTATAGATTTATTATATTATATTTTAATCAATTAATAAAATTTAGGTAATTGTAAAAAATTTCACAATTAAAATGGATCTAAAAACATTTTAACTTTTTGATCATTTTTATATTACAATTATGCATTATCGACTCAACTATAGTGTTAATTATTTATTATCTTCTTTTAATTATGTGACTTTAATTTTAAAAATGGAATCCATAATTTAAATAATAATAATTGATAATATATAATATGCTAATATTTTTTTGGACAGAAAATAATAGTGAAAGTAATAAAAATTATTTATAACGATTAAGGTAAAATTAAGAATAACCATGGAATGAAACATAAGATTAAGGTCCCAAATAACCTATCCACTGGTCCAAAACAAATAAAATGGATTTTATTAGTCCATTGAATGTTAATTTTTTTGTTTCTTTTGGTTCTGTATGTCTTATTTATGTAAAAATGTTGGTACACCTAACTTGTTTAAAAAATATACAAAGTCAGTTCTTTCCCACCACAATAAATATAATCGAACTATCCCCATTATACACACCTATAAACCCAATTAGTATCAGATAATATTTTCCTAATAAATTAACAAATAAACCTCCCCTCCCCATGGATTTCTCCCATTGGGATTAAATAAATCCAATGCTTCCATTGGTAGAAACCAAAAGGAGTTACCTAATTAATATGCAACATCTACTCTCAATCACTTTTCTATTATTTTCCTTATCCACCAAATCCACACTTATAAATACATGATTTCATAACATAAATTTATAAAAAATATTATATAATTTTTTTATTATATTATTTCAACCAACACATACATAAACATCCATATAATTGGTAACAAACTTTCTATTCATGTGTACGCCGAACTATCTCCTCAATAAATAGTGATTATTTATTTTTTCATTACCTCCTTTCATAGTGGAAGTTATGATTTAGAATATATTTATATATGTAATATATTATATTTATTGTTTATTTAATATTATTTTTAATTTATAAAACATGACTTTTTTACTTTCCGTTTGGTGTTAATTTGATAATTTGGTTTAAGGAAGTGTGGACTACAACTCGCTCAAGGTGATGTAATTAATTCACACGCTACATATAATGTATTAATGTTTGAAAATATATGATATATATTACATTAAAATTAAAATATATAGATATTATATAAAAATATACATATATTTATTGTTATTTCACTCTTTCAATACGATAATGCAATTGGAAAGAACATTCATACAAATGTATGACTTCCGTCTCCATAAATGGTGAATTCCATTTCCTACATCAATATTCTTTATATTATTATAATATTAATTTAATGAATATTAATGAAATATATAATGTTTTACATTATTTAAATCATCATACATGTATATGTAATAATGATCTAATGAATAATGACACAGACGATGAACAAAGTCGATATTACCCGAAGTTTACACTTAACAAAGGAATATTAACCACAATGTAATATATGAGAACAACATAAACATATCTTGTTCTAAAAATAATAATATTTTTCATTATAGTTATTTTAATATAATATTTTTTATTATATTGGTGGATTTAATGATTATGGCGAGATTTAAGGTATGTGATAATGGGATTTCATATAAATTTTTATTTCTGTGAGATACATTCATTTTTTACCACCCATTCCTTTAATGAAGTTTGTATATTTCTTATTTTTGTTTTAAATGTTAATTTAATCAATATAATTCTTATTTAAATATAAATTTTATGATATTTCTTCAATGGGGTTTTAGATTCAAAAGATACCAAATCTGTAAAAATGTTTTGCCATAATTTTCCTTAATAAAGACACATGTTTTGTTATTCACCTAGATTCTTTTTAAAGTGTATATAATTAAATTATACAGGTTTGGTACTTAATATAATTATTTTAATGATTTTATAAGCTTTATTTAATTTTATTTATATACATTTATAGTATGATCCCGAGTAACCAAGTGGTAAGAGTTTATTTAAAAAATATGATAGCTTTTTGTGATTATTTATGATTATGCTTATATGATGAAATATTATGATCAATATCCAACAAAAATCATCAGTTTAATTATACACAAGTTATTGTTGATATCCCCATCTATTATTACCATTTTCACTATTTTTTACTTAATATAAAGTTTTATCTAAATTATGATTGTATATCACTTATGTCATAAATCTATTCTATTCAAAAAATGTTTTCAAAAATGTTCTCAAATTTTTTCTCAAAATATATTTGAATACAATTTTAACAGAAAAATAATATATAAACATGTTTTTAATGATTCCATTATAATTTTTCAAATATATATCAATGAAAAAAAATTTCAAAATGTTTTATGTTTTAATGTGAAAATTTCAATGTGGAACGTATGTTTACCAAAACATAGAATTTTTAAAAGATATTTAAAAATAATTCCCCATATAAGATATAATCCATTGGTGACACTCATGAATTTGTAGTAAAATTATTCTACTTTTCCATTCATATTCATTCTCTAAATGGATCAGGTTTTGATGACATGAAATTAATGAAACTATTTTCTTATTAGAGGTTAACTTCTTTTTAAACCCACTTATTTTCAAGGATTATGTTTATGATTAAAATAATATAAATGATATCATTATTCCACATGTTATGAATTTCTTACATGTTTATAATAACTTTTTCAATTCATGTGTTATGTTATGGTTATTTTTGATATTTTGGAACTTGTATGTAGGATTCCTAGATGAGATTGGTGGGACCCTTATCTCCCACCAATGCATTTGGTAAAGATTTATATCTAATGAGATCGAGTATGATTGAATTTTGGATAAACCTTGACTACTAGGATGGAAATTGGAGACATCCATGAATACATGTATGTTATGTGGAGTGAACTCATGTTACTAATATGGCCATGTTAGTGAACCAGTAATACCACGATTTTTTGGGGAGCGAACTCATACTACAAAATATTCATGGTAGATATTCCTGGAAAACTATAAAAATCCTATTATATGCTAATTTTTCTGAAAAAGTTACATGTTTTATTCATATTTTATTCCTTCGTGTCTTATGTTCCTTAAATTATTATAGTTTATGTCTTTTGAAAAACCATTGTTTATGACCAGATTCATGTTCATTGTCTTTGATATTCATGTTATGATCTTCTAATTTTTTGGATCATGTTTTCATACCCTTATTCTCATGATTAGGCTTACATATCTCCATTATTTACCTATACAAAGAATATGAGATCTCCACTTTTATGTTTAAATACCAAGGTTATGAAGATATTTATTTTATTGGATGTGTCTAAAAAGGTTGATAGTCATGAAACTCGTAGTGGGAAATAATGTATCCCACTTATGTATTGATGTTTATATATACAAGTTCCCAAATGAACTAGAATAATACAGGGGAGTCTATTTGTATATTTTTTAAGTATTCCACAGATTTTATGTAATATAAATGTATCAAAATATAATTTCTATATCATTGGTGTCATAGAAAAGTTTAGTTATCCTCTATATGTTAGTATGAAAAAAGAATAGTGGGAACACATAGGAAACAAATTTGGATATTTTTAAGGATAAGGAAATGAGTAAGAAGTTATCATAAAATATTGATAAAGTAGTGAGTGAGTTATTTCTAAGAAATGCATCCATGTTTGAATAATAAATATGAATGTCGATTTGGAATATATTTATATGGGGTTAAAAAAATTGAAAAAAAAATCGAGCCTGATTCGGGGTTCTCTAGTATAGTACAGTGGCCCTTGCTGCACATATTTTTTAACACTTCCACGGGATACACTTTCAGAAATATGAAACACTTCCATAACCATCTTGAAAAAATTGAATAGATGTTGTCTTTGAATAAACTATGGTAAATATAATGGTTCATATTTATGTAAGTAGAATTAATTTGGATTTCTTATAAATGACATTTAATTATTACGTTTTCTTTAATAGGATAAATGTTATTTAATCTAGGATTTTTATTTTAGTCAATGCATGGATATTTAATTGAACACGTAAATGGTGATTGTGATGGAAAATTAAACAATTGTACTCTTGATAATGTGATTACTATATGATATAGAATAAAAAACAAGGTTGTTATTCTCACGTAGCATTCTCATGATGTGATAATGGTGGACTTCCAAAGGAGAAAAATAGTTAATAAAATTCAATTGAGTATTTCATGAGTAAACCTACACCATATTTTATATGGTATTCGGATCCACTTGTTTCTAGACAATGGATCAATACTACTGAAATGTTATTCTATGTTCATATGAGTTCAATGAATGCGAATGTCATTATAGTTGTTTATCGGTTAAAAGGAAAATCATATATGTTATGTACACCAATCAAGAATTTTATGTATAAAAATGATATTTAATGCATGCAATGTAATGAGTTCAAGAAATTATTTTCTAATAAGTTATTTAATCAAATTCTTCATACCATGATGGAAAATGATTTCCTCGTGTCTAAGAAGAGGGGCGGTGAATCTTTTTTTGACTATGAGGCTAATTTCACGAGACATGAGAGGTACACATTATGAATTAGAATCCAACACATATAAAAATTGTATAGTTTCATTAGTGGCTTAATGAAAAGTATTAGGAGGTAGTTATACAAAAGTGACTTTAGTATATATGAATATATTGTGCACTATGCAATCATGGTTCAAATGAAGGTTGGATCCATGTATCAACCTCATGGTATTCACATGTTGAATATGATATACATTAAACGAAAATATAAAAACCATGAAGAGAATAATATAATCATCCTGTTGTGTTATATTTATTGTAATAATAATGGATATAATTTCCATAGGTGGTATATTGTATTTTTTAAGTGTGTATGGGAAGGCCATTGGGATATTTATTGTCATAGAGATGGGGGTAAAGTTATCTAATTTTTTAAATTTAAGAAAAATGATACAAACAACACCACCCAAGATTCAGTGCTATATTTATATGGATTATATGAATTATGATAACCACTACTGAAACCCATTGTATACAGATTATGATCAAATTCAAAAAGATCTAAAGGTGAGGCTTAAGGAAAAATAACATGAAATATATATTTCTGATGGGAGTTGTAATAATCTCATGATAAATATACACATAACACAAACTCTAGAACTACTAATGTCATATTTGATTCAACATTTTCCCAATATTTCAAATCTAATGAATTTTCAAAGGGATATATGATTCCAAAAAAATAATTATATTGGGAATTTTTACTGAAATCCACTAATGGTACGATGATATAATCAATGCACTATGATTCAACAATTATTGAAGTTTCAGTGAATGCTATTCTTGAAATTCATATCATTCACCCTTTTATTGTAGTTGATGTCATCTTACGAATGGATTTCAATTCTATTCATAAATACCACATAAATATTCAAGGAATAAAAGTTTTGTTTGATATTTCAAACCCATAATTGATGATCCATAAATCTCAAAATAGGCATTATCATACTTTGGAGATTACATCCATGGTATAGGTATTAATTACTATTCAAAAGTTTTGTTTTTCTCAAATAGTTGGGGAAAAAATTGATATATATGATATTCATATTTTTTGATAAATAATGGATGTAATTATTGATGATTGTCCTATATATCCACCATAATTTTTTGTTTAATACTAAATATAACTTATAAATGTCTCCAAACCAATTTCATAGACTTTTTATAGAATGGACACGATTGAGTTGCTGGAATTGAAGATGAAAATTCCTGAAAACCTTCATAAGGGATTCATGTAGCCATGTGTGTTCATTGGGTTGAAATGATACATTTTCTGAATATGAAGTATGGATCAATGAGTCTCATCATTTATATACAAATAATAATCATGATCACAATAAAAAACTATTATCATCTTCCCCATATTCTTCAATAGTATGATCAACATTTTGGACCTCAATAATTTTCCACGAATGACCATCATTCTTGATATCATTAATTTTGAGTCCGGAAATATTATATGACCATGATGATATTATGTAAAAGTTAAGGACACTATGAATAAATTATAATTCATTTTTTTATTAATAATACTCTTTTATATTCATGGATTTAATGAATAATGGCATTAAATATTACCTCGATCAGTTTGTAGTAGTCTTTATAAATGATATTCTTATCAATTCCATGATAAAGGAAGTGTATGAAGATAACTTCTTAATTTTTCTAATGAAACTAAGGAAGTAGAATCTAGATTAAAATTTAACATAATGTGAATTTTTTGTGAAATAGTTTCATTTTTTAGTCTCATTATCACAAGAGATGTTATAAGAGTTGACCAATGAAAGATGTATGACAATGAATGATGGCCTAGAATAACAATATTGATAGAGATATATATCATTCTTGTTTATATAGATATTATTGATTTTATTTTATATAATTAAAATTAAAATTGAATCCATATACCATGTTAACTTGTATGGGTATCAAATTATTATGGACACAATAATGGGAGGAATATTTCCGGGAACATAAGAGGAAGATAGTCAGTTCACCTTTGCATATGTTACCCCATAGTAGAGAATAGTTTTTAATCTATAGAGGGTAATCCCAAAATGAGTTGGGATGTGTTCTTATGTAGAATAACATGGTCATCATCATGCCTCTCATTAGTTTAATATTCAGGAACAAATTTACCAAACTCATGATTCATTGTTAGTAGCAATAATATTTGCATTATAAATTTGGAGGAATTATCAATAAAAAGAAAAAGTGATATATATATTAATTATAAAAGTATAAAATATATATTAACATACTAGAAGATGAACATGCACCATAGAACATGGATAATATTGATTAATGATTATGACTACTCAATACATTACCACCTTGGGAAGTAAAACAATGTTGTTGATGATTTGTGTTAGAATGACAATTCAGTCTTATCCATGATAAGGATAAAAAAGATCAAATATTATTTTATTTGAAAAGATGGATGTAGAAATCAAAAAGTAAAGGGAAAATTTTATTTATTTAATATATCAATGTTCTCCCCAATATACATGTAAGGATTATGGAGGCCAATAAGGGATATGATGAGTATCCAAATAATGTTTTTAATATTTTTTTGATTAACCATGATGAAGATGGAATGAGATGGTTCATGAATCATGAATGAGCCCATTCCATACCCAATTTGAAGAAGTATATATTAGATTATGCTCAATTTTCATCATTTATTATTCATAAGATAAGTACAATGATGTATATGTATTTGAATGAATACGCTTGGTGGGAGGGATTAAAGTGAGATATCATAGATTTATTATCCTGATGAATGGTATGACAACCAGTAAAAATTGAATGAAAAATTTTAATAAGTATTATTCATCCATTACCTATACCATAAATGAATTAAGAGAAAATTAATTTGGATTTTACCATTTCAAAACACCAAACCTCTTAATATATTAATTATATAAGGGTTATAGATGATCACCTTACTATGTTGTAATGTCCCGGACCTCTCCGACCCATTCCTTTGTCAAAATGATGGTCATGAAGTGTTCTGGAGGGTAAAATGGACTTTAACCACACTTTTCAGAATTTTAAAACTACACGCCGTGTAGTGTGAGTACACTCCATGTATCCCTCCCCGCATATGTGTTACACTCAAAACGTGTGTTGACCAATCAACGGACGCGTACCACGTTGAAGTCCGTGTTGGAAGCCACGTGTTGATCGTGTGAAATGGACGAGTACACGCCGTGTACCATAAATTATACCCCATGTACTTTTGTTTTTCACGCCTATAAAAGAAGGGGTCCCCTCCTCCTTTTCAAATCTCTCCTCTCCTCCCCTTTCCTTTGAGGAGAGCTCTCCCAAGAGACATGAAGGATCCTTTTTCTCCATAACTTCTTCGTCTGAGCTCCAATTTATGATCCTTCAGCGGCCACAGGATCGTAACGAAAATGCGGAACTTTTGAGCTTGGATCTGTTGCCTTTACTTCACCCTTTCCTTCCCAGCATCCACACTATGAGGTTTTTCCAAGATTTGATAGAAGTGATGGGTGCTGATGATCATCTTCTAAATTTGATCCGGTGGAGCGTTTTGATCATAGCCTGTTAAAGTAGGGACCTTACCTTCATCTCTCAAAATTATGCATTATGTTGGGTGGGTTTCCTCTTGTTTACATGAAACACATTTGAACTGGTTTAATGAAGTTAATAACTGGCCTATATTACGGGGATGGGAAGTTGTGAATGCAGTTACTTTATTTATATATCCTGTGATATTATGTTGTGAATTGAATAGGCATATTCCTACTGAAAATAATGGTTGTTGGGGGCCTTTTCTTGCGAAATTAAATGTTGCCCAATCTTTCTAGACCGTTTTGTAAATGGAACATTGTTGAATGTGGAATTTGGATAATCACGTAAAGTTGGCTGATTTAAAATCTGAAACCCTTTTTTGATTACCCCGGTAGAACAAAATGGAATAATGAACATATGGGTGTTGTTTTGGATACGTGTCATGTGATGGGGGTGTTTTTGTGGGTTGATGTGGATCCAGTGAGTAGCGGGGTTGTGGTTGGCTTGGTTGTGGGTTGGTGTGAATGCTATGTTAGTGATGGGCAGTGGGGCTGCGATTAACAGTATCAAGGGATGATGATGTACGGTGTGGTTGTGGTTATGGTGGTCGGCATCGGGGATACAGGGATGGGTTGAATGTGAACTAACTATGGGAGGTGCTTAATAAATAAAATTGGAAGAGTTAATGAATTGTGGGGCATGATAATGGAATGGTAATAATAATTAATGGGGTTGGTTGGTTAATAAGAAGGACTTGGTTGTTGTGCATGTGTTTTCCTATCTTGATTTGTGGATGGAACGGATATGATTTACGAATGATCGATGTGGTGGGTTGTGGATAGTTTCCCAGTAGTTAAGGAACTAATAAACTGATTCTGTTGAAACATGAAAACCTAAATGGGGTGGGGGTTGTTTGTTGTATGCATGAATCATAGTAGCAGTGCCAAGGCACATGCTCAGTTCTGTGATTAGAAGCCATAGGTTGGGCTGAGTGTTTGGTATATATATATATATGTATCTTTTTGATTTATCACACCCCACCCATGTTGAGCACTTAGTGCCGAACAGTCCCATTTCATGGGAGAGGGTGTTTTTCCCTTAGTTACTATCTCCTTCCTACTGCTTCTTCCCTAGGCTGCGATGGCTTGAGGTGACCTTATACCCAAGACTCTTCGGGTAGGTTTCGATTGGGGTGGTTTAGCCCAAGACTCTTCGGGCATGTTTAACTATTTCCCAAGAACCTTCGAGATGAGGTCCTTGTGTTTGCGGATGGGATACGTGGTTGTGAGGCCCAAGTGTGTGCGGGTGGGATACATGGTTTTGAGGCCCAGGTGTGTGGGGACGAGGTACGTGGTTGTGAGGCCCAGGTGTGTGAGGGTGGGATACGTGGTTGTGAGGCCCAGGTGTGTGCGGGCAGGATACGTGGTTGTGAGGCCCAGGTGTGTGCGGGCGGGAAGAGTGTGGTAGCCTCAGGACGTTTCCCATTAGGAAGAGCAGCTAACTAGTGGGAGAAAATGGTGTGGGGTACACAATACTCTTGATCTTATATACTAATACCTGTTGTGATTTTGTTTTGGTGAGTGTGGCTGGTGAGGTTGGGTGGATAGAATTCCTTTCTAGGTTTCTTCTATTGTTATGAAGATACAATACGATGTCTCCCCCCTTGTGCACGAGAGCTTTATGTTTCCCTACTGAGTATACTTGTATGCTCACCCTATGTTTACTTTCAAGTTTCCAGGAGGACTACCCGGGCCGTTCGGGACACTACTAGTCGGGACAGTGGGATTTATTGTAGTTGATGTACTCTTATTTCTTTTGGTATTATACTTTTGAGCTTTCTTGTACTTGTACATTGTTTTAGAACTATTTAATCATGGATGTGGGATTGGTTTGGGTTATTTCTATACACTTGTCCATTTTTTCTTTTTGGTGGTTGATTTGTCATATTTCCCGAACTTAAATAATAAAAAGGGTAATGCCTCCCATATTTGTGAAAACTCATACCCTTAGTGCTAGTCGCCACCCCGGGGACTACTAGAGGCGGGACTCAGGGGTCATTATCTCCCATTCACTATTTCCAGCTCAGGAGGGCCATATTTGGTGGGTGGGGGTCGTGACAGAATTGTATCAAAGGTGATGGTTGAGAGATAGGATGGAGTCTGGAGTTAGGCACAATTAGGATTGCATGGGATGATAAGGCAATAGTGTTGGTTGATCTTGGTGCATGACATAGGCCAGGGAAGACAAGGTAGGACACGAGATTTTAGGGGCCCCCGTGATCCGATGTAAGGACTCTAAGCCTACCGAATGACCAAGTGAGACTACAATGATTGCAGGGTCGAGACCCTAGGAATGTACATGAATCATCATGATTGTGTTTTAATTGATTTGGGTGTTGTGGGAAAGAAATTTAAATAATGTGATAAAATAAAACCTTGAGAAATTTCCTTACTACTTGGGCTTAGGCGATCCTTGTTTACCATACAGTTATGGCACCTAGACGTCGTCCCCGGGTGACTCAGACGGCCGAGGCCCAGCAGATTCAGGCGGTCGATCAGATGAGGATTGACCGAGAGGAGGAAGATAGCCAGTGGAAGAAGACTCTCTGTTATTTCCAGTGGAAAACCCTCAAGATGTTCGAGGGTAGTACATCGGTTACAGAGATAGAGGGGTGGCTTGAAGAGATAGGGATCAATTTTACCTTGATCCATGCTCCGAGGGAGTACTGGGTTTCCCTAGCATTCAGCCATCTGAGAGGTACGGTGCAATAGTGGTGGACACTCTTCCATGGAGATAGGATAGAGGTAGAGGTTATGTGGGCTGACTTTGAGAAGGAATTCCGAGAGGAATTCCTTTCATCCATGATCAAGGCGGAGAAGAATCAGGAGTTACTCTCCCTTCAGCATGGGAGTATGTCAGTATGAGATTTGGGGATCAAGTTCAAGGATCTCTTGCACTTTGCTCCGGATCTCTTTCCAGAGGAGGAGTCTCAGGCAAGATGTTTCGAGGAGGCACATCATCCTTCACACCAATATGATGTCCCCCTTCACCCATCTGACGTACTTGGAGGTATAAAAGAAGGAAGAGGTTGTAGAGAGGATGCAATCGATGTGAGGTGAACCACGATGGGGGATCCATCCAGGTTCGTCGATGGGGAAGGCATTCAGTAGCAGGTCTCCTGCGATAGGACCTTCCAGGTTCAGGCCAGTGGGGAGTAGTCCCTAGTAGTTCCAATTCAGATCGTTGGGTCCTCGTCCATTTATCTCGAGCCCAGGGCCGAAGTGTTTTTCTTATGGAGGTTTCAGGAACATTCAGAGTTGGTGCCCGACCCGATCACTGTATGGTGGAGGTGGGCATGTTCAACGCCCACCTCAACAGCACCAGTTACTGGTGAGTCCCTTCCAGTAGAAGTAAGACCATGCTCCCCCGAGGGAAGACTTTGTAGGAGGAGGCCAACCTTAGGGTTCTCCTCAGGGACCTCAACTAGGGCGTGGTCGGGGTGGTGGATGACATCAGAGAGGCAAAGGAGCTGTGCGTGGACTGTTGCACGCAACAGATTTGGAAACTCCAGTGGGACCAGAGGTGGTGCGAGGTACGATTTGTTTGTTCATCACTCTCGTTTCTTATTTTTTCAATTCAGGAGCTTCACACGCCTTTGTTTCACCTGGTCTAGCCCATGCTTTGGGACCAAATGTAGAGAGACATTCTGTACCACTAGTGTTGAGTACACCAGTTAGAGGCTAGACCAGTGTATCTTGTGTTTTCCGGGGATGTGGGCTAACATTGAGACCACATCGATCTATTGGGGATCTCCTTTTTCTATAGATGCAGCCATACAATTTCATCCTAGGCATCGATTGGTTGTTTTCCGTTAGTTCCATTATCGACTGCTTCCGAATAAGGGTCAGGTTCTCCGACATGGACGGGCAGCGTGTATCTTTTTTTGGTGAGAGGAGCTATCATGTTGGTAGATGGATTGTTGAGACTCTCCTTTCCTTGTTAGGTGGGTTATCAATGGTTCCAACTGATAAAATAATTATGGATTCCCCTTAGGTTATTGGGAATTTCTTCAATGTTTTTCCCGAGGAGGTTGTGACTCTACCTCCCTGACGTGACGTGGAGTTCAGGATAGACTTACATCCTGGTGACCGTACGATTTTGATGGCCCCTTATCGGATGGGACCTTCGGAGTTGTGGGAGTTGCAGATTCATATTGACGATCTGATGGAGAAGGGTTTTGTTCGACCCAGCGTGTCGCATGGGGTGCTCTAGTTTGGTTCTTGAAGAAGGCAGACTGTGGTTTTAGGTTATGCATAGACTACCAAAGGTTGAATCCGGTAATGGTCAAGAACCATTACCCCTATCCAAAGATAGATGATCTCTTTGACCAACTGAGGGGAGCAAGTTGGTTTTCTAAGATTGATCTACGATAGGGATATCATTACCTGTAGTTAAAGGACGGTGACATCTCGAAGACGACTTTCATGTGCAGGTATGGGCACTTCGAGTTTGTAGTGATGTCGTTTGGAGTTACGAATGCACCGGCTGTGTTCATGGGACTTATGAAATTTGTCTTCTCAGAGTTTCTGGACCAGTTCGTCGTTGTGTTTATCGATGACATCTGAATCTACTAATGACCAGAGGAGGAGCATGTCGAGTATCTCAGGGCAGTCTTGGAAGTCCTTCAACACCAACAGATTAATGGTAAATTGTCTAAGTGTAATTTCTTGACACAAGGAGTACACTTCTTTGGGCATGTGGTGTCTCAGCATGGAGTGTCAGTGGAATCGTCGAAGGTGGAGGCAGTTGTTTCTGGGGTCGCACCCAAGAGCATGGAAAAAGTTCGTAGTTTCCTGGGGTTAGTAGGTTTCTATCGGAGGTTCGTTTCAGACTTCTCTCGAGTTTATGCTCCATTGATAGCATTGACTAGAAAGAACCAGGTCTTCCTATGGATCGTGCAGTGCCAAAAATCTTTCGACTACCTGAATGAGAAGTTTGTTAGTGCTCCCGTACTCAGGTTTCCATAGGAAGGGTTGTTGTATGAGGTCTTTTGTGATGCTTTTGGCCTTGGTTTGGGGTGTGTACTGATGCAGAAGAAAAGAGTGATCTATTATGGTTCGAGGCAGTTGCTCCCTCAGAAGCGTAACTATGACACCCATGACCTGGAGCTTGCAGAAGAAGTGATTTCACTGAAATTGTGGCAGCATTACCTCTTTCGGGAGCACTTTGTGGTCCTCTCAGATCACAATAGCCTGTGTTATATCTTCTCTCAACGTTACCTGAACTTATGGTAGCAGAGATGGGTCAAGTTCCTCCATGATTATGACTTCGATATCTCTTACACTGAAGGTAAGGGAAATGTTTTTGCTGATGCCCTGAGCAGGAAGTCACATAAGGAAGCGGTTCGAGAATCCACTAATGCTTGGAAAAGCAATGGGAGAGTTGGCTGCCTTGCACATAGATGTAAGGATAGAGGGTGTTAGAGGCTATTTGTTTCAGATGATGATGCAGTCCTCCATGTCGTAGCAGGTGGAAGAGTCTTAGTGGGGGGACTCCGAGGCAGAAGTGATGTTGGATCGTGTCGATCAGGGAAACGCTCCAGATGGATGGTCAGAGGACAGCTGACAACAGATTCTTTTCCATGGATGGTTGATTCTTCTGGAGACAATGTGTTAAGGAGTTCTCCGTGAGTTCCATATCTCAGCCTTCGAGGTACATCCGAGAGTTTCAAAAATTTACCGAGGCCTGAGGGAATAGTTTTGGTGGCCCGGGGTGAAACGGGCAGTGGAAGAGTTTGTGGCTAAATTTCTAGTGTGTCAGTAAGTGAAGTCTGAACACCATGTTCCCAGTGGTTTGTTGCATCCTTTATATGTCCCCGAGTGGAAGTGGGATGAAATCTCAATGGACTTCATGACAGGACTACCAAGCTCTTATGGTGGTTATGATGCTATCTGGGTAGTGGTGGATCGACTGACGAAATCAGCTCACATCATAGAAATTAAGGAGTCGGACCTGGTTAGTACCTTATCAGAGAGGTATGTAGACGAGGTGGTGCGTTTGAATGGAGTTCCGAAGACTATTTTCTCAGACCGGGATACTCGGTTTACCTCACGAGTATGGAGGGGGTTACAACATGATTTTGGCACCAAGCTACGCCTTAGCACTGCTTTCCACCCCTAGACCGATAGGGCAGACATAGCGGACTATCCAGACATTGGAGGACATGCTGCGAGCATGCATTCTGGATTTCAGAGGATCATGGGTATGACACATTCCTTTAGTAGAGTTTTCCTACAACAACAGCTTCTACTCTACAATTGGAATGGCAACGTTTGAGTCTTTGAATGGAAGACTATATCGTTCACCCATTTCTCGAAAGAGGTTGCTGAGACAGGTTCTCTTCGGCCAAAGGTAGTATAGGGCACCACCGAGAAAGTCCAGCTTGTGTGTGAGAGGATGAAGGCGGCTCAGGACCGACAGAAGTCTTATGCTGATCGTCGGAGGTGGCCCTTGGAGTTTGAGGTGGGAGATCATGTGTTCTTGAAGGTTTCCCCTCGACGGGGGAATGAGAGGTTTTGGAAGGGGAGTAAGCTCTCCCTTAGGTTCATCGGACCTTTTGAGGTGCTGAGGTGAGTTGGCGAGGTGGCATATTAGCTGGCCCTGCCACCTTAGTTGGAGAAGGTTCATGACGTCTTCCACGTCTCCCAGCTTCGTAAGTACTTACACAACGACTCTCATATTATCGACTGGGTAGATTTAGATATCGGAGACGATGCAACATTCGAGGAACGACCTATCTTAATCGAATATCATAAAGAGAAGGTGTTCTATGGATGAACCATTGCCTTGGTTTGTGTGTTGTAGAGGCATGACGGCCTTGAGTAGAGAAATTGGGAGTGGGAGACCCATATGCACGCTCAGTACCCTGAGTTGTTTTGAATTGTGTTTTCTTTGTTCTTCTGAGATTTTTTTGATGTTATACTCTGAACCATTGACATTGGAATTCTTGGATTGTCGGTTATGATACCTTTTTTCCTTGTTCTTTGGAATTGTGTATCATGTCCGGATGTGTGGGAAAAAGGGAAAAACCTGATCTATAATCGAGACTCATTAATGAGGATGCGATTGAACCCATGCAGGTGAGTCAGTGCCGCCTAAAGTGGATAATATCTCGACATAGGAAAATGAATTTTCCACAACCCACGTGTTCAGAAAGTGTGTGGGTTGTGCGGTGTTTTGGGAAGTGTGAGTTGAAAAATCCTAATGTATGGATGTGGGAAGACCCAATTACTAATCGAGCCACATTAATGAGGATGTGATTAAACCCATACAGGCAAGTCAGTGCTGCCTAAAGCGGATAATATCTTGACATATGGGAGGGAATTCCTAACACCTATGGTTAGGGTTTTTGGTTGGGTTTCTATTATAATGGGGGCCATAGGAGGTATCTTGTTGGGATCCTCTGGGTTGGATCTTAAAATATAGAGGAAGAGAATGTTTTAAAAGGTATCATATGTAATGTCCCGGACCTATCCACCCATTCCGTTGTAAAAAATAAGGTCACGACGTGTTTTGGAGAGTAAAATAGACTTTTCCCACACTATTCATGATTTTAAAACTACACGCCATGTAGTGTGAGTACACACCGTGTAACCAATACTACACGCCGTGTAGTCCCTCCCCGCGTATGCATTACCCTCAAACCGTGTGTTGACCAGTCAACGGTCGCATACCGCTTTAAAGGTCGTGTTGGAAGCCGTGTGGTGACTGTGTGAAATGGCCAAGTACATGACATGTACAATAAAGTACAATCATTGTACTTCTATTTTTCATGCCAATAAAAGGAGGGGTACCCTCCTTCTTTTCAAATCACTCCTCTCCTCCCCTTTCCCTTGAGAAGAGCTCTCCCATGAGACTCGATAACTCATTTTTCTCCATAAAAGTTTCTTCCGAGATCTGATTTACGATCCGTTACCGGCCATGTGATAGTAACGACAAGGCGGGAATTCTGAGCTTGGATCCGTTGTCTTTCCTTCAGCCTTTCCTTCCCATCATCCACCTGAGGAGGTTTTTAGGGGATTTGACAGAAGTGACGGACACTGACGAACATCTTCTAAAGTTGATCCGGGGGAGCATTGTGATCAGGGCCTATTGAAGTAGGGACCTTACCTTCGACTCTATAAATTGTTCATCATGCGAGGTGGGTTTCCTCATATTTACGTGAAACAAATTTGAACCAGTTTGATTAAGATAATAACTGGGCTATATAACGGGGATGGGATGTTGTGAATGCAGTTACTTTATTTTTATATCCTGTGCTATTATGTTGTGAATTGAATAGGCTTATTCCTACTGAAAATCACGGTCATTGGGGGCCTTTTCTTGTGTGATTAAGTGTTGCCCTATCATTCTAAACCATTTTGTGAATGGAACATTGTTGAATGTGGAATTTGGATAGTCACGTAATGTTGGCTGATTTAAAATCTAAAACACTTGTGTGATCACCCCAGTTGAACAAAATGGAATAATGAACATGTGGGTGTTGTTTTGGATACGTGGCATGTGATGGGGGTGTTTTTGTGGGTTGATGTGGATCAGGTGAGCAGTGGGGTTGTGGTTGGCTTGGTTGTGGGTTGGTGTGAATTCTATGTTATTGATGGGCAGCGAGGCTACGATTAACGGTATCAAGGGATGATGATGTATGGTGTGGTTTTCGTTATGGTGGTCGGCAGCGGGGCTGCAGGGATGGGTTAAAAGTGAATGAACTATGGGATGTGCTTAATAAATAAAATTGGAATATTTAATTAATAGTGGGGCATGATAGTGGAATGGGATTGATATTTAATGGGATTGGTTGGTTGATAAGAAGGACTTGGTTGTTGTGCTTGTGTTTTCCTAACTTGATTTGTGGATGGCCGGGATATGTTTTCTGATTGATTGACGTGGTTGTTTGTGGATAGTTGCCCAGTAGTTAAGGAACTAATAAACTAATTCTATTTAAACATGAAAAACTAAATGGGGTTGGGGTTATTTGTTGTATGCATGCTTCGTAGTAGCAGTGCCAAGGCACGTACTCGGTTCTCTGATTAGAATCTATAGGTTGGGTTGAGTGTTTGGTATATATATATATATATCTGTATCGTTTTGTTTTAACGCACCCCACCCATGTTGAGAAATTATTGCCGAACACTCCCATTTCATGGGAGAGGGCTTTTTCCCCTTAGTTATTGGCTCCTTCCTTCTCCTTCTTCCCTAGGCTATGATGGCTTGAGACGACCTTACACTGAAGACTCTTCATGTAGGTTGTGATTGGGGTGGTTTAGCCCAAGACTCTTCGTGAAGGTTTTACTAATTCCCATGATCCTTTGGGATGAGTCCAAAGAGTGTGCGGCCATGATACGTGGTTATGAGGCCCAGGTGTGTGCGGCGGGATACGTGGTTGTGAGGCCCGGGTGTGTGTGGGCCGGATACGTGGTTTTGAGGCCCAGGTGTGTGCGGGAGGGATACGTGGTTGTGAGGCCCAGGTGTGTGTGGGAGGGAAGATGGTGGTAGCGTTAAGACGTTCTCTATTAGGAATAGAAGCTAACTAGTGGGGGAAAATAGTGTGGGGTACCCAATACTCTTGATCATATATACTACTAATTTTTGTGATTTTGTTTTGGTGAGTGTGACTGGTGAGGTTGGGTGGATAGAATTCCTTGCTAGGTTTATTCTGATGTTCTCACGGGACATTAGGATGTCTCCCTACTTGTGCATGAGAGCTTTATGTTTCCCTACTTATTATACATGTATGATCACCCTACGTTTACTTTCAGGTTTCCAAGAGGACTACCAGGGCCGTGTGGGACCCTAATAGTCGGGGAAGTTGGAGTTTTTTCAGTTGTTGTACTCTTGATTCTTTTGGTATTGTACTTTTCAATTTTCTTATACTTGTACCTTGTTTCAGAACTATTTAATCATGCATGTGGGATTGGTTTGGGTTATTTCTATACACTTGTTCATTTTTTCTTTTTGGTGGTTGACTTGTCCTATTTCCTGATCTTAAATAACAAAACGGGTGATGCCTCCAATATTTGTGAAAAATCATACCCTTGGTGCTAGTCGCCACCTCGGGGACTACTGGAGGCGGGAATCTGGGGTCATTATCTCCCTATCACAATTTCCAGCTCATGAGGGGCATCTTTGGTGGGAGGGTGTTCGTGACATATGTCAACATATTTCATCACTATCAGATAAGACTTATTTTTGGATCATCTTTATAAAAATTACATCAATTTAGTGGTTTGTTTGTATGGAGTACGACATTCTCTTGTATTAATCCTAGATCTATGTTTTACCTAACAATTTTTTCCTCGCCTTCAGTGTGTACATTATATTGATTTATGTTTCAAATCATGTTATTATCCTCAAAAAGATGTTAATTATGAATGAATAATTAAATCCCTGTATGATATGTTGAGACCTTTTTCAGCTCAGTATAAAGGTTGTTAGGATCATCACCTTCCTCTATTTTAGTTTTCATCCAATAATATATTTCACTCGTGGTTTCAAATGGAAGTTCATGAATCCTCTTATGGGATGAATTGTAACACTACAATGTGATGCTTTGATGTTTAAGAATGAAAGATATTGAGACATGATATTTATTCCGAAATGATCGATAATGTTATTTCCATTTAGAAACATATATTGGAATATCAAAGCAATAAGAATCATTACACATATAATCAAATGCCTAATTCAAGAATTTGATGTTACTGAAAATGTATTACTATAAATCTCCCCATGAATGAAATTTATGAGGTTCCTAACGAAAGGGAAAAATATTCTTAGTATAGAAGCCCCTTTGTGATTATTGATTGCATCGCGGTAGTAACCTATTTCTTTTTACTTCCTCAAAATCTATCTCAATGCCATGATTTGTTCCGTGAATATGTCCCGAGGATGTACATTTTAGACCATACATATATACTGAACATAGAAGGCATACAAAAGGAGTAGGATATTTCTTATAAAGATCGACCTATTGAAATTATGGAAAATACAGATAATGTTATATGATATTAGACCACTCACATGGTCAATGTTTTATTAAGAAATAACTAGATATAAGAATACATGTTGTGACATAATGATATGATGTTGTATAGTTATAATCATTTGTTTTTACCTGAGAGATGAATTTCAAGGGAATCATTATTTATAAAGTGGAAGAATCAACACACTGAGTATTTAGAGACTTTTCTTCTAGATGAAATAACATTCATAAATATATTTAAATGAACTAATTCAAATATTCCATTAACAAAACACTATCTCAGCATTAGACACTATCTTTTCATATGTAACTGGAAAAACCAATTTTCTACAAAACATAATTTTAATGTTATAAATAATTAAATGTGATAATAATAATCTATACATGTATATTATTTATATTAACAGTAATAATTAAATTAAATTTTTATATATTTTATATATAAATAAATAATTTTTCTAATTAAAAGTATATTTTTTTTAAAAAACATATTTGTTGAAAATACCATTTTTTCAAGTGAACAACTTTTAGTGTACTTTTGAGAAAAATAAAAAAAAATTTAGGAACATTTAGAACATTAATTTGAAAAAATTACATTAAATTTATAATTAATAATTTCAATATTATCTTATGGTGAATTTTTGGGATGTTTCAGATAAATTTAATTTTTTGATAAAATGATAAAATTGTAGGATTTTAATTAAAATTTGATTCTTAATATTATTTATATATGAGAATAAATTATATTTTAATTTGGATTCAGTTTATAAATAGATTATATTTTTATAAATTAGTCCAATTTTGGTAATTGGATCCAATTTCACATTGAAATTGGATATAAATTTTTTTTAAACTAATGATAATTTGTTCTTTTAAAAACATGCATTGTCGACCCAACTGAGGAATTAAAAACAAATTAATTTAAAACAAATAATTAAATATAATTTTGAGAAATAATTTCCATTATTTGAATATAAATAATTTATAATTTATAATGAATAAAACAGATTTTTTTGACAAAATATTTGTGAATAAATTTAAAATAATTACATTTTTAAGAAAATATTAAGCTTAAGAAGGGAATAAAATATTAACATAAGGTAAAAATAACCTACAAACGAGTTCAAATCCAATATTATGGACATTAATAACCCATTAATCATAAATTATTTAGTATTTTTGGTATTAGATGAATTTGATTTAAAAAAAATGGGTACACCAATCTTTTTTTTATAAATACTAAGAGATTCCTCTCTCTACCATGTAAAAGGAAACCAACTGTCCCCATTATCTAATCCTCTAAAACCAAATAGTATTTGAAACGATATTCTAATAAACCTAGAAAATGAAATTCATTCCCCCAATAAGAACCCCCTTGGATTAAAAGTAATTTAAGGAATCCATTTCACACACAAAAAACGGAGTTACTCGATGAAGAGGAATCATTTTCTCTCAAGAACCATTATATTAGTTTACTTATAAAACCCATAAAATAACATTAGTACATTATTTTGCTGATAAAAATCTGTTCAATATAATATTAATTTGTAATTATATTGTAATTACCAACAATTACACACAAATCCATCTAATGTGTAATGAACATCCTCTTTATGAATAAGAAAAACTACCACCTCACTAAATGTTGATTGTTCATTTTTCCATCACCACCTCTCAGAATGGACCTTAAAATGAAAAATATGTTTATATATGTGATATAGTAAATTTATTATGTATTTAATATGATTTATTACTTATATAACACATTTTTTTGTTAATTTTCATTTGGTGTAAATATGTAAATTTAATGTGATGAAGTTTAGACAAGAACCTCATCAAAGTGATGTGATTAATTCACACAATACATTGAATATATTAAGGATATTTATAGGGAGAGTATATTATATATAATATTATAATTCTTCTTTAATAATATCCTATACATATATACAATTTTTTAATTTTCCTTCTATCATTAAAAATGAATCTAAAAAAGGAAACAATGTTCATACATACATACATCTTAATGTATCAATTAATGATGTATTGTAATTCGTAATTTTATATTATATTGATTATTATAATACAAATACACTGAATATATTGTATGTATTTATCATTTTCTAAAAATTCATATTCCATTAAAAATGTATAAAGACCAATGATATAACAAATTATGACACATGCATAAAAGAAAGACGATATTAGCTGAATCCATACCTTAACATAGGATTGATAACAAGAAGCTAATATAGGGAAATAATAAAACCTTATATAGTATTATATAGAATAATATATTTCTTTAAAATATTTATAATAAATTTATATTAATCATACATGTGTTTTTAATGAGTTCAACAAGATTCAAGACACAATGTGAGTGGATTTTAACTCACTTGATTATTTCTTTGAGATACATACTTTTTTCCCCACCCATTCCATTTGATTGGTGTGTATAAATAACATCGATGTATTAAATGATTATTATACATAAATTTATGGTTTTTTATATATTAATTTTACTATTTTTCTTTTATAGTGGATATGTTTCAATTGCTACAAAATCGGAAAAAATGTTTTCTCTCGAATTTCTTTCATTTCAATTCATGTTTTGTTATACACATATACTCTTTTTCAAAGTCTATAATGTTATAATTTATTTGGAATATCATGAATATAATTTATTTAATTATATTTTAATCTTAATTTAATTACATTTCCTTTCATGGATATTATGATCCAATGTAATCTAGTGGAAAGAGTTTATTTAGTCAATTTAATCTATTTTTGAGATTATTAATGATTATGAATATTTCATGAAATATTATGATTTATTTATCATAAAATCTCGTGAATATTCTTCTATTATAGTTATTCATTATCCGCACTTTAATTAGTTCAATTTATACAATTTTTTATACTTTACATATTGTTTTTAAGTAAAATTTGTCTACCTAATTCTTCGGTCAGAAATCGATTATATTAGAAAACCATTTTTTTAAAAACACAATCAAAAGATCATTGAATCCCATTTTTTATAAAATATTATATTAAAGGCGTTTTATATTTTTAAATGATTAAATTATATGTTTGAAAATATATTTTTTCAAAAAAATGGTTTTCAATATGTTGAATGATGAAATAATAATATTCAATAAAAAAAGGATATTTTCCTCAATAAATATTTTAAACAATTAATTCAAAAATTTTTACCATATAAGATAACAACCATTGGTGTTACTAATTCCTTTATCAGTAAAATATTCACTTTTTCCATTCATATACATTATATTAATGGATTATCTTTTCATGGACTAATGTTAATGAAACATGATTCACTGTCATATAAAAATTCCTTCTGAAACCCAATTCTTTTCACTAGTTTGATTTTTGATGAAATTATTATAATTAATTCATTTTTATATAGGTTATGATTGTATTACATGTTTATAATTACTATATCATTTCATTGGCTGTGATATGGTTATTTATGATTGTGTGGCACATGTGTATATGCTTCCACTATGAGATGGGTGGGACATATATCTCCCACCAATGTATTAGGTAAAGTTTTATATATCGTGAGATAAACAAAGATGGTATTGGGAATGAGACATTATATCTAATATTAACATGGGAAAGAACCATGACTACCATGATGGAATTATGCGTAAACTCATTCTACTATGATTTCCATGGGACTGAAATATGAGAACAATGATGGTTTTCGGTGTGAACCAATACTATAAATATTTTATTAGTAATGAAAAATTGGTTTCTTTAAAAATATTATTATATGATTTTTTATTTTCCAAAAATCCATTTTTTCTTATTTTGTGTTTTCATGTCTTATTTGATTTATTTCGTTATGGTTCATGTCTTTTTAACTAGAAAAATATATGTCATGATTTATGTTTATGATCCTTGATATGAAGGGTATGATATTATATTTTCATGATCATGTACTCATACCCTTATGCTAATGATTATTCATACATATCACACTTGAATACCCTAAAAATTCATATTATATCACCCTTTATAGGGTTCTTTCCCTGTGTTATGAAGATATGTATCATGTTTGATATTTCTAAGAAGGGTTCTGATAAAGAATAACCTAGTGTGAGATAATTTATCACACTTATATATATGTGTTTATGTATCCATACTTCTATATGAACTATAATAGTATAGTAATTTTGAATATGTTGTATAGAAATTATTGTGTATTCTTTAAAAGATATTTAATGTTATTGTATTAGAAGTGGGGTTTTGTATATAATACATAAAATATCATATGTTGTGGTAAATGTTTTTTTTGTTTTGAAAATAATAATGTTTGTGTATTATATCGTTATAAGTGAATAAAATATATATATATAGTTTATCTTTTATACATTTAACAAAAGTAGCTAATGAATTATAATTTTATATAAATGTGGTTCTTTTGGATGAATTTTTTTTATAATAGTGGACACTGGATCACAATACAATTTATATCCTTCTATGTTGTGTTCCAAGTCATTTTAAAACCTTTTAATATTTAATTGATCAAAATATTAGATAATAAATATAAGCTAAAACACAAGGAAATCCTATAATATAAAGAGTGTCACATGAATTTGGATACACTTTATTGATAATAATCTTTCATAGAAGATTATCATATAGAAATATGTATTTTTATAATTTAACTTCATGGGTTAGAGAAGAATGTTCAATATAATATGGGTGAACATATGATGAATTCTCCATGTAAAAATATTTTCGGTGAGTGAAATTTTCTGAGAATCATATAAAATATGTGAACCAAGACAATATTTTTAGTAGTGAATGTTTAAAATAATATTCCTAAAAAATTAACATATTTTTTCATTAGTGAGTAGTGTAATTATTGATTAAAATTATTATTGTTAATATTCAATTGTAATGTGTTTCTTCTAAAAATGAAAACAATTTTTTGATTGAATAACCACTAAACAACCAATTTTTTCGGGCAATAGCATAATCAACATTTATTCATTGATTTGGTAATTTTTTAATAATTATTTAATAATTTTCTCACATTGTGTTATAAAAAGCCCAGAAATTTAACATTGGGATGGAGTAGATATCAAGATAGGTAGTCTTTTTTTAAATTTTAGAGATTGTGATTATTAACTCATTAATTAAGTCTATATATTTTAAGTCAACACACATGTTAATGGTTTATAATCATGTGATGATAGTTTCGTTACAATCAACTGTACGATTAAATGATAAATATTATTAAAAAATAAAAATGTAAACCAATACACAGTTTAAATTAATGATAATATAATTTATGTATTTTAACCAGTATAATCATCATTGAAAAAAAAATATAACTATATTATAATTATATTTAAAAATAAATTATTGAATTAAATGGAATCAATTTGGATACATTACTGAATGGGTATTATCCAATGTGACTGAAATTCATGGAATGAGATTTTTTCATGTTTTTCATTTGGTGGTGATTAATTAGTAATATGTTTTGGATTGTGTTAGTTTAATGGAAATTTTTCTTTTCAGGATATTATTGTGAAATTCCTTTAAATCATTCATAATAATAATTTATTAACGTTTTTAATTTATTTAGGTGAGAGATAAATGATAATTTATAAAGGGTATTTCAATTAGATGAAATTTTTACGTATTTTAGTCCATAACAACTAATATATATATTTATATTGATAGGCCCCACTAATATAAATAAAATAATTAAATGTGGTGATTGTGAATTTTTTATTTGTTTTTTATGTATTGGTGATGTAGTCACATGGGCCTGACATGAGTTTAAAATTACTATTTTCATGTTGTTATAATCTATATATGACTATCTATGTACCATTCCATATAATGGGGAAATTAATAGCACGTTATTATATTTAGAGGGACACAACTAGATGGATTGCAGTGATCCAAAAGAATCTCAATGTGGCTGATGATGGAGATGATGAAATTATTAGGACACTAGGAACATGGCTACCCAAGGATTTATATTTTATTAAAATTATTTATAATATCATTTTCGCTCAAATAGATAATATTTATAGCACCTAAAATTTTCAATTTTGAGTAACCATGATTCCTATCATTCTCCTGACATAATATTTTATAAAAAAAATTATTATATTTATCCAATATTTTTTATTATCTACATATAATAATATCATCTTAGTTGTATTTCTAACAATTTAATTCTATTCATTCTATACATTTATCTAAATTATGTCTTGCACCTTCTAAAATCCCAAATATATGGTGTTTCTATTAGTTTATATAATTTTATGCAATCATGGGAATTTCAACCCTAAAAAACTGATGGTTTTATATATAAGAAAAAATAGTATACTTTCTCCTATATCTTATATAATATTATATTAATTATGAATTTTTATTAGAAATCTATCATAGATGAATTTCTGTGACATATGATTTTGGTTTATGGTTGGTGAAATTTTCATTAATGTTTACAAAATTTTTTTAGAAAAAAAATTAGTCACATTAATTGAGGCATTTTGTTTTCAATCATTCTAAAAAATTATGTTATGTTATTTGGTTTAATCTAAATTGGTTGATAGATATCTCAAGACTATTTATCCCTTGGTTATATCATGTATATCACTACTTGGGTAGTTCAAGTGTTTCAAATTATTCAATCATTAGTGGACTATCCTCCCATGGAAAGAACTAAAAATATTCAGGTTTAGTATAAATCAAATTCATCAATTAAATTATTATTTATTGGGTTAATCATACTTTCATTTTTTTATTTTGTAGTCTATACATAGTTCTATAGTGTCTTCGATGATAATAAAGGTGTGCATGTATGATGACTAATTAGAAGAATTTCAGAAATATCACCATGAAACTATGAATATTGTTAGTGGAAGATAGTAGGTGGATCATGTATGGAAAAATATTAAGTCATAAGATGTTAAAATTCATTTAAACATGTTAATCAAGATAGTTGAAAAAATCATGGTTCCTGCTTTGTTAACCAACTCTTTCAAGAAATGTGTGTTGGATCCCTAATGATGCATATAAAATCACAAAATAGGTTCATGGTTTTTTAAACTATGAATTGTTTTATAATTTTGCTAAAAATTAGTTTTTATAACAGAAATCCCTCTAAAAAAAATTTCCTCTTATTCAATGGATTCTCAAAATGAAGGGCTCCAATGGCGTGGTTTTCTAATTTTCTACCCATATATGATATAAATCATGTTGATCTTGAGTAATTGACTCTTAACGATTAAAGGTACAATAATTTTAACCCTTCAATCTTCAAATGTCTCATATATCTCCTCTATTTATCATTAAAAGAATAATTTATAGAAAAAATATTACATAAAAATAGGGATTATATTATGCAGTAATGTATAATTTAGAGTTTTTTTAAGGGTATATAAATAATCATGATAATTAGAATCACTTTATTACGCTCATCTAGAACCTCCAATAATAATATATTTTATTGGTTTTGGTGGATTGATTCTAAGAAGTTTTCATTAATTCCTTCTTGAATCTTTTTCTAGAACTCCTTTTCAGATATTTTATGTTTGAATTTAAGTTTTGAATTGTATTGAATTATTTCAGTTATCAACTATTTTCATCCATTATTTGTTATATTCAATAAAAATGATCTAAGAATCTTCAAATCCTATAAGTATGTTTATATGATATGTTCAATTATACGATGTGTTCTATTGAATTTTTTATTCACATGTGATTGATGTGTGTTTCTTTTGGGGGGTTTTTGTTTGGATTTTTTAGATTAGTGATGATATGAATAGTTTTTAATTCTATTATATGACTCACATATGGTTGATTCATAGCCTATTAAACTTATCATCTTGTGTCTAGGTGGATGTGTAATTATAAATTATATAAATAATCCCTTTATAGGTGAGTAAATGGGATGTGAAAAAATAAGTAAACCATGAATTTTTATGGTATTTTCTGATACCATATACTTACTAACCAAGATGAGAGTAAGATAATGGAGGAATTCACTATATCTGAAATGAAATAATTCTAACATGGGGTAAAGTCTATAAATGGGTGATTATAATCGAATTCTTAACGCATGTCAGGTGGACATATGAGCAATTTTGATGAAAAAAATATTTTATTGGGGGGATAGAGTGTTCCGTAATGTTTCAACATGATCATTAATATGATTTGAGTAAGATGTTGAACATACGAGTGGAAATAATGAAATATTATGATTCATGTGGGTAGTGAAACTAAAATTCTCATTGGAATATTTCCAAAACAATTGATATTTGGGGTTCTAAGATACTTTTAAAGAATATGATGACCTTGTACATCAAATTAATCACTATTTACATTCCCATTACGTTTATATTTTTTTAATAAACATTATATATATGACCTTATGTTAGGGTTCTTTTATTTCTATACTCTATGGTTTTTAATCACAAGACATATGAAAATCATTATGTGTATGATAATTTCGTGCTCATGGATCTAGCGAAAGTGAAGGTCCCATAATCATGGACATAAGGGAATGGTTGTTAGTAAATGAAGCTATAAACAGAATGAAATAAACTATATGATAGTCATACATGTTCATTTTTCATTTTATTTACCGAAGTACATATTAAATAGCCACATTGGGGGTCCTTGAAAAATATCATACGCGAGAATGTGTTATGCGAAATTATAAAAAAAATATTATTTTTTTATTTAAATTTTTATTTATTTTATAATGTTGGATTATAATGTATTAGTTTCACGTTTTAAAAGAAATTAAATTGAGGGTATAACCTTCGGATATCATTTTTCATAACCTCTATGTTAGAAAAATTCTATTATCCATGGGGATGAATTCAAAAGGCCATCTTTTGATGAATATGATAATAAATGTTATGGGCTGAGTTGTTAAAACGTGTTATAAATGGTAATGGTTTAAATTTCTTATATTCATGACATATATTAGGGAAAGGTAGCAAGGAGTTAGGTTGTGTTGATCTTGGGTAGGAGAGTCATGTATGATCATGGATAGTTCTCATATAGATGACCTTTGAGTTACTAGGAATGAGATTTCAATTACTATTTAGTCTATAATATTTTATATTGCTCCTATCATTTTTGATTTATTAATGTGTATGTGATTTGGGTAGATTTATACATCACTACAAAGTTCATATGATCAAATAAAATATAAAAACATATCACTTTTTGTTTTTAAAATATTTTAATTAAATTTTATTATATTCCCTACATTATTTTTGTTATATAAAATAATATAATTTTTATTGTTTATGGTGGGAAACTATAATAGAAATATGTCAAATACTACCAATATTATGAAGGTGTGGGAAACTATGGTTCAAACATGGTAGGTCATGGGGCTATAATATTTCATTTTTGGGGTTCGTCATCTGATAGGTATCCTATAAAAATCTTTTTTATGCCAATGAATTATTTATTTTTTATATTAAGAGGATTATTTTAGTCATTTTAATCAGTCTAATTGAATTTCATATAATTTTACTTTAGGTTGTTTTATTAGACTTCCTAGTAATGAATACAATAACTCCCATTATAGGGAGGATTCACCTGGTCCACCACTATATTTATAGTGGGATGAACATGAAAAATCACAAAAACCTATTATATAGGTTTATTTAGTAGAGTAGATATATATTAGGTTCTTCCAGGTAGTTTTTGTTCATGGTGAAGGGCAACAAAATTTTTTTTATTAGTTTCCGGAATATTATCTTCAACGTCAACCTTCTTTCTTGGTACTGCGGTTATTGTGACCTATGATTACCATAATTGGATTTTATATTATTTTATATTAATATTCTTCATATTACAATATTACGTGTTCATAGAATATAATAGTTTAGTTTCATTAGAAATGGGGAACACATTATTCTAATTTTTTGAAAGTTCATCATGATCATCAATAATGTTATTTCCCTTTTATTACTCATGCATAAAACATTTCTTTATAACAATGGGATAAGAATCATAAGAAATGGAGATTTCATATTCTATGTAAGGTTAAATAAGGGAGATGTGTAAGATTCATCTTGATGAATAATGGTATGTGAAAACAATTTTAATATTAAGAGAGCATACCCTGCATATAAAGATTATAATCTGGAGTCATTGAATAATGATTGGTATTTCATATGATATGAGTCATAATGGAATGAATATAACAATAAATGAAAATTTAAAATAAAAATATTATAACTAAATGTTTGATACAAATATTCATAATTTTTTTTCATATTATTGTTGTCTCAATTCCATGTCCATACATGAAAATAATTTCCTTTACTAATCTGGGTTCAATCTATATACCAACACTATATTAATAAATTGAGCTCAATTAATGGACCGACCCTATTTTATTAAATATAATTCCATCCCCGTTCCAGCCATGTGTTATTTATTTGAGGTCACTGTTCATTCCAACCCTGTGTTACATAACCGAGTTAACTCCTAATTGAAGTCCTGTATCGCTCCACTAATTTCACTCTTCATTACTATCAATCCTATCACGTGTGATATATTATTCATTACATAATTAGTTTTATCAATATATGTTCCACCACAATGTATAATCTTTAATTGGCTAACCGTGTGTTATCTGGGTGACCTAATTATATAAGCTATAATTGGATTACCTGGATATATTTTTCCACCCCACCATATAAGTTTTATCAAGATTACATTAATTAATCTGGGAAACCCATAATATTATCTATAAAGGGATCACCCAGTTCTATTTTGGTAACCCCATAGTGTTAGATATAATTGGTATACATAGCATTATCGTGGTTACCCATTTGTATAATCTACGACATTCTTACCATGAACTCTCTAGGACACCCCACTCTATATTCTATTATAGGATTACATGATTAAATCTAGGACACAACATCACATAATCAATATTGGGTTTACCTAGCACTATTTGGGATACCCCTTATAATAATCTATAATATGGTTACCTAGTTAAATTTTGGCACCCTATTATATCATGATTTTCCATGAACCACAACATGAATAATGTAAAAGTGACTTAAAATCGTCATAATAACACATAGAAACAATTATTCATTAATAATTTCGTTAAAACATTTAATATTCATTTGTTTCAGGTCAATAACATTAAAAATTCTTTAATCTTTGAAATAAAATGTTATTCATAAATAAACTTCCATAAATGAAAAATCCTTTTAGAGAAATCATCTAAATTGAATTCTTGGATCCTATCCCTAGTAATGAATACACTATATCAATGGATTTAATCTGAGAGGGATAATAATTTTTGAATAACACATGGAACTGTTCATAAGGAATATAGAGTTTCTTTGATGAAATTAAAAAAAATTCCAATGTATTTTTCTTTGCATAACCTCATAGAAAAAAATAATGTAATCATTAAAAAATTTAAAAAAAATATTTTGGAAAATAATATTTCTATAATGAAAACATATTTTTAAAAAATTAATCATTTTAAACCATATTCATTGAAATTAAACTTGATAAATTCAAAACTTAGCTTCATTAAAATTATAGTAAAGCATTCAAATAAATACATTCTTTTAAAACCATCATATTCCACAATAAAAATTATCGAAAATTTCATTGATCAAAAAATAAAAGGAGTTAATTTTTAAAAAATAAATGTAAAATATTTAAACATTATTCTTTTATATTAATTTAAAATATTAGGACATTTTTTGAATCATATTTATAATATATTTTAATAAATGATTATAGATTTCAATCTGAAGTGACATAAAAATTTTGATTTGATGAGAAATAAATTCTTAATAATGATAACCCAAAAACTGTATAAAACTATACCATTACATTATGATAAAATTAAAAAAAATTAGAAAATAATTCATAATATTTATTGAGATTTGTATCATATGATTTCATTAGTGGAGTCTTAATCCAAATCAACCTCAATAAACGTTAAAATTATAGAAGTACATTATCACTAATTTTGTAACATTGAATCAGAATACCAAAGAAATAATGACATAAAATAAAAAATTAAATATAATGGAAGTAAAGGTATTCATTATATAACAAGTCAAAGTTATGTATATAAAACTCCTTGTAAAATATAGGTGCATAGCATGGATTTTTTCTCAATGATAGAAAATTGAGGGAAAATTACTTTACCGATTTGGTATCGTTTGATTATAAACACCATGAATTAGAGATAAAAAATGTTTTTGTATATAAAAATAAATTTTAGGATATGGATACTAGAATACATTAATTTTCATCATAGAAGTGACACAAATGAAATGAGTGGTGATCATTGAATAAGACTCGCAGAAATAAAAGTGAGACAAGAAATAAAAATACTATATGGGTAACTTATGAATCATGAGATATGTATAATAATAACATCATTTAAAAAACTAAATAACCTTAAATAATTTAAATTATAGATATATAGTTTCATTCTGATGTATATAAACAACACAGAATAATATTTTGTGAATATATAATATATCTTACATATATAAATTTGAGATGAGGAAAACCATATATTAATCATGAATTTATTCATACATGTTCTAAACTAATGTATAATAAATATAAGATTTTTATATATGTATAAATGAAAATTATTTTTCTAAATAATACCTAATATGAATTTATTGTTAGATTATATTGACCTTTTATTCACAAATACATTTTAATGTTTTTTCAGGTAATATCCACATTGATTTTCACATCAGTGTTGAATTATTAATCTTGATACTGTTATATATATAATGATTTTCATATTTATAGAGTTTAAATCAAGATATAAATTTCATATATATTAATTATATAAGTATATATAATATTCTATAAAATATATAAATGTTATATGAATACATCTTTTATGTTTACGGTTGGTCGTACATATACTTGAATGATGTTTCAAATTTCATTCCTTGTTTTTAATGAATGAAAATTAAATAATATTTATTTATATATTATTTAAAAAAATTATAATGTCTTATATATCAAATATTTTTATTAATACCATCCTTTTTTTACATTAAAAGCATGAATGAATCACAACGCTTGGATGAGGCAGCTATCCACACCTCCACAGATGACGTTATCGCATGCCCACAATTTGGAAATCCTGATGTAATGTGTCATATGACAAATATTTAAGGATAATGATATCAAAAATAATAAATAAACTATATAAATTATTTTTTCCTATCATTATTTGAAAACATTGGTGTTGTTAATGGATGAAGGAATGACATCAGTTCATGAGGGGGTTTTCCACTGTCCGCACAAATGATTTGATAGAAGTTAGTTAATGTCATGTTCATAACACTAAAATTAAAAATTTAATTATATTTTAGATGCTGAATATATTACATTGTATATATATAGGAATTATTGAACTGTCAAGGAAATAAATAAACAAAAAATCATTGTTGAAGATCATTATCTCTTCTACAGGTAAGTCCTTTTGGATTTCACCAAAGGAAAATGTTGGTTTTCATCACACAAAATGTGAGGATCCTATTTTTATAGGAGGTAATTCTGGAACTTATTTGGTTGTTTATTGGACCACAAAATGTAGTTTATAGTTTTCATAAATTGATGGGGGTGAGTTCCTATTTATTGTTGGGGAGGAGTGGAATTCTTGTAAATTACAGAATGAATAACTTGTGGTAGGTACCTCATACATAATCTGTATACAATACGAGAATAATTTGTATCCAACTAATGATAAGGTTAAAATTATTTTCATAATATTGAATTTGGATGTTTTTCTAGGTTATTTTTCCTCTTATGTTAATGGATAACTACTATGTAAACTTAAGTTTTACCTTAATCAATGTAGTTAATTTGATTTTCATTCAGCAATATTTTTGGTCAAAAACTATGTTGAACATACTATAAATTAGAAAAATCATTATTAGAATTTGGTAGTATACTTATTCAAATTATAAACACAAAACTTTCTAAAATTTATTATATATTAATCTCTTATATGGGACGAGAAAGTGAGTTTCAAAAGTTAAAATGTTCAAAAAATGAAAAATGTTTTAATATCCAACTTCTATGTGAAATTAATTATTGTAACCTAAAATGATTGATAATATATATAATTAATCAAAATAAAATTAAAATAAATATATAATTTATGAATAAAATTAAATTGGATGAAATCCATGTTTCTAGTTAATATTCACTATTTTTAAATTTTAATAAAAAAAATTACATCTTGTAAAAAAAATTCAAAAAAATTAAATTTTTATATTATGTTTTTTAAAAACTATTTTCATTTAAATAAAGAATCATTTTATCATAAAAATTTAATTCTATTTCATGTATTACATTAAATGGCATAAAAACACTCTTTTAAAAAAACAAAAAATTTACTTCTAAAATTTGTTCTGTTCTAAATGTATGCCAATCAAACGTATTAGAAAAATTTAAAAATATTATGTTGAATTGATAATTAAAAACATCATTGATTTCATAATAATATTAATTAATGTAATTTATTATGATATAAATCCATTATGGGCATTAAAAATAATTTTTCTTAAGATAACATCTTTTATATTAAATTGGATTTTATTTTCATTTATAAATAATTTATAATGAAGTATTTATTTTTACAAACATAAGTAAACAAAAGATTAATAATTTAGTGAATTCTATTCATATATTCCATTCCAATGGGTTGGTGATAACAAAAAAAATACTTAAAAATGTATATTATAATACAATGTATTTCTATAAAACACGGTATTTCTAGTAATGAAAGATATCGATAGAACTAGAGATTTTATGTACTATAAGAAAAACATGGTTTTTTGTTACTAAAAAGATAATATATTTTTTTAATGTAGTTACACCAAAGCATAGTGTGGTAAAAAGTCCATGGATAAATTGGTGTAACATGTAATTCAGGCAATCAATGTAAATTAATTTATTCAAAAAACAATTCATAAAAACACAGTGTAATAAATTCTATCATGATAAAAAGAATACCATCTTTGAAATACATATCAGTTAACATATGAATTTTCATTTAATTTTGACCAACATTTTAATAATTAATACAAAAATATCATTTATAAAGGGAATGTAGGAAACATAAAAGTTAACCAATTTAACTCGTAAATAGGTTTCCAAATAAGTGGATATAGTTTGAATGTGAAACAATTCTCATGAAAATTAATATAACAACAATGTTATAATGTAGACTGATACATAAAATCATTAGGATAGTGTTAACTATCATAAATCCATACAAAATAGATTTTGAAAAAATTTCATTGATATGAAAAATGATGTTACAGAAAAACACATTATTTCAACACCCTTTAACAAAAAGTTGAATATTTATCTTTAGGATCAATACATAATTGGTTTAATATAAATCATACCATTATTGTTACATAATCAACTTCAACATCATTTAATATTATATGATATAATTTTTTTTTTCCTAATGTATTTAAATATCTTGATAGCCAAAAATTGAATGATAGGTTATTCAATATATCATTATCACAAAAAAACATTTACATATTGAAAAATATTCATAATTTCTCATATTGTGAGATAATAAAACAATATCTAAAACCTTATACAGGGATTACCATAATCCATTCCATAAATGGATAACCTCATAACCCTTCCAAAATATGAATGTCCATATATTTAAAAATAATTTCACTAAATTTATGGAACATATTTTGAAATTTATCAACAAATATCATAATGTATCTCATGGATGTTACATACCATACTAGTGAGTACAATCATAATGTTTCCTATTGAACCATCGTAGTACATAAATTAAAATAAATTATTATTAATAAAATTAATACTTTATTATTGAAAATATTATTGGATATATTAATTAAATAATTAAAAAATATTTAAAATATATCCATTATTACATAGAAAATTTTTCAACTAATAAATAGTTTTTTCTATGGTAATAAGAACAATAATATTAATATTATAGATACTTATCTCTTTATCCTAGCTAAAAACAATTTATTCAACATGGGGAAAACATTATGAGTTACCCTCCTTTAATAGAAATATCACATTTCAATTATATATCTTTTCTATGGAACAAATACCAATCATTATAAATTTTAAATTCCTTAATGGAAATCATATACTTCATTATTAATATAACATAATCCATGATTTCAAAAATGTATATAGTTATATCATACAAATTTATTCTTAGTCTATTATATAGGATTCTATATCAGATTCCCTAACACCCCTTTCTTAAAATAAAAAATATGAATAATGTGTTAAGGTCCCAAAAAATAAATTTAATCATGATTATTAGGATTAATCTATGAAATAATATCAGAATAGTTCATACATATTTTATTTCATTTTCACTATCTTTATCATCTTTGTTATAATCAATACTGTTTCCACTATCTATATTCTCCTTTTGATATTTCCATCTGGGGCATTGATTTTCATAATTATCTTACATTACACATCTGAAAATTACAATTTTATCCCATTACCTTCTTGTTCCATCAATTGAATAATCTAATAATTTATAGTGGGAGCTACAAATGACATAATAGATTAGAACATAATTATGAAAAATTACTTATATTTTGTCCAAATCTTGACACAGTATTTTCAATACATGAATCTAATTGTTTATACATTGATAAATTCTTATAAAATTTTTAGAAATATCTACAGGGACCTAATTAATGTATTATAATACTATATTTCATCATTTGACTATTAATTACATTTTACATCAATAATATCGACTCATGATTAACAAACAAGAATATTAAATAATATTATATGAATATTCACCATATTGAAAATGTAAATTTATGAAGAGTCTAATATGTTAATGAATTTGGAAATAAGGAACCCAATATTAAAATATGGTTAAATACAATCAAAGTCTCTCAAAAATTGTTTTACATTTTAGTACCCTTACATAAAACCATAAATCATAACATGGTGAAAGGAAACATAATAAAACATTCTATTATATGCTCATTTGGGGTAAAAATGGAGATATGTAAGAATAATCATGACCAATAGTGGTATTATAACATTACCGTAAAATTATGTGATCGTACACTTCAGGTCAAAAAACATAATCACTAATCATGGCATAAATATTAGTAGTTAATAAGACATGAATCCTAGAGTAATGAAAATAATAATAAACAAATCAATAAAATATAAATAACATATTGAATTGTGGAATGTAAAAATAATAGAATATAATTTCATATTTTTCATGTGTCAATACCTTTACCATCAAATAGGATAATTTGATTAACTGAATAATGTTTACTCCCTATTCAAGCCCTATATTAAAGAACCAATTTTGCTTCCTGTTCCTGTCCTATTTTACTGATCGTTGTTCACTTCCCTTTAGAACCCTCTTTTACTGAACCACGTTCACTCCACATTCCATATATTTATGCTGAATAAAGCTTATTCCCCATTATAATCCTATCAATATCATGTTATATATAAAGATTTACCCAATTCATTTGAAATCTATTTTGGGAACCTAATCATTTAAGTTATAACTGTATTACCCAACACTATCTAGGAAACCTAATAATATAATACATAATGGTATTACCTAGTGATATCTAGGTCACCCAATTATATAAGATATAATGGGCCTACCTATTGTATTATGGGACACCCCATTATATATGCTATAATCAGATTACCAAAAGCTATCTAGGAAAATACATTTTATAAACTACAATGAGATTCTTGATGATAAAAAGTACACCTATAATATAATCTATAACATGCTAACCCAATGATAAATATTTGACCCCATATTAAATGATATAATGGGTTTTATTGACTCTATCAGGTCCACCACCATCATATTATCTATAACTTGTTTAACAAGTTAAATTTTGGATAACTCCCCATAAAATATATAATGGAATTACCTCAGGATATCTGAGGCTCCAAATATTATAAGAAATTTCCACGAACCAAAAAATATATAAAATTCCTAGATCATTCATATCATAATAAAAATACATTAAAAAATGTATTTCATGAATATATTAACCCATAAAAATGAAATGCATTTAATTTCAATCTATGGAAAAAAAATTACTCATGAAAAATAAACATGTTCTTCAAATAAATTCTATAAAAACATAAACCATTCATAGAAGGAATATGAATGTTATCCTTTGATCATAAACCATGTGAAGAATAAAATATATCATTATATATCATATTCGACAAGGAATTATTTTTAAAAGAACAATTGGAAGTGTTATAATGTAAAATAACTTTTCATTGAAAACCATTAAACATTTTATAAATTACGATTCCTAGAAAAACACTGTGAAAACTTATGAAGTAATCCATAAAAATAATTCAAATAATTTGATAATGAATATATCATTCCAATGATAAAATAATAATTATATAATATAAAAAATTTGGGAAAATAGTATCTATTAAAATCACATTGAAACCATATAAATGATTCTTCGATGAAATGACACTCTTGATGGATGATAAATCCGTACATACTGAATATTCCATTGGCACTATATAATATTATAAAAAGTTCCTAGATTACATATGGAACGGAAGATTTAATTTTCAAAAAAATTAAAAAGGTAAACCATTTGTAAAAATTAATTAATACGATTATAATATAATAGATGAATTTTTTGGAATTTATTTTGAAAAGTGTTCTGAATAAAAACTTTTTTTCAACTGTTAAAACATGTAAAGTAAATTTTTCTATAAAAATCGATCTTAAATACCATTACAACAAAATAAGGTAAAATTTTATCAATATATGAATATGTTATGTATAAACATAGGAGAATAAATTTCAATAAATTTCTTCATGGATAGATCATAATATTTAATCAATGGAAGCATAATAATAAACATTCCGAATAAATTATGAGACTGTACTGATAACCTTTTACCCCATTTGTAAATTTATATCCTAATATACAATATAAAATAACATGGCATAAATCATAACATTTCATGAAGAAAATTATATTCATGATGTAATTTTCAATGGGTAGTATATACACCTCATAGAATAATATATGTAGATAAGATGACATGTGTCTCCAAGAAGTAAAATAGAGAAAATTTTACATTACAAATTTGGAATATTCTGAACAATGAACCCCAAAAATAGAAAAAATAAAATAGTTATGTATATTTTCATAAATATATGTATATTAACCATATAATAAATTAATATTCATTATATGAAAAAAATGAAACAAGTTGTGAATATGTAATATTTCATAGTGAAATAAAAGTGAGACTTGAAATCTCTAAACTACTTGTAATGAACTGACCTAGGTAACCCTCAAAATAGGGAACCAACCCATTTCATCCCATACCCTAAGCGCATTCCCAAACCATAAATCCTATAAATATTAACCTGACATCGAACAAAAGACCAAAGGGAAAGATTTAACCTGACATAAAAAATAAATGTAATATATATACATGGTGTAGGAAGGAACATCATAAAGATAATAAAAATGTTCTATGATAGTAAGAAGACAATATTAAAAAAATATCTTTATTAATAGAAAATAATCCAAGATAAAATTCTGACTGAAAAATATCCAAATCAAAGAATAACTGTATGTGATTGTGGATGAACTCCAACTATCTCACTATATGCTACATAACTCAGCTGACAAGAAACCCCACTGCCTTCCTATGGTGCCTTGCATTTCCATGCATTAGAAGATATACCCAGTTCTGCACATGATTAAAGATGCGTGTAGGGTGGGAGATAATAGTATCCAATGGATCCCACCATGATGTTCTATAAAAATCCCCTATATAACAATTCAAATATGATCATTTAAAATAAAACATGTACTGATAAGTATTATGATAGTTTTATAAAAAATATGTTAATCATTTCACATTTTCAAATTTCTGAAAAATTGTAGGTATATCAATTTAAAATCAATTTTTCCATATGTTATTTCACAATCATCATCATGAATATCATGGATATAACAATAAATGGAAAAAACATCCAAAACATCAAACAAATAGGTATCATCACTATGGATCTCTATAGGGATGACAAGAAGACATCTCACACCATAATAAATCATGTAAAAAAATGATTTCATAGAAAACAATACTAGAATGTAAATGGAACACATCATGTATTGAGAACCCCAAACTATATCAGTAATTTTTTCCTAGAACCACAGGCATAGGAAACATTTGAAACTCTAGTGAGAAATTCAATCGATACTCACAAACAATGGGCATTTTCCTAATGATAAACTATAATATTATTTACCCAAGGTATATAATGTCCCCTTTTTACAATTCATTAAAATTAGTTAAAAAAAATTACAAAACAATTTCATAGTTCCATTTAATTATTTTGAAAAATACCACTTTTATTTCCAATTTTAAATTTGAAAGGAAATCCAATTTTTCATAAAAAATATCCCCAACACACACAAAAAAACTTATTACAATTCCTTTTATAATTTTTGTATTAAATAATGAATAATAAGACTCCTCATCACAGGCTGGAGACAGAACCACATAGATCAAAAATATAATACACACACCCTCAACATAATCTACCATCATTGAAAAAAAACCATGACTTTTAAAAAGGCCCAAAAATCAAATCCACATCTCAATATTAATTTAATTTAGAATCAATGGGCCATATTAAAGTAGGAAACCAACACAACTCAACAAAAATCACCTTCCACACCACAACAAAAAAAGGGGGAACCTCCGGAATGAGATAAACAACAGATCTGTAAGAAGACACGAAGAAACACCAATTTTGATGAATCAATATTCCAACACAACCCAAGGGTGCGACCATGGACAATGGAATCAATGAAGTGGAATAGTAACTCACCCATAGTGGTGCCTCAAAAAAATGATCAAATACCAAAATGATCGATTATGGGGGAACAATGTCTCCACAAATCATGAGATGGGAACCTATGGTAGAGAGAAAGGGAGAATCAGTAGAAAAAAGGGAACTCAACACCTAAACAGTTCCCTAAAAATTTATGTTGTGGATATTAAAGGATATTTAATACCGTTATAGGTTGTGAAATCCATGATTTCAAAATATTCAAAAAACCAGTCACCTTGTATTAAAATATGACCCTAAATTATCAAAGAACATGTCAATTTTAAGCATGTTTTGTAACCATTCACAATAGGAATACATTTTGAGGCATGAATCCACCAACCATTATATGGGGTTTAACCAAGATTCATGGAATGAAATTCTCATGAGGTCCATATGAAATCCATCAATGAAACACATAAAACACCACAAAAAAGTGAACTTATAGATAGGGAAGAACATACCCGATCAAGCCAACAAGATGTTACCAAACACCCATCATAAAGACTTTACTACCCTATGAATTAATGTTGAATAAGTTACCCCTAAAAAACATGAGGTCGGTAGTCCCCCATCAACGAATCACATTCCCATGTATCAAGAAAAATTGATCCATGTTTCCATAAAACTCTATCAAATCTAATCCACGTCCCACAAAAGATTTTCTCTTAGGAGACATTTATCTCAACTAGTTTCTACAATATAGAAACATCAAGCACTATATCAATTTCTTTGATACTCGTAATGTGAGTGGGATCAAGATGTTACATCCTGATCTGAGATACGAGGAAAAAATCATGAATACATATCAACTAAAAAAGAAGAGGAAACCTATAAGAAAACTTTTGAACCTTCTTTGTGATCTCAAACTGTCCGAAAAATCTTGGATCCAACATTCCCATTTTTCCCCAGATGACTATGTTCATATTGAGTTTATACGTTCATGAAAACCTACACACCAATGGAAAAATACAATGGATGGTGTTGTCGATCATCATATTATTTCAATTGACTATGGTCAATATGAATACATTGATGAATATCCTAGATCATCCCCCACATCTCCAAAAACATTCATTGTCCCCCCAAAGATACTTCACCCACACCAGCCCAAACAAATCAATGTCCTGAAAATGAGACCATACAACTCCTCAAATGGAGAAAATATAGTAGATAAATGTCAATATTATTATGAAAAAACACAAACATCCAATATATATATCCCTTGATCAACCTTAATCCATTACTGAGACATGAAGCACATCTTACATGATATCAATCACTCACTTTGTATGATCATCTATTTAAGGATGGAATATTGTGTTCGAATCGAATTGGGTACCCACTTACTATTAGGGAATCCTACAAAACCTCAAGTTAAACCAAGGGTCCCTATCCAAAATAATGGATGAATGATCCAATGTAACTCACAATCTCCTTCACGTTCATAATATATAAATATTCATCTTTTGTGTTATCCAAGACTAAAATAAAATGATTCAAATTTGTTAAACGATCAATAAATACCAAGATATAGTTACTCCCTGAAGGATGCCTTGGTAATCTATTAAAAATATAAATTGATACCTAATCTCATTTCTATATTGACTCCAAAGGAGGATAATTTAACCACAAGGGATTAAATTGATTAACCATTATCTATAGTATGGTGTTACAACGAGACACATAATCTTTGATGTCAAACATCATACGTACACACCGGAATCACCATAAATTTTCATTACACTTCTTCATTGTACCAGGATAAAAGGAACCTGAAGATATATGAAAATTAAACAATAATAAACACCTCATAAGTGAAGGGATGAAAGCTATAATCCTATAGTGTATCATGACATGAGAAAATAATGTCCCACTTAAAAAGGTCTCCCCACCATAATATCATTTTTTATCTTCATGAGACTCATAATACTATATATAACCAATAAACATAGACTCAATGAGATATTATGATAATTGAACATTGGTCAAAACCATACAGAAAAATCCTCTGAGGCATCCTGTTGAATATAAGTGAGAATCCCCCTAAATTTACACTCCACACCCAATTCTAAAAGATCCTATAAAGGTACATTTATAAAAAGATAACATCCAACGAAATTCCCCTTCATTTTTATGTAGGTGATATTGATGTCAAATTTCAAAAGGTTTTCTATCAATCACCTCTATTTGAGATTCTTGTATTTCTAAGAAAATATATCAATCAAACTCATATGATTAGAAATGATTAAGATACATTCCCCAAAAAGATAGTTCCAAAAACATTTAAGATCACGCATAACAACAACACCCTCTAAATCATGATATGGGTAATTATTATCATGCAACAAAGCTAATGAGAGTCATAACCTACCATATGGTCATCTTTCAAAATAACACATACCAATACAACACATGAAGCATCACATAACACTATAATTCCCTTACCAGTATTTGGAAATATTGTAATAGAAGAAGATTTTGTAAGGTGTTTTAGTTCATCAAAATAATGTTAATACTTCACATTGCTTGTTAATATCACGAAGTTCATATTAAGATAGGTCAAATTTGATTTCATCCTAGTAGAAACATTAAAAAACCATTGGTAGTACCATTAAAGGCCAAAGAATCTCTCTATCTCAAAAAAAATCATTATTTTATTGACAAGACATCCAGAACCTTTTTCCAGATCAACTAATAATCCATGTTAAGAAGTTATGTTCCCTATGAAATTCAATTATTCAAATCCATAAACAACATTTGGAAAAAAATCCATACAAATAGTGAAATCTCAAAATTTCTAGAACCAAACTCGGATGATTTTGTTGTTCACGCTCAAATTTTGAAAAGACCGGCATATCATTAATGAACACTACCCAAAAGTAGCATGACGTTGATGAAAAAACTGATTCATAAAATCAAATAAATTAATAGTATGATTTTTCATACCCAAATGAATAACAAGATATTCATAATGTCTATACAAGATACTAATTTTTTTTTCTTTATTATATCATACACTCGAACATTGAGATGATGATAACCAAAACAAATAAAAAACAATAGAAAGACGTTTTCCCCCCTTTTTCTGATCAAAATAATCATCCACATAGGGAAAATAATTCTTGTTATTAACTATTATCAATTTCATTATATGATATTTCACACATAACCAAATTAAACCATCACCCTTCTTAGTGAAGAGCGTTGGGGATGCTTAAAGTTATTAAATAGGGAGAATGAATCCTTTTTCCAAATATTTATATAAGTATGTCATAAGATCGTTTATCTATGTTGATGGAATATTAATAGAGGGTATTAGTGTTGGATTCATCCCAAGAACCAATTTAACCATAAACTCTTCATATCTCACTATAGGAAGACTGAAAAAAGTTTATGAAAAAATATAATAAAATTCACAAAAAACAATCAGAAGGTCAAGATTATAAGAAACATCATAAGGAATAATAAAAAATGAATACAAGAAACTCTTGAGGTCTAGGTAGGAAGGTATATCATGACGAGTCCTTAGGTCCCACTCCCCATGAAAAAATTGATATCTCCCATTTGGAAACAAGAAACAAAATATACTGATGATAACAATCAACCTCTGCATGATTAGTGACTAGACAATCCATAGAGATTATGTATTTAAAATGATCCAAATAAAGAATATGAAAAATACTAGAACAAATTTGATTCATATATCACTAAAAAATGAAGCACATTGAATCCCCTACTCATATATCTTACCAAGAGGTGTCACTAACTCCATTACAAGTACATAAGTTCTTTTGGAATATTAATAATATAAAAAATCATTCAGAAAAAAACAAGCGGGGGGATCTATTATAAAATAATGTAATTGATACATAATAAGCAATAAGGATAGTACAACTCGCTATTGCGACACTTGTATTAACCACCACTTGAAAATCCAAAACTATGTGAAATTCATTCACACCGGAGGTGTTTTTTCAGAACCCTTTATTCTTTAATGAATATGACTACCCCATCGTATAATTTGGATCTGATGAACCCTAATCACAATGATGCATAATCATATAATAAAATAGGGGTTATAGGTTACCAATGTGTGAATAGATATTATACTTCTTCACATTCATAGGAAAAGATCATATATTTTGATTGACATTACCACACTCACCGAATGGTAAAGTAATATTTCTTAATGTATTTGATGGGGTATAATAAGAACATTTCTAAGACAAACCTCCACCACTTCTGTGATGATCTTCTAACCTCAACTTCTTCCCATGTGAACCACTGAAGCTTCTACTATATGAAATAGAAGATGTGGAAATCCATCCTTTCCTACAACATTCTTATAATAAATTGTTGCTAAATATTCTATCTTCACATATCTAATACATTTTAACATATATGAATGTTATCCGATATGTGGTTCCAAATACTATGGGTATGCTAAAAGCATTAACCGATCATTCTTTTCCTTATTTAGTGAAAAAATAACATTCTACGAAAACCAATTGGGGTATGACAAATCAGAACACTCCCAATTGAAAAGTGAGTTACTCTATATATTTTTCCAGCATCATCTAATCATGAAAAATAATTGAATATCATGCATTTTAAACCCTTCCAATCCAAGTCCATGTGTCTATATTCCTCGACTATGGAATACCACCATTGCTTACCAGAACCCATGTGATAGAATATAACACAATATACCATGATATTATCAATTTTCTCCCATAATTAAAATATTTTCCTAATCCTATTAATACATTAATCATCCCTGTGAGTTTTATTCATTCCATTAATTTATTGTGTGTTAGAAAAAAATAATTCTAGATATTGATCTCTATCTACACTAACACATGGATTTACCTCAATATCTATGTTCTGAACTCATATTACATTCAAGTCAACAGCATTAACTTCATCTACAGTAGCCTTATTGAGATTTAATCAATATGTTTATTTCATTGAGGATGATCAATTTCACACTCCATTGGAACTCATTGAAGTTGTCACATAGGCATATTGTTTCCCACCAATCATAATGAACAATTAGATAACATATAAGTTCACTATTCTATGAAAAAACCCATATGTTGAAACTATGATTTAAAAAGAAAATTGTCACAATAGACACATATAAAATCATCCCTATGAAATATGAGTCTATTAAAGACAATAAATAGAAAGTGACTTATCTAAATATACCTCTCATGTTCTAACAATTTTATTAGTAGTCTAACATACATCCAAAGAGAATGATCCTTCATGAAAAACCATCAACTGATACAAAATTCTAAGGAACCAAAAAGGGTTTGACTACAAACATGAACCTGAATCATTTCTTCACAAAAAACATTGGAAATTCCCTAAACTAATGGGATGGCTACAATAACCTAGTCATCGAAAAAATGTTATGATTTCCATAATTCTGAATAACACATAGCATATATATACATAGAGAAGGAAAAATATAAGAAAGGTAATAAATATATAACATTAAAGTAATAAGGATTAATAATGATAATAATAATAATTTGTGAAAAACACCAATTGGAATGCCAACTGTAATGAAAAAAAACCTTATAGATTTTCCATATGATAGTATTGATGAGATCCTATTATCTCTCCACTAGCTACCCAACTCAACTAACATGAAATATCACCACCCTAAAATGGTTCCCTTCCTTTCTATTCATTGTAATACAAATATATATCACCATAACACAAAATATGTGCATGGGGTGTGATATATCATTCCCAACAGGAACCCACCCAATTGTTTCATAACATGTCTCTGTATAAAAATTCAAGTATTCACATTTAAAATAAAACATATCATGATAACAATAGATCAATATTATAGAAATTTTTGTTAAATGTTTCCTTTTTTATAGTCCTATAAAGATAAAATATATCAATTTCAAATAACATTGTCCACATCATATTTAAAATGAAAAAACAGGAATATCATTTCTAAAACATTAAAAACCCAAGAAGTGCCAAACCACATAAGAAAATGAATCATCCAGAAGGATCACTATAGGTCATACAAATAGACTACTCCTATCACAGTCAGTAATGTGAACATTATATTTATAAGGTAAAAGTCTTAGAATTAGAAGAATACCCAATGAGAAAACATAGATAATATTATAAATATTAGTATCCTAGAATAATGGGCCTTGGAAACAGAAAAAACCACATGATAAAACCTCTTGATAATCAAAAACAATGGAATATGGACACAGAATAAAACTCCCACAAATGTAGAAAAGGTAAACCATGTTCTCTTTTTCAAAATTCATTCATGTTACTTGAAAAAAACATTTCAGAACCATTTCACTTATACATTTCAATGCTTTTAAAAATACCCCTATTTATTTCTTTTCATATTCAACTAGAGGAGAACCATTTTTATTAAAATAATCCATCCAAGACACACACAAAAAGAATGATAATTATTTATTTATAAAATTTTATAATACATGAAAGTTATTTATCATCAAAATAGGCTAGAGAGAGAACCACCGTCCACCAAACTATGGTCTTACACACCAGCAATGAGGTCCACCAACAACAAAAACCCATTGTCATATACAAATGTCCAAGAATCCAATCCACATATCAAGATGGAATAATTTAATAATCAAGGGGTCGTAAAAATTCATGAAACCTATACACATAAATAATTAACTCCTTTCTCACTACAACAAAAAATAGAATGGCCCCTGTAATATGAGTTCTCAACTGATTTAGAAGAAGACACGAAGAAACAGTAATTGATACGATTGAATTTGATAATAAAACCCAAGGGAGATACCATGATCAATGGGAAACAAAGTGGAAAGGATAATGAATCAGATAGATGCACCAAAACTACAATTAAGATCGAATCACAAACGAATCTATTGGGAAGTAAAAGAGTCTCCCAAACTCGTCAGAGAGGAACCTTTAGTCAAGAGAAAGGGAGAAAATATAGCAAATTGGGAATCAAAAACATAAATATTTTGTAGAAATACCTTTTTGCTATAGTAAATGATGTGAAATACCATTAAAACCATAAAATCCAATATTTACAAATACACCCATTAACCAGTCTCATAGGATAAAAATCAGACCACAAATTAAATCATGATGTGAAAACGATCCTCATGTAATGTAACCTTTCAAAGTGTGAATAATTTTCATGACATGGAGGCAAAAAATATTAAACAATATTATACCTTACTAAATACCCTAAAATAATCCTACATCCAGTATAAACCATCAATGAAAAATCTAAAAACACTACACCATAAAGAGATCTCAAAGAGTTGAAAAAATATACCCGATCAATGTAACAGGACATGACACTACTTCTATAACATGTGTATCTAGTGTGACTTTAATATAAATATCAATTAAAACATTTAATATAATTAAATAAGTGATATTGAAGATATTTTATTTCATAGGTAAGTATATACTCAAAAATAAAAAAATTAGTGGTGAATACAGCATATATCTCATAGAAATAAATATGAGCAGATAAAACATTTAAAATAAGTCATATCATTCATAATACATGTTCAATCCCCATGTTTAATAAATATAATTTTATATAAATATAAAAAAATACTATATTCTTGTATAACATATCATATATGATTTTTTTCATATTCATCTTTTAATATAAATTCAATGTTAATGATGTGTTTTGCTTCTCACTAGAATTGTTTTCAAATATGTTTTGAATTTACTTTCTTGTTTATATTAATTATGTGAGGATTTAATTAATTAGGTAACACTATAAAATATAAAAACATATTATATATTAAGTATATATGTAATTATTATAATATAAAATTCATATAAAAATGAAAAAGAAAACATTGTTCATGGAGATGGTATGCTTTACGTCCACATTAATGAAATTACCCTTCTGATGACATATTTTTGATGAACAAAAATAAAAAGAAATATATTCTACATATATAAATTTTAATTATTATTTCATATATATCACATATTTTTGTTAAAAAAACTTTAATACATTCAATGTGATGAAGGAATGAATCACATTACTTTTAAGGGGTGATAGTACACACATCAACCAATTATTTTATCATATTCCCACTATATGGAAATAATGAAGGTATGTGTTATATTAAAACTAAATATTAATAAATATATCAAATATATCATAGAAAAAAATATTTACATCATAAATCTCATCCTTGAGACTTAATAATGGATGAAATCATTCTATCAATTCGTGAGGTGGTAGTCCTCTGTACACAAGAACAATGATTACTTATCACATTTGTCGGTTGTTGGTCAAGGTGTAAGTAAAAATATTTTCATAAAAAATTACTATATTTATTGTAATATGAACTATATATAATCTTTATATAAGAGTAATTCATGGTGTGGGGAAAACATGAAACAAAAATTATCATTGAAAAATGTTTCCAATTATTTGGGTAATTATTTTTGGTTTTCTTCCAAAAACCACCTTGGATTTCATTATGACGAATATGGGCCATATAGGTTGAGATGGTGATTTTTTATCCCATTTTTGATGTTATTTTATGATTCAATGGGATTGAGATGTGTCACCATTTTAGGGGGATGATTTCCCTTTTATAGCGGAGGAGGAGTGGCATTCATGTATATACAAAACCGAAAACAATATTGAGAGGTCTTCCGTATATAATGTTTCACCAATAATGGTTAATTTTTAATAAAATCGATTATAGTTCAAAATAATTATAGCTAATGTCTTTTCTACATGTTTAATTGTAATTTGGACCCATAAGTTAAGGTTTAACCACTATGTAAACAAGTTTTTAAATAAATCCTAGTGATAAGTTTAAATTACATTCAAAATGATTTTTGGTAAAAATTTTTGTATATCATAATATAAATAATTAATTGTTAATATATAGTATATGGGATATATTTTTTATAATATTAAGATAAAATTGGATAATATTAATTTAAAATTAATCTCCCAAATGGTGTGAGAGGATATTTCTTCAGAGTGAAAATTTACAAATGCTTGAAATGTTTTTATTGCCAATAAATATATAAAATTGATCCAAACAAACCAAATTTAATTTATATATCTATAATAGATCCAAATATACGTTATAAAAAAATATATGTAATTTAAATCAATAAATAAGTTATAATACATGTTCATTTCCAAATAAAATAAAATATCTTTACTATCCAACAACAAATAAATCTACTTAAAAGATAACAAATGTTCTACCGAAGTAAATTATTGTAATACTATTTTAATAACAAAGTTCACTTTTTCAAATAAAATATATATGTGTGTTATAGTGAATTTTAAAAAAATATTCTAATAAATGGTGGAAAACCTATATTTTATAAAAATATATCTTTATATGCCTAAAATTCAATTTTTCATAATACCTATAAAACACATCCGATGAATTTAAAAAAATATTGTTTAATTTATTTAATAATATTATCATTTATATTGGATAATAATATAGATTAATTTAATTTATTATACTTACAATCATTCATGGGAATAATTTTTTCCCATAAACTCACATCCTTTATATTCAATTAGTTTTTTTATTTATATACTAATTTATATAAAAATTAATAATTTAATAAACATGTTTAAATAATAGTTTCACAATTTATTGATCCATATTAATTACACCTATTCCAATGTCTAGGTTATAATTATATCACTATTTAAAAATTAATACTATAGTATGATATATTTATGAAAAACAATATTTTTTGTTTAATGACAGATATTGAAGGAAATCATATAGTGTGTTATAGAAGTCAGACAAGGTGATGTGTATATCAAAAAATTATTTATGTGTTTTGTGTAGTGAAATCATAAAATGGTGTTCTATATAAATTAATCATATATTGGTGTAGTGTGTAATGAAAGTGATCAATGAAATTTAATTTATTTAGAAAATAATAATTCCTTAAAACTCAAAGAGTCATATGGGTTCGTCTGAATGTTATAGTTTTGGTTGAGATAATTAAAGTTATACTCATATTTTCTTATAAACTAGAAATTTGAAGGATGAGGCCAATAATCAGTATTATTAAAGGACCCATAAAATTATGGTGGGGTGATATAAACTAGTAAGTTAGGAACAATAAAATTACATCATAAATCCATCAATAGATGATCATTATGATGTTTTTATATTTACATGTTAAAATAATCACATGATTATATGTTCAACTATTAAAATTAATTATCCTTAATAGTGTGATAATTTTATATTCATTTCAGGGTTCAAATATATATTTCTATCATCCGAAATTGAAATTAAGCATAGAAGTATTGACGTTTGATACCATAAATAATCAAAAAATGATGCACTAGGTCAATGTATTTAACTAAATTATGTACATTTAAATGATTTGATTGTACTTATAATCTAGATGGGTGTTTAGGAGGAAATTTTTTTTCTTATTCAAAAACTATTTAAACAAAATTTTAACTTCCTTAGAATTATTAGGTTCTATATTTGAGTAATTGGAAGATGATGGAAGTGGAGTTATACTATGGCTGAATTATACTGATAGGGAAGAGAATGATATATTAAAATCCATATATAGGAGGTGGTTATATCATGTGATTCATCAATGGGATTAGTGTCCACTTTATAAATACTTTTAGGGATCCATTCTTGGAGTATAATATATGTGGATTTAAAATTTTTTTCTATTTGATGTTAATGGTATTAAAAGATAAGTTTTTATAGTATATACAAAAATTTGGGATGAGGACCATAATTTGAAATATTAATGCCTCAATATGTGAAAAAATAAAATACAAGGCCCTTGGATGAAATGACATTGAGTGAATGATGGAAGGATGTGCATAGTGAATTAGAATCATGTAACATCTTAGGTAAATAAAGAGTAATACACATTCCTATTTATTAATATTTTTGAATAAAATTTTATTTCTACTATAAATGAGATGATATGTTCAATGGAATACTCGATATGAATCACCAGATTTCATTGAAATCATATGTTAATCACAATGTTTAGTTATACTATAAAAAAATAATATAATAATATTATTTTTTATGTTAATTAATGAATAGAAATTGTATTGTTGGGAATGAATAGAACTAACTACAATGTGATTATACATTTTTTAAAATGTCATTACATATATCCAACAAATGATAGATTATAAAATGTGAATGAATCTAATTTTAAGCATAAATACTATAATATTTTCAAAAAGGTCGATTTATCACCTATTGATGGTGATTCCTTTTTAGATATATTTTTTTTCAATTGTATATATTTAATTTGAAAATATATAATTCTTATTTAGAAGTGGGAAATCAAACGTTACATTGGGTTAAATTGTGGTATATTTTTGAAAATGTTTTTTTAATAAATAGTAAAAATTAATTTATTTTAATTCAAAACCGACTTTTAATCTAATGAATTATAAGGATATATTATCTTTATAATTGGTTTTGAAGTGTAATTATATTATATTTTTTCCATTTAATACAATTTTTTTCATTTCAAGTAATTTCACATTGAAATTAGATATAAAAAAATGTAAATTTATTGATATTTGTTATTTCATAGAGACACGTTTTCTTATTTTGAAAAAAATAACAAGTGTTAAATTAATTAATGAATATTCTGTGTTATTAATTTGAAAATATAGAAATCTTTTTGGGATTCTCAATATCAAATTTATCTTTTGGTGGATTTTTATTAATTTTATGAAAACCTTCATTTTTGGATTAATAGTTAAAAATACTGCTTAGTTGTTAAAAACCAAAATTTTCATTTAAATGAAATTTTACAACTTCTGTGAATTAAATTTCACAAATTAGACATACATTTTTGTCATTATTATGTAAAATTTTGTTTAATGGGATGTATGTTTTTTGGGAAAATGCAACTTTTTTTATTTACTGTGATTTAAGGTTAATTGGTTAATTAAATGTAAAATTAATACTATAATAATATAAAATTAGATTAACACTTATCCTAACCTTATTTTATGACTTATGGGCTACCAATAAAATGTGTGTGTAAAAATATTGGCCTTTTTAAACCACATGGGTAAGTTAATTACATTAATAACTTCTTATTTAAAGTAAAAATAAAACAACTCATAAACATATATTGTTTTTCTAATTAAATTTTATTGTGGGGTTATATAATATATATATTTAACTATAATTATTAATTAAAAAACCAAAAATATTTCATACATCCTGGTATTATATTTATAATATTTATAAATCAAATAAATAAATAAATTTGTGACACAATGATGATGTAATGATTACCTCATTATCAAATGTATTATATAAATGTGATTATAAATGTTATAATAAATTTATTTTGAAACATTTTATTCCATCCACGAATTTTAGTGATGATTATAATTATTTATATTTAAATTATAGTATTTTTTCAAACTAATCATGTTTTTTTAGATTTTATAAATGTCTTGTTATGAATATTATTTAAATTGACATAAATGAGTTTTTAAATCAATAAATATTTTATAAAATGATATAATAATATTAAAAATATAATATTCTTCCAAATTACATAGATAAGGATACTAATATAATTAATTTTTTACATTTGGTTCGATTGTAATTTTATCGTAACTATATTAATGATCGATCATGAATATAAACGTGAACAAGGTGAAAGTAAAATAAGTTAACAATGGGTAAAATAAAAAAGGTAATGATTAAAAAACATCAATAACCGTTCCAATTATTACTGTAAAGTTTTATTTAGACTTATATGAACCTTATCTTCATATTAAATATTTTTTGGACCTTTTGAAAACGAATATCAGTTTATGTTAAAATAATATTTTCAAACTTTTCTAACGAGCCCATCCTCCCTCTTATAAAAGGTCATAAACTTAAACCCATTAAACACACCTCTCATGCACCTTGGATCATCCAACCTTGACCCAAAAAAGCTCAAATGATTCCTCTATTTTACCTATATTCCATACAATAGTCATATTGAACTTTAATAAATCGGTTTGTTCCAAACCAAAGGGAGATACGCAATTTAAAGGCAATGTACTCCCTCAAGTTCTTTTCATTTATTTTACTTCTTCACTCCCTATGGTCTTTTTATTCTTAGTTTACTTAACATTAACAGTATACTCAATATACTTGTTTGTTTATATGTGATGTATTCGAACTACACTTATTCACACCACCATCTAATGGGTATAGAACATAATTTTTCTGTTGACGGTGAACTACTGCCTCACGAAATGATGGTTGTTGAATCTTCTCCTACCACCTCTTATGGTGGAAATTAGGATGGAACTATAATTATATATGGTATTTATGCTATTTATTTTATCCCAATTCTTATTTAATTCTCTTTTATAACATACCAGTATTCATTTCATGTTGTATATATACGGTAATTTCATATGAGGATATGCAGTCTACCGCCCCGCTAAGTGATATGAATCCTTCATACCATACATGGATTTTATAAAGTATGGTGCCAATGAACATACCTAAAATATATAAAATATGATATTATATAGTAATAATAATATACCTTTGTATCATTTGGTTTTCATTCCATTTAAAATGAAAAACAATGAAATGGATGTAGCGTTCATTCGTATATATGGCTTAACGTCTCCATGTATAGTGCATTTCAATTTCATATATCCTAGTTATATAGACTATTATATAAAAATATATACATGATATATCTGATATATATGATATATATATAATTTATATTATTCTGGATATAAATGATTTTCAACCTCATGGAAAATTTATAATTATGACATGTTCATTTTCAACTCATGTTCTAAACATCGACAAAATTTCTGATATGAACTAAAATAATTAACTTATTGATATATCAAGGTAATAAGTGATATAAAAGTAATAAAAAAATTGAAAATGGAACTCAATCCATATGAAATTAACTTAAGTATATTAATCAGGAAATTAAAGAATGAACGGGTCAAAACAGATATGAGTTAAGGGACTTTGTCTCAATATCCTTTCATTGAGACTTTTTTTTGATAATATAAACCTCTTTATTTTATATGGTATATAATAAAGCCCATTAAATTTTAATTTTATTCACATTGTTTCTTTTTTCTACGAATCATTTTAAAAAATATCAAAAGGAATGTTTTTATCATTATAAACTACAATGACCTCTCCACTGACGTAATTATTAATTAAATTTTTCTATAAGATTTAATGTTTTTAAAAAGAATAGAAATCTCTTATTCTGTTTTTAGTGATTTGGTATTTATAATATTTTTTGAAATATATTAATTTTTTCAATATCATGAAATGATTTATTTTGATTGAAAATGAATTTTTATTAGTTAAACGCAATATATTATGTGCTATTATTTTATAATGGTACTTGGAAATTTGAAGGGTGGTTACATAATAAAATCATTGATGGGTGGCTTGGTAATAGACTAGGTTGGGTGGTTATGTTATAACATCCAATGCAATGGGTATGGACATTGGCCATATGGAAATTCCATTTACTAAAATCTGTGGAAGTCAACTGTATCTTTATTCAATTTATGTATGTTTAGTTCTGAAGATACCTTTATATTTTATGTGTTATTTTATGGGTTTTATGGTAATATTTCGGTTAAAAAAGGGTAAGAAAAATATTTTATTCATTGAATAGTATTTACTACTTCATAATGTTGAAAATTGCTACTTAAGATAATGTATTCATGGTTTACATTAGTTTTGAAAAAATACATCTTTTCCTACTTTGTGTATCCATTACGGAGACATTTTTGCTCATCCCTAGTTTTTTTATATGTTTTTCACAAGAATTAAAGATGAATAGGGTCAATGATGGGATCAAGTAAAATTCATGCTCTCTAAAATAAGGAACTAGACATGACTCATTTTTTAAGAGTTATTATTTTACGAAAAAATGGATACTGAGTAGAAGTGTCTACATGTAATATATCAAATTGTTATGTATATGTTATGACCCAATTTTCCAAATCCTCAAACCTAAACGGACCTTCAATGTTAATTTTTATCCTAATTAAAGACTGCATAATGTTTATTTTTTGGTCCTTATAGTTGGTTTTAGAGTTCAATTTAGAAAACCTTATGAGTTAGGTTATTGTTATATTTATAGCCATAAATTAATTTATGGTATGATTGAAATGATATAGAATTAAAATTTAAAAATGTTCCTTCTCCTATGATATTTCTGTTTTTAGAATGGTTTTCCATAGAGGAAATTGTATAACTATTCTGGGAAGGCATACATAGTGAAATGACCTACCAAAATCTACATCCTTAGATGGTTAGAATCAAAATTGTACAGTTTCTTATAGTGATGGCTCAATTGAATCAGGTGATAAATGGTGGCTGTGTTTATTGATGATATTTTGTTTTTTTTAAAGTAAATAAGATCATTAAATTAATTTTAGGGTTGTCTTTTAATCCTAAAAAAATAAACCACATGTGAAATTTAGATAGTGTGTGTTTTTGTTAAAAAAATTATTCTTCGGGCACATTGATTCAAAAAATGGCATAAATATTATTCCTGTTAAAACAGAATTTGTTGAAGAAGGGCCAATATCATCAAATAAAATAGGGATTAGTAGATTTAATGGTTTATTAGGTAATTAACAGAGGTTTTTTGAAAACAAATTTAGGGTTATCTATTATAAGGACTAAGTTAACTAGAAAATTTTCTATGTTCATTTGGAAAAATGAATGTGATGAGTGTTTTTAGGAATTGAAATAAAGATTGGTGAATGCTCCAGTTTTGGCACTGCATTCCAGAGATGGTAAATTTGTTATATACAGTGATGCTTCGATGAAAGGACATGGTAATGTCTTAATGCATAATCATATGGTATTTGTTTATGATTTACATCAATTTAAACTTCATGAGTTAAATTAACCTACACATGATTTGGAAGTAGATGTTGTTGTATATTGCATTAAAAATTTGGATGCATCATTTGTATGTAGTAAAAAGTGAAATATATACTAACCACAAATATTTGATGTATATATTAACATAGATGGAATTAAACCTGAGACAGAGGATATGGTTAAATTTAACCAAGGATTACAATTCCATGATCAATTACCATTTGGGAAAATAAAATAATGTGGCTGATGCTTTGGGTTGAAAGATTAATTCTACCTTAGCAATCCAACATTTGGAATGAGATCCTTTGGTTATAGATTTGATGAATTTTGGATTGTAAATTGTTGGTGAAAGAAATTATTCTATTTTGTTTCAGGATACTATATAATTTCCCAAAGATGATATAATAATTAAGGCACAAAATGATGATAAAGAGTTGTGTAGAAAGGTAGAATTTGTTCAAAATGGTATGTTACCAGAGTTCAAAATTTATAGAGACTATTTTTTGATATTTGGAAAGAGATCATGTGTAAATTATGATTCAAATTTGAATAAATATTTGTTATGTATAGCTCATGGTTCGCTGTTATCAGTTAATCCATGATGTACTAAGATGTACAGGTTTCATCAAGAGTATTATTGGTGGGATTGAATGAAAAGATAAAATGCTGACTTTACAATGAAGTGTTTGACATGTCTATAGGTTATGGCATAGTGACAGTTACCGAATGGAAGACATCATAGTTTACTAGTTCCATAGTAGAAATGGGGAAATATATCCATTAAAATCATTGTGGGGTTACCAAAGACATCTCGAGGCAATAATGCATTCTGTGTAATTGCTAATGTGTTGACAAAAACTACTCATTTTCTTCTTATTCATGGTACATTGTCTCTAGATCAACTTTCATGGTAGTATGTTAAATATATTTAATGTTACTAGGAGTTCCCCACTCTATTTTATTCTACAATGATCCCAGGTTTACAATTAACAATTGAAAAGACCTTCAGAATTCGTTGGGTACTGAATTTAAATTTAGTACAACTTTTCCTCCACAATCTGATAGGCATTCAGAATGAACATTTCAGTCTTTGAAAGATATGCTACATTCTTTTTCAATGGATTGCCATGGTATTTTGGACCAAACACGTTATTTTGTTGAATATTCTTATAATAATTGTTTTCATTGTAGTATACAAATGGCTCTTTTTGATGAATTATATAGAAATCCTTATAGAACTCCATATTTTTGGGTATATGTAGTTGAAAGGAAGCTGATGGGACCATAATGGGTAGAAGAGATGGGAGTGAATCATCAGTTGACTCAGAAGCACATGAGAACAGCACAGAGTTGGATGAAATATTATGAAAATTACTAGAGGAAAGATCTTTATTTTGAGATAGGTGATCACGACATTCACAAATATTCTCCCTGGAATAGTGTGATGTGTTTTGGAAAGACGAGAATGTTTAGTCCGAGGATCATTGGACCCTATGAAAGCCTAGTGAACGTGGGATATGTTTCCTACAGAGTGGCTTTACCCCCATTTTTATACCAGGTAAAAAAATTCTCATTTTTCAATGTTGGGAATGTATATACTAGATCAATCTCATGTTTTGATTAAAGAGGTAGTTCAGTTGGGATAAAATCATTCTTAGGAGGATCAACAAGTCCATATTTTTGACCGAAGAGAGCATGTGTTGCGGAATAAGGTAATTCATCATAGTAATGGTATTGTGGAAAAACTAAATATCATAATAGGAATCATATGAATCTAAAAATTCTATGATTGATAAATACCCACTTTCATTTGATAAGTGAATTAAATTGCAAGGAAACAATTTACAAAAGGGGGGAAAGAAGTAACATCAGAGGAAAATAAAGAGTATTATATTTTCAAATTTTTTAATATTTGTGTAGTAAATATTAATTTTATTTCAATTGGATTCTATGTACGATGGTGTACCCAATACAAAATAATGGGTTTCTTTGAAATCTTACGTAGCACACAATGTTGAGTTATACTAAATAATAATAATATAATATTATTATTTTAAATGGATGTTAGCACATAGTCGTTGTATTGTAAGGAATTAACAAAACTAACTATAATATAATTATACATGTTTTATAAATGTATTTACATTTTTTCAATTAATGTTATAGGCATGAAATCTCAATGAATCCAATTTTAAGGATAAATACTCTAATATTTGAAAAAAGTTCGATTTAGCCACTTTTGAAGGAGAAATTTTTTTAAATATATTTTTTTTAAATTTGATATGTTATTTTTGAAAAAATATAATTTTACATTATAATCAGGACATCATAATTTACTTTGGGTAAAAGTTTGGTATTTTTCTAATAAATTTCATTTTTTAATTAATATTGAGAAATACTACATTTTAATTCAAAAAATCATTTTAAAATAGTTTAATTATTTTTTTTGGATTACCTATTTTATTAGTATAATAGTGTAATTAGAATATATTTTTACCATTTAATCCAATTTTTGACATTGTAAGTAATTTCACATTGAAATTTGACATAAATATTCCAATCTTTTGATATTTATTATTTTTTTAAACGTGCTTTCTTGTATTGAAAATGATCATTAAAAATAAATTAATTAATACAACATATTGGTTTTTTATTTGAAAAAAATTACATCATTTTTAAATTGAGAATACATAATTTATCTTAGGGTGATTATTTGGTATTTTGATGAAAACAATCAATTTTATATGAATAGTTAAAAATACTACATAGTAGTGAAAAACCAAAATTATAATTTAAATGAAATTTTACAACTTTTTTTAATTTTATTTCAAAAATCCGATATACATGGTTTTCATAAAGACATAAAATGTGGTTTAATTTGATGAAAATAATTTTTGGTGAACAATATCATTTAATTTTTATTTAACGCGGTTAATGGTAAGTAGGTTAATTCAAGGTAAACATAATATTAGAATAATATAAAATTACCTTAACTCTTATCATAAAATTATTGGAAGTGTTATGGGAAACCAATAAAATATTTTTGGGAAACATTTGGCCTTTGAATGCTAGTTTGGTAAGATAATTACATTAATAACTTATTATTTAATGTAAAACAAAATATCATAAACATGTGTTGTTTGCTAAAACTATTTTAATGTGGGGTTTTATAACTAATATATTTTATAATAAATATTAATTAAAAATCTAAAATGTTTTCCTACATCATTTTATTTTATTTATAAAATTTATACATCACATAAATTAATTTATATATGACACAATAATGATTTGATGATTACCTCATTAATGAAATTTTTAAATAATTGAGATTATAAATGTTAAAATAAATTTATTTTCCAACTTTTTATGCCATCCACGTATTTTAGAGATGATTATGACTTGTTATATTTTAATTATTATAGGTTTTTACAAATAATAGTGTTGTTATATGTTTTTAAAAAGTATTTATCTGAATAGTATTTAATTGACATAAATGAGTTTTTAAATCAATACATATTTTGTTAAATGATATAATAATCCTAAAAATATAATATTTTTTCACATAACATATATAAGGTTGATAATATCATTAATTAACAACTTTTGGTTCTATTTTAAATTTATGGTAAATATATTAACAATGTATTATGAATATATAAGAGAACATGGTAAAAGTTAAATAAGTTAACAAAGGGTTAAAAATGATAAGGAATAAAAATAGCCAAAACCTATCCAATTCATATTGGGTGATTTTATTTCAACATATATTCACCTTATATTCTATCTAAATATGTTTGGGTCCTTTTGAAACTGAATATTAGTTTCTAATGAAAATTTATTTTCAAACATTCTTAAAGGGCCCCTATTCCACATTATAAATGGCCATCACCTATTACCCATTAAATACACCTCTCAAGCCCATTATATCATAAAAAATCTTCCAAAACAAGCTCCCATCATCCCTCAATTTCACCTAGAATCATTACCTTAGTCATATTGAACTTCAATAAATCCTTTTGATTTAAACGAATGGGAGTTACCCAGTTTAAAAGAAATGTGATACATCAAGATCTCTTATTTTATTTTATGTATTACTCCCTATGCACATTTTATTCTTTGATAACATAAAAACACTAGTATCATCAATAAAATATTATTTTGGTATCATAATTATTAGAACTACACTTACACACAACTCCATCTATAGGGTATAGAACATAATGTTTTTATGGACGATGAACTACTATCTCAGAAAACGATCATTGTTCGAACTTCTCCTAACACCACATTTTCTAGCCTTTATGATTGAAGAATAATTATATATTATATTTAAGATATTTTTTTTACTCTAGGATTCTGTAATTCTCTTTTATAACATAACTTTATTCTTTTGATGTTGTATATATATATGATATTTTTATTTGAGGAAGTGCGGACTACCTCCCCCTCAATGTGATATGACTCGTTCGTACCATACGTGGAATGTATAAAGTATTTTGTTAATAAAAATATATAATTAATATAATATATGATATTATATTTGAATAATAATATACTTATATATCATTTTGTTTTCATTTAGTTTAAAATGAAAAAAAAATGGAATGGAAGTAGTGTTCATGCGTACGTACAACTTATCGTCTCCATGATTGCTGCAGTTAATTTTTAAATATTCAAATGATATGGACTATTCAGAATACATATATACTAGATATATGTGATATATAAATCATTAATATCATAATGGAGAGAATTTAATTTCTACCACATGGATAATTTATAATTATATCAAGATTATTTTTTACTAATTTTCTGAACATCGAAAAAATAGTTGATATGAACTAAAATAATCAACAAATTTTTATAGCAAGGTAATGAGTGATATAAAGGAATAAAACTTGAAAAACGTTCTTAAAAAAGTATAAATTAACAAAAGTTTATTATTTAATAAATTAAAGAATTAATGGGTCAAGTCAGACACGAGATAAGTGACTTCATCTCAATCTCCATTCATTAAGGAATGTTTTGATAATATACACCTCCTTCTTTATTTCCATATAAAATAAACCCTTTGTATTTTAATATCATTCAATGGGAATATTTTTTCTATAAATTGTTTTACTAAACGCCAAATGGATTCTTTCTAACATTTGCAGTGATAGTGACCACTCCACCACTGTAATCAATATTTAGATTCCACAACAAGCCTTAATGATTTTTAAATGAAAAGAAATACATTATTATGTTTTTGGGTGTTTTCGTATTGAAAATGGGTTTTTGAAATAGATTTATATTTTCAACATCTTGAAATGATATGCTGTGATTTCAAAGGAAATTCTATTAGTGAAATGAAACTTTTTAGGTGTTATTATTTTATAATGGTATGTAAAAATTTGATGAGTTGTTATGTGATAAACCAAATGATAGGTGGTTCCGTGATGAACTAGGATGGGTGGTTACGTTATAACCTCCAATTCATTGGGTATGGATGTCATCCATATTTCTATTCCATTTAGTGATATGTTTGGAAGTCAACTGTATGGTTATTGCATTTATGTGTGTTTACGAACCAAATTACATTTATATGTTATGTGTTATTTATATGGGTATTATGGTAATATATTGGATATAAGAGGGTAAGAAATGATATTTATTTACTAAAGAGTATTTACTACATAATAAGGGTGAAAATTACTATATATGAAATAGTATTAATTGTTTACTTGTTGTTTTAAAAATATAACAGGTTTCCATCTTTGTGTATCCCTTAAAAATCTTTTAATGCCCATCCCAAGTTTTTGGAAATTTTTTCATAGGTCTGAAAGATGAATAACATCATGGATGAGATCATGGAAAAATCATGCTATATAAAATAATGAACTAAACATAACTCTTTATTTCAAGAGTTTTTATTTTATGAAAAAATTTATACTGAGTAGAAGTGTCTACATGTAATATTTCAAATTGTTATTTTTATATAATGAAATTTGTTTTCTAAATCAATGAACCTGAAAAGATCCACAATATGAATTGTTAACATAATTAATGATTATGTAATGTTTAGGTATGGGTCCTTATAAATTCTGTGTGTGATGGCAGGGGAAACCTCAAGAGATTATTTCATTGTTTTTATTTCATTTATGTTGAATATTAATTATTTTTTTATTGATAATAACAATATATTTTATCATATCATGTTATCTATAAACATGAAATTCTGATAAAGCTATCTTCTATGTTCTTATTTAATAACACTAACTTTTTAATGAAAACAAATTATCTATAATTGTGTCTAACTTATCCCTTGGTTGTTTTTATCTAAATGAATTTGGTGAATCAATGGATTCGAGAAATTCCATGTTTTTATGTAATTTTCATCATGAACTAGTTTTCGAGTTTTCATGAACATATTAACATATATAGGATATGAGTACAATTTATTATAAGAAAGTGATAAAATATGTTTTTTAATTGTAAATGATGTGTTGGACAAGGAAAAATGGTCCTAAACATTTGATTTTTTGGAGTTATTATAGTTTATGTGCTATGAAATGTTCTTATTATAACTCTTTTAATAACTCCTATATCATTTCCTCTTATTTTGGACCATTATCAATATTTATTTATATAAACATTTATATGAATCATTTCTAATACATGTATTAACATGAAATAAAACCCATGTCGATATGACAACCTATATCTATCCAAGAACAAAAATATGGACCCTCATTATTAAGAAGGAATTAAAGGTGATTTTCATGGAACTAGTATAACAATGTATTATTTTTGTGAAAAAATATCCCCCAGTTCATTGGTGTTGTTCAGAATAAAGGAATTGTATTATAATTGGTTTTTTTCATATCAAATAGATACATATTATAAATAATTGTTTACTTTTTTGACCAATTTCAGGGAGCTCGGTTGTTATCCATTATTGAAATTTTAAATTGATACTACTAGCATCATGTAATATTGGTGGATATTATGTGAATACCATCATTGTGTAGGTATTATCTATATAAGAATGTTTTCCACACTTTGGTATTTAAAATTTCACCATCGTTTTATATGTGTCACATAAAAATGATATTCCATATATATCATAACTATTTCATTATGGTGTTTACTAATGAAATTATCATATGCATGAAAATATAAAATATTAAAATAGAACTGATCATTTTAAAATGTACTTGTTGAAAAAATTGGATTTATGTAAATAATTTCATGTTTCACATCATGATCTATAATGTACATTTCCTTAAACATGTTTTCACTAATTCTAAAAGTTAGATATTTAATTTTAATTATGTATTTGTATGCTCTTGGGAATTAGCTTGGAATGATTTATGGATGAAAAGAATACATGAGTTTACAGGTTAAAACATACAATTCAAACATGAGATCTCATAATTAAAATCACCAATAATAGGACATACAGAAATGTGGGCTTAATATTTAGTTGACCTACCCATTCATAGAGTACATCCTACTGATAAATAAGAGGTATGTGGATAATAATTTCCTAATATTACCATAACATTGGACATGATATGTAGTATAAATTGATTCAACTAGCATATTTTGAGAGCTTTGATGATGAATAGAGACTAGGTAGTATCTTTTGGGTCTATATAGTTATTACCTCATATATATAATGATGTAACAAATGATAATCAATCTTGTAGTTGGGGTAAATATTCAAAAAAATAAGTTCCATTTTAAATTCGATTATATTATTATTTATATAGGCCATGATATATTGTGTTAAAGTGTATCTCAATAAAAGAGGATTCCATGGAAGAGTCATTTGTTAGATTAAATGTAAAATCATATTTTATAATGATTTTTCTATAGAAAAACAGTATTGTTATTTAAAATTATCATTATAGTAAAATAAATAATCTCTGAAAGTGATTATGAGAGAATAAATTACAGTTGATGAGCCTATATGATGAATATTAAGAAGGCGTATCTGTGGAATGTTGGGTGATGAATTTTTCTTGTTTTATTATATTATTGATTTTTTTGACATGATAATGACAATGAATGATTTAGTTTTTGAATGATGGGTGGATCTTTGATAGTTTGGGGGGGTATCATATTCCATGACAGAAATTATACATTGATGAAATGATCGACAACTATGTGATAATTATTGTTCGTTCTTCCATGTGTAACGAACTGATAATGGAATCACATTCGTCATTTGGAGAATAGATACAATATTTAAAAAATATGTATTATGGTATTAGGTGGATCATATGGTTGTCTAGAATGAAGAGATACATCATGGGCGTCATCTCTAATTTCATGAACTGTGAGAGGCTCGTGGTGGTGCATCAAGTACTCAGAGTGTTACTTCAGCCATATCTAAGGCCGATGTGGATACATTATGACGTGAAGAATAACATAATGATTTTTATAATGTACATTTAAATGTTGATTTATTATCTTGGTGGTACTACATTTGATATTGGATTTAACACCTTTCAAAATTGAGATACATGCCCTATAGATGGGATGTGAAATATTTTTATAAGGGATATCAGATGAAAAATTTAATTTCCTTAAAGTAACATATCAGATAGGGACATGTTTATTTTATACCATTTTTTTAAAGGATTGAGGCTATCTTTGGGGACTCTATTAAAACTGACTACATTGTATCATTTATTGATTTTTTGATGGTCAGAGAATATTGTTCTTATTTTTGTTGATATGATCAAATAATGTGTAGCAACATCACCATATACAGTATATATTTTATTAAATTTAAGCTAAAATTAACACTCTTATATTTCAAATTATCATTACGTTTTATTTTTTTATATTGTTGGGTCATTATTATAAATAAAAACTGAAATATTACAATGGGGAACATTATAATAGTATCAATTTTTCAAATAAAAGATTTAATTTAATATATAAAAAGATGAATTTTCAAGAAAATTCAAAAAAAATTCATTAACTCATCCTTGTACATATTCACTGATAAAACCTTTAAAAATAATTTTAAAATGTGATATGATAACAAATATATTAGTAATGGAAATAAAAAAATGAAATATATAAATTCCCCCAAATACTTTGATAAAATTTTCGTTAATCGTATTTAAAATTTTGAATAATATAGATATTTAATTCCCAATTAATAACACCTAAAATAAAATATTTTCCCATAATATTTTTATTGAAATATTATTTGAATAATAAACAACTAATTATTTCTTTTAAAACATGAAAAACTCATTATAACTTCTTAACAATGTTTTTTGTCAACATTATGACGTATTATATAATATAAATTAAATTTTAAAATCATAATATTAACTTATAAACAAAAAAATAATAGATAAATAATATAGGTAACTTTGGTAATAATTTTTATATCACGCTTACAAAACAGTTATCCTTAATGGTTAAATATAGAATTATCATCGTGATTCAGCATAAAATAAAAATTATTGTTCCAGTTCGAATACCCATCAATGTGTATTCCAACAATCTCATTGGATAAACCTAATTTGTTTAATCCATATAATTACCTAACACTTTGGATAGATATAAGTGGGTAACATAGCCTTATATTATAATTGAAAAATCCATTCCCATAAACAATTCGTTAGAACTATAACAAAATAATGAAAATCATTCCTCATAAAAATATTTCTAACACCCCATAGATTTTTTTTTTCAAATATTGATATTTCAACTCATTTTTAATTACCATAAGTAAAATAACCAAAAAATTATGGTGGTTGTTGTTAAATTCATCTAATTAATCATGAAATCCTAAAAAATTCATATAATAAAAAAATAGTTATTGATTCGTGAATGGAAATGGTTTCCACATATAATAAAATAGAAATTTCGTTTCATCATTTTGTAATAAAAATTAAATCTTACTATCAATAGATTAATTATAATAATTTTTCACTAAATTAAAAAAATAAAATTAAACATCTTTTATAAATAACTTATTTCCACATAAAAAACATCAATAATAACATTTATAAATATATACATGGATGAAATATTTGAGAGGGAAATCAAAAAAATAGAATTCAATAAAAGGATGCCCCTTAAGTATAAATTTAAAAATATAAATTCATTTAAAACCATTTTGAGAATGTAAAATAACATAAAAAAATTAAAATTATATTGTACTTAATTAATTATCATAACATTTACTAAAACCATTATAAATACATGGATAGAGGAGAGATTTTTTTTGAAAATTAAAACAAAAAATAATCAAACTGTGGATTTTAATGTAATGTATCGCATACCTTCAGTATAGATCAAAATGTATGATCTTTATAGTCATAAATAATAAAAATATTTTGTTATATAATTTCAATATATCATTCGTAATGTTTATTCAATGTTTTTATTCAAATACTATCATGTAATAATCAATTACATATTAAATTTTGTTCATGCGGGTCCTTTTGGAAATATTCTACTCATATTCCAAAAATGAATTTCATAGGTTCATAATTTTCAAATATCTCATTAGTATATAATATCAATAATAATAATAATGACATATTTATAAATTATATACATTGGAAATACTTCAGAAACAAATTATAAAAAATGATTAGGAAAAATGATCTATGTGGCAATCATGTAGATGGTAGATCATATGTTAATATGAGTAAGGCCTCAATTTTTCAAATAACACTATAAAAAGATTGTTATGTATTATTTTATCAATCCATAATTATAATTATATCATAAAAACAATTTTAATTATTTTAACATACTTATATTTATACCATTACGTTGGGGTGGTAATGAAAAACTGCTCACATCACTTCATCTTGGTTGTAGTCCACATATACACAAAAATGAAATTTTCATTTTTTAGTGAATAGAATTGTAATAAAATAAGTGATATATTATATTTTCTGAATGTTATATATACCATGAAAATCATATATAAAAATTAATTCCTTATTATGACATTCAATGAGTAGTGATGAAGGAAAATGAATTATATCACATTATAAGATAGTGGTCCACTGTATAGAGGAATGATGGAATTTTTTTCCAATTGAAGAATGATTTATATAGATATTGGTTATAATTTTAATGTACTCACAGGATTTCCATATAATGGTTCCCAGATACAGTGGACATAAGACCTCAAGATTGCATCCATATATGTTAGAATTGTCTGACTAATAGTGAGGGCCAAGGGTGTGTCCTTGAATATATTATTCCCTCACGAATCAGAGTGAGACACATCAAAATATATAATATAAAATAGTGGGATTAGACGCTGTAACATCAATAGTATTAACAAACCATTTTATATATAGCACTGAGATAAATTATTCAATTAAATAGTAATTATAACAAATCAACTCATCCCTATAATTAGTAAGTAAAAGACAAAAAATTAATATGCAGAAAAGTACTGATCATGATTTGTTGTAACTTAATAAAATGATTGAAATTTGATAGTTGGGAGAATATATATACTTCATGAAACACCAAAATGAAAAAATATAAATGTAGATACTTCTACCATCGTGAGTATAGGATGTCTCATCATATCCCCTACACTATCCTTATACTTGTAATCAATCATTGGAAACTAGTAGAATTACTTTATCTATACATTAAATAATGAAGTATAGTTGGGTAACAATGGTGTCCCAAGGGACATGTGATATTAATTCAGTACGCCACCAACAACGGTTTCAACATCAAACATTTAATCCAAAATATAATTATTAGTGTGACAATGAATAATAGATAGAAGATGATAAATAAATAAGTTATACTTGGCTTGGTTCCACCTGCGTCACCCATCCAATCACAACCTTCTATCTCCTATGCTAGATATATATGATATGATGTACTAAGGAAATGTGTGAAATATGGAATGATAATCTATAATCATTGTGAAAAATGATGGATTGTCCTTATGAATGTGATTTGTCTCGGCACGAATATCCTAGGAGTTTAAATTCCATGTTTATGGACATCAATTTAATTTTCATTATTATAAATTATTAATAAACACTCTGAGATCATCTATGTTGATCCACGATATCACTCTTGTGGCTATAATAATTTCTAGCATTATTGAAGTCCATTTGGGGAATGTTAGTTATGAGATCCCATGTGTCATTCCTTGCATTATGTGAACACACTAAGAACTGAACATCAAGTACATCCATTGTATCACAAAGAGTGTTTGTAATCTCCCTTTTGGGGTGGTACATCCATCGTGACACATAACACTTCCTTGGGTTATCCTTTATAGAATTGGTGTCAGTTTTTTTTATTTAAAATGAAAACAAACACAATGATCCTATATGGGGGATAGATAGTGTCACCATTATCTTATTAGTTATGTTACTAACAAACTAACTATAACGAATAATGTTTATGTCAAGGGGGTCCTTCTGTCAGAACCCCTTGTATCACCCTCTTCACTAAGATGAGGGTTTGATTTAGCTACAATGATTACCCAATTTAAAAAGGAGAACCAGATAAATTTTTTTTATAAACATGTACCAAAAATTGAATTTATAATTAAATTAATGGAAAATTTCCTAATTTATGAGCTCCAAACTGCATGTCATACAATAGTTCCATTTAATTTTTTTATGATACAAAATTTAATAATAATAAAACACCAATCAATTTATTATCATAAAATTTAATGGATGTTCTTATTAATCCCCAATGGTAATGAAAAAAATTTGGGGTGGTATAAATAGTAGTGATCAAACCATGATGTTCAGTATCCACATGATATTGTTTTATTATGCTTGGTTATAAATTCAATATAATTTTAATAAAAAATTTAATGTTTCATTAGAATGCTCTAGCACGCCACTCAAAAATGCACAATATTCAATGAAATGAAACATGGGAATATAAGTTAGAACACATGCATTATTTTCATAGACATCTCCTCACCTAGAATCGACCTTTTAATCAAGGTATCAAAATAGATATTTGATGGATCATTAAATTCCATAAAAATAAGGAAATTTTGTGTCACCAAAATATTAAAATATATGTAAAATGAAATTATTAATTGAAGGTAAAAGAATATCAAGATTACCCCATGACATTTTTTAATCTGAATGTGAGAAATTTTGAGATTGTAAAAAGATGATATCAAGATCCATAAAATTGTCTATAAGAAGAGAATCGTGAGAGGAGAGGTCATCATGTCCTCTGAATTGATAAGGATGAAAGAAGATTTTTGTTAAAAATTTTTTTGGGTAGAATAAAAAAATCACCCACATAGATATTAGACCATGGTTCGGTTGAATAGTGGCCAATCCATTCTCCAAATGTGTTCCATACACATACCCAAGAGGACCCCCACACATTCTAGGTGTAATTAATGGTTAACCAAAATCAAATAATGAAAAGCACCCATTCCACTATTCTTAGGAATATTTAATTGGTGTGAGGAACTCATCACATGTTTTTTGAGAAATAATGAATAGAACTACACCTTAATGTTTTGATCTTCATGATTAAAGAAAATGATGAGGCAGGGATAAACGATTTTTCCTAACCATGAAGACAAGTATGATTCATGATGTTTCAGTAATATGATCTCTAAATAGTCCCTAGAAACCATAATGAACACCCATAATTCCTTATGAATCATTGTTACATCAAAAAACAATAATCTAAAACCAGAATTCAGTCACAACAATGAGAAAAATTGAGATGTTACAAAAACCCCGTGATAAGATAAATCCTACCAAATTTTCATTTCTGAGTGTTATAAAACATACCTAGATAAGAGTTCTGGGTATTGGAATGTACATTAGCATCCCACTACCAGTTCACATCATCTATGTGTGAATTATTCAAAACCACTAGGATAGTGAAATTAAACAAAACTTGATAAATTCATGCTCTAATCAATGATACATATCAAATGATACTCCAAATAAACATATGTCACCCAATCAACATCATTATGATCAAATGAATGAGATGGGTCAGGATAATACAATCCATGTAGCGATACACCAAAGACATTGTGCAATTAATGTTAACTGTAAGGTAAGCACAACTGATATTCTACCAGCATGTATATCACTATTTGATTTAAAATAACATCATATGTTGGATATAACTTTCCCTTTATCTAAATTCTCATATGACCCAATCTAGTAGATACCCACTAAAAGAACAGATGTGGCACCTCGATCTCTAAATACCTATTATAATGAAATTAATTACAATTATTCCTAGACTATACTATAAAAATATTATTTTCAATCAGCTATACATGTTTGGATGTTTCATGGATGAGAATAGGATAGATAAAGCCGCCTCGCCTTTATCTAACCATCATAGAGGAGAACAAAATTTGTTACAATAGAGGTCACAATATAGAGACATCCGAATCATTTTCGTAAATATATTATTGTAAGAAATGTAAAAATTGTTTTTAAATATTCCATGAACCTCCATAATAAAGGATACTGAATCATATAATTTCCTATTATAATGGAATTATCCACTCATACTACATGTTAGTATGAGAAAGGTATAGTATTCCCAAGAGAATATGTGAATCCAAAAAATATTGATATCCTTTACAAAACCATGAATTTAAAACAAAATCACTACCCAAAACAATAGATTGGGGAACACCATGATGTTGATATATCTTCAAGATGAATGTCCAGCAATGATAATAAAAATACAAGGACTCCCGAATCAGTAAGATGTGTTAATCCATGGAAAAAATGTTAACGATAACCCATTCTACATTTATTCTTCAAGAGGACCTCGAAAATGAAGTCAATGATTTTATAGTTAGATCCTTTTCTTTCCACATAGAAATTTATAGTGTTTCCATAAGTCCATAAGTTCACTATTTCTCTACATTCACATGCTGATAAGTGGAATAATGAGTGACAAAACCATTAAGTTACCTCTTCAAACGAGGCAATGAATACTAACATCATATGTCAATTTACATTTTGTTAAGAAGAATATGAATGGACCAAAAAAATTAATGATATTTCTTTATATACTTATTTAATAAATGGTACGGTACTCATATATAACCACGGTTTAATATTGTCCCATTTCAATCAGTAATTAAACTAGGATATTGTTTATCACCTATGACATTGTCCCTCAATATAAGGCCCTAGGGATCTGATGGAAACTTTATTGGGACCAATATTATGCTAAAACATTAGTCAATTAATTCCGTGAACATCTTGGTACATAAAGTCAGTATATCCATCAATATACATTCAATAATAGCCTCCATTAAATATTTCATTTCAGAAATCCCATCATGAAATCAGCCAAAACATTTTCTCAGTGTATAATCAATCATAATATAGTATGAATGTTGTTATTTAATCCACCTTCATTGCCATCGGTTTGTGTGGTGTTCTGTGGATAAGTATTTGTGTCTCCTGTGATATTTTTATGTGATGAACCACTCCCCCACTAGTTATATACTCCAAAAACACTATGCATAGACCCCAACATAGGTAATGATTTTTTTAAAAGAGTAACTGTTATCATGAAAACTCATAAGACTTTACAAATATGATATAACCCGATAACCATTCATCAAAACAACCCCTATCCCAATATATGAACCACCGTAATAGAATATAAATTTTTTTATGGAATGTTGAAGAATCAGTGTTAGTGCTGATTTTACTCTCCACTTATTATCATAGTATATTTCTCCTAAACATCAGACAAGATGAATTTCAAACCATTATTGGTGAATCCAAAAATATTATTTTCACGTCATAGGAGATCCTATATAAACTAATGTCTGTATCTTTCTATCCCAATGAAATTGTATATAATAAATAATTTCATCGGGTGTTCATTGAAACCACATGTATATCCTTCTATGATTCAAAAAATATACCAATATCTTAAAATTTACTACCCAAAATTAAAACATACTTCTCCAATGGAGGAATTTACTAAGATTTGGGGATATTTAGTTCTCTCTTAGATTACCTAGTTTGATCTCATGGTGATTATGATGGCCATGTCAGGGGAGTAAATGAACTAATTTTCCTTCTATGAAGAACACCTTAAATGAATTTATATATACAAGTAATACGTGATTCATCTATTCTATAAGGTATACCATTGAATAAGTAAAAACTAACATCTTGACTGAAAAATGGTATATGTTGTACCTTCTATAGAACATCGTATGTTGTATGTTTTGATGAACTTTGATGCACCAGATTATTCTATGAACTTAAATAAATCATTGAGATAAATGTTTCTCTTTGGATAGAGTCTATGAGGTCTTATATAAAAGGAAATAGATACCACTTCATCACTATAAGCTTATTTCGTTGGAGGTAATCCATCCACAATATAAGCCTATCATTCCCCTTATTAACAGAAAAGATTGATGAAGACCCATGTAAAGTGATGGTAATGATAAAACATTTTCCCTATATATCTTCATCATGTTTATTGTATTTGTAAATATATAGTGGTTCCATCCTATTATATGGATTGGTCAAAAGAGATACCCCTAAAACAACACAGATGTTGAAATAATCCTCTCTATCATGAGGTAATACTTAGAAATGGTCAAGGAAAAAATCCTTGAAATTATTCAAAATAGGAGTGACATCCACAATTTCAATTCCATAGTCACTCATTAAAAGACATTCCATATGATATTTCACCCTACCTTACCCTTGATTGTTTGTTCCATCTTGTCTAGAAGTCATATCCCATTACAAATAATGGAAAATTGTCCTACCCACATATAATATAATGGAATCCCACTATAAATAGTAATCCACATGGGAATGATATGACATAATCCAGTATATAAAGGAATTAAATAAAATTCATTCATCTCGAGGACGATAAAATTACATATGAAATGGTTCCCATCTATCTCAATGGGGAACTCCTGGAATTTGAATATACACACATTTTAGACCCCTAGTGGTGCATCATGTGACATAACACAACAAAATTAATGTATTAATAGATCAAAACATTAAAAAATGGTAGTAAATATAAAATAGTGTGATTTACCTAAATCCAATATATAAGAAACCAATGTAAGTATACCATAAATGTACCCCATAGAGATAAAGGAACATGAAAATTGTCCTCTGGAATATAATGTACGACATAGATATAGATTTCACTATTAACTTGAGATACTATATTACTATCCATCAATGTTATTCCTTACTGATGTTGAAACACTATGTCTTGAATGACCTAACATTGATAATATCTCTTTTCTAATTGACACATAGAAGACCATCCCCTAAGATGATGTGGATCCTCTAATTTGATACCTAAATGTGGTGTTGGTACTATCATATTTGAATATGTACTATATGAAAAGATCAAAAGACACGATGGAGGTGACAAATCCTTTGGCAATCTCAACACATAATTGAGTTTCTCATAAATTGTGGATTTCTATTGGATAGTTTTCCATAATGGGGACATACCATAGATATATCAGTATATTCCACGTTGATTTTACATACCCCACATCTACCCTCAAAATGACATTTACATCCACTAGATAAATGAATAACCTTTTCTAAAATGATCTAACCTATCCCAAATGGTCTAATTACCTCAAGTACTATATAGTGTGTACAACCTAGTTCAGTATCTCAAAAATGATTACCAACCAAAAAACGTTAACCTAATATTAGATGAAATATTAAATCCCATACAAAATTAATTTTTATGTAGATATCTTTGCACTAGTAATATTCTGTAAAAAATATTTAATTCATTTATCTAAGAAGAGTACTCCACCATTAACATGTATCATTGATTAAGGATCATAAACTATTAATCATGATCTATTATTAGAATCTGTGCAAAGATGATTTGTAAATAATGGTTTATACAATACATCTAGACCATAACCTAATATTGATCATCTTACGTAAGGACATCCCACTAACTCATTGAAGATTAACATATCATGTAGTTATCTCACTTGAGCCTTATCAATGTAGGTGTCCCAATATTCTGAAATTTAAACATCATTTTCTATATCATTGAATCATAAGTCAATAATCAACTATACACTAAGAATGTGGCAGGATACTACAATTGAAAATCAAGATTAATCAATTCCAAATATGGAAATATTTTATACTACCACATATTGACACCACGATACAAATGAAACTAACAAATAATAATGATATTAACCTGTTGGATGATAAAAGGGAGGTTCCTTAAAAGGATGTATAAAAGTAATAAATGAGGGCTGAATTCCCAATCACTTATAAGTATGATAACTCCACATTCCTTTCACACAACATATGTCTCCAACATGTAATATCTATACAATTTCCATGTTTACACCTCATATAATATTTAAAGGGGTGTATGAAAATGATAATAGAAAGGACATGAACATAGAATTTCAATGGAAGAGACACATCTCTCTGTATGCTCCAAAATCTGGGAATATGATGTAATAAAATAGTCACAAAATATCATGGTACCTTTAATAATTTCCACTGATAAGGATGGGTCTGGGTCAAGGACTAATATTTGACTTATAATATGACTGTTTAATTGTATTGGTTATATATTATTTAAATGCATATATATTTAGGAATTAAAATTTATTAATTTTTTTCATTATATATATAACAATTCACATTTAATTGGGGACCAACCTACATATATGTTGGAATGTCATGTCCTCCTAATCTGGTTATATCATGTTCCAAACCGTTCGAAAAATGACCCAAGGATCAATGTCCCAAAAATGGTGGTTCATGTTGTATGAATTAAATTATACAGAATAATACAATTTGGTTAATGAAGAGAATTTATTTGGGAGTACTGTTTCTTCCTTAATAAATTAAATTCACCACATTACCATGTATAATAATCAATAATCTAATAAAATTCACCAGTTAAATGAATGTGTAATGTAAATATGTAATGGAAAATATCTATGGAATTTTTGTCATATAGTTGTATGTATAGTGCTGATTTTTTTTATATTTCCCCTCACATCATCAAGACAAGATAAAAAACTATAATATTAATTCGGTTATCAATGTTAAAAATATCCCACAAAAGTGTGTACTCAAATGGTGAAATCCATGAAACTATAATAATGCATGAAATAATAGCATTTACCAATCCACGATAGTTTGGGTTTCTCCTTTAAATGTGTTAGAATTTACTAGGTAATGTATCATTAGAAAATTCTAATATCATAGTAAGCTTTATAATTCCTAGAATATAATAAAAATTTAAATAAGATATGATATAATTTTTTCACATCCCACCGCAAGTGAAATATAACTTGAGATAATTAATCTGATCCGTGAATTTTAATGTTGAAAATACATTTTTACGGATTTTATATAGAATAATTTTTTAATTACATTTTTTAAGGTTTTATATAAGTAGATGTTATGAATAAATTTAAAAATTGATAATTATTATGTAATTTAATAAAAATATATATTAAGTGATATAAAATTCATAGAACACTTATATATAAAAAAATTATCTTCCATATTGTGAATACTTTCATCGTTTGTCCACTAATGGTCCTTTTTCCATGTTTGGTGACTATCATGACTCTCAATGAGTAAAAATCCTTATTGTCTTGGTACATGGGAAAAGTGTTATTAGGGTGTTAAGTCCAAATTATAATTGTAAAAATATTATATATCACATCTCAAAAAATTATTTCATGAGATTATTTTGACTCCACCATATCATATATTATCATCATAAAATAATTTATACATCAAAAAATCAATTTATTTTTCTGTTAAATTGATATTGTATGAAATTCCATGATTTTCCCTCTCATCCCTTATTAATGGGAGCCACATATTTTCAATTAATTTTACATAAAACATAATTTATTATAGAAAATATATACCCAAATACCATTCTTAAATCCCTCCCCAAATTCTAGTGGCCTAGGGAATGTCATAATACCATCCTTATTTGTATTATGGTTTAAATGAATATGGTTTTATAATAAACAGTTATAGAGTTTGACCAAATTATTTATTTATTAGGTCTTAGACATCTGTAAAAACATCTTCATCAATGAATATATGATAAAATTATTAAAAAATAAATAATAATGTTTTATTATGTTAATGTAATTGTGATGTCATAGTTTTTATCAATGGTTTTATCATTGTTTCTCATTTATAATCATTGGTTTGGCCATAATATTTATTCCTGATGATTTCATGGAGGTATTAAGGGTGATAGGGGTTTTCTTGGAACCTAGAGACAATAAATTTACAGATGTAGAATGGGAAACATCGTTAGAAGACACCATGTAGCCTAGCCTATATGGTTTTCAGAACTGGTCATCTTGATAAAATGAGAAGCTGGTCTCTACATGGTTTTTCACAAAACCTTTCAAAGAGTCCAACATATTGGTGAAATTTGTCTCATCCAAGTTTTAGATGTGTTTTTCATGGTATTTTTATGGTTAAAAAAACTATGCACCTATCCCATGAGAGGGTCCTCATAAGGTAGTGGCATGGATCATGGTTGGAATGCATTTTTCCCAATCATGTTGCAAAACCATGTGCCCACATATATGTGGTTTATTTTACTATTTGACCCATAAAATTAATTTAACAGAAGCATTCCGCTCATCCTCCTCCATCCAAAGGATGTGAGCACATATATTATGACAAATAACCTCTTTCCATACATAAGGATTTTGAAATAACAATTATTCTTTCTCCATGCCTATAAATATCATATCCATTGATAATAATGATGTTAAATCTATACTAAACTTATTTCCATTCATAATTTCTTTTCCCATCAATTTTTTTATTTAGGTGAAATAAATTTTTCCCTTTTCTTATGAATTTTATTATTCATCGAAAATATATTATTCAAGATTGATTCAATGTATGAAATTGGAAAATGACAGCACTATGAACCAATGTTAAGTGGTCAAGAAACATTTCACATGTTTCTTTTCTGTCAATATTCCGAGTTATTGTGTTCTGCTTTATAATGTACTATCGATGCTTCTAATATGATAAAATAAATTAAATTGTGATACTTTAAATTCTAGATATAATTATATAATGAGTGTAATAAACACATTACATTGATATCCTTGACTTTTTCTAGACCAATGGGTGTGATCTAAATTAGGGCTTAATGGTCCTTTTTATTAAAATATCTAAACATCGATTGAGGGGTGTTTCCATATTATTAAATGACATGCCATAATGAGCATGTTACCATTAATGAGATACCATGTTCCACTCTAGCAATTTTGTGAATATAGATTAAAAATCCTTCATGTCCATTCTGTATATCAAATGTAGAGATCTGAGTCACTCTCATGTAATAGTAAAACTATCTCACTAGTGAGCCCACCCATGGGGTTTCCCATATAGAACTGGTGTCACTTATCAATAGGTAAAATGGAAAATATAGTATGAGCCTATGTTATACATATCTAGTGTCACCAACATCATATTTTCCTAATTATTAACAAAATATAAGTCATGATAATACTATTCAAGTGGTTCTGAATTACTAAATTATTAACAAAATACAAGGAATTATAATAAAATTCAAGGGGTTCCAAATTAAATACCCATTGTATCTCTATCATCACTAAGGTGTAGATATGATTTAGCTAATAATATAACCAAATTCGGAATGAAAACAAACTATATCATTATTTTCAAAGCATCCGTTACATTGAATTAATAATTCTATTTACTACGTATGTCATAATGCATGAGGGATATTCCCTTGGTCATCAAATCCATCAATTTCAATTTATTAAGGCATGTCATTTAATAATACGGAAACACCCCTCAATCGATGTTTAGATATTTTAATCAAAAGGATCCTTAAGTCCCAATGTAGATCACACCCATTGGTGTAGAAAAATTCAAGGATATCAACATAATGGGTTTATTATACTCATTATATATTTATATCTAGAATTTTTAGTATCACAATTTAATTTATTTTACAATATTCAAGCATCGATAGTATAGTATAAAGCACAACACAATAACTCAGAATATTGAATGAAAAGAAACATGTGAAAATTTTCTTGACCACTTAACATTGGTTCATAGTGGTGTTATTCTCCAATTTAATACATTGAATCAATCATGAATAATAGATTTTTGGTGAATAATAAAATCCGTAAAGAAGGGAAAAAATTATTTCACCTAAATAAAACAATTGATGGGAAAATAAATTATGAATGGAAATATGTTTAGTATAGATTTAACATCATTATTATCGATGGATATGATGGTGATAGGCATGGAGTAAGAATAATAGTTATATCAATATCCTTTTGTATGGAAAGAAGTTATTTGGGATAGGATATGTGCTCACGTCCTTTGGATGGATGATGATGAGTGGAATGCTTCTGTTATATTAATTTTATGGGTCAAATAGTAAAATAAACCACATATATGTGGGCACATATTTTTGCAACATCATTGCGGAAAATGCATTCTAACCATGATCCATGCCACTACCTTAGGGGGACCCTCTCATGGGATAGTTGCATAGTTTTGTTAAACATACACAGACCATGAAAAAAACATCTAAAACTTGGACGAGACAAATTTCACCAATATGTGGGACTCTTTGAAAGGTTTGTGAAAAACCATGTAGAGCCCAACTTCTCATTATATCAAGATGACCAGTTCTGAAAACCATATAGGCTAGGATAAATGGTGTCTTCTAACTATGTTTCCCATTCTACATCTATAAATTTATTGTCTCTAGGTTCCAAAAAAACCCCTATCACCTTTAATACCTCCATGAAATCCTTAGGAATAAATATTTTGGCCAAACCAATGAATATAAATGAGAAACAATGATAAAACCATTGATAAAAACTATGACATTACAATTAAATTAACATAATAAAATATTATTATTTATTATTTAATAATTTTATCACATATACATTGATGAAGATGTTGTTATAGATGTCTATGACCTAATAAATAAATAATTTGGTCAAACTCTATAACTGTTGATTATAAAAGACATATTTATTTAAACCGTAATACAAATAAGGGTTGTATTATTCCATTCCCTAGGCCACAAGAATTTGGGGAGGGATTTAAGAATGGTATTTGGGTATATATTTTCTATAATAAATTGTTTTTTATGTTAAATTAATTGCAAATATGTGGCTCCCATTAATAAGGGATGAGAAGGAAAATCAAGGAATTTCATACAATATCAATTTAAAAGAAAAATAAATTGAATTTTTGATGAATCAATTATTTTATGATGATAATATAAGATATGGTGGAGTCAAAATAATCTCATGAAACAATTTTTAGAGATTTTTTATATCATATTTTTACAATTAAAATTTGGACTTAACACTATAATAACACATCTCCCGCGTACTGAGACAATAAGGATTTTTACTCATTGAGAGTCATGATAGTCACCAAAGATGGAAAAATGACCATTAGTGGACAAACGACGAAATTATCCACAATATGGAAGATATGTTTTTTTTATATTAGTGTTCTATGAATTATATATCACTCAATATATATTTTTTTTAAAATTACATAATTATTTTCAATTTTTAAATTTATTCATAACATCTACTTATATAAAACCTAAAAAATTTAATTAAAAAAAATATACTATATTAAATCCTCAGAAATTTATTTGCAACATTAAAATTCACGGATCAGATTAATTATCTCAAATTATATTTCATTTATAATAATAAAAATCACTTTTTATGATTCCATTAATTAAATTGTCACCTCGTTATAAATGCATCTGTATTTAGGTTTACTATTTGATCCATGGTAATATAAAAATCAATTATCATGATAAATATAATTCATTAATATTTTAAATTAATATGTATGACTAAACATATATTCTTATTCTTTAAATTTTAAAAATATTATATATATTAAAAACGATTGCGTGATGGTTTTAATAGTAATTTATAAAATTTATTATAAAATATATAATAAGTTTAATTGAAAAAAGGATATATAACTACATATTTCATAATTATGGAATATTTTTACTTATATTATAAAAATATTTTAAGTTTTACAATCATTTTTTAGTATTTATCATCTTATTCATAAAACATAATTACATTATTTACCCATTAATTTGGTAAAAAATATTACTATAGTTATTAATAATAATGAATAAATATTAAATGCTCCTAGTTTTTTTAGAAAAGTAGACAAGATAATTCATCACTTCTTATACATGTTTCATTATCAAAACACATAAGTGGAATAATTTATTTTAAAATTATAATTTTTAAATGTTATGAAATACAATCTCTTAGAAAATTGATTATTTTATATATAATATTTTTTTATTGAAAATTATATTATTATGTTCATATAAAAGACATAATTGGATTAGTTTAAATTAAAAATAAAATATTATAATTATAACCTAAAACAAAATGGAATTTTCATTTTTACCTAAAACAAATGGAATTACTACTTCCAATATAAATCAATGTTTTTCACTAATAATTGAAAAATTATTCGGTTAAGAAAATAAAAAATATCATAATTAGCTAATTCTGATATGATAATTTCACAAATTATTTTTTCATTAACAAATAAATTTTATAAATATTATATTAATTATTTATATTATTTTCATAAAATTAACTATGAATATTAATTGTGTCTAAAGAAATGTATTTTATGAATATAATGGATTAACTTAAAATTGTGTTTTATTTATGAAGTATTAATAAAAAATCACTATTAAAATGAATATATTTGTAGTTATTTAATTAATTATTTAATAAAATGTCACGACCCGCCTCCCTGGGCTATGAACTATATCACCTGAACCCATGGGTCTCCTGTAATACCTTGGTTTCCATCCCATCACACTATAGGATATTACTCACTATGGTCACTTATTAGACTAATGATTGTCCCCACAGTCCAACACATGTTCTTTCAGTGTGTTTTTTCCTCACTCACACTAACCCTGTGAAACTTCCCAGAAGGTCACCCATTCAGATTACTACTCCAGGCCAAGAATTCTTAACTGTGGAGTTCTAATCAGACATGTTATCGAAAAGAAAGGTGCACCTTGTTGACATGGGCAATAATATTTATCCTTTTAAGTCTCACTCTTCTAGGGATGTTTCTTTATCCAACCCTTTAAAGTACAACGCCCTCGTTGTGGACCTGGACCCCAAGCCTCAAACCCAGGAAGTGCCTAAGCACTTCTGGTAGGGTATTCACTCTGATACCATTTGTCATGACCTGCCACCCCGGGCCATGAACCATAACATCTGACCCCATGGGTCTCCTGCAATACCTCGGTTTCCTTCCCATCACACCATAGGCTATTACTCACTAAGGTCTCTTGTTAGACTAATGATTGTCCCCACATGCCAACACATGTTCTTTCAGTGTGTTTTTTCCTCACTCACACACACCCTAAGGAACTTCCCAGAAGATCACCCATCCTGATTACTACTCCAGGTCAAGCATTTTTAACTGTGGATTTATAATCAGATAGGATCCCGAAAATAAAGGTGTACCACGTTGACATTGGTAGTAACATTTAGCCTTTTATGTCTCACTTTTCTAGGGGTGTAACATTATCCACCCCTTTAAAGCACAACTCCCTCGTTGTGGACTCAGACCCCAAGCCTCAAACCCAGGCAGTCCCTAAGCACTTCTGGTAGGGTATTGGCTATGATACCATTTGTCAAAACCTGCCTCCCTGATCCATGAACTATATCATCTAACCCCATGGGTCTCCTGTAAAACCTTGGTTTCCTTCCCACCACACCATAGGCTATTACTCACTAGGGTCACTTATCAGACTAATGGTTGTCCCCATAGGCCAACACATGTTCTTTCAGAGTGTTTTGTTCTCACTCACAGACACCCGGGGAAACTTACCCAAAGGTCACCTGTCCTGATTACTACTCCAGGCCAAGCATTCTTAACTATGCAGTACTAATCAGACATGCTCCTGAAAAGAAAGGTGAACCTTGTTGACATGGGTAATAACATTTAGCCTTTTAAGTCTCACTTTAACAAGGGTGTTACATTATCCACCCCTTTAAAGAAAAACTCCATCCTTGTAGACCCGGACCCTAAGCCCCAAACCCTGGAAGTTCCTAAGAACTTCCGGTAGTGTATTGGCTCTAATACCATTTTTCACGACCCGCCTCCCCAAGCCATGAACCATATCATCTGACGGCATGGGTCTCCTGTAATACCTTGTTTTCCTTCCCAGCACACCATATTCTATTACTCACTAGGGTCGCTTATCAGACTAATGAATGTCCCCATAGGCCAACATATGTTCTTTCATTGTGTTTTGTCCTCACTCACACACACCCTCGGAAACTTCCCAAAAGGTCACCCATCCTGATTACTACTCCAGGCCAATCATGCTTAACTATGGAGTTCTAATCAGACAGGATCTCAAAAATAAAGGTGTACCTTGTTGACATGGGTAGTAACATTTATCCTTTTAAGTCTCAATTTTCCAGGGGTGTTACATAAAAATTATTCCTACCAAATTAACTGATATGGTTTAATGACCATATTTAAATAATAATATTTCATGGTTATAATATGCTCTATTCAGATTATTTTGTATGCTACAGAAAAAGTATTCATTTTAAAATATATAAGGATATAAAATTCACGCCACATTATGAAATTGAATCATCATAATTTTAACTCGATCATAGATTATTTTGAAAAACATTAATTGAAATATATCCTCATAAAAGTGGTCAATAATAAAAGCTATTGAATAGTGGGAAGGGTAAGTACAATTGTCGTCTAGGATAATACATAATAGGATTATAGTTTTTTACAAGGATAAAATATATAAATACAAAAAATAATTAATGTCCAAATAATTATAGAGAATGATAAATATTATTGACCTTAATAAATGGAATGATTAGGTGAATGTCAAAGACCAAAAATCCATAAACCATACAGGTGTGATAAAATCCATAGATTCATTTTAATGGAAACTAATATTATAAATTTTTATATAATTTTTCAATAGTTAGCATACAATGAGACTAATACCATATTGAAATATACCAACCTGATATGTAGAATTAGATCATTTAATTCAATTATAATAGAATATCATATTTTTCATTGACCGATGATTATTCAGTATTAATTTATTGTTATTAGAGAAATAAAATAAACTCTTATTAGAGAATATAATTCTAGAACTGGAAAAAAGATACTCCACAATTATATACACCTTAACCATTATCAACATGTTTAGGTCATGATATAATAATTCCCCAAGTGAATATTCTCTCCTATATAGAAATAAAATAGTAATCTATTAAACCAAAATAATATACCCCAATTTTTAACAAATATATATCTACATAACTCATCACAATTATCATTAAAAATAATAAAACCAAAAAATTGATAAGTACAAGATCACATTTGATTTCATATGTAAATTAAAATTTATTTAAAATCATTATTAAGAACATATAAATTAATATACCTTAAAATATATATTCCCTATCTATATAATCTCTATGATATTCTAATCAATTTCATAAATAACATGAATCAACATAAATATGTCATATATGTTTTCAAAAATATTATTTAGTACTAAATCATCTTATAAAATTCCAAATTAATGTGTGTTCCATAACTGTATAAGGTTCCCATGATAGAGATCTTCTTCCAAAATATTATTAATTACCCAATAAATAAATAAAATTTTAATTAATATGTTATCAATACAATAAAAAAATTATAACAAAAATAATAAAGCAATATACTTTCAAACCATTTAGCGAAAATGATTTCTTGCTATCCAGGAAATCAAATAGGCTACTTGTAGGAACTACACCAATATTTCATTCTGTTGTGGTTTCACGCCATGTGGAAATTCCTGATATGATAAGTTTCCACCTTCTTTATGGGTTATCCTTTACAGAGTTCATTATTAATATAATTCAAATAAAGATAAAAATTTATGATTAAAATCATCAAGAAATATAAATCATTAATGATCATTTAAATCCTATTATTTATTAATATAATTATTCTTATTCCAAAATAATGAAAATATTATTTTTAATTAATTCAATATTTCACATATTAAACATAATGATTAATGTTTCCTCGTATATCTTCCAAAACACATTAAATATGTACTATTCTATTCCCATCCCTAAAAGAAAAAAATATGTTGTCTAAGATGTTGATATATTTATATAAAATAAATATTAAACTACATTATAACTCTTGAATCCAAATATATAGATTCTTTATTCATTACTTTTTCAACTTTAAAAATGATTATCAATATTATTCATTAATATATACATCCTAAAAAAATATGTATCATGTTATATGATTATATAATATAAAAAATTTACCATGATATGATCTATAACAATCATATTTAAATTTCATTTTCATCAACTTCAATAATAATGAAAATAGGCTCTGAAAAAATTCCATCTATTTTGTGTTCCAAATAATGTTCCTAATATTTAACCATAGGATATCAATATTCATAATGATAATATTCCAATATCTCAAACATTAAACAGATTCATTATAAATAAAATGAAAACAATTTTTTGTGCTAAATGAATTCTTCATTTTTCATGAATTATTATTACACTATACCATCTTTTACCACATAAAAACATATTATTTTCCATTTAATACAATTTTTAGGTCCAGATTCCAACATTCATAACACATAGGTCATTGAATATATTTACCATTACAATATTTATGGCATGAACAACCACATTTCATTACCAATATCTTATTTGATTAGTCTATAAAATCACATTGCTTAATGTTTTTAATTATAACAAGGGATATTTTGTAAGGAATAAACATAATATATTTTACTACATTTCCCATTTAATTAATTTTCCATTCTATAAAAATAGTACATTGTACAGTACATAAATTTTTACATTGGTTCTTACTAGATCTCATCATTTTGTAAAAACAGAAATGGTCAGTGTAATAATTTCAATAAAAACACTCTAATATAACAAAAAATGTCTCCAACAAATCATTATTTTTTTCTAGTAAGCGTTATTATCCATAAACTAATATATTTTGTCATTACGAATGACTTTTTTTATTCTGTTAAAATAATTTCTTAAGAACCAATTTTTTCAAAACCCATATATGATACTAATTGCAAGGAATCAATATAGTACATACATATTCTAATTCCATTATATTAGAAATAAAATTATTATATTTAAAATGATATTCATTATTTTTAGTTGTATACATTTATATGATAATTTCTATATATAAAACAAATTTATTTAAAAGGGACTACTTCAAAATAGTTTCTAGTTTGCACATAATAAAAAATATTTATGATATATGAAGTCTTCATTTCATAACATTTCTTCAAGAAAATTATAATGGAATAATTCACATATTTATCATCTATACACCATATGAAAAGTATTTTAAAACAATTTATTATAGAAGAAATCATAATAAGGGCCAGAAAAAAGAATTAAAAACCTTTGGCCATCGATATATATTGAAAATTTTACCATTCAATTTGAACATTGTTTTGAAAATAAACATTCAGTTATGTAAATGTCAAAATCTATAAATAAATATTTTCATTCAAAATTTCATTTGAAATATTAATTGATAAATATTATTAATAATGGTTTTTTTAAAATCATGAAATTGTCATAGTTATATTTTAATAAAACATATACCATTCATCCATACAATACATAAAATAAATTCATTTACCTTGTAAAATCATATGTTATTCATAAAAAATGATTGAATTAATATAAAATTAATGTTTTTAATTTGGGGAATCATTTTCATATCAATCTATGAATGTTTTCAACATTCATGGTTACACATTGGATAATATTCATTGTAACACATATAATAACCATCACTATTAAAATATTAATAATGATTATCGTATATTCCATTAATCACCTAGAATAATCTTAATGGATTAACATCATCCCTTTAACCAAACCATTGAGGAGATATAATGAGTTATTAAAACATTGTCTTATTGATAAAATACCATTCCTTGTATATAATTCCCTTGAACCATTAAAAAATAATCAAAATATTGTATGATAAAAAATTTATTTTCACCCATCATAAATATTATTACATATTGATATATTGATTATATTTTATATTATTTTTGCACAATAACGTAAATATTTTAAATGATGGGTAATATTTAATGAAATAATCCATTTTTGTAATGGAATTATAATTTGAGACAACTATTTTAGGGGATGTAAATATTATTGTTGATATATATCTTAAAATAGAATATTCCATTTTACTTTTGTAAGGATTAAAATATCATTAAAAAAAGATTCCTTAATAAAAATGATTATTGATAGTAAATAAAATAGAAAATATCCATTATTAGTATTTTATGATCATATAAAAACACATAATATAAACTTAAAAAATAACGACATAAAAAAAAGGGATTACACAAAATCATTAAAATAGAACATTTACAAAAAAATGTCCCTAATGTAAAATACTAAAATGAAAAATTCATTCAAAAACATAAATAAATAAAATATGGTGAAAAAGGAATATTATAATAAAATTAAATAAAATTATGAATTATAATTCAAATATTTAGAATGAAATTTACATGGAAGATAAATATTTATAAAATAATAAAATAAAAAATTTAAAATACGATTAGTAATTAAAATAATCCCTAACCCTGAGTCAAACTCTTCACATATTTAATTTATCATCCATCATAGTAAACATATGATAATTTTTAAAGTTCATTATATCTCTATTATTGTTTTTTATTCATTTTAGGTCACTTATAACTATGTTATATATAATTACAAAATCATTGAGGTTCTTATCTTGTGTTTTTGTGTTATTTGGCTCATCTGTCTAAAATGACATTGTTTATCGACTATGGTAATATGGAGAATTATTAAATAATATACAGTATAAAACCATTAAATTTTAATCAGTTCCATACATATATTATGATTTTATATCAAATTAATATTTATTTTTTTGAAAAATGGCCTATGTTACAATAATATAGATTGTGTACCATGCATACACATGAGTATCATTTAATTTTTTTTAGAAATATATTTCGAAAGAAGGTAATTAATATTTTATCATTAATGAGTAATAATTATATATCATGTACCATTATATTTCTTTAAAAATACTTATATATATCAATTATTTGATGTGGTGATGAAAACCAATTCACATCACTTCATGGTGTTCGTAGTCAACACATAAACACTGATAGTGTTGTCATTTTATGTTGAATGAAAAGGAAAAAATAAAATTTGATATTTTATTTTAATAATGAAAATATAGATCACGAATATAATAATGAAAATTAAATCATTATAACTATCTAGGAGTTGTGGTGAAGGAAAATAAATTAAATCAGTCTATGTTGTGGTGGTCAGCCGTACACACAAATGATGTATTTCATTCAAAATCAATGGAAAATATAGATATATATAGGTTATATAGTTAACATAATATTATCTTTGAGTATCAAAGGTAATGGAATTATTTTATAGGATTTTTCAGAAATAATTTATGGAGGTGGGTAATTAAATTTAACAAAAATATTTGGTTAAACATTATGCCTCTACTTCAGACACCATTCTTTGCATTACACATTTAGATAATTAATGTTATAATTATTAAAATGATAGATATTCCACTAAGTGTTTATCATTGTTATAATTTTTTTGTTAAATATTTGAATTAACAAATCGTTTTTATGTGCTTATAAATGGAATGAAATTGTTCCCAATTATAATATAAGGGAGTGCATCATTTCATGTTTTTGAAATATTAATTTAGTAAAAATTAATTATTATGTAAAAATGGATCCAAACTGATATTTTTTTTATTATGTGATTATAATTATTTTAAATAAACAAATGATATAATTTGTAAATTTTTTTGATAAAAGTATCACCCTTATCATTTTTTTTAAATCACATTAACCCTTCTCAGCCATACCATGGAAAAATGGATTTCACTCATTGAGACACATGATATAGACTAAAAATGGATAAACATTTCATAATTGGAAAATGGTTGATATTATCAACCATCTAGTGAAAAATTCAATGAAAAAGTTATTTTAAATTTTTTTATCATTTAAAAAACATAATTTATTTTAAAATAAAATTTATGAATATTTTTTACTATTTAGTATATTGAAATTAATAACATGAATAAAATAGACGTTTAAAAAATATTTTATAACATTCCAAAAAGACAATATTAATCTAAAAGATTAATATATCAAAATTAAAGTTCAAATTATTTTACTTTTAATAATTTTAACGTTATATATTTTATTATTCTATTGATTTATTAATTATTACATCATCATTATATATGAATTAAAGGTAATTAATTCATCAATAAAAACAAATAATAAATTATAATAATGATAATAAATCAAATCTATTTTAAAATAATTTTTATAATTGAATATCTCTTTCTCCACCATGATGAAAATATTACTATTATTAAAAAAATGTTTGAGTTTTTGTTAATTTTTTAATAATAAATATTTTAAATTTAATAATATCACCTTATTGGAAAAGGTATATATTGAGGAATATTGTAAAATTATGGATGGTATAATCTTTTCCAATAAAATTTATTTAAGTGTTTATATCATTTATAGTCCATAACATTTTATTTTTAACATTTAATAACCTAAATTACACATTTCTGTTGAAATAAAAATTAATATTCTTACTATTAATATTGAATAAAACTAAAAGTATCATATTTACCATATTTGGAAACACCTCATAAAATTAATATTTTCTTTTCAAAATTCAAAATAAAAATTCCAATCATTTAAACTAAAATTAAAATTAATAAACATGATGAAAATGGGAATTTAGAATAATTCCATTTTACAGTATACCATTTTTTAAATAATAGTATATATAAATTTAGTATAAGAATCAATTTTTATTATTTTAAAAATAACTTATAATGTTTTAATACTAATCTAAATATAATTTTAATTTTTCAAATATCAAATAATATTGCATATTCAATAAAATTTAGTTAGTTTCACTGTCCCTTGAAATGTACATATTTATAGATAGTAATATCAATTTCACCATAAGATAACTTTTAGATGATAAATTCAATAATTAAGTTATTTTAAAAATTATATATTTTATAAAAAAAATTTAGGTATCAATTTTTCATTTTCTTAGAAATAGAAATAAATATTCCATTTCTAAAATGTAATTTTGTTGAATAATAAAATGGATTAACAAAAAATTATGCTATTATTTTCAATAAATTAATAATTAAATTTATATATAAATATAATTATATATTTATTTATTTATTCAAAAGGTATTTAATCCTATTTGTTCCCATCAATTTAATGTCATGGTTACAAAATTCATATTTAAATAATCAATTTATTTCTATTATTCTTAGTGTTGTGTATTTTTAACTATGGAAACCATAGTATTATTTTAAATATAATCTTGAGATACACATTAATATTCAATTAATTTAGTGGATAATGGTATGAAGATATATCAATGGTATTTTCTCCTTACCAAAATTTTTTCTGGGAATTGATTCATATGAAACATGTTGAGGTTCGTTATTAGCAATTGTTATTCTCACCACTGAGATGACATTGGTTGAGTGAGGCATCTATTTTTACTTTTGTTATGAGGATGGAGTCCTCAGAGGGAATTCACATACTCTATAAGTGGTTGGATTCCAATCAAAATAAAAAGGGATAATATATCTAATGAATTAGATGAAAAATGTAGTTCACTCTGGCTACGTGTAAGATCCCAAACCAATATGGAATTATCATATGCTTGAATGAAAGAGATCTTAATTCTTATTTATGTAAATATGATTGGAATTGTGACTTGGGGTGTGTTTGGGTGATTTTTTTTGAAAGTTTGAATAAAAAGGGTTTCATCATGGTTGACAGATGGTTAGGGTAAATTGTTTCCCCAACCTAGATAACTGTGTGAACCAAGGTAAAGTGGTTCGCAATTCATGTGCATGGTTTTAAAAATAATTCACCCAAAACCATGTATCCATGAGACCTTAAATAGTGATGTCTGCATGGTTTTTGCACGATCTTCTTAACCATGGTCTTATGCATAGGAAACTGTGCACACATATTATTATAATAGGATAATTAGTTTTAAAATCCCTCAAACCCCTGAAACACCTCCTATTCAACCATATCTCTAGACATGGTGATTTGGGGTGATACTAGTGTTTTTTGGAAGAATTTCAAGTTCGTTCGGCCAATATTGATCAAGATTCAAATCCCGAATCGATGTTTTGATCTTCCTATGGTAATTAGATCTCATCCTGATATATATCCTCTCAATTTCATTAATCATTTGTACGAGTTCATTCCCAATGTATTTATATAAAAACATAATTAGTGAGATATATATATCTAGTATTCTATATCATGATTTAGATTTATAATATCGTAATATCCTTAATCATGATTTATGAATTTAGATCCATAAGGCAGACCAAAACCATTGTGATTATTAGAATTTGGGGGTTTCCATTAATTTAACTTCCATTAACGAATTGAGGTATGTGGTCTAAAATCATTTTACCATAGTAGTATATTTGATACCTATATGAAAAAATGTAAAATTACAAGAATCTTTTTTCACCTTATTTTCATTAATTTGATTAATTATGTTGACCTATTTATTTATCAAACCATTGTCGAATTAAATGTTTAGTTTTGGGATTTATCACCAGGATAAGTGATATCCCTATTAGATGATGAATTTGGGAAATTTATTATGATATTTGTGTTTTGTAATCTCGATAATTAATTAGGAGATTAATAATGCTATAACAAATTCGCTATCTTGATATAATTAATTGGTAAATAATTATGAGTTATGAGATTATGATGAATATTACTAATTTTGGGAATAATTGTAAAGATCCCCAATTTAGAATGAGGTAATTAATTATGAAAAATTTATATTGGGATATGAATATTGATATTAGTTAATTAACCAAACATGTAAGTAAAGGTATTGAGGCATTTAGTTAATGGTTGTGTTGACAAATGGATTTTATGTATACAACTAAATGTGGAATTAGTAAAATAACATATTTGGAAAATTATTGATGAATAAATCTGGTGTTTATGAATATGAACATGGTCATTGTAAATATAGAATAAATAATGGTAACATGGACATCATATTTATCATAAAGAGAATGGGCATATGGTCATTCGAATGAGAAGAATATGTTGTAACATGGTCATTATCATTATGAGTATGAGAATGCGAACATGATTATTCTAGTGAGATGTAAACATGGTAACATGTTCATCGTACTTATTTTTGTGATATTGGATTATTTGATGATGTGTCTTGTAAATGTGAAATTAAAGAATAAAAATAATGGATCTCTATGTATAGGCCATTTATGAGGATATTCAAACATCAACAAGAGTTAAATCAGGAATTGAGATATCATAGAACTATTGAAAACTTTGAGCTCCATCCTGAATTAGGTAGTAAGATATGATATTTATTAGGAAATTCATTGTGATTCGGCATGAGAGGAGGCTATTATTGAAGTATGGGTCTCCATGGGACCACTAGTGTAAATTAAGATGGATAAGAAGAAACGATAATATAATAATTGGTTATTTATGCACAGAAATTATTTCATATAGAACGGAATACACATTATTTTCACTAGACTAGCATTAGACACCATAAGTGGGAGACTATAGAGTTGTACTCACAACCTATTTGTAATGACTTCTCAATACCTGAATAGATTATGTTCTTGTAAGACAATAAAAGGGAAATCTCTCTAGTTTAGGTTGATGGTTTGGGAAGAGCATAGATGTAGCGACCATACAAGGTTCACGTCCCACTCAGGGATTCATAGTGTCTTTAAATTCACTTTCATTAAAGACAGATGACACTTATATTAGAATTTATTGTATTCTCTTTCAGTTGTGTTATGTATTTCTGGTTTGGTTATCATTTTGAAAGAGTATTATTCCAGTTATATATCCTTCTACTATTACTTGTTTACTTCTGTAGGTGTTTTAAACTAAAAATATAGCGTAAAATATCTCTAGGAATAACTTACTAGACTATTTTGGATAGTTGGCATCCTCTAGCATTGAAGGATGAATTCTTGAGGTCATATGACTAACCGACACAAGCACCATCAGGTGCCACCCAGTTTGGTATGTTTTAATGTGGTATCGAAGATCCTATTTTATTTCTTTTTATTTTTCCTTAAACTTTTGTGAATGAAAGATAGGATACTAGGAATATTCATGACATGGTAATGAGCACTTGAATATGAGTTGGAAACCAATGTAATATTAAAAAATCGAAGTATTTAATGTGGGATTTTTTATTGATTTCTGCTATAATAGTTGAATATTATTTTACATTGGGGGGGTTCACTTGTGGTGTTTTGTGGTTATTATTTCTGAAAATTATTGTGTTTTTATTCATAATCATGAATTTCATGAGATTTTCATCTCTATGTATTAGTCTAGAAGCATAGGATTATTGGGACATGAATTATTTTAGTCATGGATGAGAAAACGGGTTTTGGGTATGTTGATAAAAATGATGTTTTTCAATGTTTGTGAGATTAAAATAAAAAATGGTTCCTATAATGAAGTAAAAAATCTTGAAAAAATTATTCAAAATGATAATAAATTTGGTTTTTACATAATAAAGTTTATTATGATAGTTTTTTACTCATGTTAAGCAAAAAATAAGAGTAGGATATTTAAGGGTAGTAATAGTTCCACATTTTGAACATGGGTGAGATTTATGGGAAAAGGAATGTTGTTTCCTATTTTTATTAGTTACTAATATATAAATTTTAAAAAATTTGTTATGATACATGAGTTGTGTTTTTTGAATTATAAAGTGTAATCCTCCAGGAAGCATGTTTTTGGGACAAATGAGGGGTATTCCAAGAAATTTTATTCCAGTTGGGGAACATGATGAACCATTCCTAGAAATTCAATACGAAGGGGAACAGTTTCGAGATAAGATCTATGTCTTCATGGAATTCATGTATAGTGTTTCATTTAGAGCTATGAAAAATACGTCTATGATGATCATGGATATATAGTTGTGGAAACCTATAAAATTACTAGATAGGGTGGATCCTAGAGGGTTGAATTCTATCTTAATAGATACACTATCTGACTATTTGGAGACTCTGACTTAGAGGAGGGTCAAGTTGAATGATTATATTCCATGGGGATCAGTGAAGTTATTTTGGGAAATTCATGCACGAATAGGATAGAATGATTGTATGTTATGGAAGGAAATCAGGCTGAAGTTCATTGAACACATTAATCCATAGACGTTGAGACAAGTGAAAGCTACACAAATCATGCATCTAATATGAAGGATCATGTTATTGATGGTTTATGATGGGTGCTGCATAGATCTACAATGCTTTACCCCAATGTTAGTAGGAGATGAGGAAGCTATGGTGAAACATTTTCAGGATATGTTTAAGTGAGATATTATGTCCCATGTGAATATATTTAGCCTCAATAAGATATCAAAAGTCATGGATCAAGATCACATAGTTAATTTTAACCAAATTGAGGGTTCTATTATAGGATTGGTAGTTTTTACTAGTCAATCAGGTGGTGTTACTTCTGAGAGTATGAAATATCATTATGTCAAATTTATCTAATGCAATGGGTTGCAGATTACGTAGACATGAAGTTTGATCAGACCCAACAATTTTGGGGTGATCGATCATCAGTGTGGTAGGCCTAGAAACTATCATTGGAACAGTCCTAATCCAATAGAAAATTATCAATCTTTTGGAAAGATGGGACCTCAACATAAATTATACTGGTCATAATGAAACACTAGTATTAATGTAGTAGACCTGATGTGTTAGAGTATGTAGAGAGGATATTATACAGAATATCGAGCTAGTAGTTGGAGTTTTACTAGCCGAGGTGATATAGGTAGTAGAATTGGTGCTTCTTGGAAAGAGCGCCTGCATTAGTAGAGTGGTGATATTTAAGGGTGTCATACAACATCATAGAAAATAAATGTAGCTTAGTTATATGTAGTAAAAACAACACTTATTTTTACGAGAATCTCAAAGTGGTTGAGACATCGTTGGAAATGGAATAATGGTATGTTATCTCTGAGGTATATTGGCCATTTTGAGATACATGAGTCGATTGGAGATGTTTCATATTGTTTGGATTTCCCACCACAGTTTTGTGTAGTGTACAATGGGTTTCATGTTTCATAGTTGAAAATGTATCATCCAGATCATGACCATGGGATTCATTGGGGTCATTTTGAGCTAAACATGATGAATCTATGGTGAACATGCTAGTTTAGACTGTGTGTGGGAAAGATAAAGTATTCCATTGTAAAAGTATCAGATTAGTTCAATTTTTTGGGATGTATGATTATATTCAATAGGAGACTTGGGAGAGGGATAAAGAGATGTCTAAGAAATAACATGAGCTCTTTCATTAATGAAATGGTTCCCTTCCCATTGAGGACAGAAATTCCAATGGTGGGAGAATTTATTACACCCTATATAAGGTATGTATCAATTTTTTACGGATTTTTATGGGGGTACCGTTATTGGGATGAGTTGGGAAGTGGATGGGAGAGTTTTGAATTGTTTAGAATAAGTTTGGAGGCTTTTCTATGGGTGCACAATTTGAGCATGGTTGTGGGAAACCATGTGGGTTCTATAGGAAACCATGAAAGGGTAGATAATAAGATTTAAACGTTCAGCGAAAGGTTTTCCAAAACATGTGATTCCACCATGAAGACCCCCTATCTCGATTCATTGTCTTGTTTATAGATATCGAACAATTTTCCAAACTATGTAGGCTAACTGTGCGACCACAAAAAGAAGGGTTTTTAAATCTTGGATCCCTCGGGCTTAACCTATTTGACTATGAACCCTCTCCCACTCGATCCTCACTCTAGAGTTTTGGTTCTAAAATGTTGGAGGGGCTCTTCCACACATTTTGGAAAAAAATTGATGGTGTTTCTTGGTGGATTGATGTTGGTTCTTCTCATGAAATTCTCCCCTTTGGGATTCCCTTTGGTTTTCTCTAGGTATTCTCTTCCCTCTCTCTCAGTTTTCTTGATATACATTTGTTTCATGTATAACTAGTGTTGGGGTGGCCTTTTATGTTGATTTAATGGCTTGTGGATGATCGAGAAGGAGATATAGGGTGGTTTCAGTGGTTCATTCGCCCAGATTTGTGTGCAGTTGCTTGTTGGTCGAATTCACCAAAACCCTAAAGGTATTTGGCTATTATTTAAATTTTAATTGGTCAGAAATAGTAATTTTTGTTATAATTAATTTTTTTTGAATGATATTATTTTTGATTTTAATGTGGGAAATTTCTTTGAAATCTATCTGGTCATGTTTTGTGCATTTTTGAGAAAAATGGGTTTACGGTTGAATGTTTTTGTTGTTAAATTTTAAAATGGTGATTTTAAAATATGTATCTTGGAATGGGTCAATGAAATGGTTTTTGAAAATGGTTTTCAATATTGAGGTCATTTTATTGAATTGGGGGTTTGACATGGAAAACGTTTTAAATTGGGGTTTTAATAAATTGGTGATTTATTGACGTGGTTTGGCATGTTATGAAATAGTTATTTTCATGTTTTTGTGGCCTTGCTTTGTTATAAGTTTTGAAGTGTCTTGTTGTAATGTGATGTGAATTTGGGTAGGGAGTCTCACTATCAATGGTTATGGATCATGGTGAGAAGAAACACCATATTGGATAGTGTTTGGGAATAACTACTGGTTGTTAATGGGCAGAATCGGATGACCAAAAGTCTCACAATAATTCTTTCTTTGTGGATTGTGGCTTTGAAAAGATTGAATTTGTTGTAATAATGTGTGATGGGGATATATATTATGGAATGGTTATGGATTTTCCTTTTATTTTGATATGGCTAGATAGGGGTATGGTTGGTTTGTGGTAATGTATCCACTATTTAATGATTTATAAAAACTATTTTATATAAATGTACTAATATTTTTATCCTAGTTGCGTGTGTATGGAATTAATTTGCGGTAAACCTATGAAGTAATAGTACTCACCCCTTGATTTTTCACTAGGGTTATTTTTTAGATTTTGTATTCTTGGATAGAGGTAAAGAAAAATCATCGAAGGTCTTGTGTTTTCATATCTGATAGAATATATGAATTTTCTCCCACATTAATCACAAGGAAATGATTATCAAAGGATTCGCTAAAACTATGTATCACATCCATACACTGAAATATCAAAAAATTTCATAATAGTTAACATTAAATTATATCTCATGTGATTATAACCAAAAAAGTATCATATTCTAAATCACTAAAAGAAGAATATATCCCTAATGAATATATCAAATAACACCATTATTAAAATCTCACAACATACGGGAATTTTCAAATACATAAATTACTTTCATAACCAAAATCCTTAAAAATATCAATATTCAACCATCCTTATATATAAAATTTATTTTAATTCTAATTTCACTCCATGTTTTTTATTCAAAATTCAAAAAAGTGATAGTATAAAATAATAAAAAAGAATATTTTATTTATTATAATGTAATACTATCCTTGGGGTTTTATAAATACAATGAATCAGCCAAAATTTAGGCTAATTTACTCTGAGAAATTTGATTTTACTAGGATAACTTATTCTTGATCATCCATTATGAATCACATTATCAATTTATCAAATTTATATTTATGTTAATAATAATACAATCTTAATTTAAAAACATTATATGAAAATTTTTATAGATATCAATCCTTATGAAAAATCATTATAATTTATTTTTATCAGGATGAGATCCTAATAGTTTTAAAAATTTATTAATAAAGGAAAAATGTTTTCAAAAAGTTGAACATTTAATGGTTTCACATTTAAAAATTTAATTTGAATAATTTATCATAATCAGCTTCTCTTTCAAATATGTAATTATGATTTTACCCATTTTAAAACAATGTTAAGGATAAGCTAGTTTTTCACATATATTTATCTGAGAGCATGTCCAAAAATTTAAATTTGAATTTGGATGAACCAAGTTATTTCTAAGGTTAAATGAAATGAAACATCCAAACATATATTAATTCCTAATATTTACTTCAAAAACATATTATTTAAAAATATGTTTTCAGTAATTAAATACATTGTCTTATAATTCATTTATATATATAACTGTTGACATATATTCCTCATGGGTAGGAAAAAAATGTATAGAGGAACATTTTTACTACATATTACTCACAAACATATTATACTAGCATATAAATAAATTTTTTAATGGCATCATTATCAATACCATATAATAGTTTTCATTTAAAATATAATAAATCCAAAAATCAATATCAATACATAAAAGATATTTATAAATCAATGACAAAATAAATTTTTTATTAAATTATATTACATTATAAATATTAATTAACATGAATTATATGAATTTATAAATATATAACACAAGATATAATAAATATTCTAAATATAACCATAAAAATCATTATTTATAAATATAGTTTTCCTAAAGGAAACATGTTATCAATGATTTATTCATACCCATCTTAATAAAAATATGTAATTTTCTATTTCATTGAAAAAGTTGATAGATTATATATATATATATTATGAAACCCTTATATATATATATATTTAATTCTTTTTAGGATCCTAATTTTATTATAACTATATTGTAATGGAAGAATAAAAGATATCATTATAGAGTTTCATCATATGTGTCCATATCAACAAATGTAAATCATCATGAATTTGTGAAAAATTTTCTCGACACATGGTTGAGACTTATGTGTACATACAATGGTCAATTTCAATATTCTTACTAAAAATGATATCCTCAGATGAGCCATTATTTGATATTAAACACAATAAATTACTAAGGTTTCATGGTCTTCCACCAAAAATATGTTCATGAATCTCATTAATGTGTTACATCTCATATTATTGTAATCTAAAATTCAATACACCAAAATAGAGAACCACATAATCTGAACATTTCAAAAATTACTATTTTTTACACCCTAAAATGGATACCCATAAAATACATGAATTATAACACTACCACCCAAACAGTTCACCTAGATCGTTTGGGATAAGTTTGTAGAACATATGGGATCTATATAGAATATTATGTGTCATTTAATTCATTTATTTTATAAATATATAAAACCATTTCCTAATATTATTTTTTGGAAATAAACACCCATATTAAAAATAATCTATATATAAAATTAAAATTAAATATTCTATAATTGAATAATAAATAATGGAATTGACCATAAATATCTATATTGATAAACTTCAGATAAACAACAATGAAACACATTTCATTCAAAAAAATATGATTTAAATGATAAAAAAATGAAATATCAAAAAATAATAGAGTGGATGGAATAGATGATTTGTTAAACTCTATCTCTGAAAAACACACCACAATTGTAATCATTGATTTGTGAAATAATTTCACATTAATAAATAAATTTAAATTGGTGATCATAATGTTATTTTGGGTCCATAATTCTAGAGAGTAGTTGAATAAAAAATTAGAGATACGAATCCATTTATGAATCTTTGAAGCGTGTGGTCATAAATACATTATAGGGAACTATTAATGTTGCATCATAGAAATTTGAAAAATTGGGTGTTGGATGAAACAATTACATTCATTTAAACATATAAACAATAGTTTTATATTTAATAATTTTATTATAATGACATATTAGAAGTAATGTAGTGTAAAATTAAAATTATGAAGATTCATGATTAATTATAATAACTATATTTATTTAATTCATCTTCTATCTTGGTCTACACATATAATTCCTCATCCATAATCATTGCATAATCCTGAAATTAGTCAAAAAAATTCATTAATTCACATCGAGGATCTTTTCAGGTTTAGATCATTGTAGAATTAGGTCAAAATAGTTACATACAATCATACATATTACATGTAGACACTTCTACTCACCATCAATTTTTTCATAAAACAAAAAAATCTTTAAAAATAAACATGGAACCATTTAATGTTTTATCGTCATAAATTATCCTCGATCCAATACTTGATTCTATTATTCTTTAATTACAATGAAAAAATTTATAATCTTGGAATGAGAATAAAATATCATTAATTGATACACAAGAAAGGAAAACTGTTAGTCTTGGGAAAACATGAAAACCATTAATAATTTATCAGAATGTTACATCTATCACCATTAAGAATTAGTAAATACACTTCACTGAATATAATCTCATTTCATACACTTTTGGTGACCAAAATATTACCATAAATCCCATAGAAAGAAACATATAATATATATAGGTAACATGTGATAGAAAAATTCTTAAATGGCATGACTATATGGTCGATGTCCACACATACCACAAAATGGTATAACCATATGGCTGACTTCCATACCCAATGCATTAGAGGTTATAATGTAACCATTCATCCTTGGATTATCATTAAACCACCCATCATTGGTTAATCATGTAACCACCCGCCTTTGGATTATCATGTAACCACCCATCAAATGTCAATGTACCTTTAAAGAATCAAAACACATAAATGATTTCAATTATCAAAATTTCACTCATAAAATTTTATTTTCAATAACAATAAATCATTTGATTATGTTGAAATATTCAATCCCTTTCCAAAATATTTTAAAACATTTAATAGAGATACATTTGAATCAAATTGTTTTATACCACATAGAAACATTTTAACGAAAATTACATTTTAAAATATTCATGTCAGTATATATAAATTCATAAATAACATGTTGAAAACATGAACATGAAATATAATATTTTAGAAGAATAAATTTTTAATGCATTATAAAACAGTGTATTAATTAAAGAGTCACTTACCACTTGATAAACACCTAATTAAAAATTATTAAGGGATATAATTAAATGAAATAATAAATATAATGAGAAATTAAAAATCATGGTATAACAGGTCTATATGGTTGTATATACACTTTATAGGACAATAAACGAGCATACCATCATGATATGCCTATGTGGAAGGAGATTGAGATGGAGAATGTTACAAAGATCGTATCATTAGATTATGGATGAATTAATGAAATAATTATACGGGAAAAATATAAAAAATTCAAATTTAAGTGTATATTAAGTGTAAAAAAATCATAGTTCTTTTAAACATATTCATTTAAAAAAACCAATTACATGGATATTTAATTCAATGAATGGAGGTTGAGTTATGATTTCACATTCCTTGAGTCTGAATCCTCATATACATTAGTTATGTTCCTGAATTATAATCTTATGTTAATTTATACTTTCATGAGAAACCTTTTAATTTTTGTTATTCTTTTAATATCACTTACTACCTTGTTATAAATAATTACATAATTATTTATGTTCATACGGGACATTTTTTCGATATTTAGTACTTGAGTTGAAAATGAACATGTTTTGATGTAAATTGTCCCTATAGTAAAAATCCCATCATCTCCAGAATTAAATTCATTATTAAAATATCATATATATATATATATAGTATATATGTTTTTATAATATCAATAATATTTTCAAGTAATTGTTGAAATGTGTTGTTTATGTAAATGGTAGGTCATATATATGTAGAAAATCTACTTTCATTTCTATGTCATATTTAAAAAAGTATTAAAATGATATATATCTATTTTATAATACTGATATTATATTAATATTATTTTGGTCTCATATATCTAATAAAACCATCCATTATATGTTCCATGTATAACCTAAATGAGTCATATCACATTGAGGGGCAGTAGTCCACACCTTCTCAAATGAAATTATCTAATTTAAACATTATAAAAATCATAAAGGATTGTTGTAAATAAAAATTAAAGAAAAATAGAAAAAATATAAATATATTGAATATAATATCTAAATATATTACCATTATAATTTCCACCATTAATGGTTTTAGGAGAAAATTGAACAATCATCATTTCAAGAGGCAGTAGTTCATCACACACAAAAAGAATATGATCTATATCTAATAGATGAATGTTTTTTAAGTGTATATAGAAAATATAGTATAAAAATATCATATTATATTTATTATATTCTTTTTGTTATAATATAATTTAATAAATATAGGTTAGGTGGTAGGATATGGAAGATAAATGATAAGAGATTGAGAGATGATGTTACCTTTAAATCGTGAAACACCTTTTGATTTGAGCCAAAAGGATTCCTAGTATTGACTTATTCCTAATTTAAGGATTATAGGAATAATGGAGGGATTTTTCATGCTTAGGTTATAAAAATTTTTGTGCGCCATGGGGCTTGAGAGGTTTGAATACGTGGGTAGAGGTGGTGGCCTTTGATAAGAAGGAGGAAGGGAACTTTAGGATACTATTGAATTATTATTTTTTAAATTATATTTGAATTATAATAGATCAAAAGTGTAATATTTAAATGGTATGATGATTATGGATTGATATCCTATCATCTAATAGTATTTATACCATTTTAGGAAAAAAATGAACAATGCATTTTTGATTTAACAGTTAGTTAAAAAGATTAACACATACCATGTATTATTTTATTTTCATAATATCTACATACTATAGATATTGTAAGATTAAATGATAACCTAAAGTGAATCATTAATGAAATTTGAAACATTATATATGTTAGTTGGATTAATATTTCAGTTTTAGAACTGTTATATCATTTAAAAATGATTATTTATTTTAAAAATACATTAATGTCTATTTCGACAATATTTAGTAATTTATTTTTGTTAATGTCATAAAAACTTATTTCTATTGTACATAAATTATTATATCAAAGATAATATTTCATAATCCTCAAAAAAAAATCGCGTTTTCAACAAAATTTTCAAATTATATTTATTTTTATATTTAAAATATAATTTTATAATCTCCTTTTAATAAGGTATTTACTGCATCATCATTGTTTCATAAATAATGCTATGTATTCAATTGATAAAAATTAAAAATATAAAACCACGATGTATAAAATAATATTATATTTATAAATTCTCTTTATAGTCACACATAACATTTATATAACCTAATATTTAAATTGTTTTATTTAAATGATACATGTCTTTGTTATATTTCTCTATACATTAAATTAATTAATATAACATGTCATTATCACATCCTAGTGGCTCCATGGGTCCTGAAATCGACCCAATCATGACCAAGGTAGTACATATCACATAAAATTGGATTAGGACATGTTTTAGGATAGTATTATCTTATTATAATATTATTTTTTAATCGCATTTTCTGATTTACTATTTATCCATGGTAAAAAATAATAATTTCTAATGTTAATATTCATAATTTTTAAAAATAAAAGGTCAAAATTTAAAAAACCTATTCCATTTTTTCATAATATTGAATCTGTTTGTAAAAATTTAGAAAATAATAAATGGATGAAATTAATTTTAAATAAATTCCAATTTTAAAAAATAGAAACTGGGGTTTTAAAAAGTTAAAACTATCAAAAGGTTCACATCCATTTATGTCCAACTTCATAGTAAAATTACATCTAATGAACAATGTTATAATTATTTAAAAAAAACCTATTAGATTTAAAAAAAATTAAACCAAAAATCTATCTATCTATATAAATTAGTTGAAAATTTCGTGTTAAATTAAAATGAATTATTTTTCAGTATTCATTGAAATATAGATTTTAGCAAAAATATACCAAAATTTCATCCACAGTAAATTTTGATGTGTTGACTCTAAAAAAGAAAATTATTTTTTCAAATATAATATATAAAAGTTAAAAAACTAGGTTTAAAAAGGGTTTACCATCAAATGGTGGTAAAATGACCTTTCAAAAATATTTGAATATTTTGTGCTTAAAATTAAATTCATTCTAATTTTAGGCCTTGATATTTTATTGAAAAAAATAAAAAACATTTATCAAATAGGTAAGATCATATTGTAGTTAGTTATTATCATTATAGCCAATAAAACATATAGGTGTTATCAACAATTTAAAATAATAATAATATTATTGTATTATTTTTTGGTATAAGTCAATGTTGTATGAAATGTATGATTTTGGAGAAATCTGTTGTTGCTTTTCGAATAAGTAATTCGAATAATCATCCCCTTTAACGGAAAATTAATATCATATTTATAAATTTTATTATATATGAAAATTTATTATTCTATAAATAATGATATTTTACCTCCTTTTCCCTTTTAGATATTGCACCCCCATAATTTTATTTACATACAAAATAAGTGAGGGTATCTCTCCCTCATAGAGTTATTACATCCCCACATTGTATCTTCAACCATATGAGATTTTAACAAAACCATTACCAAATTAATCACAATTTTCTACAAGACATTCTATATGTGTTCAATAATCTGTATTAGTTGTTCCTCATAGGAAATATTCCCTTCCAACTAAAATAACAATGGGCACAAAACAGGGGATGGATTTGTAATAAAATTTCACAACATTGAAACATGAAAACATTTTGTACCTAGGATAAACATGGAGGTAAAGACCCCTTACAGTGAACTGATCCGCCTTTCTCAAATATTACATGGGGTCCAATGAACAGTGGACTCATATTTCCCTTTTTACAAAAACACATCACACATTTCCATGGAGATTCTTTGAGAATGACATGATCACCTTCCTCGAAAGAAAGATCCTTATTCAGGTTATCTTCCCAAATTTTCTATCTTTTCCGATCTATCCTCATGTGGTTCATAATCAGTAGGTATTTTTTGAATTCTATTCTAAAAATTATGGTCCAATCAACATTCTTTTACATAAACCATCAAAAAAAATCGAAGGTTCGATAATAATTTCAATACAATCCTTCAAATGGTTCAATCTGTATACTGGAATGAAAATTTTTATTATAAGAATACGCATCCAAATACACATGCTGGTCCTAATGTCCCTGATAATTAATTTAAAAACCACATAGCATATCCCCTAAGGACTGAATTGTTTATTATAACCTCCTATATGATTATGGATAAAAATCAATACTAAAAATTAATTCAGTTTTTATTGACATCTAAAGGCCATTCAAAAAATTAAATGTAATCCTGGGATCACAATTAGATAAAATGGAGAGATTAAATCCTTGAAAACAAATGATATATTTAATATAAAACCTATAATGTCTATCTAGAGTAAGATAATCATGAATTGGATTAAAATTATATGATTTATTCAATCGATCAACAATAACACATATTGCATTGTTACCTCACGAATTCATTGGTAACCCACTCTGAAATTAATGAACAAATTTTCCCATTTCCACTCCATCACATAAAAAGGTTGAAGGATCCCTCATGGTAACATTCACCCTTCTTTATCCTGTTAAAATGTGAAACACTTCATAATAAACTCACCAATATATATTTTCATTCTATCCCAACAGTAACACTTCAGAAGACCTCTTTATATCATAGTACATTCATGATGAACTGAAAATTGATAACTATGAGATCCACAGAACACCGAATTCATAAATTTGAATAAAAAAGGAAAACATATTATCTTTCCAAACCAAAAAATAGAGACTTTATCAATGTTAAATATAGTTATTATACCCTTATGAACAAATTATACATTGTTCTGCAACTCAAAATCTTCTTTTCTGTACTTTATTTATTATGTTTAGTAGATATGATTTCAATGCCACCAGAAACAAAAAAGTGGAAGTCCATACCCCATCTTATTCCAATCCAAAATTTATAAAATAAAAACCCATTGGGTCTCTTTAAAAAAATTTCATTGTTAAGGTAGCATTAATGTTTCAACTAAAAGTAGCATCCAAATTATTTTTCATTCTAGGATGGTAATAAAGAGTGAAATCATAATCATTGATTAATTCCCCCCATATATTTTATGTCTTGTTTAATTTTTTTGAGTTAATATATACATAACACTATTATGTTCAATATATATTTCACATTTTAATGCATAAAGATGGTTCCACAAGTTTTTAATAAAAAAGATTAAAAATTTAATTCCAAATCATGTGTAGGGTAATTAATATAATAAGTTATCTATATACATAAAGAATAAACAATTACATGATAATTATGCATTAGGATACAATAATTTCTTTTCAATGAAGAATCACTATTAATGTAAAATTCACTATTTATAAAAGGTGGGGGGACTAGAGAATTGACTAATCTTCATTTCAATTCCTGAAATCATTCACCACATTATTTTGTCCTGCAGAAAATTACTCTATTTGGAGTTACCTTAATCATTGGGACATATAACCATGATATTTTTTCCACCAACCTATGGTAACAATATGATAACAGAAGAAAACTATGAATCTCCATTATATTTGTGGTTCCTGACCATTTTTCAACAACATTTTTTTGTAGGATCTACATGTATACCATCTTTAGAAACAATATAAAAAGGAATGATATTTCGTTAACCCAAACTCATACATTCTGAGTTTCCCATAGAATTTCTTTTATTATAAGGTTTGTAATACCAACATTAATTTATATTCTTTCTCTTTTTTACATTTACAATATACCAAAATATAATCAATAAACACCACTGCAAACTTCTAAAATCTAATTCCAACCATATCAAGATACTGATTTGGATGGCTAATTTTCTTTGTATTCCTTCCTAGACTTTTTTACCTATTTATTGTGTGAATGACCATTCTAAACAAACATATGTTAGAGGAAGAAACATGGAAATCCTAAACTGCTATTTCAATTTGACTATAAAGTTAAAATAATTTATGTAAATTCTATTAATAATAACCTAGACATTATAGTTATCTAAACCAACCTTTCATACAACATATAAAGCACCAGAATTAAATGTTACATAATATTAAGATTAGTAAACAATGTACATTAATTCACTTCGAAGATATTTTCAGGATTAGAGAATTAGATAACTTGGTCATAACTCACACATAGAATCGTAAATATTTAATGTGGAAAAATCTACTCACAATCTATTTTATCATAAAAAGATAAACTATTTACAAATAAACATGTTATAATTTCATGTTTTAATTGCATAACTTTTCCATGATCCCATACTTGAACATATTCTTCTTTTTTTCAAATGAAAACCAATTAAAAACATGGGATAGGAATAAAAATATCATTAAGGGATACATAAATAAGGAAAACTATTATTCTTGGGAAGACATAAAAACCATGAATACTTTATCATAATGTTATACTTTTCGCCACTAAAAAGTAGAAAATATAATTCACAAAATATAATCTCAATGCTTAACATTTTGTAACCAAATTATTTTCAAATTGACCATAGAAAGGAACAATCAACATATGATGGATACCTAGGAAATAAACATAATTAAAAGGAATAACCATTTCGTGGACTTCCATGCATATCACTAAATTGAATATCCAAACGACCGACATCCATATGAAATGCATTTGATGTTCTAATTTAACCACACATCCTTTGTTTATAACAGAACCACCTGTCATTGGTTTATCAAGTAACCACCCATCATTAGTTATCACATAACAACTCGCCAAATTTCAATGTACCATTAAATAATAGTAACATGTAAATGTTATCAATTATAAAAATTTCACGCATCAAATTTCATTTTAAATAATTAGAGATAATTTCATTGTGTTGAATTATTCAATCCATTTCCAAAACCTTTTAAAAAAGTTAATAAATAGACTTTTGAATCACTGTGTGCCAAACCAATTCGATGTATTTGAATTTAAATCACATTTTAATACATTCATTTACATATAAATAATTTTATATAGTCTATTGTGGAAAAAATCGACATGAAATTGATATTTTTTGTAGAATAACTCATTAAAAACTTTCAAAACGTTATTTTGGTTATAGAGTCTCTTACAACTAGAGAAAAAGATGAATAGAAATTATTAAGGGATGATATTAAATAAAATATTAAATATCATTAGAATATACTAATTCATGATAAAATATTTCAAAAGGGTTATATATACACATTATAAGATAATAAAGTTACATAACATCAATATATCCCTCAACGATAGGACATTGAGACGATGTCCCTTACAATGATCATATCATTAGATTAACGATATATCAATGACATAATTATGTGAGAAAATTGTAAATACAACCAATATATGTGTCTAATAATTGTAAAACAATTATATTTCATTAATAAAAATTCATTAGAAAATAAAACCAATTAAATGGATATTTATCGAAATGAATAACGATTCAGTTAAAATTTCTCTTATTATGAGTCTACCTCATCATGTACAATAATTATGTTCCAATATAATAAAAATAGGTCAATTTATATCTTATTTAGAAACATTTTAATGTTTTTATTCATTTTATCTCTCTTATTAACATGTTATAAATATTACATTATAACGTATATTCATACGAGACATTTTCTAGATATATGATACTTGAGTCAAAAATGTACATGTTTTGATGAAAATTGATCCTATAGTCATAAATCATTAAACACTAAAATGCTATACATGATTTAAATATAATATATATCTATTATATATGTACTTATAATATACAAAATATTTGTATATAATAATTTAAATGCACATTTTAGGGAGAAGTAAGGTTGTACGTTCACATGATCATTACATTCATATCATTATAACATTAAAAAAATGATATAATTGAATTCTATAATAACAGTATTATATTAATGTAATTTATGCCTCTTATCATTAATTTAACCATCATTAATAAATTCCATGTATAGAATGAATGATTTATATCACGTTTAGGGGGCAGTAGTTCACATTTCCTCAAATGAAATTACCATATTTACATATTATTGATAACATAAAGTTATATTGTAAATAAATATTATAGAATAATAGGGAAAATATATTTATAATATATATAATATATAAATATAGTTTCATTATAATGGACACCATTTGAGGTGGTAGGAGAAAATTGAAAATTCGCCATTTCATGATGCAGTAGTTCGTTGTACACTAAAACAATATGTTCTATATCTATTAGATGGAAGTGTTTGTAAGTGTATTTGGAAACCATAGAATAAAAAATATTATTATGTTTTGTATACTATTTTTGTTATTAAAAACGTAATAAAGAGTGGTTATAGGGTTGGAGAAGGTAAATAAATCAAAGCTGATTGAGAGAAGATGTTACCTCTAAACGAGGTTAACTACTTTTGGCATTTGCAAAAAGGCATCGTTATTATTCCTTATACCCAATGAAATGATTCCAGGAGGAAATTTAGGGACATAGAAGCTTATTTTTGTAAATTTTGGGCAATATACAGGGATTGAGATGCGTGAGTATGTGGGTATAGTTGGTGGACTTTTTTAAGAGGGAGGAGGGGCACTTTAAGAAATTATTGAAATATTATATTATTAAAATCTTATTTTATAAATATAAGAGTTCAATGTTATATATTTATATTATATGATGATTATATATCTAAATAATCTCTATTAATAGGTTTTATAATAGTAAATTTCAAATAATTAACAATATCGTTTAGCTTTAACCATTAGAAAAAAACATTAACTCTCAACATGTCTGTAACACCCTAAGATTTCATAGTGTGTTATTTCTTCAAAATAATTCAATAACAGGCACTACACACAACACCGGGTTGAAGCGCACCATGAAATACCAAACAAGTGATTCAAAAGTGGTTATGAATATTATTAACAAAATTTTAAACTTTATATAATCCTTATAATTTTAGAATCCATATTATCAGTTTCTTAGACATAATGTAAGAACAAATTCATTTTCAGTATTGCACTTTTACCAACTTTTAATAGTGAATCCTTTATAAATACAATATTTTAAAATTTTGGACTAAATGGGGACATCAAAATTTTTAAATTTAACACCCATGCTTCTACGGTACGCTTCTCTTTGAATAATGTGATAGCGTGTGTTGTACGCAACATCGAGTTCTAACACACCACAACCAATCAAACAAGCCATTATGAATAGTATTAACTAATTTTTTAAATTATATATATTTTATATTTAAAAATAGACTTCATTTTTGGATTTGGAATATCAAATTTAGCCTAGGGTGAAATTTTGGAACTTTTCGGATAACACTTATATTTTGATGAATAGTGAGAATTAATAAATTTTAATTAAAAACATCTTTTTTAATCGAAATAATTTATATTGATAAATTATGAATTTGGGTGGTTTTAAATTATATTTAGAGTATATTTTTACCATTTCATAAAATGTTGGTAATTTTACATAATTTTAAAATTAAACCGAACATAAACAAGTGTCAATCTTTAGATAGTTATTATCTCTTAAAAACACGCTTTTTGTTTTAACAACGGGAATTAATTTTAAATTAATTTCTGCCACTTCTTTGTTTTGAATTTGGAAAAATGGATTCCATATTTGGAATCAGGATTTTAAAATTTTGTAAATAGTTGACTTTTATTTTTAGAAATTTTAAATAATTACTACGGTAAATATTTTATTTACCATGGTTAAAGGGTAAATCTGGTAAATAAGGGTTAACAAATAATATTATAATAATAAAAAATTACCCTAAAACGTGTCCTAACCTTATTTGTTGATACATGGCCGACCATGGTCATCTTTGGGTCGATTTTAGGACCCCATGGAGCCACTTGTAGGTGATAGGGACACTTTATTTTAATTAAGTTAAAATGAATACAAAAATGACACAAGCATATATCTTTTAGAAAAACAATTATTACATAGGGTTATATATGTTGGATTTTCGACTCTAAATATTCATTAAAAATCTAAACAAATTTCCTACATAATTATATTTTATTTATAATTTTTAGCCATTAAATAATTTAATTTATATATGACACAATGATGATGCAGTAATTACCTAATTAATGAAAAATTAGAATAATTGATATTATAAATACACAATTAAATATAATTTTGAGACTTTTTATGAACTAAAATAATTTTATAGGTTAATATGACATGCTAGGATTTATTTAATTAACTTATTTCGAAGTAATAATTATGTTATGAGTTTCCAAAAAATCAACTATTGAATAGTGTCAAAATTGACATAAAAATGTTTTTAAAACAAATATTGTATTATGAATTGATATTAAATACTTAAAAATCTAAGGTTCGGCCAAGAGACTTATTTCATGATAGGTGTATAATTTATGGACCTATTGGGGATCTCTTGGATGTATATAGTAAGTTTATTAACCATATAATATAAAAATACAAAGAGACATTATAAAAGTGAAACTAATTAACTTAGATTTAATACTTAAAGATAAGGTTAATATAAGTATCCAAACCTGTCTAAATTCTATTGGTTGAGTGGTTTTCGACCTATCACCACCTTAACCTTTTAAGAATCAACTTTAGAGCCATTATAAACCGAATATATATTTATTATAAATTAATATTTATAGCTTTTCCAAATGTGCCCCTCACCCCTCTTATAAAAGGGAACTCCTCCTTCTCATTTCTTCACACCTTCAAAGCCTTTTGGTTCGGCCAAAATCTTCCCACATACTCTCCCAACTTCCCTCACTACAACATAGAGGACATAGTTTGATCAGAAAGCCAACCTATGGAGCCCTTTTGATCAAATCAAAAAAGAAGAACCCGAAGAAGAGGTAAAGATTTCACCACCCTTTTCCAAGTTCCAATATTCTTCCACTTGTTCTTCCGTTGTTATTACCATTCTAAAATAATAACTCCAGTATCATATATATACTATGATGTTATTTTAAATATGTTACAACCATATTCAGTATTCTATCCACCCTTTGAATAACATGTCACCATACGTGCGTACGTACGGTTTACTGTCTCCACGTCGTGGTGTAATTGTTATTCAATATATTATTATTTGGATGGGTATAATAATGATGTGTGACTCATGTAAATAATAATTATAACATTTTATTGATTCTGTATATATGATATAACATCCATTTATATATTATTTTAATATCAAAATAATGATATTGTCGCTCATGCGTACGTACGGACTACCGTCTCCACGAACGCGATGAGATTCATTCTCCATCGTATCTATTCAAATATAATTATCATTTGATGATTTAAAAATAATTTTTAAGGATTTTATATCATTCTGTATATGAATAATATACAACCTATCCATAAAAAACACGGCTTATGTAACAAAACATATAAAAGAAAATGAGTAAGTTAACACCCGAAACGACGATAATTCTAAGATATTATTAACAATTTAATGCTAAAAGATCATATATGATATCATATTAATATATATGATTATTGAATGATTTAATAACAATTATTTCACCATTATACAGGAGGTTAACCTACCCTCAACCAAGGAAAAGTGCAAGGTAACAGTTTATTTCGCAATCTCTTCATAATCCGAGGTTGTTTACACGTAATAATCTACTTGGATCTCTTTATCATCCACATCCATGTTTCTTAAAAATGAATTTCAAAACATTTTTACTATTTACTAGAATATGGGTTAAAGTCATTTATACCCTTGTTTTATTGTTTATAAGAGTTTTATAATGGAACTTTTCCATTGTTTTCCAAACAAGGTGCTTTTTAACCTTTTCGACAAAATTAAGGTAAGAATGTTTTTTTATCGTATACGGCGGGTGCGTCTATTTACCGCCGTTATAAAATTTTCAAAGCTTCCATTACAATCTTACAAGGATATTTTCAATGTAAATGTTTTATTTTATAATTATGTGCCTTTTAAATGATTTCAAAATGAATATTTTAAGAATTTCAGATAGGTACTCTTTATCAAAATCAGAATTTTAAATGTTTTAAAGATTTATCTTTCTAAATCTTTTTAATTAATTTTCATGTCTTCAAAATGGTTTTTAATGATTTATTTATATGGACATGAATGTTTTAAAAATTTTAATTCTTTTCAAAAATTTCAAAGTGGTATACTTTGATTCAAAAATCTCTTTTTAATTACTTCCTTTATAAATGTGTGACTTTTAAATGATTTCAAAAAAAAAGGAGATATTTCTCTCAAATAGGTTTGATTTCATCTATGTAAACATCCTTTGATGGATTTTATGATTATATGAAGTTGATTTATTTTGATACAAAACTTCCCTAATGTATTGAAGGTTTTGAGATATGTTTTAATATGGATGTGTTATTTTTATACCATTCATGGTTTATGGAGAAAGTATTGACATTTTTTATTCTAGTTTTAATACGAATGTTTATGTTATGTTTAAACCTTTTCATATGGGAATGCATTCGACTTAGTAAGTGATGGGTGGAGCCTGCTATATCTCCTTGATACATCAGTAGGTATCATGAGACAAACTAGTTCCTTGGCACAAGGCCTTGGCAAAATCTTATTTGTAGTCTTGGCAGGAGGCCTTGGCTATGTGGTTATGATAGTCTGTCATTATGCATTCCATCATTATGAAAGTGCTTATTGATATTTCATGTGATTATTCGATTAGTATAAAACCCATGTGAATAAGTAAATGGAATTATTTCATTTTACTTTTTCAATACTATGTTGAAGTTCAAGTTTAAAAGGCATTTGTTTTAGTTATACATTGCCTTAAATTTTTATTCTTATTTTTTTAAAGTTTCCACTATATTGTTATCCTTACTGGGAATTTGAGCTCACCCCTTTTCTATGATTATTTTTTCCTAGGATGTGAAGAATTAAGTTATGAATGACATGCAGGGATTTTATGTGGGGATATGAGTGTGGAATATGGAAACTATGTTGTTGTAGTAGTTTTTCACTTTATGATGTAATGTAAAACTTTATGAATATATCTACTGTTTCCAAGGCTACTAAACCAATCGGTCTTTCAAGATTTGATCTTTCTTGTGATCATTCCAATGTTATGTAATAATGCACCGACTCTGGGTAACTGGTGTCGGGGCGTTACAATGTCTTCTTGTATATTCAATATGAATGTTTTATATAGTTTCTGTAAAATTAACAGGGAACCAGAAGTGAATAATTTATGAAATTTTTATTATTTCATATGACTATAGGATAAATCATGGTTTTTTAGGACTATATGACATTTAATTAACTTGTATTTGTTTTAAAAACTCATTTATTTCAATTTGGACAGTATTTAGTAATTAATTGTTGTTAAAGTAATAAAAACATAATTACTTTAAAAAAGAATTAAATCAACGATAATATATAATAACTGTGTACCAAATTCATGGATGGCATCTAAATTTTCATTTTATATTTATTTTTATACTTATGATTTCATTTATTTTAATCTTCCATTAATAAGGAAATCATTTCATCATCATGTCGTAATTAATGTAATATATTTAACATTAAAAAATTATAAATAAAATACCATGATCTTGGAAATATATTTATATTTCTAATCAATAATTATATTAATAGAGATCTATTATATAGCCAAAAATTAAAATTGGGTTTGTAAAAACCTATATGTTTATATTATATTTCACTTTAATATAAATTAATTATTATAACAAGTCATTATCACATACATGTTCCTAAATGGGATCCAATAATCAAAATAATGATTCCTATGGTCGTAAATATCCCATAAAATTTGACTTGGACACATTCGAGGGTAATTTATATTATTATAATATTATTTTCTACCCTTATTTTTCTGATTTATCCATTTAACATTATAAATGAAAATATTTACTTGAGTTACTATTCATAATTTCCAAAAATAAAAGGTACCTATTTACAAAATTTAGACCTTATAAATAAAAAAATTGAATTCATTTTATAAAATTCATAAAATATATTTTTGTAGAAATTAATTTAAAATTAATTTCCATTATCCAAACCAGAAACCTTCTTTTTAAGAAGTAAAAAATATCAAAATATTGACAGGGGTTTATATAAAATTTCATTGTGAAATTAAATACAATTTAAAAAATTGGATTTAATTAGAATACAATAACCCATATCTAATTTAAAACCATTTTAAATGACAATCAATCAATATAAAAAATTTGATAAAAAGACAGTTTTATTTAAAATGCCGTAAATTTCACTCTTCCTTAAAATATGGATTTTATCCAAAAAAATCAAAAATTTCATCCAATGTAAATTTTTATTTTCGTATTATAAATATGAATATTATTTTCTCAAAAAAATATAAAAGTGGAAATAATACATTTAAAAATGGCTCTCACCAAAAGGCGGTAAAACAACCTTTTAAAAACATTAGAGTATTTTATAATGAAAAATGGAATAATTATCATTTTATGCATCAAAAAAAGTATCGGATTAAAGAAAAAAACTTTTAACAAAGATGTATAATGGTATAGTAGTTGGTTATTTTAATTTCCTCCTATAGAATAGTTAGGCTTTATCTAAAATTTAAAATAATAAGATAAATTTTGTATTATTTTTCAGTATAACTCAACTATGTGTACAATGTATGATTTTGAAGAAACCAATTGTTGTGTGTCAATTAGTCTATCAGTAAAAGCATCCCCAAAATTTTAAAATTAATACCTTTTTAAAAAAATGTTATATATGAAGATGCATTATTCTATAAATACATGAGATGTTACAACGTATGTATTGTAATCATTGAAGCAACACCCAAATACTGAGATTTTGTATCCAAATCCGTTACTATAGGAGGATGTAATTGACTTTTAAATTCACCCTATAATATTAGAAATGTTCACCAACCCATATGAGTATGTGTTTTTTATTAATAACATGGTGCTAAATATGTATCCCTTAATGGGTAATAGTATCAAGTATTAAATGTTACTGTATTATTACAACCCATTCAATCAATATTTAGGGAATGGGTATATCATGTAGGACAATTGTTATATTATCAAATTTAACTCACATATATATACACATATAGTGTATAAAACCCATTAAATGGATAAAAATATACTATATTATCTTCAAAAAAATTCTCATTTTTTTATTAACAAATATATAATTTTACCGGAGTACACATTCTCAATATATATGAAACATCTCTATTATATAATAAAAAATATCCATGACCATGAAAATAATATTAATCCTAAAATGTATCATTATTTATAGACAATAACTAAAATTCTTCCCATAATTATTTTGTATCCATGATATAGTTACAAAAAAATTCATTTATTTATGAATGAAATAGAAAGTCATTATATAAATGGATTTTAAAAATAATCTAAATGAAAAATGTAGAATAAAAATATATTCAAGAAACAATTTAATTTTTTTAGTTTTAAAAGAATTGGTTTTATAAAAAACACTCTAAAAATTATTTATGATATAAATACCACATATTTTTAATAATAATAATAATTTAGCTATATATAAAAAACACAAATATTTTCCTAAAAAAAGGAATTATATAAGAATGTCAAGGCTCAATATGGATTTTTGTAACCTATTTGAGAGGAAAACATTATATGATAATATATAACAATAAAATTTTTTAGGTTTTTGTTTTAAAAACAATCAATTATCAAAATATTAAATTTTGATACATTTCTTATCAAAAAATTTACTAATGACCCCTTGCTAAAATATATGGAAAAAAATTTCTCTAAATAACAAATAAGGGATACAATTTATATTATAATATATAAAGAATGAGACGTAATTATGACTATGTATTCAAAACAATAATTTTTTTAAAATATATATATATGTTAAAATTTCTAGTAACATATTCTCTTATAAAAAAGTATATTTTTCATGTATTGGGGATAAATTAAAATTATGACTAACAATACATTTTTTGATTCCCTTTTTCCAATTCTATATACCCAACGATAGCATTCATACTTATAAAATCTCATTAAATTAAGTTATGTGTGGTTTATTAAAAAAATTACTATGAATTATTTATGAGATAATATCTTTTGAAATGAAATAATTTAGGTATATTTGAATGTGGGACAATATTAATATCTTTTTAAATTTTAAATAAGGAATCATGTGTACATTTTTACTATTTTAATTACTACATCATTATTCATCCATGCATTATGGTGTTATTATTACTATAAGTGATAATATATCCCACAATTGGTGGTATTGTGACCTAAAGGATTCCTCTTGGGTACCCATGAATATACTAATTAGTTATAACAAATAATTAAATGCTTCATTTAAATAATGGCTCTCACTCATGAATGAAGAGAAAACGTTTTTGACTCATTATCTTAAATGTCTCATTTTTGAATCATAATGTGTATCTTCTGATTAATATTAATATGTATACTTTTAAAACCGTAATTAATTGATAGTTGTGGTATTTTACTGGATTCCAATCCTTATAATTTAAAATTTATTACACTAAGACATCAATGGTAAGGAATAGGTTTCTACACTATATGAAATCCCAATATCATAGAAAATTATTTACCTGAAATGGATTCAATTAATTTTCAATTATTGGGTATATCATAACATGATATATATCATATATATGTCATATATGTATATAGAGATTACCTGATATATCCAATAATATCGCAATTTCAATAAATCCACTTTGACCATATGTCATTTCATTATATCAACATAAACGATATCCAAAAAATCCATTGGGTTATTTACCAAAAAACCATTTAGAATACCACCATTATTATCTTATTGTATCACATCATAATAAATAAAATTTTAAATACCATTCACATTTAATTGTGATAATCTCAAAATCACATCTAGATTAGTTCTCTTTATCAATATCAATCCCCATTCAGTCATCCATAATGAGTGACCTCATTGGGATTTATTACATTGTTAATGAAGATTGATCTCTGGATATATAAATGTAAGAAAATAATAACACCAAGAAATAGATATGTGATAGTCAATCTATAAATACATATAACATAAACTCCATTAAACACATTTTAATGTATAAACATTTTAACTTATCTCATCTATAAAAATTTGTTGTCTTATTTTTTCCTTTTTATTATAAATCAACAGACTATGAGAAAAATAGTATATGAATCCCATAATGAAAAATAAGACAATATTGATTCATAGATTATGTTATTTATATTATAATAAATACATCAAAAATAATTCATCTTTTCTGATGTTCACATTGCATAGTCGTGATGTGAATTTAAAATAACATCTCATTTACAACATAGCTATTTTTGAAACTCCCATCTCTATCATAAGAGGATATCGAAATTTGGATCTCATTATAATTGAGCAATGTTCCATATTAGTTGAGATCCAACTATTGACATGATCCATGATATACTAAAAAAACAATGAATAGATAAGACTCTATAATTACATATGCAATTTATCAAATGATGAAGGATCTCATTATATGTATCATTCCATCAATATGTTATGGGACCTAATATATGATAAATACACCACAAGAATTCTAAATTCATTGTGTATCAAACTCAATATGGTATATTTTCTTAAAGTTTGGAGTGGAAGCCTCAATTTATTATTTAAAGAAAATACCTCTTTAGACTGGGTAGAGGGTGACCCATTAAATAGATAGAAGGCCCAAGGCCATGTATCCTGAATACAATGCTTAAAAGCCCATATTTCGCCCAAAGGATCCCTCGGTGAATAGTACTGCTACAATACCATGGCTGCTATAGTACCATGGATGCTACAGTACCACTACCACTACAGTTCCTGCTACATTCCCTCCACCACTATAGTGTCGTTGCTGCAACAGTTCTGCTACTGCTACAATACTACTACATTGCCCTGCTTTAGTAACCTTGAAATTCACCCCTTCCTGGATTTGATCTAGGGTCTTTTTGATGCCAAACTGGATCTTGTAACACTAGGGTATAGGATCATTGGCCAATATGGTATAATTGATGGGTCATCAAACATAAAAAATATGTTTCACCCCCTCATGTGTATATGAGGTATCATGATAAAAGATTCCTATATATAAAAACCACTGAATAATTTCTTAACCAATAATAAACCATGATGATCATCAATGAGTGGTAAATCAATTAATTATTTGATAGTAAATTCATTTAAATTCATTAAATATAAATCATTGTATTTTTTTATATCAAATGTGAAAAAATTGATAAAGTGAACATTTATTTTAAAATGAAAAAATTTATATTCATAATAATATTTCAATAGTACTTTATAATGGTCATCATATAAACTTATATACTATATATTATATAAATGATTACAAAATGAATATTATTTTTTCAATAGTTTTTTAGTTTTTTAGGTCATTCATTCTATATATATATTTTTATATGTCATTATATTACAATATTATCATTAACATCCTATATAATATTCAATGTACAATTATATAGCAATAAATCTAGAATAAATAATGGAGATATATTGGAATCATATTCATGATGTTCCACTCATAATGTAGATTCAAAATCAATATCATCATATTGTAAAATATTATGATTCTAGTAACATCAATGGTATATTAATAATTTTTCAATTTTTACACCCTACCAATTAATATTTTTACCTTGAATTATTTGTGTGTCTAAAGTAAAGATTTAAATTATCACATTCCAACACATCCAGAAGCACATTTCAATGATTTATGGATTCTTACTATGAAATGTTAATTGAATGTATATCATAACATTTTCCTTTAATGTCAAATAGCATAAATTTCATAGGATACTGTGTGAATCAGTCGATTTAGAATGAAAATAAAGGATCCAAGTATGATCGATGCCAAAAATTTATAAATAATAATTTAAACAAGATAAAAATTAAAATAAAATTGGATTTTTCACATCTGAGTGTGAAACACAACTCTCATGTCATCATTCATAAAATTACTATAGATTTAGGGTTCCCTAACATACATCATTGTTCTTTCATCATGGAAACCCAATTTTTAAAAGCATATAAAATCTGGATTTCTTCTCCATATTCATGTGAATCAAGAAGATTAAGATGAGTGATATGGTTTATATAATAAATCCAATGGGGAAAATGATTCCATTGAATATTATTTGTTGTTTTCATTAGATCTTTCCCATCACATTCAAAATCTGATTCAAAACATAGTGTATACAACATATGAAGGAATCCATGTTTAATAGAATACATCCATTCCCAGGGATAAGCGTCATAATGAGTACTTGTTCCAATATAGTGCCGAAAACATCACTTCAAAATCAACAATCCATTCAATGGACTGAAGGCCTTCATTTATTAAATGATTTTTGATAATACACCTTTCAAGGGGTGATGTGTAACCCTTTCAATTCCCGTAGGCATATGTATTACATGGCCATGTAGGCTTTAGAGAAATTCATTTCTCATAGGCTTTAAACATTACATACAACGCAGACTAACTACTACGAACTGCTCCTCCCAGCATCCTCATCGTGAAATCAGCTCTCCACCTTTTCATGGTTTTTCGGCTAGGTATCCCAGGTATGTATAGGCTTGTCGAGATGGAATGTGACATACCCTCTCATTTTTTTCAATCCATGTAGCTTCTACTGTGGTGAAATCTCCTTTATCATCCTCCTATAGAGCTTTTTCTTTGTATGTCATCTGGTTTGCATCTTCTGTAAAGGTGTCCAGAAGGCCTTGACGTGGCCCGAATTATGTACTGGCCCGAATGATTCGGTGTCCCTAAGGCATTAAAGGACTCAGGGACCAAAATGGTGTCCCAAAGGCCCACAAAATGATAAATTATCAGCTACTACAATGCCAAACAATGCCTGCTAAAATACCCGATACATTACTTGCTACATTACTGCATAGTTCCCTCTACAATACCTGCTACAGTACTACTACAGTACCCAGAAATGGTGCCTCTTCCTAGATTTGATCCCAAGTCTCCCGGATGCACTTAAGAGTCCTCACCAATTGGTCTGAGGCTCATGTGAACCTTCAAAATCCACAATAGTTGTTAAAAATACCTCCACATCTTGGGGTACATGTCATGAATGAGGTTGAACCTTCAATATTATCATTAACACACCAGTCTATATGAGGTATCCATCTCAAATATATGAGGATAAGAGGTTTTTCATCTTACCTAAAACTCCCAATTTCCATTCGATACTCATCTCTTCCATTTTTATTCTTTGATACCACATTAATATTTTTAGAAGATTGAACATACATTTAAATCAATATTATTCCCTCATGAGTGGAATAATCCTAGTATTAAAATAATTTCACATCTTGATACCTCCACATTGAAGGAAGGAAGGAGGCTATATCCACCAAAATCTAGTGATGAACCCTCATTCTCTATTCAGTGTTGTTGATGAAGACCAGTTGCCCCTCCAAAGTTTCCCCTACATTTAATTACACCCCACTGATTATCCGATCATAATTCCATAGGGACATTGTATATGTAATATCAATTACAAATTATTGATTCCTTTCGTAAGGTAATTGACATTGGGGGAATGCTGAGGTAATATATTGACCAACTCTCTTCATATGATCACAAGTGTGCAGTATCCTCCTCCAAATTTATCATAATAAAATAAATCCCAACGAAATTTGAAAATATAAAAATGAATTTACTGAGCTATATGCGACTGTGATCGAAAATTCACACCCGATCATATAGTATTCGTTGGTAGTGAATTGGAAATTTGAACCATGTATGTGAATCACACAATTCAAGGTTCAAAAAAATATTTTTTTTATAAATGTATAATTAACTATATTGAACGTTTCTCCAATTATCATCATAGAAATTTTATTTTTTAGATAATATATTTCAATGATAAAAAATTATTTTTTGCTAATAAAATATTTATCCTTTTTGTGTGACTAATTAAAAAAATTATTATTCAAATTCATATATGTTTTAATATGATTTTAGAGAATTTCTCTCATGAAATAAGGCTTTATTTTTTTATCTTATATAACTAATTGGATCCAAAAACATCATTCATTATATTTTAACATATATGTGGATACACACTTTTAACATTGGAATGCTTTTTATCATTGTCTCTATTTCAAAACATTGTTATAGAGTCTGATTAATTATGATTATTTTTTTAAAATTAATAATCAAATGTATTGTTCATAAAAATTAATTAATAATCAAAAACACCCCTTAAAAATATGAAAATAGCATTACATATACAAACTGTTTTATTCTATTCCTCTACAATTGATAAACACTTTTATCTTAATAAATTTTACATAGAAACTATTTTGTTCATCACAAGAATAAAAACAATATGAAGTATCAATTTTTCCCTAAATATTAAAAATTAATATATTTGAATCACAAGTAATGTACTAATTTTGTGTGATTTACCACTAAAACCAATATAATTATCTTCTATGCATCATTTTGTTGATCTTATTATATAATGGTTTATAATTTTATAAAATTTATATTCTCCACTAGATTATTCATGGAGATTAAAAAACTAAATAAATATCACTATAAAAAAAGGAATAAGATAATGAGATAATGGGATGTCATAACAACATTTAGTATTCCTAGGGAAAAAATACACAATAAAGATTAGAATTATATTCCAAAACTAAATACAAGTAATTTTATGTCATGGTAGAAGAATGCTATATCCATTATCATTCTATATTGTAAATCCATATATTTTGGATTCATAATCCGTAATATTCATTTAAAAATTAATCCATATAATATGAACATAGATTATATAATCATCATATAAGAATGAATAAATAAAAGGGGCATTACATTTGATTAAAAAATAAGAATTTAAAACATGGGATAAATATTTAGGTATAATTAAAATTAATATAAAATTAGTAACATTCAATATTCAGTTAAAGATACTAACCATTCAGAAATATTTAACAAAAACATATTATATTAATTTTATAATATGATACCATTATTATTATTCATTATTTTCAATTTGATTTAAATATATGATATTTTATTAATTATGAAATTTTTATAATCAAGTTACTTTTTTGATATATTTATTTAATTTAAATTTTATATATATAAAATTATTTATATTATAATCATATAAATCACTAAAAAATTATTGACATGTTCAAAATTCAATCCTAAAAAATAAATCTATATTGAAAAACTTAAATTAAATTTTTGTGTAAATTTATAATAAAAAATATAATAACATTTTATTTTTCCGTATAAGGTAATATTTAAACAGATTATAAATTCACATTCTGATTTCTAAAATAAAACTTTGTTTTTATGATAATATTCATGAAATAAATTTTTATAATAGTTATATAACGACATAAACAATCAATATTGTAAAATATTAATTAATTAAAGAATAATAAATATTTTTTATTTAATTAGAAATTGAATATAAATAAAAACTAATAAATATTTAATAAATTAATATTATTACCAATATACAATTTATTAATAAATAAATAAATAAAATTAAATTAAATTAATAACTGATTAAAATAAAAATAAAATTATCATCATCAATAGTATTTATTGATTATGTTTGAACTATAAAAAATTATTGATAGTATAATAGAGATATATATCAACAATAAATTAAAAATGATATCCCAATCACATGTTAGAATGTTGTAGTCATAATTAATGATAAAAATTGATATTACAATGTGGAAATGATGCATTTATTTCTAAAACATTATGAAATCTATCATTGGATAAAATAACTAGAAATCAATTACCACAACAAAGTGTAAATAATCTTTCATTTTCTTATGTTAGGACATTCAAAATCCATTAATAATATACCTCAACATAATTGGTAAAAATAAAAACATGAAATTTTTTTCATCAATATAATACGATATGGATGTGGTTAAAAATTTGTCTTTTTTTGCTGTCATTTAATTAATCTAAATTCATGAAAACCCATTTTATCACAATTAGGATTCAATGGGGATTGATAAACAGAAGTTATACATAGAGGAACTCTTAATAGAAACCAAAAATACTAATAAACCATCCGCAAATATATAATATAAAAAATATAACAGAAGTAAGGAGGGATGAGTTCATTTGTAGCATTTTTCTATTTATATTTTTATCTACATGATATATAAATATCAAACTTATTTTAGATTTATATAAATAATTACTTATAGTTATCTATAGGATATTGAATAATTAGTTGTTTTTGTGGGATTTATCTTTCTGTAAAATTATTTTAGTAACATAGGGTGAAATTTTGTTAGAAGAATGTGAGAACATTATGAGAGAGTTTATATTGAATAATGGGAATACATTATTTCCAAAAAAAATTATTCTCATCGAATGAGTTATGCAACCATACATATATCCCTTCGAGGATTCTCCTCAATCACCCATGTATATACTCATGCATCACAATTATTACATAAATACTATAGTATTATAATCCATAATTTATATAAATAATACAAACTCCCAGGAATTCAATCTTATGATATATCTCTTTATTGACAACCAAGATAATTGATTTCATGTTCTTTAACACTTATCATTCATCATACGTAATCAATCAATGACATTAGAATTGTAATGAATTAAATATATTATGGTATGGAATGTTTTACACTATAAAATTCATGAAAAGGAAGTAGTGGTTCCACATTACTATATTCACATATCAAATAATATGGTATATAAATAAGGATGAAATTTAATTTTCAATGATTTATTAAATTGTAAAGAATATAATTTCATATATATATATAGATAACATAAATATAAATGTGTTGTTTCATTAGTATATAAAATATTTATTAACACAAAAAGGTTTCTGAATAATTATATAACTGAAATAAAAATATTAAATTACCAAGAATGTCCCTCAATTATCAATAATTTTTGGATATCCAAAAATTTACTATTTAGAAAATAACATTATAGAAACATTGTAGTGAATTAAAATGAAATATATCCATATAATTTTCTTTTTAAATAATAATAAAGGAAATAAAATTTTATGAATTTATTTTTACATGATTTGGGGAATTCCAAACTCAAAATCTATATATATAGAATGTGAAAATTTGTGATTATATAAAACAGTAATATTGATATGATAGGGAGAGATCATACCATGATTCAGTGGATGATACTCTATCTATTCACCATGAAAAACTCTTTCAGATTAGGATAAATATTACATACAATGTTGGATCCCAAAAAATGACGAATAGAGAGGGGAATATAAGTTCCAGGAATCCTTTTATGCATTATAACTATATTGGGAATAAATAGATTCCTTACCACTAAAAAATGATATTTATATTCATTCATAACACCATTTTGATATGTTAAAACTATAATGGTTGTCTGGTAGGCCAGTAGGCATTCATCCATATTCGTAGTTTAAAAAATAAAAAACCTTGGCTTTCATCAGCAATAATATTATTTATATTACTCAACCAAATACACTTGATCCTTAATCAGAATTTCAAAACCTACTAAAAAACATACTATAATATATATTAAATTTCATCATCAAAAAATAAATTACATATTTTAATCATATAAAAAATATTTATCAATCAAACAGAGTGAAGATATCAAATATTCTTATAATAAATAATTCACCCATACATTCCTAAGGGTACCTAACCGATTCATGGAGTATATAATAATTTTAAAAAATCCCATTTAATCATAAAAATTACCTTAATCTAGATTGTGTAAAATGAATGATAAAAAACACACCACTAAATTTGTACCTTATGGGTTTTACAATTATGGTATAAATAAATTTCGTATACTTATCATAGTAGAGATATACAAAACAACTTGTGTTGTGACCCATATTCCATTATGAGAAAAATTAAAACCATGGAACAATAATTGATATGAATGATTGAAAAATATTAAATATTTAATACAGTAAAAATAATGTCAATAAAAATTGATTTAACCACTTATAAATGATCAAGAAATATTCAATCAAATTATGAAAATGATAAAAACAATTGTCCTAACGTACCCTGAAAACAAAACAAAATCTATTGAAATGTTATCTCATTCACATTAAATAGTTATACACATAGGTCCAATATATATCCCATTATATTATAAGTTAATATTTTACTTTATTAAAGTATGATATATTTTTTATTAGTTCAAAATAGGTCTTTAGTGTTTAGGTAAAAACATTTAAATATTTTATATTCATAATTACTCCCCAAATGATAATTTTTACACTCTTTATTAAAATATTCTGTTGTAGTTTGTAATAAAAAAATTCAAAATATCACTCAAAAACTAAATGTACTAGAACACCAATACCAAATGGTTAATAAATTATTTTATTAATTTTATCAATAACCTGCTGATGAGAAGTTATATTAATCTTTATCATTAAAATGGATAAATTTAATAAATAATATTTATCAATAATGATGAAAAATAGTCTTTCACTATTGATAATTTCACAATAATAATCATATATAAAACAATACATGAAAATATTTCATGACCTGAATTGGCTAAAAATATTCATTTACTCGTTTCCCTATAACCTAATTTTCAATTTAAATTGACTAAGTCAATATGTCCTATAATGGAAACACTAATTAAATAATTTTCAAAACATCAATGTATACTATTATGGTCATATACATGATAGTTGCAACTCCACATAAGTAACAATCCACTTCTACCAAGTTATTTAAATTATAAAGAATTACTATCCATAAATATGATAATATAATGACCAAGATTATGTAATATAATTATAAATTGAAATTTTATCGATGATTTCATTATTATTATATACAATGTTTATTTAATCATTATTCAATATTACTAAAATATTCATAAAAAATTATCTAATAAAATAATTGGTAGATATGGATATTTTATATAGTAATGATTCATAGAAAATAATAGTATTTTCTTATCTGTTCAATGAAATTTTATAAACATTTACTATTTCTTTAAAATAAATAACATTTTCTGTTCAAATAATAATATTACCTTGCAAAAAAATTTAAATTTGTGATGTGAATGATCAAAATAAAAATAAAAATAAATCAAATAACATATTTAATTAACCTAATAATACAATGTACCCTCCTATGTTGGTTACAATATCATTAATTGATCCCTATGTAATCATTCAATAGGAAATATATTATGAACTAGTGTCAAGGATTTACAAAATAATATAGGTGAATTAAACACAAAGATTACTCTATGATATTAAATGTATTGAAAATAAAACATGTTTTGTTGAATTTTATATCCAATCAATTCCCTATCGGTAAAATATAAAGTATAATTTTTAATTTAGTTGAATAACTAAAAATTAATTGAAGAAATATGTTACATTCTCGTATAATATTAATAACTATGTATTGATATCCTTTTATCAACTACAATGAAGAAAAATTTTATGATGTATCAACATGATTTAACTCTGATATTATTTTCCTATGGTCTCAGAGGAATGGTTATTAATGTTATGATATGGGTAAACAATTCAACCTCTAATCATCTATATTTACAAAAAAATCCATGGGTTGTTCAGTTAATATGAACAGAATATAAAATATATTATTTTTTAATCATATTATTATATTTAGAATATATAACATCACCCCATTGAATTAATATATCTTAGAAATGGTTGAATATAATAAATAAATAATAATATTTAAGATGAAATAAAATCATACAAATCAATACCCACTCAGTCATGATCCTTATCAGATGTCATCTGAGTCACTATCCCCCATAAAAAAATTACACAACACATTTTCTAAAATATGATTCCATTAAAAATGCACAACATTTTTAAACTACTATACCTACATTCTATATTATACCATTTTAGAATTCTCCTCTTAAAAAAAAGTCATCCATTAAAAAATATATAAATAAATAATTAAATATGAAAACTATGAAAATTAATATATATATATATATAATTCCAATAAAATTAATACCCCAAGGGAATAAAATCCAAATTCAATAATTTTTTAAAAAAATAATTTCATAAAATCATCTTTTCCATTATTATAATTATGACACCCAATAATAAGTAAATAAATAAAATTAAAAATTTCTAAACAAATCAAAATAAATTTTATATGTTTTCACACTATTTCTATATGATTTATATAATCATGATTTATACATGGGAAAATTTTATAATGTTATTATTTATAAAATATTTATACATTGATAACATGTATCATCAATTTTTAAATTTTTTGTATTATTTTTTGGAAGAATGAAAGTTTTTTACATTGTTTTGATAATTAAATTTATCACACATATTTTGATTAATATTATTATTATTATTATTTTCATCATTATCATTATCAATTTATTTATTCATATATAATCTTATATTTTCATATTATTTGATAATATTCTTTATTGATGTAATTTTCCTGGATATAAACATCAAATTTATTTAGTTTAAAATAATATGTAATTTACATCAACACTATGTATTTATTATTTAATCATAGGTATTTAGTATATATATTTATGTATTATATGATGGATATTTGAAAAATTATTCACACATTTACGTATGTATCAATTTGTATATTTTTACTTTAATATATTGATAATTTTCTATTACTTTTTTATACTTATAATAGGTCGTTAATATCAAATGTATAGTTTCATATAATGAATTAAGGATGTATATATATATTTTTTAATGTAATGACACCTTCATATTTAGTACTTTTCAAATTCAACAATGTGGCATACTCTTACATGTCATATATTAGATATTCATATTGTGATTAAAATATTGAAAAATATAATATTGATAATATTTTACTTTTAATCAAATAAAAATAATGATAATCATGCATTATGAAATGAAAATTCAAATTGATTACAATTTCATCTAATTTTTAATCATAGATGAATAAAAATATTTCATTTAGGATTAAATAAAGATTATTAAGGTGTATTTAATGATAACATATATATTGATTTAATATATTTAATAACATTATTACATAGAATTATTATTTTCGGAGAAAAATCATAGATGAAGTATTCATTTATTATTATACAATAGATTACTTCGATTTTTCGCAAAGTAACACAATGTTGTAATTTCATTAAAAAAATTAAATGAATTTATGAAGTGATAATATACAAGGTAAAATAAAAAATACCTCATCACACATAAATTTTTTTTGGATAAATTTTCAATAACAACATTACCAGGTAACCTATGATACATTATTTCCTTACATCAGTAAAGCACAAGAGATCACTACTTTTAAACTATAATCCTAATCTTAATTTTTTTATTAGATTATAATTTTAATAATGTAATTTTATTTCTTTTTATTTCATTATATTTTTTTCACTGATTGGATATACAACCATTAAAAGTTATAAAATATGTTATTCTACCAAAATAATAAATGGGTACACTTGATACGCTGGAACATACTCCTAGGAACTGTAGAGGTTAGGGTTACTCCATAAATTAACATGATTATGTGTGACCCCACGTCAAATATTTGTATTTTTATCCAATATTTTAAAATTATAGGTGTGGTCTATAGAAAATTAGTAGGGTATAAATATGAGACAAATATGTACATATTAATGGGTTTAATGTTTTTTGATTGATCATTTTCATCTAAATGAGTATAAATATCAAAGGATGTACTGCTTGTCTTCACTTATTTCTCAATTGAATCATACGAGGAAATTTTTTATGATTGAGTTATTGAATATTATTATCTACCATATTTTTCTTTATTTTTAAATACCCATAATTATTTAATATCTTTAATTCACCCATATTACCTTCATGTCTCCTCCTATCACATATAAGTCCTGAATGGTTCTGTTAATATGGGATCTTATTTTTGATAAATCACACAATCATGTCATATAATTATTGAAATATTTTATATTTTAGATATTGTATATATCATAATTATTAATAAAACTATGTTTTTATTCAATTTTTATTTCTAAATAGTTATGAGATGATGGATAATTCAATTCCTCTCAAAATACATATTTTTTATCTAACTGATTTTGGTTTTTAAATGGAAAAAATATATGTGTTTTTCTAAATAAAATTTGTATTCATTACATGACAATCATAGATAGGCCCCAGAAACCTTAAGATGCAGATCAGGATTCATCATTGATAAATGATTCTAGTATATATAGTAAAAATTTAAATTTTATGAATTATCTTTATTATTACATTATTAAATGAGTTTATAGTCATACTATAAATTTTATAACTCCTTTCTATATTTGGAAGAAAATATTTTTTTTTCATCATTGCATTGAAAAAATTCATTGAAATATTATTGGTATAATCATGGTATAATTTCTATGATTAATATTTTTATAGAATGATGATGTAAATGGGATGTATAACTAGTTTAAAAATATTTTAAATGACTCTATTTATCCTGAAACGTCCATGTATAATAAATTATGTATTGAAATAAATATTAAGGATGAATAAATGAAGATGTATTTCAATAATTTTAAAATATAATAAATCATTATATTTCAAGAAACATAAAATAAATGATATTATTGCAACATAATTAAATTTTGTGTATTAATTGATAAATAATTACCATAAATATAATGAATATGGGAAATTACTTTTTTCTAAATTAACAAAATAGGTATCCTCATATTTTTCTAAATATTGAGTAAGTTAAGAAAATAATTATTTTTCATATGTTGCTTATTATTGAAAAATGTATACAAGGACATATGAGGAAAATATTTATTTCAAAAAAGATGTGGAAAATAAAGAATATGTATGATTTTAATAGATAATACATGAAATGTAACATCCTGGGTAAATAAATAATAATAAATTTTTATATTTATTAATATTTGTGAATTAAATATTAATTTCAAAATAAAGGGGATGATATGTTCGATGGATTACATGATACACAACAACGGGTTTCTTTGAAATATTACATTGCAAACTAATAATATAATATTATTATTTTAAATGGTACATAACGATGAGCCATTAAATTAGTGGAAATGAATAGAACTAACTAAAATATGATTTTATATTCTTGTTAAATGTTTTTAAATTTATCCAATAAAAGATAGAGGATTAAAGTAACAAAGGAATTCGATTTTAAGCATAAATACACTAATATTCATTAAAGACCCGATTTACCAACTCTTGATGGAGAACCCTCTTTAAATATAGTTTTGGACTTTTTTATATGTTATATTTGAAAAAATAATATTCTACTTTAGAATCGGGACATCAAAATTTACTTTGGGTAAATGTTTAGTATTTCTCTGATAAAATTCATTTTTTTATAAATAGTGAAAAATAATGTATTTTAATTCAAATCTATGTTTTAGTATAATTTATTTATATTGTTATATTTTATTTTTAATTTGTTTTAATGTGTAATTATAATATATTTTACCATTTAATTCAATTTTTGTCATTGTAATTAATTTTATATTGAAATTGGACATAAACAAGTGTCAATCTTTTGATAGTTATTATTCCTTAAAAACATGCTATTTGTTTTAACAGTGGGAATTAATTTTCAATTAATTAATGCCACTTTTATGTTTTGAATTTGGAATAATAGACATCATTTTTGAATTTGTAATATCAAATAGTTCTTAGGCTGAATTTTTTATATTTGTTTGAAAAACTTCATTTTTTGCTGAATATTGAAACCACTAAGTAGTAGTAGTTTAAAAAGTGACATTTAAATTTATATGAAATTTTGCTGCTTCTGTGAGTTGAATTTCAAAAAGACGAAAGACATAGTTAATATCAAGAAGCAAATGTGGTCCAATAAGATGAAAATAGTTTTTTTAATAGTAAATTTTGACTTTTATTTACCACGGTTAAAGGTAAATAGGGTAATTCAAGGTAAAAAGTATATTATAATAATACAAAATTACCTTAACACTTTTAATAACCATTTTTGATGAGTCATGGCCAACCAGGGGCATTCTTGGGTTGATTTTGGGACCCCATGAAGCCATTTTAGGGTGATAATGACTCATTAGATTTATTAATTTAATGTAAAGACAAATTAGACACAAACAAATATATTTTATTAAATTAATTTTTATTTGGGGTATATAATCTATATATTCGAAAATAAATATTAATTAAAAAGATAAAACTATTTCCAATATCATGGTATATTTTTTATAATTTTTATAAATCATATAAATTAAATTATTTTTGACACAAAAATGATGTAGTGTTTACCTCATTAATAAACGATTTAAATAAATAAGTTTATAATGATGAAAATATTATCCAAAACATGTTCAATTCATATTCTATGATTTTATTTAGAATATTAGTCATATTATACTCTACTTTAATGTGTTTTGGAGATTTTCAAAATGACGATATCTTTATAATAAAATAATAGTTTCACACTTTCCTAAAGAGCCCCTCCTCTCTATTATAAAAGGAGACAACTTCTATCCAATTATTCACACCTCTCAAGCCTTTTGGCATGTCCAACCTCTTCCCAATGAAGCTCCCAACATCTATATCCTCCACCTAGAATCCTTACCATAGGCATAAGGCACTTCAAGAATTTCTTTTGGATCAAACCAATGGAAGTTAACCAAATTAAAGGTAACACTTTCTCTTAAATTCATTAATTTTATTTTACTTCTCCAACCCCATGAAAACATTATATTCCTTTCTTTTGTAACTAAATCAGTATCATAAATATACTAGTATCTTTTAAAGAAGGATTTGAGCTACACTTACACACACCTCCATCTAATTGGTGATGAATGTAATGTTTCTATGGATGGAAAACTAACGCCTCAAGAAATGATGATTGTTCGATTATCTCCTACCACCTCTTATGGTGGCCATTATGATGGAACTGTATCTATATATTATGTATATTATGTTTATGTTTTCTCTATTCTTCTATAAATTCCATTTAAATACACACCAATATGCTTTCCAATATATGCGTCCACGATAATTTCATTCGAGGAAGTGCATACTACCCCCCTCTGAGGGTGATATGATTCATTCATTACATTCATGGAATTTATAAAGGATATAGTTAATTAGATTATGTGAAACATATATCATATGATGATATAATTTAATTATAATATACCTATGTATCATTATGTTTTAATTCCATTACAATAAAAATAGAAATGAAAGTAGTGTTCATGCGTACGTACAACTTACCGTCTCCATGAAAGGTGCATTTCATTTATTATCTCCAAATGTTATGTACAGTTATAAATAAATATATATACTGGATATATAATATATATGATATCTAAACCATTTATATCATTCTGGAGATAATGGAATTTTGACCACATGGAAAAATTGTAATTATAACAAGTTCATTTTTCACTCAAGTTTCAAACATCAATAAAATATCCAATATGAACTCAAATAATTAACTATTTATTATAGAAAGGTAGTATGTGATATAAAGGAATAATTTTTTTTAAAATTTATCTTAATAAAGTAGAAATTAACTTATTTTTATTATTCAGGAAGAACAAGGAACACATAAGACAATATAAACATGAGGTAAGGGGTTTCTTATCTCACTTTTAATTCTGTGATATTTCCATTGTTCTACACTTATTTATTTCATGTGGTGTGTGTACTGACCATGATTGTATTCACTATGTAATATAAATTAATTTATGGATATTTACATCATAATTGTATTATCCTTTTTTCATTGGTTTATGTCTCGTAATTTACCAAATCGATAAGGGAATTTGAAATTTCAATTTCAACTCATTCAGTTTTACGCATACTTAATTGATTTTTTTACTCCATGATTATGTGTTGAATCACTATTCATTTGATTATGCCATAATTTCCACTCCCCTTTATGTGGATATACTTTTTATACACTTAATCACACCATTGATAATTTCTCAAGTCATTAATATGAACATCATAAGAGTAATTTTAACTCAATCTCTATTTATAGAGTTAAATATCCAATTCATTAGTGCTGTTTTTACAAGAATCTGTGTGAATTTAATATGATTGATTAACACTAAATATCCAATAATATTGAGTTTATATATATTTTTCGCACATAATTATGTCGTTGATTTATTCTTAACCTAAGGATACAGTCTTTATAAGAGATTTCATCTCAATTTACATTCCATTGAGACTTCTTTGTTGTTATACACCAAATCACTTTTATATGGTGTATATAATGTACTTTCACGGAGTATATCATGAATCCCTTTATTCTCATGATATTATAATTTTTTGATTACCTTAATTATTTGTATTCAAGAGTCTCTCTTTTTGTTAAAAACTCTAAGTAAAATATCATTTTAAATGTTTTAAAGATTTATTACTCTAAATCTTCTTCATTAATTTCCATGTTTTAAAAATGGTTTTATGGATATATTTAAATAGATATTAATGTTTTAAAATTAAAATTCCTTTTAAAATTTTCAAAGTGTTATTGGACACTTTTATTCAAAAAGCTATTTTTAAATGGCTTCTTGACAAAAAGTGTAACTTTTAAATGATTTCAAGAAAAAGGGGGATATTTCTCTCTAATCGTTTTGATGACTATTTGCATCTATGTAAATATCCTTCATTGATCTCAATTGAGGTTAATTTTCTACAATAAAATCTTCTATATTCCATCTAATAAGTTATTCTTGATTGTGGGTGTGATATTTTTATATGGTTCATGGTTTGTGGATAATGTATTGATATTTCGTATTTAGTTTTAATACGAATGTTTATGTTATGTTTCAAAATTTTGATATGAGAATTAATTGGACTTACTAAGTTATGGGTGGAGCCTGCTATAGCTCCTATATGCATCGATAGGTCTCATGATACAACTAGATGTGGAACTGGCCGAGGACCTTTCCCAATTTTGATATATGGTTTTGGCCGTGGCCTTAATAATTTTTAGAAATCTAAGTCGAGGCCTTGAAAAAATGAATCGGAATGTCCGGAATTACACATTTCTTCATTATGTAAATAATATTGTGTCAGGACCCCCTCCCACCAAAGATTCCCCTCCTAAGATGGAAATGGTGAAAGGGAGATAATGACCCCCGAGTCCCGCCTCCAGTAGGCCTCGGGGTGGAGACTAGTACCAAGGGTATCAATTTTCACAAATATGGGAGGCATTACCATTTTTTATTATTTTGTATTGGAAAATAGGACAAGTAAACCACCAAAAAGGAAAAGAACAAGTGTATATATAAATAAACCCACACCAATCCCACATGCATGATTAAACAATTTTATAACAAGGTACAAGTAAAAGAAATCACAAAAGTACAATACCAAAAGAAACAAGTGTATAGCAACAACAAAAACTCCAACTGTCCGACTAGTAGGGTCTCACACGACCCTGGTAGTCCTCCTATAAACCTGAAAGTAAACGTAGGGTGAGCCTAAAATTATACTTAGTAGGTAAACCTAAAGCTCTCATGTACAAGCGGGGAGACGTCCTAATGTCCTGTGAGAACAACTGAATAAACCTAGCAAGGAATTCTATCCACCCAACCTCACCAGCCACACTCACCAAAACACAATCACAACAGGTATTATTAGTATATAAGAACAAGAGTATTGGGTACCCCTCACCATTTACCTTTAGTTAATTTCTCTTCCTAACGGTGAACATCATGATGCTGCCACACTCTCCCCACCTACACACACCCGGGCCCCACAACCACGTATCCCACCCTCACACACTTGGGCCTCACAACCACGTATCCCGCCCACACACACCTGGGCCTCCAAACCACGTATCCCGCCCACACACAACTGGGCCTCATACCGAAGATTCTTGGAAAATAGTAGAACCTGCCCGAAGAGTCTTGCGCAAAAACCACCCCAATCAAAACCTACCCGAAGAGTCTTAGGTGTAAGGTCGCCTCAAGCCAACATGGCCTAGGGGAGAAGGAGCAGGAAGGAGCTAGAAACTAAGGGAAACACCCTCTACCATGAAATGGGATAGTTCGGCACTAAGTGATCAACATGGGTGGGGTGCGATAAAACACAAAAGATACATATATATATATATACCAAACACTCATCCCAACCTATGGGTTCAAATTAGAGAACAGAGCACGTGCCTCAGCAGTGCTACTACGAAGAATCCATACAACAAACAACCCCAACCCCATTTAGGTTTTCATGTTTCATCAAAATTAGTTCATTTAGTTCCTTAACTACTAGGAAACTTTCCACAACCGACCACATCGATCGTTCGTAAAACATATCCATCCCATCTTAAAATCAAGTTAGGAAAACACAAGAAACACAACCACGTCCCTTCATATCAGCCAACCAACCCATTGATTATTAATCTCGTTCCATTACCATGACCCAACATTCATTAACTCTTCCACTTTTATTAATTATTCACTACCCACTGTTCGTTCACATTAAAACCCAACCCTGTAGCCCTGCTGTCAACCACCATAACCACAACCGCACCGTACATCATTATCCCTTTAATACCATTTATTGCAGCCCTCTTGCCCGTTACCAACATAACATTTACACCAACCCACAACCAATCCAACCGTAGCCCCGCTGCTCACCTTATCTACAACAGCCCACAAAACACCCCCATCACATGCCACATATCCAAGCCAACACCCACATGTTCATTATTCCGTTTTTGTTCAACTGGGGTGATCACACAAGGGTTCCAGATTTTAAACATCCAACATTATGTGATTAATCAATTTCCACATTCCACAAAGTTTCCATCCGCAAAATGGTCTAGAATGATAGGCCAACATTTAATTGCGCAATCAAAGGCCCCCAACAACAATGATTTTCAATAGGCATAAGCCTATTCAATTCAGAATATAATATCACAGGATATAAAGATAAACATAACTACATCCCCATCCCTGTTCTTTAACAAGTTATTATCTTTATTAAACCGGTTCAATGTTTTTCATGTTAAAAGAGAACACCCACACCGCATGATGCAAAAATTAGAGAGACGAAGGTAAGATCCCTACTTCAATTGGTTCTGATCGCAACTCTCCCCCGGATCAACTATAGAAGACGTCCGTCGGCATCCATCACTTCTGTCGGGTCCTGGAAAAACCTCCTCGGGTGGAATTCGAAAATGAAAGGCCGAAGGAAAGACAACAGATCCAAGCTTGGATGTTCCTCCTCGTTGTTACGATCTCGTGGCCGCTAATAGATCATAAATTAGAGCTCGGACCAAGAAGTTATAGAAGGATGAGCCTTCGAGTCTCTTGGGAGAACTCTGCTCAGAGGAATGGGGAGGAGATGGGTGAGTAGAAATGGAGGAAGGGACCCCTCCTTTTATAGGTGATAAAAGAAAAAGTACACGACGTGTACTTTATGGTACATGGCATGTACTTAGTTATTTCACACAGTCTCCATGTGGCTTCCAACATGGCTCTACGGTCGTTGACTTGTCAACACACTGTTTGAGGGTAACACATACGCGGGGAGGGACTACACGGTGTGTAGTTTAGACACACTGTGTGTAACCATTTATTTCACACGGAAAAGACATGGCTCCAACATGGCACACGACCATTTACTGGTAAAGCGTACGCGAAGAAGGACTACACGGCGTGTAGTACTGGACACACGGCGTGAAACCATTTATTTCACATAGCAAGGACACGGCCTTCAACACGGGGTATACCCGGCAAGGTGGTACACTGCGTGTAGTATGGACACACGGCGTGTACCCATTTATTTCACATAGCAAGGACACGACCATAACAATGAGGTATACTCGGCACGGGGGTTCCTGGCATGTACTCACACTACACAGCGTGTAGTTTCAAAATTCTGGAATGTGTGGGAAAATTCCATTTAACCATCCAGAACACTTTGTGGCATTCTTTTTGACAAAGGAAAGGGTCAGAGAGGTCCGGGACATTACATTAGATACCTCTTAAAGCATTCTCGTCCCCGAGATTTCAAAAACCATCCCAGAGGAACCCAACAAGATACCTCTTAGGGTTCTCGTTATAATAGGAACCCAACCAACAACCCTAATCATATGTGTTAGGAATTCCTTCACCTATGTCGGGATATTATCCTCTTTAGGTGGAACTGACTCGCCTGCATGGGTTTAATCGTATCCTCATTAATGATTCTCGATTAAGAATTAGGTCTTCCCACTTTCATACATTAGGATTTTTCAACTCGCACTACCCCCAACACCACACAACTAACACACTACCCGAACATGTGGTTTTGTGAAATTCCTTCTCCTATGTCGAGATATTATCCGCTTTTGGTGGCACTGACCCACCCGTATGGGTTCAATCGCATCCGCATTAATGAGTCTCAATTAAGGGTTGGGTTTTTCCATTTACCCACACATCCGGACATGCTACACACTTCCAGAGAACAAGGAAAAAAATGTATCACAACCGACAATCCATGCATTCCATATATAAAAGGTACATAGTACAACATCAACACAAAGCACAGAAGAACAAGGGAATACACAAGTCAAAACAACTCTGGGTACTGGGCGTGCATCTGGGTCTCCCACTCCCAAGTGCTCTCTTCGAGGCCTCCATTCCTCCACAACACATGAACCAACGGAATGGTTCCTCCACAGAGCACCTTCTCTTTACGATCCTTGATTCTGACTGGTTGTTCCTCGAAGGTCGCATCGCCTCCCTTCGCCATCCAAGCATCAGTGGATACCCGAACCACTTCCTTATGTGTCTTCCTGCTCAAGGATTCAGCTACAACGTTGCCCTTACCATCAGTGTAAGAGATCTAAAAGTCATAGTCTTGGAGATACTTGAACCATCTCCACTGCCGTATGTTTAGGTCACGCTGGGAGATGATATAACAGAGGCTCTTGTGATCTGAGAAGACCACAAAGCGCTCAACAAAGAGGTAATTTCTCCACAACTTTAGTGCGAACACCACTACTGCATGATCTAGGTCATGGGTGGTATAGTTACACTCTTGAGGGCATAACTGTCTAGACCAATAATAGATCACTCCCTTATTCTGCATTACCACGCACCCCATACCAAGGCCAGAAGCATCAGAAAACACCTCATACAACAACCCTTCCTCTGGAAACCTGAGTACGGGAGCACTGACCAACTTCTCCTCTAGGTAGTTGAATGCATTCTGGCACTAATCGCTCCATAAGAAGACCTGGTTCTTCCTAGTCAAAGCTGTCAATGGAGCAACAACTTGAGAGAAGTCCGAAACGAACCTCCTATAGTAACCTGCTAACCCCAGAAAACTACGAACTTCTGGCACGCTCTTGGGTTCTTCCCAAGAAACAGCTGCTTCCACCTTCAACAAGTCCACTGACACTCCATGCTGAGACACTACATGCCCAAGGAAGTGTACTTCTTGTGTCAAGAACATACACTTCGACAATTTCCCGTAAACCTGGTGGTGTCTAAGTACTTCCAAGACAGCCCTGAGATGCTCAACGTGCTCCTCCTTTGATCTTGATTAGATCATGATGTCATCAATAAGCACAACGACGAAACAGTCCAGAAACTCTTGGAAGACAATGTTCATAAGTCCCATGAACACAGCTGGTGCCTTTGTAACTCCAAACGGAATCACTAGAAACTCAAAGTGCCCATAACAGCACCTGAAATCGGTATTCGAGATGTCATTGTCCTTTACCCTCAACTGATGATATCCAGATCGTAGATCAATCATGGAAAACCAACTTGCTCCCCTCAGTTGGTCATAGAGATCATCTATCCTTGGAAGGGGGTAACAGTTCTTGACCGTTACCTGGTTCAACCTTCGGTAGTCTATGCATAGCCTGAGACCACCATCTGCCTCCTTCACGAACAAAACTGGAGCACCCCATGGTGATACGCTGGGTCGAACAAAACCTTTCTCCATCAGATCATCAATCTGAATCCACAACTCCTGCAACTCTGAAGGTGTCATCTGATATGGGGCCATTGAAATCAGATGGGCACCAGGCTATAAGTCTATCTCGAACTCAATGTCACGTCGGGGGGGGGGGGGGGGGGTTGAGTCACAATCTCCTTAGAAAAAACATTGAGGAAATCCCCAACAATCTCCAAGACATCTATCATATTTGTATCATCTGGAACCACTGATAAACCGCGTAACAAGGAATTGAAAGGCTCCAGATGCTGGCTTCCCACCTAATAGCACCTCTCACCAATAAAAGATATGTGTTTCACATCCACATCGGAGAACATGAATCTTCTCCAGAAGCAGTCTATAATGACACTAACAGGAAACAACAAGTCTATGCCTAGGATGACATCGTATGGATGCATCTGTAACAGATGAAGGTCCCCACTAGATCGATGTGGTCCCAACGTCAGCCCACATCCCCGGAAAACACAAGATACACTGGTCTAGCCTCCAACGGGTGTACTCAGCACCAGTGGTACGAAAATTCTCTCTACCTCTAGTCCCAAATAATGGGCTAGACCAGGTGCATCAAAGGAGTTCAAAGCTCCCGAATCAAACAAATCAGAAACAAGAGTTCTGAACAAACAAATCGTACCTCGCACCACCTCTAGTCATGTCGGAGCTGTCAAATCAGCTGCATGCTACTATCAATGCCCAGCTCCTATGCCTATCTAATGTCATCCACCTCCCTGACCATTCCCTGGTTGAGGTCCCTAAGATGATCCCTGAGGTCGTCCTCCTCCCGCAATGTCTGCCCTCGGTGGAGCATGGTCCTACTACTGCGGGAAGGGCCTCACCGGCAACTGGTGCTACTGAGGTGGGCGCTGAACCTGCCCACCTCCACTGTACTGAGCTCGGGTCGGGAACTGACTCTGAATGTGCCTGAAACCTCCACAAGAAAAACACTTCGGTCCTGGGCTCGTGAAAAAAGGGACAAGGACCCGAAGATCTAAACTGGAACTTCTGGGGCCTGCTCCCCACTAGCCTGAACCTGGAAGGTCCCGTCGCAAGAAACCTACTACGGATTGCCTTCCCCTTCGACAAGCCCAGCTAGATCCCCTCTCATGGTGCACCTCCCAGCGAGTGCATCCTTTCTACAACCTCTTCCTTCTTCTATACCGCCAAGTACGTCAGAAGGTTGAAGGGGGTGATAGAATACTGAAGCGAAGGACGACACACCTCCTCCAAAAGTCTTGCCCGAGACTCCTCATCCAGAATGAGATCCAGAGCAAAGCGTAGGAGATCCTTGAAAATGATCCCCAACCCTTGTACTGACATACTCCCCTGCTAAAGGGAGAGTTACTCCTGCCGCATCTCCACCATGATCATGGAAGAAATAAATTCATCTCAGAATTCCTTCTCAAAGTCAGCCCATGGAACCTCTGCCTCTATCCTCTCTCCGAGGTAGAGCATCCACCACTATCCCGCCGCGCCTCTCAGCTAAATGACTGTTAGGGGAACCCAGTACTCCCTCGGAGCACGAATCAAGGTAAAAGAGATCCCTAGCTCCTCAAGCCACCCCTCTGTCTCCATATCTGAAGTACTAACCTCATACTTCTTGAGGGTCTGCGCTGAAAAGAATGAAGTGTCTTCTGCCACTGGCTATCTTCCTCCTCTCGGTCAGTCCTCAATTGATCAACTGCCTGAATCTGCTGGGCCTCCGCAATCTGAGCCACCCAGGGACAACGTCCCGTTGCCATAGCTGTACGTTAAACAATGATCACCTAAGATCAAGTAGTAAGAAAATTTCACAGGTTTCTATTTTATCATTTTATTTTAATTTCCTTCCCATAACACCCAAATCAACTAAAACACAATCATGATGATGCATTTACCTTCCCTAGGGTCTCTACCCTACAATCAATTTCATCTCACTTGGTCGTTCGGTAGGCTCCGAGTCCTTGAATCGGATCACGGGGGGCCCTAAAATCCCATGTCCTAGCCGGTCTTCACTAGCCTATGTCAGGCACAAAGATTAACTAACACGGTTTCCCTACCATCCCATGAAATCCTCACTATTCCTAACTCTAGACTCCATCCTATCTCTCAACTATCACCTTTGATACCATTCTGTCATGACCCCCTCCCACAAAAGATTCCCCTCCTGAGCTGGCAATGGTGAAAGGGAGATAATGACCCCTGAGTCCCACCTCTAGTAGGCCCTGGGGTGGCGAATAGCACCAAGGGTATGAGTTATCACAAATATGGGAGGCATTACCCATTTTTATTATTTAGGATTTGGAAATAGGACAAGTCAACCACAAAAAAGGAAAAGAACAAGTGTATATATAAATAAACCCAAACCAATTCCACATGCATGTTTAATCAATTTTATATCAAGGTACAATTAAAAGTAAGCTCAAAAGTACAATACCAATAGAAAAAAGTGTATAGAAACTACAACAACTCCAACTGTCCGACTAGTAGGGTCTCGCACGGCCCTGGTAGTCCTCCTAGAATCATAAAAGTATACGTAGGGTGATCATACAAGTATACTCAATAGGGAAACCTAAAGCTCTCGTGCACAAGTGGGGAGACATCCTAATGTCCTGTGAGTACAATAGAAGAAACCTAGCAAGGAATTCTATCCACCCAACCTCACCGGCCACACTCACCAAAACACAATCACAACAGTTAGTAGTAGTATATAAGAACAAGAGTATTGGGTACCCCACACCATTCCCCTTTAGTTAGCTTCTCCTCATAACGGCGAACGTCCTGACGCTGCCACACTCTCCCCACCCGCACGCACCTAGGCCTCACAACCACGTATCCCTCTAGCACACACCTGGGCCTCACAATTCTAATGGTTTATTTTTTCACATCAAATGTCTTGAAAAAATTTTTATAAATAAACACAATAATTTTGATATTTTGGTTTTTTAAAAATCAATTTTATCTTTCGTTACATGAAACATCAAGGGTGTCTTGTGTTAAAGGCAATAACCTGTTTAAAGTAAATGTGACATACAATAAAAATATTATTATTTAATACAATAATTATAACCTAGAAGTTCCAAATATGGGTATGAATATTATTAAATAAATTATGAAAATACATAGATTATACATGAATATAAAATTAATAATTTGAATAGAAATTAATTAGAAATGTATATAAAAACATTTTTATAATAAAAGAAAACATTTTTAGAAAATCTATTTTAAGAGAAAAAATGTGTTTTAAAACAATAAATTATAAAAATAAAATATTTAATGATTTCGAGGAAAATTATGTAATGTCTCTAAATTTCATGGTGATGTTTTTAAATATATGGAGTTATTTTGAGACCACACGCTTTTACAGAATGAGATTCCAAGGCCTAGTGTTCCCAGAACAGATTTATGATCAATTTTTAATGTTTGTTCAATAAACATGCGATAATAATTTTCAAACATTTGAAAGAGTGCTTTGATCGAAGAATTGATGAAACCGTTGAATTCTGAATGTCATGATTTACTTATAAATGATTTATCTTTTAGATGGTATAGAAATAATGGAAGAAGATAATTTTTGGGACTTTTTCGGAAAAATAATAAAATAACATTCAAAATATTATTTTATTTTTCTTTTGCACTATTGAGCGGAGGATGAGGATGTTGTTGTGCGGAGATGAGAAAAATATGATTCCCAATTAAAGAAGCCTATTAATGGATCATTATTCAAGCATAACCACTATGTTGTTTCATTAATGAACAACATAATTCTGCCACATTATAGAGTAACAAAAATGTTGTGATGCATTTCGTTTCATTAAATGAATATGTATGAGATTAGAGAAATGAACTATGAATAATCATTAAAAACATCTGATGATCATCCTCTACAATAATGAATGATGAACACAATCAATATCAAATATCATCGATGGAGCTCGATGAATGGATTCTGAAGCGATGAACAACATCGACATCTTGGAACATCTACGATGTAAAATTACTGCCACAAATTTTAAAGTTGAAGGGGATTAATTTGGGAACGCTCATCCCCATTATTAATCTAAAAATTATGAACGTGGACCAAACAATCAACAAGTTGATCAGTGACTCATGAAAATATGCAGTTGTGTACCTTTTTGGGGATTTCATTTTCTCTGGTCGAAATTATCCTTTGATTATTGAAATTAAATCCCTAGACATCCCAGTATTATAAACATATAATGTGGAGGGTGTGTGTAAACAAAAAAAGGATTGAGTCCCTCTACCATGTCTATTTTGTGTGAACATACATCTTAATCGATGGCAACCTCGGTTTGGGACTGTAATAGTAAATAGAACGTTCCTTAGAGACCGTATGAACTAACAAAAAGAATAATAGAGCACTGAAGAATCATTGGTATCCCTACACAGTGGTTGCGGGAAGTGGATTGTGGTGTGGACATTAGCACACCATGGATGTAGGAGGCCACGAAAGACTGGCCACAAAAACAATACGGTGATGCAGTGCCAGGCAGGCATGGCATGGAGGGGTTGCCTGCGTACGAGCTATCTGGATGATATTGAATCTGCAATCATTTGAATGTAACAAGAGGAAGGACATGCATCTGTGGGGTCCATCATGTTGGGGACAAAGTTGAAGGCAGCATCCTAGGAATGCACCACTAGCTACCTATGCAGCCCATCATCAGGTTGGTTGGCCACGACCCCAGTCACAACGTCCATCTGGTCCTACGTCGTCATGACTGTCTCGTACCCAGAACTATAGACTTGCACATTCTTGACAAACCCATGCTAGCAAGAAATACCTACACCCTTTGGGATAGTCTAGACTTGACCGGATCATCGAGAAAACCGGTGTACTAGACCCTCAGCAAAATCGAGTCGGGTCTAGCGGGGCCCATTTGGGATGGACCACTGTCCAGGCCGGACCGGATCAACCCAGAACCGAACTTGGTTAGGTAGTTTTTAATGAGTAAATTTGTGGGGTTTGGGACCCTCATTCTGAGTTGGTCTTGTCAGTCCGACTTGGTTGGTTGGGTAGGATCGACTAAGTTAGACCAGACCAAAACACAACTAAACCCTAATTACTAAAATGCATGTATCTCTCAAATCAGGTGTCCATTTGACTTGCCTTCCATGATTTTGGGACCATTGTTACACGGAGGTCATTATGAGATACACGATGTGAGTTTTGGTGGATGTTGATATATGACATGGTCGGATCTGACTCGAATCCACCCAAACGCTTTTTTACAAAAAAAATGCCCAGATCGTACAAATCGGGCATTCGATCGACATGCTATCTATTTCATTGGGACCCATATGAAGTGATGGTACGTTGGGTTTACTAAATATTTAACATCATGGATGTTGAGGTGTGACCAATTTCATTTGGAAAAATCCTCCGAAAATCGTGTGTGCTAAGTATAGGAATCCAATGGTTGGTAGTGACATGAAGAATAAATAACAATCCTTTGTTGGTCATCACCTAGTGCTCCATTTTGGGTCAGCACCTAGAGATCTTATTTGGGTCTTCACATATGGATCATGTGTGGGAAACACCTAGCGATCTTATATGGGTCAGAACCCAACGACCCTATGTGGATCAGTACGAGTGTCTCTTAAATAAATAATATGATCTTTCTGTACGAATAATCATCATCATTATTTACATATTTTAAACATGGTGGTAGTAGATTCTTTAAAATTATACTTTGTGTCTGATATATTTCATGGTGGTATAAACATTGTGGTATTTAATTTTTGTTTTTTTCCTTTTTGGATTACTGAGAAACCAATATGGGTCTCGGGGTCCATACTGAGTATTGTTATACCTACCCCTGCACGGCCTTCGCCCACACCTGTTGTGCCTTCTGCAGTCAACAGACAACATGTATTGTGACATTTGGGAGCCATAACTAGACTGTTCAGAGAGGTGTATTAATATACATGGTGTGTTATGGGGACAAATGACATAGAGAAATACATACACTTCATGTAGGATCCTTGGTGGACGACCCTCTAAGAGTGAACTTCTTTTTCTAAACTTTTCATTCTATTGGTATTATATTCCGTCCCCTTTAAATTAATTTTAAAAAAATTATACTCCATAGTGATTGCTTTTTGTGGTTTTACAACATTCCTTCTATGGTGGGTTTTATTTTTCAGTATGCCATGTATGTGTGGTTCGAGGTTTAAAGGAAATGCCTATACTTTTGGGATATGTCTTTCTTATTTAGTCACTAGCCTCTGGCCTATGGAACACAGGTTGGGGTAGTCACGAAATGGGCCCTGGGTGGAAGGTCATGAAAAATTGGTATCAAAGTGGGTTGGTTTTGCCTGAATAACTAAGAGTCTATATTTTAAATGGGGGAAATAGTTTCAAGTGTCTTGAGACTGGATTTCAGTCTAGGGAGTCCAATGTTGGTGTAGCAGTATACATAACCATAAACAAGGATCGTGAATTCTATTTTCCGACATGTTACAAGAAAAAAATAGTTTCATGTGTTTTTTATTCTTTTTCCCTTGACCTCTTTTGACTCAGCTCACCAGGTATAACTTTTTGTCTATGCAACATCTGTTTCTTTAGTGGATGCATCTATGAAAACAACCATCCAAGATTACAGTGAGATATCATGATGATGGTCCACCATGCGATGAGGCATCAATGAAGGGACCAATTATAGTGATATCACATTCAAGTGGTGTATGATTAGCACAACCACATGAAGTGAAATAGTTTCTACTAGCCCTGCCAGTCGAAATTGCACAATGACTGATCAAGATGAATGGGTTCAAGAGAGAGATGACTCCAAGGATTCGAGGAGAGACAGATCCCCAAGAAGTTGAGGATTAGATAGAAGTGGTTTCATGGATTCATATCATAGTAGAGACACCAATAGATCATATGGTAGTTGATGCTTCAAGCCTTTTTCTGATCTCTATAGGTAGATGGTTGATATTGCCCTTCCATACACTTAAAGAGGCCACCCATGTCTGGTCAGACTTCAAGATCCTCTTCTGTGTGGAGTTCATACCAGAGAATCATTGCACAATGCATATTCAAGAGTTATTGAACCTACAACAAGGCATCTTGGCTATGGCCCAGTATTCAGTGTGGTTTCCCGACCACTTCAGCTAATCCCCCAAAATGGTACATGACCATTTATTTAGGGCCCAAACCATTGAGAATGGGATTCAATGGGAGATTAGAGCATCAATAATTTTTCTTATCATCCCAACACAAGATGGAGTGTTATAGATAACCCTATTGGTGGATATAATCCATGCTGAGCAAGCTCCGATGGGGAGAGCCACCACCAGATGAAAGGTGGCCAAGACATCTGTAGCAGGTAGTAGGAAAACCACGCAGAGGAACAAATAGACCATACCTTAAAAAGGATGACCACATGATCTATGTTCTGATGTGCAATTATATCAAGTAATAGGAGGTCATATGAGGGCTACAATTTGTTACTATTGCGGTGGACATTGAAACATGGATCATGATTATCTGACTACCCACATGAATTGATAGATGGCGGTCAAGGGACAATCGAGAGAGTAGAAATGGTTCGAGAGAGGAGGATTGTAGGGATACATATGTTATAGGGGAGTAGGATGAGAAATAAGCAATAGAAAACAGTTTAAGGTACTACCACCACTGCCCATAGGAGGTCCACCACCAGCTTCAAGAGCAGGTGGACATGGGCATGGCCTACTTCAGGTAATGAAATCCTATGACAACAGTGATCGATAAATTATTATAGGTACAATATGTGTCTAATATAACTTATTCACATTGAATATTTACATTGTTGTCGGTCACTCTTTCTTTTCTATAGAACATGTTCTAGGATCGATGATTCCTGTACAATCGTTATCTCAATCCTTAAATTTAGAGACACTTATGGGAGGGGATTTGATTATTACACACTACTTCTAGTAATGTGAGCTTCCTCTAGGTGGCCAGATCATCAGCAGGGATCTCTTAGTAGTAGCGTTGAGGACATACAATGTCATCTTCGGTATGGACTGGATATCTATAGTCCATTCTTAGATCGAATTTTTTAGGCAGATAGTGTGGTGTGTCCACGAGTATGGGACAAGGTTTCCATTCACTAGCGAGAAGGGAATATTTACAGAACATGATAGATATTATAAGAGGAGGGTGCAGCAGAACACTCACCATTTGGCCAGTCTAACCCTCAGTATAGTAGACGATGGGTGTATGAGAATTCCTATAGTGGTTGGTGAGTATGATGATTTATTCCACAAGATGTCCATGGAAAAAATAATTGCATATTGGTATACTTATACATTGAATTATACCTAGGGAAGACACTGATATCTACACATACATATCATATGGCTCCTGTAGAGAATTGAGATATGAGATTACAACATGAGGACTTGAAGGGGAAGGTGTTTTTATGGAGAAGTGGTTTATCATGGGTTGCCTCAGTGTTTTTTTACAGATATGGAATAATGAAGCTTGATTCTATGTGTGGACTTCTGTCACCAAAACTAGGATACTGTGAAGAAAAAGTATCCATTTAAAAGAATTTATGAGTGATTAAATTAGATAATGTGAGTGAATTGGTTCTAGAATATTGACTATGGATCGGGAAATCATCAGCTTCGGGTACTGGGTGAAGACATTTAAAAGAGAGCCTTTATATTCTGGTACAACCACAATGAGTTTTTGGGGATGCCTTTAGGAATGACCAATTCCACAATATTTTTCATGGGCCAAATGAACAAGATATTTCAGCCTTACCATGATTGTTCCATGGTAGTCTTAATAGATTACATCTTAGTGTACATAGAGTCAGAAGAGGAGCACAATACACACATGTGAATAGTAATAGATGCTCTCTGATATCACTATCTTTATGGTAAGCTCTCAAAGCGTCGGTTATGGAATAAAGAGGTGAAATTTATTGGAAGCATCATCTCAAATGCTAGTGTTTTAGTGGATTTTGTAATGAAAGAGGTTGTGCTTTATTGGGAGCCACCTAAGAGTGTGATTGAGGTGTGGAGTCTCTTGGGATTGGTTGGGTACTACCAGATGCTTATACTAGTCTTTTCCAAAGTAACCAATATTTTGTGGAATAAGTGGTGCTCGATGAGTTTTTAGAAGATGAGGAGGACAATGACAAGGGCCACCATCATGAGAATACCAGAAGTGGGTGTTGGGTAAATTGTCTACTATGATGCATCATTGAAAAGATGAGGTTGTTTCCTGATTCATGAGTGAGAAGTGATCTCTTACGTTTCATGGATGTTGAGGTATATTGAGAACAAAAATGTGGTCCATTTCCTGGAGTTAGCCATAGTGGTCTTATCCTTGAAGATATGGTGACACTACACAATGGATGAACAATATACCGTATAATCGAAAAAGAAGAATGTCTTGTATATATTCTCTTAGAAGGACAATATCATGTCATAAAGTCGATGAATTGAGTACTTGCAGGACTATGAAATTGATATATTCTATACTCTTCGGATGTGGAACATGGTGGCAGACACACATAGAAAGAGGTCCGGTTTGTAGCTACTGAGTGAGGCGACAGAGCATCTATCCACGATGAAAATATCCATTGTGGATAGTAATGGTCATATTACCTCTAGTATTTTACTTTCACTCCCACAATCTTACAACGAGTTATAGAGTAAAAAAATTTAGATGTTGACTATGAGGCCCAATGATCTCATATATCCTCAAGACTTGATTCTGATGGATTTTCAATAGGTGGGAAGGATGTAATCATATTCGGAATATGTACCATAGTTCTAGTGACATTGTGGGAGGAGGTGTTAAGGGAGTTTCGTAAATCACCATTAGTGGTACATCATGGTTTAAAAATGATGTATCAGGACCCCCGACATCAATACTAGTTTCCATGGATGATGAAATCAGTGGCATAGTTCATTTTTTTAATTCCTTACTTTTCAACAAGTAAAGGTTGAGGATCAGGTCCTGGAATGTTTGGGAAAACCACATGAGGTACAGAAGTGGAAGAGGGATGGTATCTCTAGGGAAATTGTGTTGGGTTACCACGCACATCCGAGGGACACAATTTTATCTATGTGATCATTGACCAAATCACCAAGTCATGTCACTTCCTACCCATCCGGATGCATAGAACGGTAGAATTCTTGGATGACTCTACATTAAGATGAATGTGAGGCTTCACGGGGAGACTTTGAGGATCATATCTAACCATGATGCACGGTATACATCCTGGTTATGAAAGGGGTTCCTGGAAACAATTAGGATTTAGATGCACTTGAGAAAAACTTTTCACCCAAAAACACATGGTCAGATAGAGAAGCCCATATAGAAAATGGACCCCATGAATCATGCTTGTGTCCTTGAATTTTTTCATATTTTGTAAGAACACCATCCACTAGTGGAGTTTTCATTAAAACATTATCACTTCTCTTTTGGAATGACACCATGTCGAGCCTTATTTCGAAAGCCTTATAGATCACCGCTATGTGGGAAAGATCCCAGGGTGTTAGCACTCAAAGGTCTGTAGTTGGTATGGGATACCACTAAGAATGTTTCAATCATCCAAGGGCCGATGAGGTCTGAATAGATCAGGAAGAAATCTTATCCCAATAGAAAATAGTGACCCTTAGTGTTTGAGGTGGGTGATCATGTATTATTCCGGATCACACCCCGGCAGGGATGACAATGCTTTTTCAGGGGCATCAAGTTACGTTTTTGGTTGATTAGACCTTTCTAGTTCCTAAAACTAGTTTGATTTGTGGTGTAAAACATTGATCTACCTCTAGAGATTCATTGAGAGCATGATTTTTCTCACGTGTTGTAGCTAAGGAAGAACATGCATGATCCATCACACATCATCGAGTTGGGAGAGCTGGACATTGACGATGGTGGGATGTTTGAAGAGTTCCCAGTGGAGATAGATAATCAATAGGAGTGGTTCTTTCATGGATGGTGCATTCATGTGGTTCACATTCAGTGGTAGCACATGAACTTCCAGGAGGGAACATGGGATTAGGAGGCTCAGATTCCTACTCAGTACCCCCCACTTGTTTGATTGGCCCTTTTTTTTGATTTTGGGAACCTAAAGACCTATGTTGGGGTGAATTTAATGTCTCATAATTTTAGAGTAGGTTTTTAAATTAAATAGAATTATTTTGAGTCTACATGCTTTGACATAATGTGATTCCATTAAATGTGGTGCTCAAAACGGATTTTTGGACTATTTTTAAGGTATATTCGTTAAATGTGCGAGAAAGGATTTATTAATTTTGAACCAGTGCTCAGATAAAAAATTTGAGTATACCATTGAATTTAGAACATCGAGATTATCCTAGAAATGAATTAACATAATATGGAAAAGGTTGAACAAAAAATTTAATTTGTTGGGGTTTTTATAAAAATTATAAAATAACATTTAAGAAGTTATTTTATTGTTAATTCTCATCGTTTTGTGTCGGATGGTGATGCTCGAATGTGGCGATGAGGGGATGATGAATAAAAACTAAGGAATCCAATTTATGGATCATTATACAAGAGTAACCACTACATTGTCACTTAAATGGAACAACATTATGACGCGAAATCACAGTGTAACCAAAATTATTTGACTTGTTTCTATTTATTAAACTTATGAATTGGAGGGTGGAGAGTTAACTTGTGAGGATTCAATGATGAACTTGTGATGATATTCCTCCCCAATAAAGAAATAAAAATGAAAACTAACATCAAAAATCATCGACCCACCTCCAAAAATGTATTCTAAAGTGATAAATGATGTCAACGTCAAGAATCCTTGAGGATGTAATTCTTTAACATGGACTATCAAATATGTAAGGGATTAATTTGTGCATGTTCTTACCTGTTCTAAATCTAGAATCAATGAACATAGATCAAGCCCTGATAATTTTGACCTGTGAATTGTTCATTTATGCGAGTGGGTAATTTTTTAGGTTTTTTTAATACTAGTATGAAATTAAATTTTTATTATTGAACTCAAATCCCCAGACCTCCAATTATTATAAACATCTAACGTGGATGGCATGGGCTGACAGGAACAAGGCCCAACCCCTCCACCATGTATATTTATTGTGGAAAGACATGTAAACCAAAGACAATACATGTTTGAGATTGGCATGGTAAATAAAACGTTTCTCATATATCATAGGATTTGATAGAACAAAAAGTGGACCACCAAAGAAACTCCAATGGGCCACTGAAGGAACTGTCGAAGCGCCGCAGTAATATAATGTCATGGTCAGCTTTCCATGACAGCTGATGGGTGATGTGGTTCCTGGAGAGTACCATGTGGAGAGGTTTACAATGTCTATGCCTCTTAGAAGAGCTATCTGTTATAGTAAATTGATTGTGTAAGGCTACCAAATCCTAAGCGTGCACAACTGGCTCACCGTGCGGCCGGTATTATAGTAGTCGGGCTGCACCCCTAACCATTGGACTGGTCCTTCGCCTAGTGAGCAGAAAACATGCTGGTAGGACGGACCTGCACTAGCGGGCTGGACCTGCACCCAGCATGCTCGACCCATGCCAACTGTCCAGACCCGTGCCTTTCGGGGCGTACTAGGCTAGACCGGGTTGATAGGTTACCCAACAGACTATACCCTCAGCCAAACTGTGGTGGGTCAAGCGAGGACCATTGGGCTAGGCACACTAGTCCAGCTAGAAAAAACCCACCCAGACCCAGACCAGGTTAGCTTGATTCAGTCATTTTCATCTAGTTTATGTGGGTCCCTGTATCCATGTTGGTCGGGTCGGTACGACCGGGTATGTGGGCCTTTACGAAAGCATCCCCTTTTAACTAAAACCCCAGTTTCTATCAACCTAGGAATCATTTTGACATGTCGTTTGTGGAGTTGGGACCCTTGCATTGAGAAATTTCTTTTAAGATAACCTATGTCTGTTTTAGGGGAATCTGATGTATGTCATGGTTGGATCACACTCTAGTCCAACTAGGCCCTTTTTACAAAAAATTCCCATATCACATAGATCAGGCGTCTGTTCGACTCATTGTCTTTTGCATTGGGACCTTTATGATGTTATGGTCCATTGGTTTGACTCTATATGTGACAAAGAGGATGATGATGTACTTCCAATGTCTTGAGGAGTGGATCCTCCTAGAAACAATCGTTCATAGTGTGGGAATCCAGTGGCTAGGTGTGATGTGATGAATGAATAATGATCCTGTGTGGGTTAGCACCTAGCGATCCTTTGTGGGTCACCACCTAATGATCCTATGTGGGACAACACCTTGCAAGCCTATGTGGGTAAATACATATCTACCATGTGTGGATGATCAGCAGAGATACTCAATAGAATAATATGATATATCTATACGTCTAATCATATTAACTTATTTACTAATGTTATACCTGCTATGATCTAAGACTTTTACATGGTGCTATGTGTTTGAGATAATTCTTGGTGGTATTATATATGTGTTATTTTATTTTGTGGTGTCTTTTGTCATGGATTACTGAGAGACATTTGAGTGTCTCAGGGTCTCTACTGAGTATTGTTATACCCACCCCAACACAGGCTTCACGCACACCTATTTTATCTTGTGCAGAGGACAGATAGCATAGACTGGGACGTTGGGGAGCCTTGACTAGACAATACATGGGGGTGGATTGATAGACATGGTGTGATGTAGTGACATCTGACTGAGATCTATACCACCCCTTGAGGTTGGATCCTTGGTAGACAACCTCTGGAGATTGTACTTCATTTAATGTACATTACTTTCAATTGGGATTGTGTTCTTTACATATTACATTCATTATACACACATTTCTATTAGTAGTGATACATTGTGGTGGTTGTACTACATTATTTGTTTTTTGGTTTTCATTGTGGGGTATGCACTGTTTGGGTCTTTACATGCGTAAAGGCAATGCCTTTCATTTTTTAGATATTCCTTTCCGTTGCTAGTCACCAGCACCAGGACTATGGAAGGTGGTCATGGGGTAGTCATGACATGATCCCCAGGGAATGGGTCGTGAAAAAATGATATATTTTATAAAAAATAAAATTATTAAAATTTATTTTATATATTTTAGTAATTTCGTTCGTGTAACTCACATTTTACAATTTAATATTGGTTCTTTGTTAAAATATATTTTCTCTCCATTTCAACACATGTAATAAAAATAATATTTGATCTACTAAAAAGATTATTTGATAGAAAAATTAATTTTAAAATTCATCACATAAAAAATTATATAATTTATATTTATTGATAATTTTCTAAAATGATACCATTTTATGATAAATTAGGAAAAATAATTTTTTCTATCTTGAAGTTTAATTTATTTTTAAATATTTTTTAAAAAAATATAATAGGTTTTAAAAGTTATATTATTTCAATTATATATCTATTAATAAAATGTATGACATTGTAATTAATTAAATTTTAAATATATATAAATAATTAGTATATTATTTTTATTATTTGCCTTTGAAAACTCCATTTCTCATTACTTTTGTGGGATTAATTTTAAAATAAAAATGTTCAATTAATATAATTAAATTTTTAAAAAGGGTATATTATTTTGAATAAGAATTATTTATATTATATAATAATATGAACTTAATTATTTACCAAAATGAATGATAAATAGAGTAAGAATTATGTTTTGTTGTAATGGTATAAACAGGTTTAACGAGGTAAAAAAAAATGGATAAATATGAAGCCAAACTAATCTGAAAACTATATTATGGATATTTTAAAACCTTATCTATTATTGTCCTTATAATGCACAATCTTGTATCATTTTTAATTTGTGAAAAGCATAATAACAAGCTTTTATATTAATTTTTTTTAATATGACCCTCACCTCGCATAGAAATGCACAACCCCTATCCTCACCCCTTCACATTTTCATAAATCATAGGATAATCCAAAAACTACCGAATAAATTCCTTAATTAATTTCATTCATCATATAAGAATTATTATTTTCGGTAATACAACCAAATAATGAATTTGGTGAAAAACATAAGAATTTGTTTAAAAAGAGGTAACATACCTAATTAATATTTTTTTACGTATTCTTGAAACTCATTCAAAAAAAATATAAAATCATTAAATATAATTTACATTTTAACTTCATTATATTTATATGTTTTATTTAAATATAAAAAACCTACATTATTCTCGTCTCCCATTACATGGATCAAAAAATCATCATTCTTGTGTATGACAAACAAACACCTCACGAAGCAATGATATTAATATTCTATCACCACCTATAATTGATAGATATTATGATATATTTCTTATTTATTTTTATATTATATTTATGAAAAAATTATTATTAATTATTTAGGATATCTACATTTCCTTGTCACATTCAAAAAAAGTGTGAATACGAGAACATCATTCATGTGTGAGGTGGAATACCACCTTGCAATGCGATGGGATTCATTCTGGATTTACATGGAATTTAATAATGAATGTTAAAATGAATAATTGTTATAAAAATTACCCAAAATTTAATTTTTTAAATTTTAATATATTTTTTATCATTCACTGGTTTATTCTGTCTAAAAAATGGAATCAATTTTCATCAGTACATATGGCCTACTATCTAGGTAAATTATTTTTTTCATTTCCTGTTATTTATTTTTTACTAAAAAAATATTTTAAATAATGTATATATGATATTTATATTATGGATACAATTTTATAGATGTTTTGATAATGATCAATGTAATAGGAACAAAAATAGAATATCATGAATTATATGAAAAACAGGAGTGTTATTCCCATAAATGTGATTATAGTGGGGAATTATTAATAAATAACTAATAAAATTTAATAAGAAATAATATATGGTATAATATGTATTTCAATAGTATTTTAATAAATTATGAATAAAAATATATTTGTTATAAAGGTGTTTTCGGAATTTATGATGGAGGTTTGGGATTACAATATGTTATTTCTTACTCATTATTTACTTTTATGACATAGATGTCATATTCATCAACGATTTATTTTTTGTATTATATACACACAATTATTGAATTATATGATTATAATTATTAAAATTATAGGTATTATTATATACATTTTATTATCTCTCTTTTATGGGTATCACTATTTAAATGTTACCAAATTGGTAAGAGAATTTTTCACACATAGCCTTATTGAAAACCAAAGTCATGTTGGGCACATATACTCTTATATGAGGTGAAAATATAGACCCATTTAAATAATATATCAATAAAAATTATATATTGAAAATATATTTTTTATTAAATTATTTTTTCCATGGGAATTACATGTAGCAACCCCAACTATAGTAAACTGGTTCTATTTTCTTCTTTATTACATTGGCATAAGATATAAGGAATCACATACCCAATGAATGAATATTTTCATAGTATTGGATAACATGATTAATTATTTTGACATTCTTTTAATTTAAATACACAAATAACATCATAAATTTTTTATGAATGTAATTATTCCCCCTATAATATTCTTTCATATAATTCATAGTAGTATACATAGATTCCTAAGAAAATGAAACAATATATTGTTATATAAAATTTTCATTAAGGGTTAAGTAAAATATATCATACCCAGATTTAATAATCATAATAAAAATAGAAAATTATATAACTAAATACACATTCCAATAAAATAAATCAATAAGGAATAATCAATATGCCGATGTAAAAGAATGCAAACACATACCATTTAATCAATAATCTGAGAATTAATTACATATAGAGATAATATATAATTGAAAACTCGTGGATAATAATAACAAAATTATTAATGAATTCCAATATAAATTATAATGGGATGTATCATAGGAACATGATACCTCTACTATCATGGCCTTTTTACAAGATGATTCAATCTACATGTAAGACATATGTAACGGTAGATTATATATTTGTCTTATGAGTCATACAGTTTCCTATTGGGGTATATATTTTTGGGCTCCACACATCATTGTAGGTCCAATGCATTACTCATATATTGAATACAGAACATAAATACATTGAAGAGTATTCAATCGCATAAAATAATTGTATTTAGTTATGGATACAGATTTATAAATATTTCTAATGTCAATAAATTAACATTCAAGGTAAAAAAATGTATGAAGAAATGAGATATGGTTTAAGTAATATAATTATCCATGATAAGTTATACTGATATTTAGAAGAAAATTAATGTCTTATTATCATATTATTATTAATATATAAATGGTAAATTAAATACTATAAAATAAAAAAAATAAACTGAATGTAAATAGTATCTACAGAGAAAATAATTATATGACATCTATATGATGAATAAGTATGGTATCAAAATTTTCTAATTGGAGTAAGAATAATGTTTTTTTATAATTAATTATTATAAACACGATTAAAATATATAAAATCATTCCTCATGAATATATTGTTTTAATTTTCATAATCACCTTATAAATAAAAATAAAATTTTAATTTCCTTATTATAGAAAGTTGTTTCCTAAAAACTAATAATTTTTATAACATTAGAGAGATCCCTTTCATTAAAATAATTTTTCTAAAAAAATAATCAGTCATAAAATATATTTCTATCATAACGGTGTGTAAAAATTCAAATCTCATAAAAGTTTGAAAGAACATTAATTTTGTTTTGTAAACCCGTTAGATATGTACCATATTTAAAAATGATAAGAAATTGAATTTACATTTTTAGTAAAATCTAGATGGGAATTGATTTGAAAATGACATATGATTCACATTATTTAAAAAAACTATAAATGGACTAAATATTTATTTATCATTTTGGATAGTATAGATTAATTTTTGATATTTTTTCTGGAAAACATGGTTTCAGAAGAAAAACAATTTCTCAGTAAAGAGAAAAATGAATTTATATTTTGATAAAAAAAATTATCAATTATCTTCATTACCATGTTGTTGTAATAATCATGAATATCCATAGGATTATATTAATGAATTATTTTTTAAAATAATCTATTAATTTCCATCCACTATGATTCATGAATAGGCAAGGTAAAATAGAATGTGATTGAAAAACAATCCCTTAAAATGATTATATGACTGACATGAATATTAATCAACAAGTATATTATTTTTATCAACTGAAAAGTGACATACAAAATGTGTAAATAATAAAAAAGATTTTGAAAATTCATTAAAAACATAATCAAATAAAATACTAAAGATTGAAGAATAATATTACCCAAAAAAATTTGAAATTTGAAATTCATTGCAACTTGATAAGAATTAATTAAAATAAATATGTTTAAATAATTAAAATTAAAAATTTAAATAACAAGAGTAATTTAGTATTAATGATATTTATTCTCAAATGTGTTTTATATAACCATAAAATAAATTAGTTTCACAAAATTATCATTTGCCTCAATGAAATGGAATTCAGATAAAATCCATTAAATCATTCTTCATTTTGGTTAAATACAATTTAAACTAATTTAGATTATTTTAAAACGTGTTATTACCTCATATGGGAAACATATATATATATATATATATAATTATACATGATCATTTATTACATGTTATCACCGATTCATTGATAATCAATAATTATATCATTTGTTTTGGGTGTGTATTTTCATGTTTTCTCATAGACATCATTTTCATAAAACATACGGTTCATTTTCAAATAATATATATATATATATATCCTCCTTAATTATTATTGTAATGTCTCGAACTATTATAAATAATATTTCCCTTTTTTATTTAATTAAATTTATTTTTATGTACTATGGGTATATAAAAAAATGAACTTAAATGGGATAATATATCCTCTCAAATTTAAATGATTCTTTAGAAATATAACCATTGATAATATTTATTTTGAATAGTAATATTATGATTCAAAAAAATAAGGGTTTTTAAAAATTCAATTAACATAAATAAAAGATGAGATATACTACTCAAGTAGAATCATACCTTATGAAGCACATTTATCATATATTCTAAATGAGATAGCATCAATGAATGTTTCCATGAATAAGAAAAATATATGATATAATATCTTATGAATGTATGAAACCATTTTTTTAGATGGTTTAATGTATCAATATATTTACCCAAACCTTGTTCACCAAACCACCCCATTAATTTCTCATAGTCTCCAATCATACAAATAGGGATTTTTTTATTAACAAGATATGTATCATGACCATAATTCTATTAATTTACATATTAAATTTCAATAGTATAATGTTCACATTTCCTACATATTGTTACATTATAAATTATTTTTAAAATTATAAATCAATAACTAAATTTTGAATTGGTATTATATGTAAATTAAAATTTTTATTTTGATTGATTTTTTTGAGATATATAATATTTTAATACAATACTATTATTAAATAATGTTTGTTAAAATGAAATGAACAAATAATTGTTAAGATGTAAAATATATTTTTTATTGGGGTTTGAAAACTATTATTTTCAAAAAAACCCATCCTTTCATATTAAATGTCTATTGTTCTTGTTAATGTAATAATTTCACCTATTTAAAAAAATTATTTAGAAATAAATGAAAATTATTTTTGTAATATAAATGTTAAAATTATTCCATAGTTATGTTATTATTATTCATTCAGAAAATTGTATTCCAGGGTTTGAATTAAATACCTTTTAAATATACTATGTGTATTAGGACATAATAATAACGCATAAGTGGTGTATAAATACTATAATGGGAATCCATGAATTAATATATGTTTTACAATTAAAATATTTTTATTTTATGTCTATTTTATTAATTTTATAAGTATTTTAAGATTAATTCAAATAATTAATATATATTACATTTCATAAAATAATTTCATTTTGATAATGACACACATAAACAATAGTAAATGTATTATTTTACTATATTCTTCACTTGACTAAATAAAATAATTGAAACCACATTATTTTTTTAGATCCATGTGTTAATGGCATGGTATGATTTTTGATTTCTTTAATTTATTATATAGATTAAAAAACTGAAATTTTAAAAAGAATTCCAATCTTTTTCCAATATTATAACTCCCATGAACCAATATGTCATCACTCTAAATCCTTGGACAAAGTTCTTACTCTTCCCTCTAATATCTAGAGTCTTCTAAAATTTCCCCATGATATAAATATGATCTTCCCTTAAATTTGGTGTCAAAAACTCATGGTAAGGATATTCTCTCCTCTCATTTGTATTCAAGCACCCTTTTTAATGTTATTCCTCTTAAATTCAAATTGATATAGTTTTGATATATTATTCCATATTATCCTAAATATTCAATATATATCTAAAATTTGAGATAATAATTCACTTTCATTAATCCCTCTTTTTAAACTTATGTAAAACTATTATCATGATGAAATTTTGTAAGGGTTCTTTTTTTCCTTCACATTATTCAAATTTCATCCCTATCGTATGCCTTATTTTTGAAATTATTAATATCGGGATATGTTTTTCCATGTACCTATTACAATAAATATCATTTCCAACATATGTTAGACCCATTTCAAAAAAAAATGAACCAAATTTAGGAATCTTTATAGGACTTTATTACGCTATGAAAATTTCATAGTGATTTTCCATGCCAAAACAATTTTTTACTTAATACCCACACACATTTCCTATAAAGACCGTTCACCTTTATGAACATATACTTAATGATTTTTTATATACATGTTAGTACTCCAACCATCATTATAATGTAATAATATATTATAATTAATGAATAACTATTGTATTATCTATGTGGAACACATAGGAAAGAGAATGAAATTAACGTTATGAGTGAATTGAAAATTATATAGCGCTTAATTTTATTGGAAAATGTTTAGTATCATGGGAGATAAACATGGGATAGTTATTAAACATGATTAATTTAGTGGAAATTATTCATGATGGTTTATTATAAGTAATCCTTGTCATATGTTTATGATGTAGTGTTTAATGTTGTTGACAAATTTCCCATATTTCTTTAATGCTACCATGGATTTTCATGCCTCAATGTTAATGTTTACTATTACAACTATTTTTATTCCTCACTAATATTCAAATTTTATACATTTTACTTCATTATTAATGTAATATAATGTTTATTCCCTTGAAATAATTTATATTCCACCACTTTCTTATGTTTTTTCCCAGGTTATCCCAAAAGATTTAAGTTCAATGGATATTTTGACAATGTTATGTATGTTTTCTATAAGAATTGTGTATTACCCATTTAATGTTATTTAGTAATTAAAATATTTACTTATGAAAATATACTTATAAATCTTTTGGGTTGTATATTTTTTAATCATATGTAATAAATAATGATATAAGGGTTACTAAAGAGAGATGATGATATAATTGCTATCAAAGGAACCATTTTATTAATTTTTCGATTTAATATTAAAAAACACTAGGAAAAACAGAAGGTATAAAAATATATATATATATTCCATAATGTTTGGTAAGTATATACTAGTTGATTTCTAATTTAAATACATCACTACATATATAGTGCAGGTGTATGTGGATTCAGAATAAATTCACATATGTGTATAACTCAAAGACATCGTGCTGAGAAAGACTCAATCGAGAACTAGTTCATGGTAATGGGCCTTGATACAAACAATGTTTCCAAATCCTAGGGGATTTAATTTTTTAATTCATGTTCTACTTACTTACCATTATTAGGGTTAGGAATTCACATATGATATTATGTTATGAAATAGATTATGGATGAGATATATTGAAAGATAGAAATTCATAATATAAGGAAATGAATGTAATTTATATGTTATTTATTTATCCTCAATGTATTCCTATTAATGTGTTCATTAATTTAAAACTAATCATCCATAATTATCCCTTTCATCATTCCTTTGTCCATAAATACAAGTATATATGCAAAAATAAATACGGTGGTCAATTCGATGACTACCCTAATGGTATGCCCAAACTAATGGGATCATGAATCATAAACACTATAATGATACTCACTTTGATGATTTCGGTTTAATATAGAATCATAGATTAGTAGGAGGACCCATATACCTATATTAATGAACATGATTCAATTGTGGGCTTTATGAGATATTCAAAGGATAATCTGAGCTCATATTTGCAGAAAAAATGGGTAAAATCTATTGTGAAAATATTTTCAAACCATAAATGAATTTAACTAAATAAGGAAATAATATTTTTTTATCATATAGATGAGGAAGATGATTAATGGTGTATATAGATAACAAATATGTATACTGAGGACGATATCGATGTGAGAGGGTGTAAGGAATTATCTATTTTATCGATTAATTTTTACACTCAATATATATCTTAAAATGGAATGGGATTTCATTTTCCTAAAGATAAGATATGATGATTCTAGTAGGTCTTATGATGAAAACATAAAAGGTTATAATGATACAAATCTCACATTGTGATCACCCTTGAATAGAATGGTTTACCACATCATTTGGGGGCACAAAACCTAGTCTATGAAAATCTGTGGCCATCTAAGACATTGTTATCTGTGAATAAATTGTCTAATATTCCACCATAATCAAGACAAATATTAGTGAATCTTGAGGGTATGATGGGAATAAAAAGATAAAAAAGGAGTTTTATTTGGGTGGTCGAATTGATAAATGTAATGGTTTGTGGATCTTTCAACATCCCCTTTGAAGGGATAAAAAACAAGAAACCTAGAAATTGTATATGGATGATAAAAAAATGATCTAGTTTCATGAAGTAAGGGAACATAGATAGAAATTAGTGATAGGAGGAACCCAGTAATGTAATATAAAAAAAGGATTTCTCAATTTTCCATCAATTCAGTTTTCATTAATTTAACCACAATGACCCTTGGTACTTTTTAATTATATTCACTAATATAATTTTTTTAATATAAGAAACAAACTCCATGGAAGAAAGGGAGAGTTATTGCCATCAAACCCCAGAGGTGGATCCAAAAAACGATGTGGTGATATTTATTTTGGAAATTAATTCCTGAATAGAAAACATAATTTTTTTTCTCGTTCTATAAATTCCATCCAATCATAATTTTTTTGTTGAACTATTAAAAAACAACCAATATTTATGGAATTAAATGTGTGATTGAAAACAAAAAATGGTGAATTATTACATCACATGAATATAAAACATCTCAAGTAATTTTTTTAGAAGATTGTCAAATTGAACCTTTTCATACTCCCTTTGCGGGAATTTATTGAAATTATGAGTATGGGTTGGATTTTCAATTATAGTGACAACAACAATTACCACTACAATTTAATAACTATCTATATTACAAATCGACCCCTGATTCATCAATAATTTATAGATGAGGATGAATATTGATTATAAGAAACATCTCAACAATGTATTTTGTTTCTCTGTGATATGGAATATGTAAATAAAATTATTCAGTACATTTATATAATAATATTTTATTACATGTCCATTGTCATGAATACATTGAATTATTTTTAAAAAATCATAGTTTTCCTCAAGGTGAAAGGATGAATTTCTAATAAAGATTATATCATTAGATTTTTCATTATCCATGACTCTGTATAGAACTGATTTTATAGAACATTTGGTGATAATAACAAATATTGGAGAATTTTGATAAAGGGTTCATATGACCTAGTTCTTCACCATTGCCTCTAACAGTCCTCTTTTTCAAGAATAATAATGGTTCAATGTGCAATTTCATTTATTATCATGTGCTCAACAAGATCATAATAAAGAAAATTCTTTATATTCCATTAAATGATGATTTATTTTATAATATACATGGAGAATAATAATTCTCCATATTGGATTTTTAGTTGGGGTTTTACCAAGATTTTTTGAAGAATGAGGATAACCCCAAGAATTATTTTTATACAATGTAACATAAATATTAATTTATATTAATTCCATTAAAACTCAATAATGAACCCTAAATTTTCATATGCATAACTATTAGTTTGATTACAGATATCATAAAATCATTTATTATAGTCATTAAATATGATATAATAATAAAATAAAAAAGGAAGGAGGAGCATGATGAGAATATTAGTACTATTTTGAAGACCTCATTAATGGATAAACTGTATACCTCTATAGAAAATGTTATTGTTGGTTGATGTAAATAACATTCATGGGGGATATTATCCCAAGAAAAAGGATACATATGGACCATAAAATGATTTTAAAAATTGATGATTGTTTGATGAAAAAATATGTGAAATATAATTGTAGATTATGTGGATTTCTAGGTACTATGAATGTATTGTGAGAAATATATCATGATTGAAAAAAAATTGTAACCACGAAAACACAAATGGGAGTCCGGTTATTTTTGTAATTATGTACTTGAAGAGGGAAATTTTCGTTTGAAGATGATTGTTATTACAACCCCTATAATCACACTGCATGCATGTATTGAAATTTTCATGCTATTAAGTTTTTCTTCAAATATTGGTTTGGGATAGGTGTAAATTATAAATAAAAAAATGATAGACTGTGATTCAAGGTAATTGAATTTTCATGAATAGAACTGCCCAACGCCTGATCTGGAGTTGGAAGCGGTAACATTTTTATTGAAAATATGTAACCATTATTTGGGATGTGTGAAAAGTATATGGATAAAAAAACCTGATGTATTTATTCCCATAGAAATAGAGAAATATAAACCGAAAAATATGGTCATATTTTAAAAAAATACGAATACTAAATTCACTAACATCATGGGAAGGATAATAATATGGAATATGTTGTATAATGAAAAGATCTATTAATTAAATAATATAATTGAATTGAGAGTTATCCAATCTTCATATATTAGAAACGGGTAGACATGAAAATAATAAAGGAAAAAAATAATCAATCCTTTAACAACATATTTCTTTTCCTCCCCTTCTGTGGAATATAAAGGATACTCAGTGACTGGATGTTTGAAATTAAAAGAAATTGGATACTATTAGAAACATGAAATCCTTATTGTTTATTAGAAATAAAAAAGGGGTTTTGGGATTTGGTTCCTTAATATGTATTCCATAAAATGATTATTTAAAGGAGTGGTTTGATGTTGCAAAAAACTCGATCTTCTCCATCAATTCAAGAATCACAAAGATGCATTGAGATATCGAAGAACACTATTTGTTAGGAAATATAAATAAGGTTGTAATATAATATATATCAGGATATCTTGAATATTTCATTGTCAACAATGAAAGGAAGACATATATGGTGATAATTATTCCACTACCAATACTTGGATGGAAATTGTATCACCATGGAAATAATAACAATTCATCAAAATATATTAGGTGGAAATAATTCTATATTGATTGTGTTCGATCGTCGTAAAACTAATTCATAGTTCATTGCAATTTGAGAGGACATATCACTTGATCATCAAACATTGATATTAATTAAATAAGTTCTGAGTAAAAATGGAAAACCACTATAATTTTATTTTTATCGAGACCCATGATGTAACATTATGTTATTGAAGAGTCTCCAACATCCTATAAATTGTTATTTAAAATTCATCAGAATTATCAACCTTAATGTGATGGAAAATCTATGTAGACTATCCATACAATTGAGTACATGATGAGAGAATTATAAATTTAAATTAAACGTGTATAGGATCAACATATTCCATTGTTTATATTATCATGGAATAATAGTATTGACTCATGCATTCAAATTCTTCCTTCTGGATCTGATTATGGGAAGTGGTGTAGAACACCTTTATATAGGGTTGTTTTTGGGGGAAAATAGATTGGTCCTGAAATGGTTTTGGAAGTGGTGTAAATGATTCAAAACATTCATAATCACATCAAGGGTACACTGAGAAGGAAAAAAAGTGATATACTAGTAATCATCAACGATAACTAGATATTGATGTTGGAGGTATGGTAAATTTTGTAATCCATGTATCCTTCTAGAGGAATTACGTACCAGACCCCACCCAAGTACACAATCTAGAGGAGTTACAATTAGATGATTACCTGTTGAATGTGTAATATATATGAAAATCTTATATTGTAAATATAATATTATATGATATTAGATAACAAACGTAGTAATGTTTAATTAGATAATCCAAAAATATTGAATAAGAAATGTGGAAACTATTGGAAGTGATGAAAAAGAATTACCCTCATTGGTTTTACTATTTGAAATTTAAATTTTAATGTTTAATTTTATTCTGGTTGGGAGATTGTAACGATCCACCCTATTATAAATAAAATTCCATCGTTTGATTTAATATAATTACATTTAATCTATTACGGTAATAGAAATCACATACAATTGTTTGGTTTTATGTCCTATCATATTTAAAATATATTTTATCCTTGTAATCATTGATAATATAGATAGTGAAAAATAATCATATGATTAGTTTAAATATTGGGTTTTAAGAAAAAAAAATTGATGCGTACACTGGAAGTTATGGAATCAACCAATTGGATCATACTAAATGAATAATATTTATCAGATATTATAAGGGAGATATCACTAATTTTATTATCCTATGACCAAGACCATTTTTATATCCATTAACATAATCATGAGAGAAACTGTTTATTGGAGAATTTCAACTTAATGAGACCACATCAAAATCCATGTTATCTGAACCACCCCATGAATGTCTCAATGTCACACACAATACCATTAGATAATTTACCGGTGTATTAATGGAATATATATCAATTAGATAACAATATGAATATATATATTTTTTTTTATTTTAAGTAGAATAATATTCATATTAACTTATTATTATTACATTAGTAATGATTTTTAATTTTATACAATAAAAATATATTTTTTTTAAATTTATATTGACATTGAATATATACATTTATTTTAATGAATTAATGTATTTTTTGGAAGAAACCATATTTTAAAGAAAAATAATTATTAAATAATTTTAATAAAATATAAATGATCATTTATTAGTAAGATGAGAATTTTTATATTTATGGGTTAAAATAAAAACTATTTTCAAAACCCATCATTCCATAATAAATAAAAATTATTATTTTAAATGAAAAATTTCACATATTCAAAAAATTATTTAGATGAAATGAATGTATTTTTTTAATTAGAACATTAGAATTATCAAAACATTTAATTTTTAATAATATTCTAAGGATATCAATTTTTTATTAAAAACTAAATATCGTATTAATATACAGTGTATATTACATTATCTTAATGATCTAAAACTAATTTAATAAATTCCATAAAGGGCTTCCATAAAAATTATATTTTTAACTATTAAAATAATGTGGCCTTTTGTTTATCTGAATAATTTTATAAATTCTTTATGGATCCTCTAAATATAATCATATATGTTGAGGTTTTCAGATCATTTCATTATGATTATGACTCATATACCTTTCATCGTGTGTTTTATTTTATTATTTCTCAACCATATCCAGATAAAATAATGAAATACAATACCCTTTGGGAGAAAGTATCAGATGAAACCATGTGAATGTTTTTTTTGTTATTAATTATTTTATGTCCAGAACCAAAATCTATGAAATGAAAATGAATGAACAAACGTTTCATATATAAACCCACCCATTATACCATTTATCTTTATAAAATATCCTTGTAGATTGACCAAACTAGGACCTCCACTCTATAGATTCCCCCCAATTTTCTTCCATGATCTCAAGAAAACCCTCCAAATAATATAGACGCACACTATCATGTCATGATATTTATCCCCCTCCTTTTAATTTAAGCACCTATTTTCATGTTTCACTCTAAATTTTATTGTTCCATGATGTGATGTATTCTTCCATATTCCCTATAATACCCAATTGATTTCTAAATTATCATAGACACCACTACTCTAAAAATGTCCTCCCAGAAACCATTATCTACACATATTATCATGCTCATATTTAGTAATGGATCTTTCCATTCTCCATTGTATTCTGGTTTCTTCATTATCATACTATTCTTGTTTCCAATACATAACATTTTTTTATATTCTTTCCAAGTACATATTACATTCAATTACATTAAATATCATTTAATAATTATGAGATACCCATTTCACATTAATCCTACCATTTTTTGAATATTTATTTGACAGTATCATGCTGCCAAAAATTCAATGAGGTTTTCCATGCATTTTTTTACATGATACCCATACACATTTTTAATATAGTTTTTAACCAAAATACATGTATAATCTATAATATGGTACTATATTTATGTATTCTAGACTCCTTTTTGCATGGAATAAAATATTTTTATGATTGAATCCATGTTGTATTATCTGTGGGTATCACATAAGAAGGAGAATGTAATGACTGTTATAGTTACACAAAGAATAATATTTTGCTCCAATACATTAGGCAATGTTTAGAATCATTATATGTCATTTTGGGATAGGAAATAGACCTTATTATATTATGGGGCACTACTATTCATGATGACTTCGAAGATAGTTGTGACCTATAATTTTTTTGAATTTATTACATTGTTGAATATTTCCAATTCTTAATTTATGTTACTATGATATATCATTCCTCATACCTTTTATTACCCATTTATATTCATATTTCCAAATAGTTATTACCTTATTTATCTTATTACATGTTTATTCTATTATTAATTTTTATATCTCACTCATCTCTTATGTTTTTCCCTATGTTATCACATGATATTTTACGTTTTATTGAATATGATGATCTTGTTATAGAATTTTTCAATAAATAATATTTATTTCCAATTTTATGTTTTTTTGTATTTTTCCTTATTCCCAAAGAGACTATACTTTTTTTCCATTCATGTTTCATTATATATAATTTTCTGTTATAAATTATTAATTAATGTTTAAAAAATAGAATGGTTATTATAATAAAAATATTATATATATCATATTTACTCAATAAATATATTATTAAAAAAATTGTGAATGTTGAATATAAAAAATAATCGCATCGGTTTTGGGAGATGGTAGACTATTTGTAAACAAGTGTAACAAAATAATTCCATTAATGAGTTAATGGGAAATTGAGTATGTGTTTTATTAAATTTACAAAATAATTTTCATATCATATATATAACATATATTTATTAATTGTTTCCTTATTAAATTTTATGTCAATAGTAAATTCAAAATAGATCACATCACTCTGTGAGGCGATAGCTCATCATACACATGATCGATATAATCATATTTAAACTAGAAAAGAATTAAGAAAAGTAATATGTTATATTAAAATGATATGAATATAATACTATCACAAATATCATATACATTTTTTAAAAACTTCATTTTATCCTAATGTTAGAGATGGTTATGGAAAAATGGTTGACATCAGTTCATGCGGTAGTAGTCCTCCATACAAATGAAAGATTATTTCCAAATTAATATAAGTTGAGATGAATTATTATTTTACCCAAAACATAGAATCATCAAATAAAATTGGATATAATTGTATTATTATATTTTATGTGTTAAGAAATAATATAATTTGGAATATGAATAATGAAAATGAAGGTGATCTATTCTTAATAAAAATACCTCCCCTAAGAGAATGCTTTTTTGGATCTACCTTAAAGACCCTATAGATGGTCTTTTGGGAGGAACATATGCTCTTGAATATCACTATGGATGTTAGGGATAGAAGTAGATATTTTTTGGTAAAAAAATGGTTTTTAATATTTGAATAAGTGAGGGAAAGTAGATCACTTTTATTCGTGGGGAAAGTGGTAACTCATAAAAATTCCACTGATATTTCCCAAAATACTACAAAATGATAATTTAATTCACATAAAAACTAATTAAAATGCCTATAGATTCGAAATAATGATGGATAATATTCAAATATGTCTATATAACCTGATTTGGACCATTTTACATGTCATTTATACACTTATTCTTTTAGTTTCACTCCTTAGTAAATACATTTTTACTATAACAATGGTAATATTTTTTTCTCTATTTACTATATTGATTTTTTCCAAAACCTAATTTTCCAATATGAGATATTATAAAATAATAATAATAAAAATATGGAACCCATTTTTAATATTTCCATATAAATAAATGCAACAATTTTATTTAAAATTTTTCATATAGTTGTTGCTAGAATTCTTGTTTTAATGTCAAATTTTACAAAAGATTACAATATTTTTATATTAATTAAAATCTATAATCTTGATTTCAATGATGAAAATTGGTTTATTTGATATATAATTAGTCTAATTTTATATAAAACTAGTTAATAATATTATATAATATTATTATTTATTTATATGAAATAGAAGTTATAAACTAATATTCATAATTTTTCACTATTCACTCAAAAAAGTTTCATTACAGAAAATTCATAAAAATAATTTATATGATTAGTTATATATATTTAATTGATATTATATTTTAATTTAATAAAATAAATTTTACAAATGTGGTATAAATTAATTTCAATTTTCGTTTTTAACTTTTAAATAATAGATCTATAATGAAAAATAATGTTTTTTAGAAAAAAATTATTGTTCATCTAAATAATTATTATATTATTGATAATTAAAAGAGAACTGAATTTTTTTTGACATAGTTATTATTACACAATCAGTCCATTCATATTTCTATCTTAAACTATTATTATGCGATTTGATTAATATTTCACATTTTCCGTAAACTCGTTATTTTTTATAGAATAATATAAACTCAAATATCCATATAACATAAGATAAATGTAGTGTTTCATGTAATGAATGATAAACAAAGAATTATTTATAATGAATGTGTATTTATAGATATAATTAATTTATATATAAATATATCCACATTTATAGTGAAATTGCATTTTTATTGTCATTTGTGTCGTGAGTCATACACAATATCAAAAATATTATTGTTATTTTAGAAACTTATAGAGTAACATTATCCCCTCCATAAATATGTTTCATTGTTACAATTTAATCACAATATTCATAAAAAATGGAAAGACATTTTATAATTATTCTATTGATAAACCTTATTTTAAACTGGGTTAATAAAATATTCTCTTATTAAAAGAGATGGTTAGGTTGAAAGGTCATATGGAAGGACACACAACTAGGTTTATACATAAGAGAACATTCGAGGAAATTGAATATAATGATATGGATGGAAATGTTAAATAATTATCGATATTTTATGGGTTCATTGATCATTTTAATTTGAATGGTAAATGAAATGTTAGTTGCCCGAAAACCATAAATCTGTATTAATATAAAATGCAATTTGAATCAAACAATAAAAATGTAATATGATAAATATTTTTCATGAATAAAATTTTCAAAAATATGAAAAATTAATTTGATATCAATTAATATAATGAAGAAAATAAATAACTATTTTTTATATATCACATATGAAAATTCAATCCATTATATGTGCTCTGATAAATTTATAATTTTTCCATTACCCATTTAAATTAATTTAAAAAATTAATTTTCATACCCAATACACTGAAATTAACTTTTTAAGGTGTGTATGATCCATAAAAGTGAGGAATGAAATACAATTTGACTCTATCTATTTTTAGAAACCGATATTGGTAGTAAAAGTTATCTAATAAAATAAAATTTTCATCCAAACTAAAAAAATTTACCTTTTTTTCATAATATAATTTATTTTTTATATTTTTTAACTAAAAGTATTGATATATAAATGAGTACATCACATAGGCACGAGGTATGTCCTAAACCCTTATTGTTCTCCATTCATGGGTTCATGCCCCATTGATTTTATTCATATTAAGGGTTGGCAACCAACATGTGGTTTGTCCATTTTTTAATTGTATAAATTTAATTGAAAAAATATTACCCAAAAGAATATTACGGACTTCCTTGAATTAATACTAATAATTAAATAAAATGTATACAATTGATTTCAATACATCTTTTTATACACATTCCAATTATATTAGTTGACTATTATTAACAATTTATTAATTATCATTTTAATCATAATAATTACTAATACCATTATACATATATTTTTAAAAAACATGGATTTATTACTGAAATAATATTTCCACTAAAAAATACCTGACATAAGTTTCTCCCAAAATTAACTTCATATTGTGACATTCATAAAATAATTTTAAATTTTTTTTAAAAAAACTTGAACATATGATGAATATTAAACTAAAAACCCCATGATAGTATCCATATGAATAATGGTAATGAGTATATATAGGAATCTAATAAATTATATAATCCATTGATGTATCATGATTCTAAAAAAAACCTATCTATAAATTATTTTTAATTTTAACTATAAATACTAAATAAAAAATAAAATCATCCATTTTATCAACATATAGGTCCTGCATTGGTCTAAGATTTGTGCATCATAATAGTTCATTGACTAAGATATTACCATGGATTCAGATATTTAATATATCTAAATATTAATATATATAATTGATGATATTTATTTTCTTCCATATTTAACTACATTGTAGCTCAATTATTATTGGAAGTTCACCCTTCCATTCAGATGATAATGAATTATAATATTTCATTTAGAAACATTCATGGGTATCCCCTTATAAATTTCCTAATTAAATGAAATTGAACCTTCCTTAAATTGTTTTCTCCATCACACTAACACTTAACATAATATATCTTAATCCTCATTAGTGAGATCAATAGTTTGGTAAGGATTAAACTGTTAATAATATTTTGTGATAACTGACATGGAATAATTAAAATTTATTTCATTCATAAAATCATCCCAATTAGCTTCTCATTTTCTCGACATATTATTTCATGTTAATCGTTAATATGATTCCATCAAGTCTCATCCACTATATCAATCATAAATTAATAGTTTTGAGAAACAATAACCATAGGGGAAAAACTAATGAATAATTTATATGATGTGAAAATATTGATAGATTAATTTCATTTTGTGTCTCCATAGGACTATCCTAGGAAATATATTTTCATCATCTACTCAATTAATTTATAATGGTTGTAATGAAAATATTAATTATACTAAGCAGATACCTCGGTGTTTTCAATATCAGTGTGTAGTATGTCCCATTTACATTCAATAGGTGACGATCTGGACAATCCAAATACAAAAGTGTTTGTCTTATTACCCTTACGCACCATTATTTAAGAACCATTTCTACTTGATACATCTAAAAGAACATTTATTTGAAAGAAAAACACTAAATGTCAACCAAAAAATCATTTTGGTTCAAATATATATATATATCATTAAATTCTATCTCATGTTTATGTTTAACAATATATGTTTAACTAAAACATGTTCCAAAGGAATATATTAAACATCCTATAATATCGAATATTGAGACTCCATCCCCAGTAGTCATAACAAATTTCTATATTTATATATTCGAATAATACACAAAGAATGACACACTGAATGAAATATTTAAATAGATGTGTTGTAATATATATAAATATTGGAGTCATTAATTACATTTGAATACAAAAATTATATTATAATTTTTTTGAATCTATGATTTTTCCATCTTGAATATTATTTCTAATCATTCACAGTAAAAATTATGGATTAATTTGCAATAGATACAAAATAACAGTGAGCTCAAATCCTGCGTAAGAAAAATGTACAATGTAATATTTGATGATTCAATATGTATAGACATAATTCCATTGAAATTAACTGTGAAATATTTCAATTTATTAATTATATACTGAATAATCAATATTTCAATTTAAATAACAAGAAACAATCCATTTTGTCAATAAAATGATAATAAAATGGATAACGAGATAATATAATATTGAAAATTTTATGGATTATGTAAACTAAATTCTTACTGAATATAATGATTTTATTATAAGACATCATGTATTTATAACATTATACCTCTACCCCATGAGATTTAAAATTTTCATTTAAACTATATTTGAATACCTATTTAATACTAATTTAGTGGTTTTTATCTTGATACATACTAATGCATCAAAGAGATAAATAATATCAGTACCCACCCATTATTGTAGGTCCAAATAATACATCATATATGTTGAATGTGATTTAAAGTCATGAATAAATATTTCATACCATAAAATAGCCATATTGATTAAATGATTTTAATTTATGAAGATTTAACATTCAATAAAAAACATTTAATGTTGGAAAATATATATAGAAATGAGTTATGTTTATAAAATTATAATATCCATGATAAATAAAAGGAATATGTTGTGGGAATATAATATACCATGATCACAGGAAATTAAAATTTTTAATATAAATTTAATGACTACAAAATGATACAAGGAATTCAATTTAACTACTATCCTTGATCAAAATAATAATAAAAATATTTTGGAATTATAAGGATGATGTCAACATATACCCAATGGCGTAATAACAATGTTTATTCATCATTTATGTGGGGTGTGGTAGCTCTTCGAAACTTCCTAGTTACTTTTTAGTTACATATATGTGGTGGTGTGTTTCATGAAGTTCATGGTATAGTAATTCATTGAGGTTTCATGTGTCTATAAATTTTGTAGAGAGATTATCATGGCGTGTGACATTGGGGTAGAGTAGTAAAACCATGGTGAAGCGGTTGAAGAGAACCCTTGATATTCTCAATTATATTTAATTCCCTTGTTTTTGATAATTTTTGAGAGTAGACATAGTGAGGATATGAACATACTATGCATATTTTTGTGACAAGTTTGTTTTACTTGTTATTCACTGTTAATTATCATGATTTCATTACCTTATACATGAGAGGCTCCTGGGAGGAACATACTATTTTTAATGTTATACTCACCCTACTTATATATAAACTATTTTTCGAGATTATTGGATAATGATGGAGATTAGGTTGGTAACAACTATAATTGGTATTATGAGGATTTGGTTTCTACCATATCTCTCTTTTTCCCAAGTGTTCTCTTAGAGGGTAATGCATCTCATTTGCTTTTCTATTATACCCCTACTGCAAGTTTCCATCCCGAGTCCTACTAGACTCCTGACATGGGTATCACTATTTATCATTTATCATTTTCAAACCTAGGGGGGTTAACCTAATGGTAGGGGTCATCACAAAGTAGCATCAATGGTATGTTTGAGGGATATGGTGGATTTTTGAGTTTGTAATAGCTGAGTTTTAATGGTTTGGTTGGGAAGAATGTGGTATTTGTTTAAAAATAACTATAAAATTTGGATTCCAATGTAGAAATGTGTTTTTTGGGGTACTTATGATCTGAGGTATGGCCCTTATAGATACAATAACTACCAAATGAGGTGATATTGGTTTCACGGTAGAGACATAAGAATGGAAAATGCATCATTCACCTTTTTCTTCAATGTTTGAATTTTTAGGCAAGGATATAGTTTAGGCTAAAATTAATAAATGAAAAAAATTAATTCATTTTAAGGATATCCTTTTTCTATGACTATAATATATAACTATATTTTCTTTTATAAACACGGGTCCAGGTTGACATCCTCATCATGTTCATATGGAAAATGTTAAACAATTAATACCAACATATTCCTGCAATGTGGAGGATGATGACAATGATAATAGGATGAGGACATACCCATAATTTTATCACTGATTTGAATATATTTATGAGGATCCATTTTAAAATTCAGTCACAGAAGAATAGTTAATGTCTTTTGAGATATCCTTCAATTTTTTATGTGATTGGAAAGAGAACAAGCTATAATTGTCTTTAAAGATACTTTGTGGGGTAGTAAGGTAGTGGTGGATCTTTTTCCTCAGTGATCATGATGAGTCGACAGTCCCATGGGATGAGTTCCAAGACAAGTTTATATATGATTATTTTTCATTGATTGAAAACTATTCCAGTCACTTGGAGTTGTTTAACATTTTTAGGGTGATCTACAGTGTGTGGGAGTTCTGTATCCAACTAAGGAACCTTAAGCTATATGATTAGTAACTATTTCAATATGATTAGTTTAGATAGATTCATTTTGAGAAGGACATGTATCAATAGATCTAGTACTAGGTCACATCGTTTATTCTTAATACTTATTTCTATGTTCTATAGGTAGAAAATACCATTGTGCTGATGATATCTACACCCATATCGTCATTATTGGGGATTCATCAAGATTCCTCCTGAATTATAACTATGGTGAGGTATTCTAATTTTATAGAAAAATATATTCTCATCATCCTGGGTTAGGTCCTAGCTATCAATGTCATTCCTCTATAGGAGAATTTGTTTTTAGGACATTCCCAAGGGATCATACACAAATTTTATTATTAAGGAAGTGGTCATAAATGAAGAGTGTGACTAACCATTCTGAGAAGTCAATATGGAATAGTTATTCCACACCTGGTTCCTCCTTTGATGTAGTTTCATCTGATATTGTAGAAACATGTTGTTGAAGCACAGGATTAATATTATGTGGTTAGGTAAGGAATATGATAACTCGGGGACACTCCTCATCATCTAACACTAATGAACATCTTTGGAGGTGGTCATGAACATGGTCAGAGAGGACGTGGAGCATGTTGTGTTAATCCTCATTCTATATGGTTCAATGATACATGCATGGAAAACATCATTTGAGTCACCCTATTATTTTTATCTACATTGGTATAGGCAATGTTTTTCTTATAGTGACACACTCCATCATACCACCTTCCATTGTCCACGATTTGGCACTTGAGGTGAAGTGACTTATAGTTACCTTGGAGATTTTTGTGTTAGTTGGGGGTAGAGATGTCTAGATTGATGTATGTAGAAACATTGAAAAAATTGAAATGGTAATAAAGGTGTTGGGGAGAGTTCATATGTTTACGAATACATTAATATAACACCATCCTCAACATGGATGTGTTGTATTTAGTCAAGGATATTCTTGATTTCTTCAGGATGTAGTTGGTTTTATTCTTTGTTGATAGAGAGGCAACAAATTTTATTTTTGAGTGATACCGTAAATGGGATATAGTACTGTTACTTCATTATTATCTTTAATGGTTGATATGATACTGAGTGATTCATTTGTTTAGAAGTCATAATTTCATAGGTTCATAGAAGTGTACCATGATGTATTTCTATAGGATGTTGTACCATTACCCACTCAATGAGAGATAAAGATCAGGATCAAATTATATCATGGTTGGTCTACTATATCGATATATCTGTATATGATATCTCCATTAGGAATCAAGGGTAGTGTATATAGTTATATGGTTTAGTCTAGTGTGGTTTGGTTAGACTGGGTGTGTCATTGTTGGGTCTACCAGTTTTATTCATAATTAATCTTGACATCATTTTGTAGGTGTTTGTTGATTATCGTCACTTAAACCATGTGATAGTGAAGAACCACTATACTCTAACATAGATTGATGATTTATTTGATCAACTAATGGGAAAAAGTCAGTTATCATAGATTTACTTGTGATTAATATATCATTAGATGCATCTAATGAATGAGGATATCTAGAGTTATTCTTTTTATTTTCATCATGGGAAATACAAGTTTTTCATAACTCATTTCATTGTGATTAAAGTTCCATGTATGTTCATGGGGTTAATGAAAATTTTGTAACACGAGTTCATGAATATGTTTTGGGTGGTGTTTTTTGATGAAATTCCTGATTACTCTGTGTCTGAGGGGAACTATGAAGAGAATCTATGTTTCGATTTTGGAGTTGTTACACATGAGAAGGGGATTCAATGGATTCCAAAGTATGAGTTTTGGGAATGAGATGTATGTTTAATGGGATATGTTGTATCCCAATATGTAGTACCTATGGATTGGTTGATGATAGAAGTAGATGTGTTTTTGGAATCCCATAAGACAATGGTAGGTCAAAGATTTTTCCTTTCTCAGGAATGATATTATAAGAGGTTATTATCCAATTTATCTTGGACTAAGATTCCACTGACATTGTTGAATAGAAATGATAAGGTGTAATTTATCACTGATCTTTGTCAAATGGATTTTGAGTATCTAAAGGTGATGTTAGTTTGTGCTCTATTTCCATTTCTACCAACAGAATGAGTTCAGCTTAATTTATTCAACGATGTTTCACATCATTAGTGGGGTGGTGTTCTTATTTACATAAGTCCCCAGCATTAAACATTACTTTATCTTGAGTTATTACAAGATTACACATTGTGGTTCTTTTCAGGTTTAGAGTTTTAGAGAATTAGATCAAAAATCATGCATTACATTCCACATTTAAACAAGGTTGTTACATTAAAGAAAATATTCACTTTTCCCATAAAAGGTAACATATTTAAAACAAAACATGGATTCACTTATGAAACTTCCTTGACACAGTCATCAGATCATGTACCTTTCCCTTGACCTGTGAAAAACATTTCAAAAACATGGGTTGAGCATAAAAATCTCAGTAAGGGATATAAAAGTACGAAATGAAAACATTAGTCCATTTATACATAAGAATTAATGAAATCATACTTTTCTCATAAAACATAAGCACTTTAACATACCTCATCAAATCATGAATAAATAATTGAAATCATAATACATAAAGGTAACTTGAGTCATTCATAACATTCTTACGCAGGGAGTAACCCTCATGGTTACGTTTGGAATACCCATCACAGTTTATTCCCTAAAACTCTTCGAGGAAACCTTAGCGTTTAACCCCTTTGCATTACCCAATGCATTGGAGAGCTATATCGGGCTCACTCGGCCTTAGTTTATCATGAAACCACCCATGTTCATAAACAATATCCAAGAACCATAATATAATTGTATCACATAAAACATGCATAAATGAAAAATAACATTTCAACATTTCAATCACAAGATATCAATAACACATTGATATAACAAACCATTATAAAAACCATTTTCAATACTAAAATAAAATAAAATTAAAACATGGTATTTATTTTTCATTTAAAAAATGGTTATGGCTTTTAGAGGAATCTGAAACTCAAATAATGGTCACAGCGTCGGAAAGTCATTGTCTCCCCATATGTACGACAAAAATATTTCATTTTGTCATTTAGTAAAATGCTTCGTATAAAAAATATTCCTTTCAAATAAATGTAAAAGTCAAAGGGGTTTATACACTTTATAAAAGAAGGTTGTGTATAAAACAAAACATGCTTCAATGAAAGGAGATTGAGACGAAGTCCCTTACCTCGTATCTGGCATGACATGATCATTCTTTAATTTCCTGAATAAAAAAATTGAGTTAATTTTTACTTTATTAAGAATATTTTTCAAGTTCATTATTACTTTTATATCCCTTATTACCATGTTATTGACGGTATGTAATTATTTAAGTTAATAATGGTCATTTTGTCGACCCTTGATAGTTGAGTCAAAAATAAACTTCTTGTAATTACAATTTGATCATGTGGTAAAATATCCATTATATCCATAATTATATTCATTATGTAGATATCATATATATCATATATATATCAAGTATATTCATGAATTTATAATATTACATAACATTTATAGGTAAGAAAAGAAATGCACAGTTCATGGAGACGGTAAGTCGTACGTACGCATGAACGCTAATTTCATTTCTATTTCGTATTTAATGGAATGAATTCAGAATTATATTAAGGTATATTATAATTTCATTATAATAAAATATATATTATCATTAACTCCATCCTTTATACATCCCACATATGGCATTAACGAATCAAAATCACTTTGAGGGGGCGGTAGTCTGTACTTCCTAAAATGAAGATATCACATTTACCCATAATGGAAATCATAATGGTATGACACGAATGAAAAATAATGAAGCATAAGGAAAAAATAAACATAATATATATCATATATAAATAGAGTAACATCTTAATGGCCATCATGAATGATGTTAAAAGAAGATTGAATAATCATCATTTTGTGAGGTAGAAATTCTCCATCCACAGAAATAGTATGTTCTTTAACCATTAGACGAAGGTGTGTATAAGTTTAGCTAGAATACATCACATAAAAACATCCTAGTATATTTAAGATACTGGTGTTGTTACAAAATAAAGGAATAAAAATATTCCAAGGGGTTGGAGAATCAAAATAAAACAAAAGAACACAAGTGAAGACATTACCTTTAAATCGGGTAGCTCCTCATGGTTTGAACCAAAAGGGTTTATTGAAGAGCTTTCTGACTAAGGTAAGGATTCAATGTTGAAGAGAGGGATTTTGAGAGAAAAAATGAGCAGTTTTTGGCATTGACAATGGCTTGAGAGGTGTGGGTTAGGAGGTAGAGGTGGGGGACTTTTATAAGAGGGATGAGGGGCACTATTGGAAAGTCAAGAAATGTTACTTTGTATTAAAATTAGTTTCGTATTTTAATGGTAACCATTTATATTTTTCGAGGATAAGGTGATAAGGGTTCGAAATATACTCACCCAAAAGGATTTTCACAAGTGTAAGTCTTATATTTTACCTTATCATTTCATTTTATTTAAATTGTTCATTAATGATGTAATCACTGCATCATCGTTGTGTCATAAAAAAATTAATTTATTTAATGACTAAAAGTTATATAAAATACAATGATGTATGAAATATTTTTTTATTTACAATGACTATTAATAGTCTAAGAGATCATTTATGTAGAAAAAATAAAATTGTTTTACTTAGGTGTTACATACTTTTGTGATATTCTCCTTTCTTTAAAAATAAAATGATAAAGTGTCACTATCACACAAATGTGATTCCATGGGGTCCCTAAGTATGGAGAAAGGCATCCCATGGTTGGCCATTACCAAACTAGTAGCATTAGGACACATTTTGGGGTCATTTGTTATTATTATGTTATTTTTTTATTATCCTTAACTACCCGATTACTAATTAATCACGATAATAAAAGATAATTACCGTCATTACTTTTCATAATGTCAAAAAAATGATTCTTAATTTCATAATTTGGACCTTATGATTCCAAATATGGAATCCATTTTACCAAATTCCAAACACAGAAATTATAATAAATAATTTAAAAATAATTCCAATTGTGAAAACAAATAGAAGGTTTTTTAGAAACAATATCTATGAAAATTTTGGCATTGTTTTTGCCCAATTCCAAAGTGGATTTAATTCTAATGACCGAAATTGGATTAAATGGTAAAAATATATTCTAATTTCACTTTAAACCCAATTATAAAGTTAATCTATCCATATTATTAAATTATATGAAAAAGCAGTTTTGAAGTAAAATGCAGTATTTTTTACTATTCATTTAAAAATGAACATTGTCAGAATAATACAAAAATTTATCCAAAGTAAATTTCAATTTCCCAATCCTAATGAATAAGTTTTTTTTGACAAATAGAGCTTATAAAACTGTCAAAATATTGATTTAAAAATGGTTTTCCATCAAAAGGCAGTAAAACAATCTTTTAAAAATATTAGAGAATTCTATGCATAAGATTAGATTTATTATCATTTCAAGGCTTTAAAAACAATATAATTCATAAAAAGACATATATGTGAAAATCCATAATTATTTACTTACTTGGGATGTTACATCCTTCCAGCATTTGGAATATTGCATCCCCACAATTTATTTACTTATTGAATAAGTGGGGATATTTTTCCCTCATTGCATTTTCAGATTCCCATGTTGCCTCTTCAATAATGTGGTTTTTCCACAATTCCATTACCTGATGAATCATCTTATTTCGCAACACTTGCTCCATGTGGTCAAGAATCTCGATCGGTTGTTCCTCATAAGATAGATTATCTTCCATCTGAACTACCTCTGGACTCAAAACATGAGATCGATCTGGCATGTTCTTCCTTAACATTAAAACATGAAAAACATTGTGTACCTGATATAAACTCGGAGGTAAAGCCGCTCGGTACGCAAATGATCCAACTCTCTCCAAAATTTCATATGGTCCAATGAACCTTGGACTCAACGTTCCTTTCTTACCAAATCACATCACACTTTTCCATGGTGAAACTTTGAGGAAGACATGATCTCTAACCTCAAAAAAGAGATCCTTTCTCCTGTTGTCGGTATAACTTTTCTACCTAATCTAAGCTGTTCTCATGTGTCTCTTTATTAGATGAACTTTTTCTACCAACTCTTATACCAATTCTGGTCCCATCAACTTCTTTTTACCCACTTCATCCCAAAAAGCTGGAGTTCGACACTACTTCCCATATAATTCCTCAAATGGTGCCATCTGTATACTGGAATGAAAACTGTTATTATAAGAAAACTCAATCAAAGAACGATGTTTGTACCAACTTCCCTGATAATCCATCGAACAAGGATGTAGCATATCCTCCAAAGTCCGAATTGTTCTTTCTGACTACCCATCTTATTGAGGATGAAATGGTATACTAAAATTTAATTCAGTACCAAACGACTTCTAAAGGCCTTTCCTAAAGTTATAAGTAAACTTGGGATCACGATCAGATACAATGGAGAGGGGAACTCCATGTAACCTAACTATATCTGTAAGATACAAATGAGAATGTTTATCTCTAGAAAAAGTTTCTCATATAGCAAGGAAAATGCGAAGATTTAGTTACGCGATCAATAATAACACAGATTGCATTATTACCATGAGGTGTCTTCAGGAATCCAACAATGAAGCCCATGGATATATTCTCCCATTTCCACTCTGGTACTGGTAAAGGTTGAGGCATCCCTTTCGATAACTACTGCTCTAATTTAACCTATTGACAATTCAAACACTTCACAGTAATATCAGCAATATCTCTTTTCATTCCATCCCACCAATAGTACACTCGAATATCTCTATAAACCTTAGTACTACATTGATGAACTGAAAATGGAGAACTATGTGCTTCACATAACAACTCTCTCTTCAACTGTCAATCACATGGAACACACAATCTCTTCCCAAATCTCAAAACACAGTCATTATCAATGTTGAATTCAGGAAACTTACCCTTCTGAACCAGCTCTACCACTTTCTGCAACTCACTGTCTTGCTTTTCTGCTTGCTTAATTGTCTCTAATAGAGAAGATTTCACTGATACCTGAAACAAAACAGTAGAACATCCTGCACCAACAACTTCTATTCCAATGTTCCTAAAATCCGTAACCAAAGGATCACGTTCCAAATGCAACATTGTTAATGAAGCAATACATTTTAGACTCAAAGAATCATCCACTTTATTTTCATTTCCGGGATCATGATTAATTGTAAAATCATAATAATTGATTTATTTCATCCATCTCCTATGTCTCATGTTCAATTCATTCTGAGTGAATATAGACTTTAAAATATTTTGATTAGTATATATTTCATACATTACACCATAAAATGATGCCTCCAAATTTTTAAAGAGAAAACAACAACAGCTAATTCCAAATCATGTGTAGGGAAATTTACCTCATGAGTTTTCAACTGTCGTGAAGCATAAGAAATTACTTGATCATTATTCATATGGACGCAACCAAGTCCTTTCAATGAAGCATCACTGTAGATAACAAACTCACCATTCCTGGAAGGTATTGCCAAAACTAGAGCATTCACCAATCTTCATTTCAATTCCAAAAAACAATCATCACATTCTTTTGTCCAGATAAACTTAACACCCTTCCGAGATAGCTTAGTCATTGGACTAGATAACCGTGAAAAATTTCTAACAAACCTTCAGTAAAAGCCTTCCACACCAAGAAAACTACTAATATCAATTACATTTGTGGGTCTGCGCCATTCTTCAAAAACCGTTGCTTTTGTAGGATCAATAGTTATTACATCTTTTGAAACAATGTGACCACAGAACGAAATTTCTAGAAACCAAAACTCACACTTTCTTAATTCTCATACAATTTCTTTTCTTTAAAGTTGTTCAAAATAACCCTTAAATGACTTTCATGTTCCGATTTACTTTTAGAAAAAATCAAAATATCATCAATGAAAACAACCAAAAACTTATCCAAGAACTCATGGAAAATTCTATTCATAAGGTCCATGAATACAGTAGGTGCATTGGTTTTCCCAAAAGGCATTACTAAAAATTCCTAATGGCCATATCTTGTATGAAACACGGACATAGAAATATCTAATTCCTTTACCTTCAACTGATGGTACCCCAATCTTAGGTCAATCTTTGAAAAATATTTTGCTCCCTGGAGCTGATCAAACAAATAATCGCTTTGAGGCAAAGGATATTTGTTCTTAATAGCGATGTTATTCAAGGATATATAATCAATGAAAAGTCTCATAAAAAAATATTTCTTTTTAACAAATAAGACCGGAGAACCCCATGGTGATATGCTAGGTCGAATGAAACCTTTCTCTAATAAATCTTGCAATTTCTCCTTCAACTCTAAAACTTCAATTTGAGCCATTCGAGAAGAGGGTTTTGAAATTGGCTTAGCATCAGGAACAAAGTCGACAGTAAATTCAACTTCCCGATCTGGTATCATTCCAGGCAACTCATCAGGAAAAACATCAGGATAGTCACTTACCACTGAAACATCATTAATCTGAACAGTTCCTCTGTTTTCAAAAATATGTGCAAGGTAACAATAATTTCCATCTTTTACAAGTTTCTTAGCCACTTGATAAATTAACAACAGTAAGGGTTCATTCTTGTACACAAACTGAAAGACATTCTGAAAAGAAAATTATTTGTCTCTATAATCAATCTTAGCATGGTAAACAATGAGCCAATCCATTCCCAGGATAACATCAAACTCTACTAGAGGTAAAACAATGAGGTTTTCAAGTAGGTTCTTTCCACGGATAAGGATAAAAGAATCTTATAAATTAATTTTGCCTCAACATTTCCTCCAGTTGTTTTTACCACAAGTTCAGGAGTCATTTCTTGAGATGGAATTCCCAATTTACTAGAAAATTTTTCAGAGATAAAAGAATGTGTAGACCCCAAATCAAAAAACACATTAGCATAATCTGAGAAAACAAAAAATGTACCTGATACCACTTCATTTGCTTTCCCAACATATTCTAAAGTAGTTGAAATGGATTTCACCACTCCTTTTTTCTTCTAGATTGACTGCTTCCCATAATTTGTGCTCTTTGTCGAACACTCATTTGCATAATGACCCATCTCATTGCACTTGAAACATTGCACTAACTATAAATAAAATTTGGTCTTACCATCACCCTGATCATTTTTAGTGCAATCATGAGCCTTATGTCCCATCTTACAACATCGGTATAATTTTCCAGAATTTAGAAGACATTCCCAATCATGCCTTTTACCACATTTATCACAAACTGGAAACTTAGTTTTCATACCATCTAACCTTTTGGATGAATTCATATATTTCTCCTGCCACCTCAGTATCTTCTTATATTGGTAGTTATAGAACAGTTGATCATCGGAAAACTTCATTCCCACCTTCTCATCACATCAAACAAGCTTTTTTTAACACTTGATCTCACGAGAAGCTAAACCTTTTCGATATTTTTCCATTAATCCTGAGTAAAAACGAGTGATCATACTATTAAGGTCTCAGATCAAATTTGGAGCATACCTTGCCAATCGAGTGAACCTTTCATCCTAAGTAGCGAATGAGTCGTCCTCTTGCCTCAATTCCAAAAATTTTCTTTCCATGCTAATTCAAAAAGCCTTAGGAAAATACTTATCATGAAATATACCTTTGAATTCATCCCACTAGAGAGCATCAATCTCATCAGCGTCCCTGATATTTTTAACCATCGACCACCACTGATCTTCATCACCCTCCAAATGGTAAATTTCAAGACTAACATTTTGATTGTATGAACACCCCATGACATTGAAAATATTCTCCAGTTCTACAATCCACCCTTCAGCTATCATAGGGTCAGATGATCCTATGAATTATGGGGGACATTGCCTCATGAAATGTTCCCCCACTAGCATGTTCCTCTGCGGTTGATCTGGCTGATCTCATTCAAGGATACCACCACCATTTAACGCTTGATTCAACTGCACCATTATGACAACAAATTGTTCAGTTCCAATTCCGACAATCTCAGGATGCTGATTTCGAAGGTCATTTCCTTCTGTATGCCTTCCTAGCAGTACTTCCCTGTTTCTTCTACGGAAAACCATTCTGAACAAACATGCCTTAGATGAAGCAACATGGTAATCTTCAAAAACTATATCATTTAAATTTGACCATAAAAAAATATTTTTGAATAATCATTTAATAGAATTATAACTCCTAAAGTTATATAAACTGACCTTTGATACCAACTATAAGGCCCTAGCCTTAAACATTTCTTAATCTTGAGTTATTACATGATTACACATTGAGGATCTTTTCAGGTTTAGCGTTTTAGAGAATTATATCATAAATCATGCATTACGTTCTGAATTTAAACAAGGTGGTCACATTAAAGACAATATTCACTTTTTCTATCCAAGGAATCATATTTAAAACAAAACATGGATTATTCCATGACACTTCCTTGAAACTATCATCACATCATGTACCTTTCCCTTGACCTGTGAAAAACATATCAAAAACATGGGATGAGCATAAAAAGCTTAGTAAAGGATATAAAAGTACGAAATGAAAACATTAGTCCATGTATACAAAATATTTAATGAAATCATAATTTACACATAAAACATAATCACTTTAACATACCTCATCAAGTCATGAATAAATCATAGAAATAATATGACATAATGGTAACTTGAGGCATTCATAACATTCTTACATAGGGAGTAACCCTCGTGGTTAAGTTTGGAATACCCATCACAGTATATTACCTAATTCACTTCGGAGAAACCTTAGAGTTTAACCCCTTCGTGTTCCCCAATGCATTGGAGAGCTATATCAGGCTCACACACCCTTATTTTATCACGGAACCACCCGTCTTCATAAACAATGCCCAAGAACCATAACATAATCGTATCACATAAAACATGAATAAAGGAAACATAACATTTCCACATTTCAATCACAAGATATCACTAACACATGGATATAATAAAACCATTTTCAATACCAAATTAATGGAAAAGTAAAAAAATGATTATATTTTTCATTTAAAAAAAGGCTATGGCTTGTAGAGGAGCCGAAACTCAAAAATGGTCACGGCAGCGGAGAAGTCATTGTCGCCGCATACATATGACAAAAACATTAACTATTGTCATTTAGTAAAATGCTTCAAATAAAAAAGATTCCTTTTGAATAAACGTAAAATTCAAAGGGGTTTATAAACCGTATAAAAGTAAGTTTTGTATAAAACAAAATATACCTCAATGAAAGGAGATTGAGACGAAGTCCCTTACCTCGTATCTGACTTGACTTGATCATTCTTTAATCTCCTGAATAATAAATATGAGTTAATTTTTACTTTCATAAGAACATTTTTCAAGTTCATTAGTACTTTTATATCATTTATTGCCATGTTATAAACATTATGTAATTATTTTAGTTAATAATTGTCGTTTTGTCGACCCTTGGCACTTGAGTAAAAAATAAACATCTTGTAATGACAAGTTGTTCATGTGGTAAAATATCCATTATATAAAGAATTATATTCATGATGTAGATATCATATATATAATATATATCAAGTATATTCATGCATTTAGAACATTACATAACATTTAGAGGTAAGAAATGAAATGCACCGTTCATGAAGACGGTAAGCCGTACATACGCATGATCTCTACTTTAATTTCTATTTCGTATTTAATGGAAGGAATTCATAATGATATAAAGGTATATAATAATTACAGTATAATATCATATAAAATATCATTAACTCCATCCATTATACTTCCCACATATGGCATTAACGAATCAAATCACTCTGAGGGGGCGGTAGTCCGCACTTCCTAAAAAGTTGATATCACACTTACCCATAATGGAAACCATAAATGTATTCCATAAATGAAAAATACAGAATCATAAGGAAATCAATATCATAATATATATCATATATAAATAGTGTGACATCATAGTGGACACTGTGAAAGGTGTTAAAAGAAGACTGAACAATCATCGTTTTGGGAGGCAGAAATTCACAATCCACAGAAACAGTATGTTCTTTAACCATTAGATGAAGGTGTGTGTAAGTGTAGCTAGAATCATTCAAAAAAATTCCTAGTATATTTAAGATAATGGTTTTGTTACAAAGGAAGGGAATAAAAATATTTTAGGGGGTTTGAGAATCAAAATAAAACAAAACAACACATGTGAAGACATTACATTTAAATCGGGTAACTCCTCTTTGTTTGAACCAAAAGGGTTTCTTGAAGAGTTTTATTCCTAATGTAAGGATTCTATGATTAAGAGATAGATGTGGAGAGATAAAAGGATTAGATTCTGTCTGATTCAATGGCTAGAGAGGTGTGGGTAAGGAGGTAGAGGTGGGGGCCTTTTATAAGTGGTAGGAGGGGAACTCTTGGAAAGTCAAGAAATGTTACTTTATATTAAAATGAATTTCGAATTTTAAATGTCCCATATTGAAATATTTATAGGATAAGGTGATAAGGGTTATAAATACACTCATACAGTAGAGTTTTTACATGTTTAAGTCTTATATTTGACATTTTAGTTTCATTTTATTTAAATTGTTAATTAATGAGGTAATCGCCGCATCATCATGGTGTCATAAAAAAATTAATTTATTTAATGACTAAAAGTTGTAGAAAATACAATGATGTAGGAAATCCTTTTTTATTTACAATTACTATTAATAGTCTAAGAGATCATTTATGTTGACAAAATTAAAATTGTTTTACTTAGGTGTTACATACTTTTGTGATATTCTCCATTCTTTAAAAATAAAAAGATATAGTGTCACTATTATCGAAATGTGATTCCATGGGGTCCCTAAGATTGGAAAAAGGCATACCATGGTCGGACATTACACAACCAGTAGAATTAGGACACGTTTTGGGGTTATTTGTTATTATTATGATATTATTTTATTATCCTTAACAATCCTATTACTAATTAATCACGATTATTAAAGATAATTATCACCTTACTATTCATAATGTCCAAAAACAAAAGAGTCTTAATAAATTAATTTGGAACTTCTGATTCAAAATATTGTATCCATTTTACCAAATTCAAAACACATAAATTACAATAATTAATTAAAAAATAATTCCCTTTGTTAAAACAAATAGCGGGTTTTTTAGAAACAATATCTATGAAAAGTTTGGAACTTGTTTATGCCCAATTCCAAAGTGGAATTAAATCTAATGAACACCAATTGATTAAATGGTTAAAATGTATTCTAGTTAAAATTTAAATCCAATTATAAATATAATCTATCCATATAATTAAATTATATGAAAAATCAGTTTTGAAGTAAAATGCAGTATTTTTCACTATTCATTAAAAAATGAACATAGTCAGAAAAATACCAAAACTTTATCCAAAGTAAATTTAAATTTCTTAATCCTAAAGATTATGTTTATTTTGAAAAATAGATCTTATAAAATTTTCATAAGTTTGACTTAAAAATGGTTTTCCATCAAAAGGCATAAAAACAATATTTTAAAAATATTAGAGAATTATATGCTTAAGATTGGATTTGTTCTCATTTTAAGCCTTTAAAACACTATATAATTCATAAATAGACATAGATATTAAAATCCATAATTATTTACTTAAATGGGATGTCACAATTTATTTGAGATAGGAGGTTTCTTTTGGTACTTAGTAGTTATGTCACCATGAGCATAACTATTCTACCCACAATATCTATTTGGAAATACTAGTGTTTTACCGAATGTTTTGGAGTAATTACCTCATAGGTGGAAAATTTGAGGTCTTAAATGATCATAAGAGGATAAGGTATGTATTATCCCTATGTGACCTGATATTAGGTCAGTATTGGTGGGTGATTTTTATATATTATAATGACTTCGTGATTTTATATAAACTTGGAATGAAAAATTTATAGGCCAATTCACTAAACAAGAAGGCGAATAGTGGTGTATTATGGGTATCAGGTGATTCTTGGAGATTTATTGACCAAATATCTACATTGCATGTAGATACGAAGGGATTCTGGGTAGTGGTTGTATTGTCACAGACCTCTCGGGTCCTTTCAATTGTGAAAATATGGTTTTTGAGGTGTTGTGGGAGGTCAAGGTGACTTATCCCCAATACATTTCAAAATTCACATTTCATTGAACAGTTCCAATGGTAGATCACTATGAATAGTGCAATGGTGACCTTCTGTGAACAGTTCTAACGACATACCGTTGTGAACAGTGCAATGGTGACCTTTTGTGAATAGTTCTTATGGTAAATTGTTGTGAACGGTGCAACGGTGACATTTTATGAATAGTTCCAATGGTAGACTATTGTGAATAGTGAAACAGTAACCTTAAGTGAACAGTGTCAACATTAACCTTCTATGATCAATTCCAATGGTAAACAGTTGTGAATAGTACAACTGTAACCTTAAGTGAACAGTGTCAGCATTAACCTTATATGAATAGTGCAACTGTAACCTTAGGTGAATAGTGTCAACATTAACCATTTTTGAACAGTTCAACAATATCCTTCTGTGAATAGTTTCAACAATAACCTTATTTGAATTGTGAAATGGTAACCATAGGTGACCATTTCAACATTAAAATTATGTGAACAATGCAACGGTAATCTTAGGTGAATAGTGTCAACATTAACCTTTTGTGAAGAGTGCAATGGAAACCTTATGTGAACAGTGTGAGTGATATCCTTTTGTGAACAGTGCAACAATAACCTTAGGTGAACAGTGAAATGGTAACCTTAGGTGTACAGTGTCAACATTAACCTTCTGTGAATGGTACAACGGTTACCGTAGGTGAACAATGTCCACATTAACATTATGTGAATAGTGCAATTGTAACACTAGATGAATAGTGTTTCCAAAATAGTGAGGATCCAATTATGAGCTTCAGGAACAGTGTTTCCAGAATAGTGAGGTTCCAATGGTGAGGTTCATAAACAGTGTTTCCAAAATTGTGAGGTTCCATCGGTGAGGTTCATGAAAAGTGTTTCCAAAGCTATGAGGTTCCAACAGTGAACAGTGTTTCCAGCATCTTACTATTTCACCCCATTTTTTATTCCATTGACATAAAATTGATTTTTAGCCTCATTATAATGACTCTAAGGCTGATTCAGAAGCAATAAATCATATATTAATTATTCCTAAGGCTTAAGAAGTTTTTAATTGGTCAAACCGTGTGGTTTAATGAGATCTTCTTTTAATGGAAAATTAAGCGTATCTTAAACTATCACTCTGATAAATCTTCTAAAGGGATGGGATATATTCCTACCAAATTCATTATCCTTGTTCTCAGGTGTGAGATTCTAGAACATCCCATTCTTTCTCATAGGAGTTGCAAAATCAAACTTGCCTCCTCGGATTGGTTTCTCTCTGTTTTTATGCAACGAAGCTGTATCAATAAATCTTCGATATAAGTTATATTTTATCATCATTATTTTGGGGTTCATCGTCTCTTGTTTCTCCTTTCCATATTATAGAATGTAATCTCCATTCTTTTAGTGTTGTTTTCCGGGGTTCATATGATGTGGTCGTACTGTGGCAACCTCGGGTGCATGCAATTGTCACGAGAGGAGGATCGTGACCCATTGTGTGGATTGTTCTCATATAAAGAATGTCCAAAACCGTTTGAGTTAGGGGATTCATCGCTTCTCTCTTATTTTATGTGTAACTGTATTGTTAGCATGTTTTATCCGACTTGATGATAATATAATTTACATTATAAATATTTGAAGAGGATAAATAAATTGATATCGATAGTATGTTATTGCCTCTTGTTTTTCTAGATAGTGTGATATATATGATTTCTTTGTTTTGTTGTGCGTTCTTGATGGACATTGGTAATGAATGTAAACCCCAATAAATTGATAAGTGTTTGGTTAAAAGATAATGAGGCATGTAAGGGAATATGGTTCTCCTTGTTGTTATTTATTGTTTATCAAATTGGCGCAGTAATCTTGTTTAATATTTTTGATAGCTTACTCATTAGGTTTCTCGAATTTCAAAACTATGAATAATAAATAGGTTGATTCAAGATGGATTAAAGAACTGATTCATTGATAATTCCTTGAAGGTTTCTTAGTTAAACTATTGATTGTTAAAGTGATAAGAGCACAATTGTTAAGACATTTGTATTACTGCTGCTTGTGTTGTGATTAGAGCAAGGATGGATTCGATGATAAGTGGAGTCATGGAGGCTTATTGGTTATGGTAGTAGGTGATTCCAAGGGTGGAGAGATGCATCGGTTTATACATGTGGGTGTCGTGGAGGACACTAGGGATGATTGAATGGGATGGATGTGATTGTTGGATGCTTGTTGTTTCTTATTGGTTGATAATCTACTTTACATTTCTCCAATTCTCAATATAGATGGTCTTGCTTACCCTTCTTCCAAAAGAGGTGAAGACGTGTGAGTTATGACTCATTCTTTCAGTGTTTAGTTTCTTCAGGGAGGATGGGTCTATGCTCTTGATATATGCATCAAAGACTCGAAAGGTAGCACATCCACTCACCTTGTTGAGACCCCCAGTGTTTAGTAGCATAGATTTTTTTTTCTAGAATGTTTGGAAATATGGGAATGTAATTCTGTAATGTATAATTGAATAAATGATGTTAACCCATGGGTTTAGAGCTTACTGGAATGAAATTCTCGAGTTATAATTTTAATGGGACAACAGATGTTGCGTGTGATGCTAAAGAAATTAGATGAGGAATTTTTATTGGTTGTTTAATATTTAATGAATTAATTAACATAAAGTGCAACTGATAAAAATGGAATGGAATAATGTATTATATCTCTTTAAGTGGTTTTGTGATTATATAATACCTAGTATTAGAAGTAACATCCCCGAGTTTGAGAGGCACTAGTTGAAGTTGAGTCTAAAACGATGTTATGTCAATAGTATGGTTGTGAGGAATAGTATATTCGGTACATTTTGTGTTTCTATATGATATTCCACCTTGTCAGTAAGGTTAACTGACACCCCAATGATTCTGAACCCTAGGGTGTTGTTTTCCCCAACATTCAAGTGGGAGGATGGATGGCTGACTACCCCCTTTGGCCCTCCCCTCTTCACTTGGTAGTTACATGTGATGGAAGGCACATTGATAGTTTTCCCCATATATGTGTGTAGTGGGATATAATTTCTTGTGGTTATTCAGACATGTATATTATTGATATAGTTTTCTACGGACCACAATTGGTGTAATGTGTGTAGGTTTTCATAGCGCAAGGATCCTTAATCGACGTATCGGATGTAATGGCATGAGGTATAATAATTGATGTATGATACATGTTATGCGGGTTTTGGTGACTCCCAGAAACTACTTGGTTAATTTTATTAAGTGGACATGATGGTTTTGTTGCATGAGGTTCATGTTGTGGTGATTCACACTAGTGTCCGTAGGCAATCCTTTTATGAGAGAGATCCTAAGGATGTGCAACGTTGGGGCAAAGCAGAAAACCAGTGGGGATGTAGTAGTGGGGTACCCTTGATATTATTTGTTATATTATATACTCTTTTATGAGTTACTTGGTAAGAGTAGCCATGGTTAGGTTGGGAACTTAGTATACATCTTGATGTGATGATATATTTTCCCTAGTTGCTCACTATGCTTTAGCACTCTTCCTTTACTTTTTCACGAAAGGCTTCAAAGAGGATCTTACTGAGTATACTATTATACTCAACCTATGTATATATAAAATACTTATCCGGTCACTTAGAGCAGGCTGGAGATCAGGTTGGTGTTTACTAGCTTGGGGTTCCAGGAGCTGCTCGGTCTTGTGGTTGCTGCAGTTTTACATTCTTTTGGGTACTTGTGGTTTTTCTCCATTAAGTTGCATTAGTTTGTCTTGACATTTCATATGTGTACATTGGTATTAATTTATATTTCTATCTTAGTTGGAGTTTTTTGGTGTCTATCTTATCTCTCTCTTTTACGCATGTGTCCTCTTAGAGTGTATTGCCTCCAATTTGTGTGTTTGTTATACCCTCAGTGCTATTCGCCGACAAGGGGCCTACTGGAGTTGGGACTCGGGGGTCATTATCTCCTATATCACATTGCCATCCCAGGAGGGGTACACATTGTGGGATGGGGGTCGTGACAGAGTGGTATCAAAGGGAGGTTGATGGATAGGATGATGAATGGTGTTAGGCACAAGCAAGGTTTCATGGGTTGGAAGGGAAACAATGTCATTTGTGTTTAGCAAGCGATGTAAACACTGGAGACTGAATGAGACATTGGCGTTTAGGGCCCCATGTGATCTGATGTATGGACATTTAAGTCTATAGTGGTTACTAAACATGGTGATACTAGTTGTAGGGTAGTGACCTAGGAATGGATCATGCATTATTCTTCTTTGATCCTATGTTTGAAAAGGTTGACCTTGGGATAGGATAACCTAAAATCAATAAAAGAAAAAAATTCTTTAATTAATGTCGAGTCTTCCATATTCCGGGATTATGGGCTCTAACGGTTTTTATTTTATAGGTATGGATCCAGGTTGACGTACTCAATAGTTTTTCAGAGAAGATTCCCAAGCGGTTGTTCTAGCAGATCGTCGTAGGGTATAGGTTGACAATGACGACAGTTGGAGGAAGACTCTCTGAGAGTTTCATCGCCAGATTATGTAGAAGTATGAGGGATCCATTTCATATGTTATGACGAATGACTGGTTGGAGGAGGTTGAGATATGATTTTGTTCGATCTATTCTTGGAAAGTGCACTGGTTGTCCTTGGTTATGACGATGCAGTGTAGAGTAGCATAGCAGTGGTTGTTCATATTCCACAAGGATTGTGAGAAGTCATCGATCTCATTGGAGGTGTTCTAAGAAAAATTTAGTGTCGATTTGCTTTCAACTGCTGTGAAGGCATCCAGTCCCTAGGAGCTTCTTACCCTTTGACAGGGGAGCTTCAGTGTTCGAGAATTTGGAATAATTTTCCGGATCCTTTTACGATATGATTCAGACCTTCTGCCAAATTAGGAGGCTTGGGAGAGTCATATTAAGGAGGATTTGTGTCTAGAGATCCACCGCCAGGTCACCCCATTTATGAGGAAAACATATCCTGAGGTGATGGTATGGGAAGAGGTTTTTGAGAGGACTATGTCAAGGATCGGATCACCACAAGAGGGGAATCGTCATGATTACTCATGAACCAGATCTGTGGTATGGGGATCACAGTTTTCAGGGAAGAAGATTTTATGTTCAGTCGGGGGTAGGTCTCATCCCTTCACACCTAGTTTCCCAAGAGGTATAAACTCTCAGGAATATGCCAGGGGATCATGTACTTGTTTTTCATATGGTGGTCATTGCCATCAGCAGTGGGAGTGGCCGTCCTTTCATAGCAGTCATCGTGCACCAGGAGCTATGCTCTCGGTTCCTCTGTTGGGGCAGTTCCATCCAAGGCAGCAGCGGAAGGTTTCCCCAGCTATAGATCACCAGAGGGTAGATGGGTAAATTAGAGGATAACCCCATTACACTCCTTGTCCTCAGAGATTAGAGCTCTACCGTGGTGGTGGTTGAAATTTGGGTCAGAGAGGCCATGGAGGATGTTGTGTTCAGCTTCATGATTTATTGTTTTCTGCTCCAAGTGAGCCAAAAATCATTTTAGGTACCCTTTTCTTGTTTTCTACCTTGTTTTATGCCTTGTTTGATTCTGGAGAGACACACTCCTTCATATCACCAACCCTTGTCTTTGCATTTGGAATTGAGGTGGAGAGGCTTCTAGTGCCCTTGGCGTTTACTACGCTAGTTGGAGGTCGAGCTGACTTGCTTGAAGTATGTAGAGACCGTGAGCTATTGTTTGGGATACACCGCTCTTGGGGAGATTTACTATGATTACGAATAAAACCATATTATGTCATCCTCAATATGGATTGGTTGTATTCGGTGCAGGCTATCATGGATTGCTTCAGGAATAAGGTTGTTTTCATGGGTGCTGATGGTGAGTCGGTGGTGTTTGATGGAGAGCGAGATCCTCATATGGGTCATAGGTGAGTTCCATACTTATAAATCATGATGGGTGATAGGATTTTGAGATCTTCCAAGATTCAGTAGTTTTCATATCCAAGGATCATAGAAGAGTTACCTGGTGCCTTTCGTGAAGTGGTTGTAGAATTACCCATTTGACGAGAGATTGAGATTGGGATTGAACAACAACAAGGAGCCTCTATTATCATTATGTATCCATATATTAATTCCCATTATGAGTTATGAGAGTTATGTATATAGCTTTATGGTCTATTATTGTGCGGTTTTGTTCAGCCAAATGTGTCACCGTGGGGTGCACCAGTTTTGGTCCTGAAGAAGGCTGACGGCAGTTTGCGATTGTGTGTCGATTATCGTCGCATAAACAAAGAGAAAATAATGAATCTCTATCCTTTTCCATGGATTGATGATTTATTAGATCAATTGAATGGTGTATGTTGGTTATCAATGATTGAAATGTGGTCAGGATTCCATCAGAGGTGTTCAAAGGATGAGGATATCCCGAAGATTGCATTCAGTTATCGTCATGGGAATTATGAGTTTGTTGTAATGTTGTTCGACATGACGAATTCTCTAACTATATTCATTGGATTTATGAATTAAGTTTTACATGATTTCTGGGACAAGTTTGTGGTTTTTTTAATTGATAACATTCGTGTGTAATCCACATATGAGGAGGAGCATGAAGAGCATCTACACGCCATTTTGAAATTTCTTCGTCAACATCATCTGTTTGGGATGTTGTCGAAGTTTGAGTTTTTTGCTCAAGAATTCAGTTTCTTGGGGCATGTTGTGTCCCATTAGGGATTAGTAATTATTTCTCGAAGTTAGAAGCAGTTCTGTCTTGGGAATCCCCCAAGACAGTGTCAGAGGTGCGATGTTTCCATGGTCTCATAGGCTACTATTAGAGGTTCGTAGAAAATTTCTCAAGAATTTCGACTCCTCTGACAGCTTTTACTAGGAGGGATCATGATAATGCATTTATATGGACTGATCATTGTCAAGAATCTTTTGAAAATCTAAAATAGATATTACTATGTGCTTTAGTTATTTGTCTTCCAACTGAGGGAGTTCAGTTTGATGTTTTCTATGATGATTCACATCGGGGGTTAGGCTGTGTTCTTATGCACCATAGTTTATTTTTTTCTTATGGGTCTTCGCAGTTGTGTCCCCATTAACATAACTATTCCAACCATGATTTTGAGTTGTAAACTGTGGTGTTTTCACTGATTTTGTGGTGACACAACCTCATTGGCGAGCGCTTTGTGGTTTTCACCGATCATAAGAGGCTGAGGTATGTTTTCTCCTAGCATGACTTGAACATACGATAGCATTGGTGGAAGGAGTTCTTACAAGAATACGAATTCCAAATATCATATAATCCTAGAATGTGGAGTGTTGTAGGTGATGCGCTGAGTCGAATGTCACCTAGTGATGTTGTGCTTGAATCCGGTGATTCTTGGAGAGTAATGGGAGAGTTATGAGAATTACATCTTGATATGGGAGATGTTGGGGGTAGAGTTTTTCCTTTTCAGTTGACGATACAATAATCATTAATAGAAAATGAGGAAGAGTATCAGTTGGGGAATCTAGATGTAGAGGACTAGAGATACTGAGTTTTTTGTGGCGAGGCCCCTGATGGTTGGTCAGAGGATGAACAACACTAAGTGTTGTATCATAGAAGTATTTTTTATCATTTGAAGATGCATGATATGGTTCTTATATAGTTTCATATTTCTTCATTAGCATTGAATCATGGTGTGAAAAATATGTACGGAGTCTTGATGTGAAAATTTTTGGGGCTGGGGCTGAATTGCGCGGTTGAGGAGTATGTGTCTCAATGTTAGGTCTGCCAGAAGGTGAAGGCTGAACACCGTGTTCCAAGTGGTGTTTTCTAGCCATTAGATGTTCCTCAATTGATGTGGGAGGACATCTAAATGGACCTTTTTAGTGGGTTACCTCGAGCTCAGGTAGGAGATGATGCTATTTGGGTGATAGTGGATCATTTAGAAAAATATTCCTACTTTATAGCAATCAAGGAGTCGAGATCAGTGCATGTTTTTTCAATGAAATATCTACAGTAGTTTGTGGGACAACATGGGGTCCCAAGGATGTTCATTTCTGATGAAGATCCTCATTTTACCTCCAGGGTGTGGAGAAGCCGCCAACATGCTTTCGGTTCTCATCAATGCCTTAACACTACTTTTCATCCTCAAAAATATGGTCAGACAGAGTGAACCATCCATACTCTTGAAGGCATGTTACACTCTTGGGTACATTATTTTTGAGGTTCATGGCTGAGGCACATACCCTTGCTATATATCATTTATAATAATATTTTTCACTCCACCATCGTTATAGCGCCATTTGAAGCACTCTATTGCCTACATTTCTTTTCGTTGTTGTGTTGGACTGGGGTCGAAGAGTCACCAATTCTCAGACCAGAACTAGTGAAGAATACAACATAGATTTTTCTATTGATTCGTGAGAGGATGAAGAAAATGAAAGATCTTCCGAAATCATATGTTGATCAAAGGAGGAGACCCTTAGATTTTAATGTTGGGGATCATGTGTTTCCGAAGGTGACTCCCCATCATGGGCAGTGATGGATTGGTAGAGGTAGTCTGCATTATCCATGTTTTGTTGGTCTTTTCAAGTTGTTATCTCTTGTGGGAGTTGTGGTGTATCGAGTAGAACTTCCCCCACAGATGAGTCAGATATAGGATGTTTTCTATGAATCACAGCTCCGTCGTTATCATTATTATGACTCTTCTGTCATCGATTTCGCAGATATCGATGTTGATGATGATGTGACCATTGAGGACTGACCTATAGAGATCCAAGACCATAAGGAGAAGTTGTTGCATGAGCATCATATTCCCTTGGTTCATGTCCTATGGCGACACAGCAGCATAGAGGAGATCACCTGGGAATCTGAGTTACAGATACGTGCTCAGTACCCAGAGTTATTTGATGTTTAACACATTTCATGTAACGATGTCCCCTTTGTGGTTAGATCATTCTTGTTTATAATATGAATAACTTATTTTACTTATTGTGGCATGATATCTATTGAGAGATATATCAATGGGTGGTTATTCAAACACAGTTTTGTTTTCCCTTTAGATGGGTTTTGAATTCTTGAAGAAGAGAATGTTTTGAGAGGAATCTGATGTAATGAATCGGACCTCTCTGGTCCTTTCCATTGTGAAAATATGGTGTTTGAGGTGTTCTGGGAGGTCAATTTTACTTATCCCCAACACTTTTCCAAATTTATAGTTTGGTGAATAGTTCTAACAGTAGATCGCTATGAACAATGTTACAATGACCGTCTGTAAAGAGTTTTAATGGTAGTCCATTAAGAACAGTGCAACGGTGACCTTCTGTGAACAACTCCAATGGTAGACTGTTGTGAATAGCGCAACAGTGACCTTATGCAAACATTTCCATCTGAAGACCATTGCGAACAGTGCAACCGTAACCTTAGGTGAACAGTGTCAACATTTACCTTCTGTGAACAATTCTAACAGTTGACCATTATAAACAGTGAAACAGTAACCTTAGGTGAACGGTGTCAGCATTAACCTTATGTGAACAGTGAAACAGTAACCTTAGTTGAAAAGTTTCAACATTATCCTTTTTTGAACAGTGTGACGGTAACCTTAGGTGAACAATGTCAACATTAACCTTCTATGTACAATGCAACGGTATCCTTAGGCGAACAATGTCAACATTAACCCTCAGTGAACAGTGAAACAGTAATCTTGGGTGAACACTGTCAATATTCACCATTTGTGAACAGTGTAACAGTAATCTTAGGTGAACACTTTCATCAATAACCATCTATGAACAGAAAAACGGTAACCTTAAGTGAATAGTGTCAACATTAACCTTCTGTGAACAGTGAAATCATAACCTTATGTGAACAGTGAAACGGTAAACATAGGTGAGCAGTGTAAATATTAACCATCTATGAATAGTGCAATGGTTACCTTAGGTGAACAGTGGTTCCAGAATGGTGAGGTTCCGACAGTGAGGTTTGTGAACACTGTTTATAGAACGGTGTGGTTCCAAAGGCGAGGTTCTGGAATAGTGTTTCCAGAATGGTGAGTTTCCAACACTAAGGTTCATGAACAGTGTTTCTAGAATGGTGATGTTCCAACGGTGAGGTTCATGAATACTGTTTTCCAGAATGGTGAGGTTCCAACAGTGAAAAATGTTTCCAGCTTCCTACTCTTTCACCCCTTTGATGTTTCCACTGACATAAAATTCCCTTAATGCCTCATTTTAATGACTCTAGGGATGATTCAAATCCCATAACTACAATATTAATTATCCTTTAGGCTCAATATGTTTTTACAAGGTCAACCCGCATGGTTTAATGCGATCCACATTTAATTGTAAATTAAGTGTAACTTAAACCGTCGATCCATTAAATCTTCTAAAGGGATGGGATATCTTCCTCCCAAATTTTTTCTCCTAGTTCTCGGGTGTGAGACTCTCGAACATCCCATTCCTTCTCATAAAATTTTCACAATAAAACTTTCCTCCTTGGATTTGTTCTACTATCTTTTGATGCAACCAAGATGTATCGATCAATATTCAATATAAGATATATTTTATCATCATTCAGTGGGGTTAATTTTCTTCTGTTTCTCCTTTACATACTATAGAATGTGATATCCATGATTTTGTTGGAGTTTTCTTGAATTTGGTTGGTACATTCATACCTTGGCATCCTCGGGTGGATGTAGTTATCGCGAGAGGAGGATCATGTGCCGTTTTGTTGATAGTTCTGATATAAATAATGTCAAAAACCATTTAAGGTAAGGGATTAGTTGCGTCTCTCTTCTTTTACGTGCGATTGTATCATTAGCAAGTTTTATCCCACTGAATTAAAATGGAATTGACATAATAAATATTTAAACTGGATAAATAAATTGACATATATCATATGTTATTGCCTCTCGTTTTTATAGATAGTTTTATATCTATAAGTTCTTTGTTTTTTTGTTCATTCTTGATGGAAATTGGTATTGAACGTAAACCAAAATTAATTGATAATTGTTTTTTTAAAAGATAAAGAGGCATGTAAACGAATCTAGTTCCCCTTGTTGTAATTTGATGTTAATTAATGTTGCATAATAAGCATGTTTAATTATTTTTTATAGCTTACTAATTATGTTTCACGAATTTGGAACATATGAATAATAAATTGGTTAATTCACGATTGATTAAAGAACTGATTGTTTGATAATTCCATGAAGGGTTCTGAGTTACCCTTTGATTGTTAAAGGGCCAAGTGCTCAATTGTTAAGATGTTTCTCTTACTGCTGCTTGTGTTGTGATTTGAGCTTGGATGGCTATGGTGAAATGTGGACGCATGAAGGCCTATACTTTGGGAATTAGTTGACGACTAGGGTGGCTAGATGCATCAGTTTATTAATGTGGGTGTCGGGAGGCATGTTGGGGATAATGGAATGGGATGGATGTGATTGTTGGATGCTTGATGTTTCTTATTGGTTGATTATCTGCATTACGTTTCCACTCCGCTCAAGGTAGCTGGTCTTGATTAACATTCATCCAAAAGAGGCAATGACCCACAAGGTATGCCACATGATTTACATTTTTATCTTCTAAATGGAGGATTGGACTATGATTTTTCTATAGGAAGAAAGACTAGATTGGTAGAATATCTACTCACTATGTTGATCCACCTTGTGTTTTGTAGCATAGAATGTTTATAGGAATTCCTGGGAATATGGGAAAGTAATTTTGTAATGTATAATTGAATAAATGATGTTAACCCATGGGGTTTGACCTTACTGGTACGAAATGGTAAAGTTATTATTTTAAAGGGACCTCAGACTTTGGGTGTGATGTTAATTGAATTTAATGACAAATCTATATTGGTTAATTAATATTTAAATAATATATTAACTTAATGTGAAACTGAGAAAAAGGTATTGAAATAATGTATTAAACCTCTTTAAATGGATGTGTTTTTATATGATACCCAGGCTTAGAAGTAGAAGCCCAGAGTCTGAGAGACAATAGCTGCATTTTATTCTAACACTATGTTATTCCCATAGTGTGGTTGTGAGGGTATAGTATATGGTGCACTTTTTTTTCTATAAGCTACTCCGCCCTATCAATATGGGAAACTTACACCCTTGGGATTCTGAGCCCTGAGGTGTGTGTTCGCCAACATTCTAGTGGGAGGATGGATGTCGGACTACCTCCTTTAGCCCCACTATCTTCTCTTGGTATTTACATGCGCTGGCAGAAAAATTGGTTAGTTTTACCCATATATTTTTATAGAGGGTTATAATGTCTTGTGGTTATTGACACACTTATATCCTAGATATAGTTATATATGGAAAACTACAGGTGTAATGTGTATAGGCTGTGATGGATTGAGGATCCTTACTCGGTCTATGGACTGTAATGGTTGAGGTACAGTACCCTATGTATGATACAATTTATGTTAGCTGCAGTGAATCCAAGAAACTTCCTGGTTACATTGTTTATGTGGATGTGGTTGTTTTTTTCACGAGGTTCATGTTTTAGTGCTTCGCCCTGGTGTCTGCAGGCTAGCCTTTTGGAGAGAGATTCATAGGATGTGCAACGTTTGGGGAAAGTGGTAAACCATAGGGGAAGTAGTACCAAGGTACCCTTGATATTCTTTATTATATTATATACACTTGTATGTGTTACATGGTGAGAGTAGCCATGGTGATGTTGGGAACTTAGTATACCTGTTTAGGTGATGAGTTAGTTTCACTTGTTCTTCACTGTGATTTTGAAAGATTTCTTTACTTTTGCACGAGAGGAATCAAGGATGATCCTACTTAATATATTGTTATACTCACCCTATGTATATATAAACTGAATTTTAGTTCACTTAGAGCGGGTTGGAGATCAGGCTGTAGTTAACTAGCTTTGGTTTGCCGGAGTTAGTCGGGCTTGTGGTTGCTGCTGTTTTACTTTATTTTGGGTACATGCATGTTTTACCTTTCAGTTTTAGTAGTTTTGAATGACATTTCATATGAGTACTTGGGTTTTCATTTATATTTGAATCTGATTTGGATTTGGTCAGTGTCTATCTTATCTCTCTCTCTTACATATGTGTTCTCTTAGAGGGTAATGCATCCCATTTTTGGGTTTGTTATACTCTCGGTGCTGGTAGCCAACCCAGGGCCTAATGGAGGCGGGACATGGTGGGTCATTATCTCCCTTATCACAATTTTATCTTAGAAGGGGTACACTTTTTGGGGAGATGGTTTTCACAGTGGTTATCTTTTACAAATGAAAATATAATTATATCTCATGAAATGTGTGGAATATTCCCAGATAGGGAACTTTAGGTGGAGGTTTGGAGAGACCATGTTTGTTTGGCAAGGCCCTTGATTTATAGTTTAATGATGAACAACACCAGTGTGGCATGGGGGAAGGTATTTAATTCCTTTGGTGATGCGTGCGATGGTTCATAGATATTTTCATATTTCACCTATAGTGGTAGATATTTTTTTGAGAGGTCAATTTTGGTCTCTATGATTGAATCATGCAATTACAGGGTTTGTGTCTCGATTTTTTTATGCAAAAGGTAAAGAATGGGAACCGTGTTCCCAATTTTTTTTTCCAACAATTACATTTTCCTCATTGGAGGTGGGAACAAGTCACTATAGACTTTGTTTCTAGTATATTTCATGCTCAATGATGTTATGACTCAATAAGAGTCGTAGTGGATCTTTTTATGAAATCAGCCATCTATATAGTGGTCAATGAGTCGATTATAGTGAATATTTTGAAGGGAATTTATCAGGGGATGGTGTTGAGACTCTAAGAGGTCCTGTGGATGACCCATTATATTATAAATCCTAATTTTACCTCATGGGAGTGGAGAGATGTATGGAATTATTTTGGTATTTATTTCTTCCTTATCATTTCATTTTATCTACAAATGGATTTTCCATTAGAGAAAACCTTTCAAAGTATTAATGACTTGTTGTTCTCATGTGACATAGATTTTAGAGATTGGGGATAAGGAACCATCCTTTGGTATAATCCTCTTATAATTATAGCTTTCAAGCAACCATTAGTATGGATCCATTTGAAGGCTTGTATGGACTACCATGAAATTTCAAATTTATGCTAGATTGGGGATGGAGGGTTAGAAACACCCATGTTAGAATAGATATAGAATAAAACATTGATGTTTTAGGTGATCTAGGGAATAATGAAGGAAACGAAGGATGATGAAAAATCATATTCCAATTATAGGCGGGGTACCTTTGGAGTTATAATTTGGGGATTATATGTCCCTGATGGTGACCCCCTTATGGGAAATGAATTTTTTCCATGGGAGTATGCTTTATCCCATGTTTTTCTAGCCATTTTAGGTGATCTATCATGTTGGAGCCATGGAATATAGGATATCATTTCCCTCATAGATTAGGTGGATACAAAATGTTTTTTATGTGTTTCAGTACCATCATTATCTTCATGGAGACTCTAATTTCACCGATTTGTGTAAGATCGATGATCATGATGACGAGACCTTCGAGGAGCATTCTATAGAGATCCATGGAATCTAGGATAAAATGTTTCATATGAATGAACTCCCATTTGTTCATGTCCAGTTGTGACATTGTGGCATGGAGGATAGTACTAGAGAACACAAGTCATAGACACACTCTCATTATTTCACGCTATTTTATGATAATATATTCTCTTTAAAGGATATTCATTTTTTCATTTTATGCATTTTTGGATTATGACTTGGATTTATATTGATGGTTTTTGTGGATTAATCCATTTCAATCAAAGGATAATTTTCATGGATAATGGTAATGTGATTTATTTGTTAATATTTTTATGGGTTAATGAGGAAACTATCATTCTTTATGTTCTAAAGACTCTATGAGTATTTCATTTTCCCATCACGTTGATCCACTTGTTATAGGGTGTGGTGGTTGAGAGCCTATTGTGACGAGGTCCTTGGGAGGCATCTCAGAGGTAGGGTTGTCCGGATTACCCCTTTATGTTTCCTGTTTTGCTTGGATTTGGATTATCTAGGTGGATAATGTTTTTGAGGTATCTATTGTAAGTTCCATGATTAACATGGAACTACCCATTTCATGTTTCCAAAGACTGATGTTCAATGAGGATGCTTGGAGGTAGTATGAAGGATTTATTCTAATAAGAAATTGATTTATGGAGATATCACGACATGTAAAATTAATTTAAAAATAAAAGGTGATGTGTTTTTTTTCTCAAAAACAGAACCTTGAGGATTAAAGTATGAGAAAGAGAATTCCACGAGATGTTATTCCCTAAATGTGTGATGTTCATTAAATTTTTTTCTTCACATGTTATTAACCGCCCTACAATTGTAGTGGATTTCCCCTCTCCTTAATGGAAACCTAACAACACCCCCCCCCTTAACGTTTTAATGGTTCCTTAATCAATGATCAATCCCTATCATGACTCCATCGATCCATCTTCTATCCAATTTATGTTATACGTATTTTTTTGATTTCATACATCATTTACATACAATTCAACATTCACAATTAATTTTTCTTAATTTCCATGTTGTGTTAGATTTTTTTGGTTTTTTTTGGTGTTTAACGAAGTCCTAAGGTGTATCTAATACTTGCGGAAGAGGTGATTATGATCATCAATGTTGTTCCATTCTCAAGTGAAGATAATTGACACTCATTTTTGGAAGTGTATTAAATTCTCATATATTTAATTAAATTTGATTTAGAGTTATAATAATTTATTCAATTTGACTATAATGAAATTAACCTCATAATTAATTAAACCAGATTTTAGTATTGGTATCAATTGCATATTGATTTTTTTTATTACCATGATAATGGGATGTCTCATGATTTTCGATATATTGAGATATCATTGAATTTATTTTAATGATTAGTTTAGAATGAGGAATTGGTATAGAACAGAAATCTAGTATTCACAATTAATTAATTAGTTAAAGGATTAAAGTGGCATGTTTAATGAATATGATTATTGTAGTAATTTGAAAGTAATCAAATTGATGGAAGAACGCATGTTTAATTGAATTGGTTAATGAAACTGAAACATTCTAATCCTTTTTGATAAAATATTTATAGGGGTTTTAAATTAATTTATTGATTAATTAGTGATACTAGTGATATCTTGGTGGTTAGGTTGCATATAGTTGAAATATATGATAATGAATATGTTAATTCAATATGGATTATGATATGGTTGTGTGATTATAAGTAATTCCATTATAGTTCCTTATTTTCCAATTTTAATATAAATTCAAGGTTCCTTGTGCTTTAATGCCATGAGATCTCATTGTGTGTGAAGTCAAGACTTATTGATTTTGGGAAAAGTGACCAGTTTCTATGTTTTTTTCCAATAGCTTGTGATGTGATGTGAGACAGATATGGTTGATCCTGGAGGGATGTTGTGGTTTGTTGTGATGGGAGGATGGTATGTATCATTATCCAGAAATCCCTGATCCTAGATAACTAATGTGGTATTTTTGGTCAGGAGTCCATATTGTTGTTGTATCAGTTTTTTCATATATGGATGAGATGAATCAGTATATTCATGTGTATTTCTAGGAGGAAATCATACATGATTGAATGGGTTGAATATGAGCATACCAGTTGTTATTAAAGCATGATGGTTTTTTGAATCTATTTATAATATGACAACCATGTTGTCTTTTTATCTAATTTTCATTCCCTACTAGTTGAGGCAGAAAGATGTGATTAGTTGTATGCTTGTTTTAGGTTCGTATTTTTTCCTAGATTAAATGTAAATATGGAAATTAATATTGTTATTAAATGAGGAAAAAACTTTAACCCAATGAGTTAGAGATATGTGGTTCATAATGTGGATATTATAACTCTTAGAATTCATGGAATCTATATGCTTATTCTTAGACAAAATGGTACATTTATGTTACGTAATGATGAAAAATTTATTACTTAATAAATTATTTAATGTAAAGTGAATCTGATAAAATTTAATAAAACAACCTCTTGTATCATTTAAGTTGTATTTTTGTCAATGTATATCTAGTCTTAGTAGATGAATTCCGAATTCTGAGAGGCATTAGTTACAGTTGTGTCGTAGACTATGATATTCCCATAGTGTGGTTATGATCTATATTATATAATGTACATTTTTTGTTTTAAAATGCTAATACACTATGCTGTCTAGGTCAAGTAACTCCCTAGGAAATCATAAACATGGGGGTATTTTCCCCAACATCCATGTTGGTGGGTAGTTGGAGGAGTACCCCGATTTATCATGTTCTCTTCACATGGAATTTATATTTCTTGGTATGAATTTCATTTAGTTATCCACATATATTTGTATTGTTGGATGTAATGGCTTCTAGGTATTTCACAATCATGTTTTCGAGATATTGTTTACTATTGAATAATATAGGTATACCAATTATATTCTATTATTAGCTAATGATCCATACTCAGTGTAACGACTATAATGGCATAAGGTATAATACATGATGTATGAAACACTTTATGTGGGATGTGGTGCCTCAGAAATAACTATATCTATATATTTGTTTACATAGACATGGTGTTTAGTTACACGAGGTGAATTTTTAGGTGATTCACCATGTTATCTACCGACTAGCATTTTTTGATAGATATTATTAGGACATGAGATATTTGAAAAAAGTAGAAAACAAGTTGGGAAGCAGTTCCTGGGTACCATTTATATTATTTTGTAAATTATATTCTTATATATGAAATACTTTGGGGGAGTATCCATCGAGATGTTTCACATATGTGGGGATATAGTGGTTGAGGTTTTGCAAGAACGTTTTGGGCTTTGTGGTCACTACAATCATTAATTTTATTTTTTACAACAGTTTTCATTTCATTTGTTATAGTTAATTCATTGCATTACATATGTGAAATTGGGATTTTATTTAATTTTGTATTCTGAGAAATAGTTAGTTGTTGTATATAGTATCTCCCTATTTTTCATCTGTTCTCATAGATGGTATTGCATCCCATCTATTTTTTACAAAACCTTTACTACTAGTCTCTATCCTAGGTTATACTTGAAGTGTGATTTGGTTGCCGTGAAAAGTGTGCCACTAACCTATCCTATGAAAAAGCACCCCTCAACAATACAATGAAAACATCAGAATTCATTTTTAAGAAAATTACTGGACAAATAACTTTAATTACTTCATTCATGTTATCCTAGAATCCTAATTTTTGACTGAAATAAAACCCATAATCTGTGTTTTCTGAAATTTAACAGAATATTTATGAAGAAATTGTAGCACACGTAAATATGTTTTTTATTTCTTTCTTCATCCTCCTCCTAAAATTATTATTAATAGATTACGATAAAAACTTTTCTGTATATTTAGTATAGATAAATATAATCATGTAAATGGAAGAACAAATATCAATTAACTCGTCAAAAAATGAATCAAAAAATCATCATTTATGTGTTTTAAGAAATACATCCACAAAAAATAGTGTTATTAATTTTTCATAATCTTATCCCAATGATGTATATAAATATTGATTTATAAATTTATATATAATATTTATGATATAATTACAGTTATGGATTCATGATATCATATATATTTTTAACATTCCATTATATTAGAATATGATAACATTGTTCATGTGTACGAATGACTACAACGTTGCAAAGTGATGAAATTTGTATATACAAAAAATTGGAGGTAATAAGGATGGGTTTAATAAAGATATTTGAATTATATTATATTACAGTTATTATTTCAAGGATAATAAGATTAATATATTATTTCATTAAATTAGTTGAGAATATGGAATCAATGTTTATACCTATATACAACATACTATCTCTATAAACGATGTATTTCACTTTTCCATTTGGAATTGTTGTAGATTAAAATAAAAATCATAATAAAAAATAAATATTGTATTAATATAATAGTAATCATTCTAGATTTTATTTAACCATGATCTGTGTAAGAAGACTAAAAATAAAATATCAAAACATACATGAATAAAAATTCCATTAGTTCATAATCTGTGACAATAACATGGAATTGTTAATAAATGTTTAATGAAAGGTAACACATAAATAATATATGATATGATATATATATATGCATATTTCTGTAATATATTTATAATTAACATATATTTATTATATAGGTTGTTCAAACATGTAAAAATTAAGTGGAGACAAATTGTAATGAATTTTTGAGTAACATTTTACATATACAAGACACATATCAATGTCACCACCAATTTATTTAATGTGGTGTATATAATTCCCATGAATTTACAAATGATTTTTTAAATTTAATAATTATTTACAAATAATCGTTTTACCGAATTTTTACTTTTAATTTATTTTCAAAAAAAAATCTTCATATCACATTCCAATCAAATACCATAAGTATTTAACCACTAATGTAAAAAAATATTTTTTTAACTTGATTAGAAAAAAATTCCCACAATAAAAACAGTTTTATATTTTTATGATTCCAGTATATTATTGAATTTTTAATAGAATAAATTGATTTTTTTAAAATATTTCAAATTATAAAAAATTGGTTCTTTAATAATAGTTTAATATGAATTATAATCCATCAATTATAAGTATTATTTTTTCCATTGATAATAATATCCAAATTTCACTTTTAATATTTTTTGAAATTTATTTTTTAAAACAAATTGGAATTATCTTCCTGAAAATCATTATGTAATTTTTAATGAGTCCATTCAATTTATTTGAATTTATTGCAAAAGGATAAAATTTTAAAAATTTTGATTTCATTTTTATAATTTTTTTTAATGTTGAATGTATATTTGTCTTCTGAAATTATTTTAAGTATTTTTAATACATCCCTTTCAATATAAAATAATTATTTTCAATGAATATGATATCAAAATAGATTTATGGAATCTTATTTTAGAAAATTTATTTGTAACAAAAATATATTTTCCTAAATAAATGTTATAAATGTCCTTTAAAAATAATTTTCAATATATTATGAAATCATTTGATGTTACTTTTTCATTAATGGCTATATGATCGAAATATAAAAATACCATTCTATATCTAATGGGTTCATGTTTATTAGGATAAGATGTTTATGAACTTCATTTATCTCTAATGATTTATACCATGAAAAAAATATTATGAATCTTTCTTCATTCTCAATAGGTTATTCCATTATGAAATAAGGAAACTATTAAGAATCCTATCAGTTTTCCATAGGTTATGATATAATCAAATGTCTATGAAACCCTTTTCATTTAAGGTTTTATGATATGATTAATGTATTATGATTTATTTTTTAAAAATAATATTTTGTTTTCATTATTCTATGGGTGGGACCTATACATCTCTCAGTGAAATATGGTACATATTACTATCTCATAAAGTAGATAGAACTAGAACATAGATTAAACCATGTTGAGTAAAGATATTTTTTGACTATTATTAAATTATCAGTGAACATTGGTTCTTTTGATTTTATGGGCATTTAATCCATTCCAATATTATTTCCTTTGTAGTTATCCTTTAAATCAATTAATATTAATATATTTCATATATTTGTTACACAATACAATTTCTAATTCTATTTTTTTCTCTAATCGATCATGTTTAATGATATAATTCTGATTCATATAATATAAACATCCCATCGATTTTTCATGACTAAAAATAATGGTTTACAATATGAATGACATAGTTTTGAAAAATTATTCACATGTTCTCATTCCATTATTATATTTTTATTCTTTTGTTACTAAGTTATTTAACATGTATGAGTATCTAATCTCACCCATTTTTATATAACCAATATGCAAGTTCTAAAAATCATTTTTAGTTGTCTATTTATATGAATATTACATAATGTATAATATATTAGGGTGAAATTAAATATCGATAATAAATTTAGAAGAATGGATGTCTAATCTCTACAATACCGACCTTTTCTTGAGTATATCATGATTGAATTATGTCACTTGTTTGCCTTTATTTATGTTTCTTTTTCCAAAGATATGACATAGGGTTTGTTTGGAAATATTTTTATGAAAAACATGAATAAGGGATTATGCCTGGTTGGTGCATGGTTAGAGGAATCCATGAGCCAATCCCAATTAACCATGTGAACCCATGCATATGGGATTGTCAAGGCTGTTGCCCGGTTTGAAATACCATTCTCCTAAAACCTTGTTATGTTTGAATCCAAGGTAATTGAGTTCCACACAGTTGGTGGGAAATGTATTAAACTATGTTCCCTTACCCAAATGATTTTTCACATAGTTTTTTTATATTAGAATATTATTTTTAAAATTTCCCAAATACCTAAAACACCATTATTTACTCATTGGTTTTGACTTGTTGTTTTTTTGGATGAATCAAGTAATTTCATTAGGGGTTATAAGGCTTCCTGACCTCGATTATTCCTGATTAAATTCATGAAGTAGATATCCGTACTTCACCTGGTATGTGGATATCATCCCAATCCATATCTCAATGATTCATTATTCTTTTTTTTAATCATTTCGTGGTGTTTATGTTTTGGTGCTTTAGATATTTAAAATTTTGGTGAGATCTAGATCATCGAATGTAAATGTAGATCAAGATTTTTTAGATCATGATTCCATTTATCACAGTTTTGGGATCTAGATCTGGAACATAGATCTACATTGTTTTGCAATTCAAATTTTGTGGAATTCGATCGATTGACCATCCTTTAATGAATCGAGGTGGGTTGTCTAAAAACTAAATCCCATAGTAGTGATTTATATTAATTATATGAATATTATATAATTTCAATATTTTTATAAAAATTATAATTCATAATTAAATTATTTAATGTTCTAAATTAGTTAATAGAGAAGGTTGTGATTTTGGGAGATATTGGGATAGTTGAATGAAATAATTAAATAGTGAATTGATTATGAGAATTTTAGATTTCAAATTTTAATAATTAATCATGGGAATTAATTACGATAGAATTGAGATGTTTGGATTTAGTACATTATTGTGGAAATAATTATGGGTCAAGGATGTTAAAAATTTAGGAAATTTATTGGGAACATGAATATGGGATATTTATATAATGATTTGAGATAATTTATTTTGTAATTTAAATATCAGATATTTATGCAATACAATGAATCAATAATTTATGATTTGATTATGATACATTTAAATATTGTGTTTTAATAAATAACTAGTCAATTAATTATTCGATGTTGATTTTATTAATGGATTAATTAATTGGACAATTAAATGATGGACAAGGTTAACTTAATTGAAAAATTAATTTATGGACATGGATTAATTAATTTATAAATTAATTAATGGATTCTATGATTTTTAATTGATAAAATAAGACTAATATGATTGATATTGGTTGATAAGATAACATGATAAAATATGAGGATGAGATACATATGTGGTTTTGGTAAGGAAAGTTATATCATCAAAGTTGATAAAATATGTGTTATGAATGATGATATATGATATTGATATACATCCATAGTTATTAACATGTGGTTGTATTCATAATGATCTACACCAATGATAGATCAATTGAAATGGATCAGAATTGGGATGTCTAACATGATGATAAACAGCAATGAAATATTCATACTCTTGAGAATTTGGGTGTTAGACAAGACATTCAAAGCCTATAATAAATTATTCAGGGTTGAGAATTATGTTGGTAGACATGATGTTATAATATTATGATGAATTTGAATGATTTAGAATTTGGGTATTAGACATGACATTCTATGTCGATGTAATATATGCATGATTGATAAATATATATCTAGACATGTTGATCTATACCCAAAAATATCGGTATTGGACTAATGTTCCAAGTGGTTGTGATAATGAGAAGGAAATTAAATTTATAACAAAATAACACTTGTTTATATGAATTGTGAATTTAATATATATCAACCCTCATACCGAGTGAGAATTATAGTAGGTGTTGGGGTATCATATCCTCAGGAACCCAGTGGTCTATAAATTTAATAACGATTAATTGATAGTGTGATAATTGTTTACTTATGCAATATAATATTTTATTTATAACATTGAATACAAATTCTATTACATATATTTTTATATTCACTATTTGTGGTGGCCTACAAGCTTCTAGTCACACCCATTATTGGATTCCTGTTCTGTACCTGAGTTGAGATTATTGTTTTAGGACAGATTGAGGGAAAGGTCATGAGATTAGATTGTTGATTGGGGAAGGGGAATGGAGGAAGGAACCAAATATGGTTCACAACCCACATAGGAGTCATTAGTGTCATTACTTAACGTTACATTTTAGTCAATTTGACACTTTATTTGGAATTAAATGTTTCCCTCTCACTTGACAACTGTATTTCCTATTTTGGTTATATTGTGACATTGGTACTCTTTATGGTTATATATGATTCAACCTTTATTTATTTATTCTATGATTGTGTTTTACTCTCATAATAGAGTGTATAGTCTCAATAAAATTTACATACCAGTTCCTCACTACTAGTCATCATCCTCTAGTGTAATGGGAGACAAGCATAAGGTATTGTGGAGGTCTGTGTCAAGGAACTAGTGCATGGCCTTTCGGTCGGGATGCTACAAAGTTGAATAAGAATTCATGTTTTATATCTCTATATTTTGTATTAATGTTTGGGAAAATTTAGACATGAGAATACAATGATTTAGGGGTGTAGTAATAATCTCGTGCATGTGAGTTTCAAACCCATGTACGAGGGATATTCCATGTATTCATGGTGGGATTTTTTTCTATTATAGTTGAATATTATTTCACATTGGGTGTCACACTTGTTGTGTGATGTGATTATTATTTTTGATATTTATTGAGAATTGGAACATAGAATATATCGAGATGAGTGTAGAGTCTCCATGCACCAATGTGGGCACTATGGACTATTAGATGAGATGAATCATGTTAGGAACATAATCTAAAATGGGTTAGGGTATGTTATTTTACATGTAATGTTTTTTCATAATATAATATTATATTGAGAAATGTGTCTAATAATAAATTTAATTAGGTAAAATGATGAAATAATGTTGATAAATGGGTGTCAAAATGAGAAACACAAACAAATATATTGTGTTTACCATTTTTAAAAAGGACCTATGTTTGTGATGATAAAGAGTAGTGATAACACCTCAATTTTAATTATGTGGTGATACATATAGAAAAAATATTTTTGTAACTTATTGTGTTTCCCTATTATATAAATTTGTTAGATTCCTGAAATTTTCCCTGAGCTTCATGTTTGGATTTGTAGAGATATGCCTCCACGAATTCACTTTTTGAAAGGATGATTGGGGGACATGGTTATAGATGATCCTCCAGTGGTGGAATATAGGGAACATATTGTTCCGGGTGATGATGAAGGAGATATTTTATAATAGAACCTCACTCAGTTAATGTTATTTATGGAATGAGACCCAGTGGAGGTTGTGAAAACATGTATGTTCTAATTAGGTGGTTTTTGTAAATGAACCCTCTGAATATTATTAGAGAAGGTTTACCTAAGGTAGATGATTTTTGCGTTCATTTTATCGAGAAAATACTTTAACATATATAGAATAAAGATGATAGGAAGGTAATGTTTTCTTCTTATATTCTACGAGGATCAACAAACCAATGCTGATAAATTTAATGATGGACTAGACGTGTTGATGGTATTATATGGAAGGAATTCATTGATAGATTCTTGATCACTTTTAACAATATTCATTTTTGAAGGAAAGAGCATACGATATCATTCTATTGACTTAATGGGCATGTTTTTTATGGACTCTATCAGATTCTTTTAAAACTAGTAGTTCTAACCTACAAAATTTGAAGGATATGAGAAGGCTACAATGAGGCATTTCAAGGATGAACCTAAGGTAAATATTAGGTCCCATGATATCCTATTTAATTTAATGATTTCTGATGATTTAGTGAATCAAGATGCCATAACTGGAGTTTAAATAATGGACGCATCTAGTGCTAGATAGATAGTTTCAACTAGATGATCAGAAAGGACTTATTCTGATAGAAGGAATTGTAATTATGATAACATTATCTAGAACAACAAGAATCATAGTATCCTATCAGGGCGATCATGTACGTAAGATCTTAATCAATTGCATTCCCAATAGAATGGTAATATCAGACACATCTGAAAACATTTTCCTTAACCATCATTTGAGTTACAATCATGTAGAATGATTGGGATTATATAGAGGTTTTACATGAACATGTGGAAAACTATTATTGATGGAGGATCATTGTAGAACCAGGGTGTGAGTAGTGGATATTACAAACCATGTCCCGTTGGAAGTAGTACATATATTAGTAGAGGCGGCAGTGGTATTGGAAATTGTACATCAGGGTAAGGGAACCCAGATCAACAAAGTGGTGTAGCTCAGGGGAGTCAAAAATCATCATAATAATGTTGGGAATGTTGGTTTCATTTGGTTCAGCCTGCAGTTGTGGATATAATGGAAATCTAATCAATTTTTGAAGGTATTACTTTAGTATATTATATTTCTCATTATTCTATATTTGATAATACTACCTCTCATTTGTTTATATCTAAAAAATGTAATTGAACAGAGCATGGAAGTAGAGTTTTTGAGAAAGGTTATTAATATTAATATAAAATTAGTTGTATGATCTAGAGACATAAGAAATTAACAATTTTGTTATAATTATATTGGAGTGTATCATTTTCTCAAGGCTCTCTATATTCATGATAGGACTATCTCTAACCTAATTATGGGTATGGAATGGAAAGTCACATACTGAGAACACATTGATTGTTAATGCATAAGAGTTACATTCACATATATTAAGGCTATGTCATCGGTACCAGCCTTTGATTGCACGGGAAGCCTAGCCAGACAGTCATGCAATGGTGGAGAGATACTATCAAGATGCAGATGCTGGGGAGGGGCAGTTCCTTGTAGATAGTCTGGTTGAATTTCCTTAAGACCTTCGGGTCATGTAATCTCTTAAGACTACGGGCCATGTAATCTCTGAGCCTACGGGCCTTGTAAGGGTTCCCTCTCATCCCTTGAAAGAGGGGTTATAAAAAATAAATAAAAATGAAGGCCTTCGGGCCATTCAGACAAATCCAACTTAATCAAAAAAATACAGCAATGACATCATCCAGTAGAATTTCTCCATATGAGGACCATTTTTTGGAGATCGCAAATGAGGTGGCGGCACTAGGATTCACTCTTGTCCATGCCAAAGCTCAGCTACAATAATTTAAGCATGACGAGAATTTCCTACGGAATAAGTGAATGTTAATAGAGATCACCACATGAGTGATGTGACCTCAGCCTCCCCAACAATATTTCATCATCGCACACCTTACCGTTATGTCACATATGGGTGTTATAAGGTGTTATGTAACATGACCATGGCACTATGATTATATGCATTATTTTTTTGTTAATAATATACATCCATTTCATTAATGATATATTATAAATGGTTTTTTAGGAACAAATATTATTTTTAGTTAATATTCAATTAAGAGATATATTGTTACGAATTAATGGATTATTAATTAAATAATATTTTAATAAAATATTACTTCTATATTTTTCACTTATTAAATATAAATTATCATATAATTTTTAGGAATACAAATTTAATTATTATTATGTTTCGAACTTTTTTTTTCAAAAGCTATGAATTTTTTATAAATATCATTTTTTCTTTTAAATGTAAAAAATTCACATATTTAGAAAATTATATAGATAAAAGGAATATTATTTTTGGAATCATCACCTCAAAATTATCCAATAGTGAATTTTTCATAATTTTTTTATTGAATCAAATTTTATGTAAAAATTAAATATAGTTTAAATATATAATGCGTTTTATGACATCATAATTAAATAGTAGTGAAGTAATAAAATACTATAAATGGGATTTTCTTCCAAAATATGTGTTACATTTAAAAAATGTTTTTTTATTAATTAATTGGTGCCTTAGATTACCCCAAGGACTTACAAAACATTTTATCCTTTTTAAATGATTTCCTAGAGAGTGTGACTCACCCCCATATATGAAGGCCAAGTATATTAATATGTTCAAAAATAGTCCTTTTAAAATAATTTTTCACACTTCCATTTTTCTAAAACACTTGGTAATAACCATTGATTTGTTTTTGAATTTGATTAGTTTAATGTGTTTTGTCCATACACTAAATAATATAGAATCCCCTTATTTTCTATATATAAACCCACCCAACACCCAACTTAAATTTATCAAAATGATTGGATAACATACCTGCCCTACCCAATTCTCTCTAAAATCATCCCTTGGTGCCCCAATCTCCCATGAAGACTCTCTCAGGCCCCTCCCAATCCATTCAGATCACACATCCAACAAAGGTATTTCTTCCTCTCTCATATTGTGTCCATGTTTAATTATGTATTAATACCATTTTATTTTCATTTTATAATATTGGATGTATTATTTATCACCTCCCCTATCCATCTATCCTTATTTTTGAATGATGAGAGGTCTCTTTATCTCTAATTAAAGGCTCCCATGTACACCTATTTCCAAGCCAAAATTTTGTAAGGAATATCTCATTAATCATTTACATTAATGAAATTATATTGATTTATGAATATAAATTACATTAAATATGTTGGGACATGTATCTATATGACCCCCATATTGTCCATGTCATTTACATATGATCAGACACCCATTTCTCTCTCATCACCCATTTTATGGATTCTTATGTCACATTGTTATGCTGACAAAATTGTACCATGATTTTACAATCTAATGTCATTGCATAGTGAATACCATGCTCATTTTGATATCAAAAGTATTCTCCTTCAGGAAAATTTACTTATTGATTATGTTGTATCATTATTGAATTCAACATTCGTTTATTGCGGAATAAATTTTGATTCTTAATAAACTCATGTTATATGATCCTTGTGGAATACTTATGCATGAAATTAATTGATTAAGAAGGGTGCACACATATAAAACTTCAAATAATTGGGGAATGATTATTATCATGATACATCAAGTGAATTAAGGTTTTACTTATGCTAATTCATGTGAAACAAGGGTTTACTCATGTTCCATATTCAATGATCCCTGACTCGTGATAATACTATGTTAAATGTTGTTTCCACATTTCTATGTTATGATAATAATGTTATATAATGACTTTAGGTTCATGTTTCCCTAATTCTCCATTGATATGCCTATTTACTAAAATTTAATGTATTCTTTATGTTATTCAATGTATAATCCCTTACTAGGATTTATAGATCATCGTTTATCATGCATGTCCTTAGGATGTTTGGGAAAATGCTATGTACGAAGGAATGTGTGAGGTCATGAAAGAAAATGTTTTCATTAAAGTTGAGTTTTTTATGTTTTAAGATGTTATGTAATGTTCCAAAGAATAAAATTTCTGATACATCTCTGTATTCTATGTTGTAACAAGAAAATATTTTATGTAATAAATTATGTTTATGTTTGAAATAATTGGAATTGTCATTATAGTTGGTATCAGAGGATAGGTTTAGTTAATTTTTGGATTATAATTAGGAAAACTTTGTGAAAGTCATAGGGATAAGAATATGTATCAGAAAAACATACCTAAATTTTGGTGAGTATTGAGTAAGTGGTTTATCATTAAAATACGTCCTTTTATATATACGAGTTGGTAGAGGTGGCACTGTCATAGATGTATCTAGAGATAAAACCCAAAAACACTACATTAATCTATACTCAAATGAGAACTGGTGCACGACAATGGGCCTTGCTGCACTCTTGCTTACAAAATTCTTGGGGATATTCATTGGTAAATTCATAAGATTAGTTCGAACCATAATAAAGAGAATAAAAAAAATTCGTGAAAGTATATATGTATCTAAGTAGATCATTTATAAAATTGAATGAATCCTATAAATTCCTATGTTAAGGAAATAATATTAATTTATATGTTATTCATTTTTGACTTTGGATTAGACTTTCTATGTTACCCCTAAATTTTCTTTTATTACATCTCATGGATTGTTATAGTAGGACTCGGGCTAACAATCATTGTGAAGATCTATTTAATGACTATTCTAATTAGATTCGGAATCTACTGGTAGTAGGAATCATAAACATTGTAATCAAGCTCTATCATATAAATCCAGTTTTGAATAGAATCCTAGGCCAAGTGGAACATTCAACCCCCAAATAAATAACAAGTCATAATCATGATCTTTATGAGACAAATGTCTTCTACTATTAATGGATCATCTGATCCTTCAATTATTTAACAATGTATCTACTCCATTGAAAATATCTTCTACATCCTTAAACGTTCTAAACAAGAAAGGTTCTTCTGGAAGCAAACCGTATTGAGGGTAAAGCTAATCATTGGTGAACATTGATAAAAATATGAAGCCTGAGGTGGAGATTGAGGCATTTGAATTGATGGATTTCTAAAAAATGTATTTCGATAAATATTTTTCATGTACACTCTGACTTATGATTGAAATGGATTTCCTTTCCATAACTGAAAAAAGACAATAAATCTAGCATGGAATATGGGGAAAACATCACATGGCATCCATGATATGATTCTAGCTTGGTCGTTTCCCTCTCATTCAAGGATGACTGCTTCTTTGTTGGGCTAAAAACTATCCTACGGAATGCCCTAGGCATTAGTGAAATTGATAGCTATGACAAAATTGATTGATATTCCCTCGAAGTTGATACAGATATCAGTGAATATCTAGGGTATCATGGGGGTAAGACGTATAAGGCGAACATTAATTCTAGCATTATGATGTCTAAATCAAATTGTTCATCGAAAATCCATCACCCCGCATTCTAATGTTTTGTAAAAAAGCACCCCAATAATTTCTTTAATGGGGGAGAGAAAATTCATTAGGTGTGGAAGAGATGGGCACCTGGCCATTAACTTCCAGCAAGAGAAACATGCTGCTGTGAAAGTGGAGAGGAACTCTCTATTCAACCCTCAATTCCTTGTTCATTACTTCAACTCCAATGAACTAGAGAACTTTGAAAAGTTGTGCCCTAAACAAAGGGTTTTAGGTGAAAAGCAACAACCTCCATGATAGAGAGGTAAAGCTTTTTCCCACACAACCACGAAAGTGAACCCTGACAAATAAGTCATGATTGGTATTCTAGTTATTCATTCCATAATATCGAACATTATTTTTTATTATAGTTCTACACATTTTGTTATATCCCTAATGATTGGTATAAAAATCCCAATACCACCACAAATCACGAAAGTAATGATTTCGATGAGAATAGAAAATGGGGAAATCATTGGATCCCATGAATATAACTCCCCCATTGCCATAATTTTTGAATCAAACTTCCCAAAGAACCCTGTCATTCTCCCTATGGTGTTATTTAAGTCATTATTTTGAATTAATTGGCTTTCCATAAATAATGCCAACAAAAATATATGTGAGATGGAAATCAAATTCTATATAGAGAATTGACCATTGATTCTATAAATGTCTAAATAAGAAGATGAAACTTCTTTAGTATTATCATCACAATCATGGATATTAATCCCTTTTAAGCATGAACATCCTACATAGATGATGGATTCTATGGAATAATCCATCTTTGAAGACATGCCTATTTTGATGTAATTCAATGAAGTGTTTCCTGAAAAATTACATGGTCTTCCTCCTAGAATTTATGCTGAAATCCGGATTGATCTTATACCCAGGGCATTAAAAATATCCAAGTCATTGTATAGAATGGCTATTGTGGAGCTATGGGAGATAGAGAAAAAACTACAAGAGAATCTGGATAAATGGTTTTTAAACCAATGTGATTCACCATTTTGTGAACTAGTACACTTTTTCCATAAGATAGATGTGCTAATGTGCCTTTGAATTGATTATCGTTAGATCAAAAAATCACGATAAAGAACAATTATCATATTCCCCTATTATGGACTTGTTCGATCTACTATGTCGAGCACAAAACTTCTTGAAGTTGGATTAGAAGTCTTAATATTACCAAGTATGGGTGAAGAATTAGGATATTCCCAAGACTACTTTTGGTACAAGATACGAGAACTTTGAATTCATAGTAATTCCTTTCAGACACACGAATGCTCGAGTAATAATCATGAACATGAAGAATAGATATTTTAGAGATTACCTTGACATAAATGTGGTATTCTTTTAGAAGGTTTACTTATATACTCAAAAACCATAGATGACTAAGAGGAGTATCTATCAACTATAATAGTGACCTTGTGAATGGATACTCCCTATGAAAAATACATCAAGTGTATGTTCTGGTTGATGTAGGTCTCAATCTTGGGTCCTATCACCATATTCAATGTGATATCTTTGGATGCCTCCAAGAAAACTGAATTTGAGGGATGATCATGGACAACATCGGTGACATATATCCATATCTTTATGGGGATAGGTGGATATTATCATTCATTTGTGAGAAATTTATCACAATTTTCAAACCCGCTTAACTAGATAACTTGAAATGGAGTAGATATTGTTTAGAGTGATGAATGAGAATATATCCTTAAGGATTTTAATGGAGTCTTATCACTACACCTGTGGTCACACTACCAAAAAGTGGATAACTTTTTGTCGTATTTAGTGAAGCTTCAAAGAAGGGATTGGGGTGTGTGTTGATTAAAAATTACAATCTCATTTCCTTATCTTTAAAGAAATTGAAATTTCTTGAGAAAAACAATACAACCCATGATCTGGAGTTGGATGAAGAAATCAATGCATTAAAAATTTGGAGATATTATCTCTCTAGAGAGAAGTGTGAAATTTATAAGGATAACAAAATACTCATGTATATATTTACATATAATGATAAGAACATGTGACAATGAAGATGGTTAGATCTGATCAAAGAATATGACAGCTAAATCCATTACTACAATGGGAAAATGAACTAGGAGGTAGGAATTCTAAGTAGAATGGACCGAAATATTATATCATTGAGGATAATTGAAAGGGATCTATTATTCTTAGATTTGATGAATATTTTCATGGAAATCATATCGAAGGTAACATCATCAATCCTTTCACAAATGATTTCTAAACCATATATTTTGTAATGGTAAAAGGGTGATCAAATTTATAATGTGGGAATTTAGAAAAATGTGAATCTATAAAAAAAGAGAAATCCCCATATTTAAATGTTAATAAAGAACGAATTGTGAGACTTGGGAAGAGACTATGTGGTCCATCAATTACGGAGTTAATGAAATATCCTTTCATTGATTCAAATTATTAAAATTTATCCATTCACCTAGGAAACCAAAATATGAATCGTGATATTTAGGGGCATTATTTGTGGGATAAAATAATGTATGAGATCACTAAGTGTACATAAATGTTTCTGGTATGTCTGAAAGAGAAGGCTGATAGGAAGATATCTAAGTGGATGATGCAACCATTACACTTACAAACTTGAAATTGGAGAACTTCAACAATGACTTTTTCAGTGGACATATGAAGACATCCAAATTAAATATTTCTATCTGGTTTGTTATGGATCATCTTAGAGAGACTGCATGCATCATTAAAATTTGAAAGGATTTCTCATTTGATGAGCTGGCACAGATATATACCCTAATATTTTTAAGGATTCCTAGAGAACCACTATATATTGTATCTATTTGAGATCTAAGAGTTACCTCAAGGTTTTAGAAGAGTTTTCCATGTTTCCTAAATACTGAGTTGAACATTAGTACGTCTTACCATCCTAAAACTTATGTCTAATATGTGCAGATTATCCAAACACATAAGACAAGTTGAGAGCATGCTCAATGGACTTCAAAGGAGGATATGATCAAAATATTCCTTTGGTTCTGTTTTTATACAATAAATGTTTCCACTAAATAATTCAAATGGATCCTTATGAATCGTTGTATAGGAAGAGGGGCCAAACACTAGCATGTTGGGAGGATATTGGTGTGTGAAAACTTCTAGGTCCAGAAATGGTCAAAAATGGCAGAGATGTTTAAGACCATCCAACACCACATTAAAGCTTGTTAGAGTCGAAAAATTAGAAATGGTGATAATATTATTATATGATCAAGATATTTATTTTTTTGTAGTGGTATTACTCCACATATCACCATGAAAGATATTTATGTTATTTCGAAAGAAGGGAAAGCTTAGTCCATGGTACATCAGCCCTTTTGAGATCCTATATTGCATTTGAGCAGTGTCTTATCAACTTGCAATATAAGGCCCCAACCTTAAACCTTACTTAATCTTGAGTTATTACAAGATTACACATTGAGGATCTTTTCAGGTTTAGAGTTTTAGAGAATTAGATCATGAAACTTGCATTACATTCCACATTTAAACAAAGTGGTTACATAAAAGAAAATATTCATACTTCCAATCAACAGAATCATATTGTAAATAAAACATGGATTCTTTCTTGACACATCCTTGACACTATCACCAAATCATGTACCTTTCCCTTGACCTGTGAAAAACATTTCAAGAACTTGGGATGAGCATAAAAAGCTCAGCAAGGGTTATAAAAATATGGAAAGGAAACATGAGTTCATATATACATAATAATGAAATCATACTTTACCCATAAAACATAGGTACTTTAACATACCTCATCAAACCATGAATAAATCATAGAAAACATAAGACATAATGGTAACTTGAGCCATTCATAACATTCTTACGTAGGGAGTAACCCTCTTGGTTATGTTTGGAATACCCATCACAGTATATTCCCTAAATCTCTTCGGAGACACCATAACGTTTCACTCCTTCGCGTTACCCAATGCATTGGAGAGCTATATCGGGCTCACCCACCATTAGTTTATCACAGAACCACCCGTTTTCATAACAATGCCCAAGAACCATAACATAAATGTATCACATAAAACATGCGTAAAGGAAACATAACATTTCCACATTTAAATCACAATATACCATTTTATTATATTGAAATAATGAATCCATTCAAAAAGAAACCATTTCCAAAACCATTTAAAACATTTAATAAAGATATTTTTGAATCAAAGTGTCCCATACCAACTTGATTCTTAAAATATTAAACCATTAATATCCATATAAATAAATCCTTAAAACCATTTTGAAAACATGGATATTAATAAGAACAAATAATTAAATCATTTAAAGCGATATTTTGGTTAAATGGGTTTTACCAGAATTAGAGACACTTGAATAAAATAATTGAGGAATAACATTTAGTCAGAACTTTATAATATCATGAGAATAAATGGATTCATGATATAATACTCCAAAGGACAGTATATACACCATATAAGAGTGAATTGGTGCATAACAACAATGAACCCTCAATAGAAATGTCAAATGTGATGAAATCCCTTACAAAGAAGGTATCCTTAAATGAAGGACAAATCAATCTCAAAAATATGTGTGAAAAATATAAATAAACCCAATATAAGTGGATATTAAATGTAAAACAATAAAAGGTCATTCAAAAATATTCAATGGATGACATATTCAATGACTACATGTTGAACCCAAAGAAATCGAAATTGGGTTTAAATGTTCCCTTGACAGCCTAACGACATCACATCAAAATGAGTTGATGAGAGATAAAATTTTTATCTAATCACTTGGACATAAAATTTACATCAACAAGGATATATGAGAACATATAAAATCATAACAATATGTAAATTAAAAGACCCAACAAAAGAAGTCTTTTAAAAAAAAGAGGAGGGTGAAAGGTTCCCTTACCGACTTGGGTATCTTTCAAAACATACACCCCATGAAAGAAGGACAACAGATCATTGATGTCAATACTCATAAAAGAAATTATATTACACAAAGAGTAGAATAATGGGCAGTACATACACCACTCAATGGAATTTGTGGAAAATGTAGCATAAATCCCAGGGGAATAAAAGTGAGATGAAAAATCCCTTACGAAAACTCGGCAGCCTAACAGCGCCACATAAAACTTCTGAATATGGGTTGATGAGATAAAATAGGGTATCTAATCACATTACAATAAAATTTAAAGCAATAGGAATATAAAAGAACATCCCCCAACATTAAAAAGAGGAGCTTAAAAGAAGTGACATAAAGGAGAGTACTTAAAAAGAAAGAGAGAGGTTAGATCTCTTACGAATGTTTGGCAGCCTAACGACGCCACTCAAAACATCCAAAATGGATTGATGAGAGAGAATAGGGTCTCTCATCACATGAACATAAAAATTACAGTAAGTGTAATACAAAAGATCATCCCAATAACAAGAAATATGATCTTTAAAAGGAATGACATAAAAGTGTGTACTTAAAAAGAAAGAGAGGAGTAGGATCCCTTACCGCGGGTCCGACTTGACTCGATCGTTCTTTAATCTCCTGAATAATAAACATGAGTTAATTTCTACTTCCATAATAAGCTTTTTCAAGTTCATTATTCCTTTTATATCACTTATTTCCAGGTCATAAACATTATGTAATCATTTATGTTAATAATATTTGTTTTGCCGATATTTGGTTCTTAAGTTGAAAGTGGACTACTTACAATTACATGTTGTTTGTGTGGCCAAATGTTTATTATATCCAGAATTGTATTCATGATTTAGATATCATATATGTCATATATATCCAGTACATTCATTCATTTATAACATTACATAATCATTTAGAGGTACGAAATGAAATGCACCGTTCATGGAGACGGTAAGCCGTACGTACGCATGAACGCTACTTTCATTTCTATTTCGTATTTTATAGAATGGAATAATAATGATATAAATTTATATTATAATTACAGTATAATATCATATATAATATCATAGTTCCATCCTTTATACGTCCCACATATGGTATTTAACGAATCAAATCACTTTGAGGGGGCGATAGTCCGCACTTCCAAAAATGAAGATATCGCGTTTACCCATAATGGAAACCATAAAGGTATGCCCAAAATGAAAAAAACAGATTCTTAAGTTAAACATAAACATATTATATATCATATATAAAAATAGTGACATCATAATGGACACCTTTTAAGGTGTTAAATGAGTATTGAACAATCATCGTTTCGGGAGGCTGAATTTCCCCATCCACGGAAACCATATGTTCTTTAACAATTTGATGTAGTTGTGTGAGAGTGTAGCTAGAATAAATATTATAAAAACATCCTAGTATATTGAAGATACTGTTGTTGTTACAAAGGAAGTAAATAAAAAGAGTTTAGGGGGTTGGAGAAAAAATATAAAACAAATGAACATGAGAGAATGAATTACCTTTAAAAGTTTATCTCCTTTTGATTTGAGCCTAAAGGCTTCCTTTGAAAGGATTCTGCCCAAAGTTAATCCTATAAGATTAGGAGAGGGATGTGGAGAGAGTAAATGGGCAGGGTTTGGCCGAGACAAAGGCTTGAGGAGTGTGTGAAATGAGGTAGAGATGGGGGCCTTTTATAAGAGGAGAGGAGGGGCACTTTTGGAAAGTATGAGATATTACTTTATTTGAAAATGTGTTTCGGTTATATAAGGTCCCATAATGATATAATTCGTGGATAAGGTGATAAGGCTTTTAAATCAACTCATCTAATTGGTTTTGGACATGTGTAGGTCTTAGATTTTACATTATCTTTCAATTTTATTTAAATCGTTAAATAATGATGTCATCGCTGCATCATCATGATGTCATAAATAATTTATTTTATTTAAAGTCTAAAAATTATAAAACAAATACTATGACGTAGGAAATCTTTTTATCTTTCCAATTACTATTTATAATAAAAAATCTTATCTTTATAACCCCATGTAAAAATTGTTTTCGTAAAACATATGATGTTTGTGTAATTTTTACTTTTACATTAAATAAAAAGTTATTTATGTCATTTCCCAACCAATGGGGCTCCATGGTGTCCCCAAGTTGACCCATGGCTTTTCTTGGTCGGCCATGACACAACCAATGTGTGTAGGGCATGTGTCAAGTTCATTTCATATTATTAAAACATTATTTTTACCTTAAACTACACTAATTACCTCTAATCGCGATTAAAAACGTAATAAGTTACTATTCACCAAAAAATTATTTTTATCCCATTGAACCACATTTTACTTATTAATGACAACCATGTATGTCAGATTTTTGAAATTAAAAACACAAAGATGTCAAAATTTCATTTAAATGGAAAAATTAGTTTTTATAAGTACCACTTAGTGGTTTCGCTATTCATAAAAAATTGAAGATTTTCAGAAAAATCCCAAAAATTCACCCTAAGATATATTTGATATTCTTGTTTCAAAAAAGAAGCCTATTTTACATAATTCAAAACATGTAAGTCACATTAATTAATTTAATAATTAATTCCTGCTGTCAGAGAAAATAGCGTGTTCTTATGAAACAATAAGTATCAAAAGATTGACACTAGTTTAAGTTTGATTTCAAAGTGAAATTAATTCCAATGACCACTATTGGATTTAATGGTAAAAATATATTCTAATTTCACTTTAAAAACAATTAAAAAGGTAATCTAATCATATAAATAAATTAGATTAAAAAGAGGTTTTGAATTAAAATACAACATTTTATACTATTCATTAGAAAAAATTGAACATTATCGGAAAGATACCAAAAATTTACACAAGTAAATTTTGATATCCCGATTCTTAAGAAAAGTTTTATTTGGTCCAATAGAATGTATAAGAGTGAACAAAACTATATTTAATGACGGTTCTCCATCAAAAGGCGATAAGTGAACCTTTAGTGAAAACTAGGGCATATACGCCTAAAATTTAATTCTTTACGTATTTTAAGCCTTTATATTTTCTTGGATAAATGTAAAAACATTTAAAAACATATATAATCAGATTTTAGTTATTTCTATCCATTCCCGCCATTACAACGGCTACATGTTAACTACTATTTAAAATAATATTATTTTATTATTAGAGTGAAACGTAAGATTCCCAAGAAACTCGTTGTTGCGTGTTGGGTATGCCATCGAGCATAGCGTCCCCTTTAAAGTCATATTAATATTTTACTCACATATATGGATAAATATGAAAATGTCATATTCTTTATTTACCTGGGGTGTTACATCCTTCCCCCCTTCTGGGAATTGCATCCTCACAATTTTAAAATTGCGCTTGGAAACATCTTTGAAAGTCCCACATCGGAACAAGAGTCGGTAAAACAATCACTTTAAAATAAAGAAATATAAATACAGAGGTCACCCGAGTTAACCCATACTAGGACCCCATGTAGGAAAACATGGACATGGAGGAGAAAACATAGGGTCATGTTCTGATGGAGAGTGATAGAAAACATGTTTAGGAGAAAGTTAACAATAAGAAAATCACAAACTTGTGATGGGTTAAACGGTGTTGGGTTCCCCAGTAGGAAAAGTTAATAGACAAAATTTTTGTTTTAAGTTACTTAATATTGAGGAATTTATTCATAAGGAAGCATAATCACTTATCAAGTTGACTTTCAACTTTTTTTAGATCCCTTACACAAACTCATTTTTTCTCCAAAAGATGAGTATTTAGGAAGACTTGTTCGCATTAATAGTACTATAATCAAGTTTTAGAGAATCACCTAATCCACAAAAGAGAACTATACATCCCATGTCTTTAGACTATAACCAAAACCAAAACCAAAATGGTTAGTACATGATCAGATAATCTAGAAAAGGATAACCCTTTACAAAAAGAAAATCTATTCTTAATCTCCAAAATTTTTTCCAACAAAACCCAAATTTCAAAGAGGACCATTCGATAAAAAAATTGTCCATAAAATTATTTAAAGTAAACCAAACTAAGGTTGAAACCCAAATATTTTAAGGATTTAGTCACATAGTATTCCAAGTTAAATCGTAACATTTATCTCCAAACAACATCTGTTGCTCCTAAAGTCTCGTATTGAAAAGTAATTAACCTAATCACATATCCTCCATGATAGGTTAATCATTTTCATAAATAACCCAAAATCAACTTACTAATAATTGATAAAATCATATAACTAAAAAGAATCAGTCAAACTAACCAGAGACTTCACGTAGTCCAGTGGTAGGTGATAAATACCAGCCGCACATTGGTTGTGGGTTCGATTCCCGCAGCATTGTCCGACGCGACGGGTTGTCACACGGTCTACGTGTTGTCCTTTTCCCAAAACTATATAATTCTTAAAACATCCCCCAAAACGAGATAAAATCTTCATAAATGATCATAACATATTTTAACATCATGTTTATATCATTCATTTCATTTTCCATCATATCATAAAGTAACCCATAATTACCTAAAAAGTAAGGATCATATAAACCCTAATGGCTACCTTAATAATTATTACCTGAATTTCCACATCGAGTTGGCCATCTCGTACATGATTCATTAGAGAACTCACCACGGTTGAAGTATTCGATCATGACTCCTTGATAGTTGGTTTAGAACAACTATGAGATTCCTCATTGAATCCCCCATCTCATCCATTATCATAATCAGAGAACCACCACAGTTTCCTTCAAACCCATTCTCACATTGGTCCCTGCTAGATCCAGCCATTTACTAAAACCAAAAAGGTCAGTGTGAGTATATCAACAAAACCATCATGTACTAATGAGGGAGGTAAACACTAAGATATACTTACTCATTCACTTTACATAAAACTGGGACTCCTTCTGAAATCCTATCCATTATGGTAATGTCACTTATGCTTAAAGAATACCCTAACCTCTAAAGTTATCTAAACCGACCTTTGATAGCAACTATAAGGCCCCAGCCTTAAACCTTACTTAATCTTGAGTTATTTCAAGATTACACATTGAGGATCTTTTTAGGTTTATAGTTTTAGAGAATTAGATCATGAAACATGCATTACATTCCACCTTTAAACAAAGTGGTCACATAAAATAAAATACTCATTCTTCCCATTAACGGAAACATATTGAAAATAAAACATGGATTCTTTCTTGACACATCCTTGACACTATCACCACATCATGTACCTTTACCTTGAACTGTGAAAAACATTTCAAAAACTTGGGATGAGCATAAAGAGCTCAGTTAGGGTTATAAAAATATGGAAAGGAAACATGAGTTCGTATATACATAAGAATGAAATCATACTTTACCCATAAAACATAGGTACTTTAACATACCTCATCAAACCATGAATAAATCATAGAAAGCATAAGATATAAAGGTAACATGAGGCATTCATAACATTCTTACGTAGGGAGTAACCCTCTTGGTTACGTTTGGAATACCCATCACAGTATATTCCCTAAATATCTTCGGAGAAACCATAACTTTTCACTCCTTCGCGTTACCCAATGCATTGGAGAGCTATATCGGGCTCACCCGCCCTTAGTTTATCACAGAACCGCCTGTTTTCATAACAATGCCCAAGAACCATAACATAAATGTATCACATAAAACATGCATAAAGGAAACATAACATTTCCACATTTCAATCACAATATAACATTTTAGTATATTGAAATAATGAATCCATTCAAAAAGAAACCATTTCCAAAACCATTTAAAACATTTAATAAAGATATTTTTGAATCAAAGTGTCCCATACCACCTTGAATCATAAAATTTTAAACCATTAATATCCATATAAATAAATTCTTAAAACCATTTTGAAAACATGGATATTAATAAGAACAAATAATTAAAACATTTAAAGCAATATTTTGGTTAAAGGGGTTTTACCAAAATTAGAGACACTTGAATATAATAATTGAGGAATAACATTTAGTCAGAACTTTATAATATCTTGAGAATAAATGGATTCATGATATAATACTCCAAAGGATAGTATATACACCATATAAGAGTGAATTGGTACATAACAACAATGAACCCTCAATAGAAATGTCAAATGTGATGAAATCCCTTATAAAGAAGGTATCCTTAAATTAAGGACAAATCAATCTAAAAAATAAGTGTGACAAATATAAATACACCCAATATATGTGGATATTAAATGTAAAACAATAAAAGGTCATTCACACATATTCAATGGATGACATATTCAATGACTACATGTCGAACCCAATGAAATAGAAATTGGGTTATAAAGTTCCTTTGACAGCCTAACGACATCACATAAAAATGAGTTGATGAGAGATAAAAAGTGTATCTCATCACTTGGACATAAAATTTACATCAATAAGGATATATGATAACATATCCCAACATAACAATATGTAAATTAAAAGACCCAACAAAAGAAGTCTTTTAAAAAAAGAGGAGGGTGAATGGTTCCCTTACCGACTTGGGTAACATTCAAAACATACACCCCATGAAAGAAGGACAATAGATCATTGATGTAAATAATCATAAACGAAATTATATTACACAAAGTGTAGAATAATGGGCAGTACATACGCCACTCAATCGAATTTGTTGCAAATGTAGCATAAATCTCACGGGAATAAAAGTGAGATGAAAAATCGCTTACGAAAACTCGGCAGCCTAACGGCGCCACATAAAACTTCCGAATATGGATTGATGAGATCAAATAGGGTATCTCATCACATTAAAATAAAATGTACAGCAAGAGGAATATTAAAGAACATCCCCCAACATTAAAAAGAGGAGCTTAAAAGAAGTGACATAAAGGAGAGTACTTAAAAAGAAAGAGAGAGGTTAGATCTCTTACGAAAGTTCGGCAGCCTAACGACGCCACTCAAAACTTCCAAAATGGATTGATGAGAGAGAATAGGGTCTCTCATCACATGAACATAAAAATTACAGTAAGTGTAATACAAAAGATCATCCCAATAACAAGAAATATGATCTTTAAAAGGAATGACATAAAAGTGTGTACTTAAAAAGAAAGAGAGGAGTAGGATCCCTTACCGCGGGTCCGACTTGACTCGATCGTTCTTTAATCTCCTGAATAATAAACCTGAGTTAATTTCTACTTCCTTAATAACCTTTTTCAAGTTCATTATTCCTTTTATATCACTAATTACCATGTCATAAACATTATGTAACCATTTAAGTTAATAATATTTGTTTTGCCGATATTTGGTTCTTAAGTCGAAAGTGGACTTCTTACAATTACATGTTGTTTGTGTGGACAAATGTTTATTATATCCAGAATTGTATTCATGATGTAGATATCATATATGTCATATATATACAGTACATGCAAGCATTTATAACATTAAATAATCATTTAGAGGTACGAAATGAAATGCACCGTTCATGGAGACGGTAAGCCGTACGTACGCATAGACGCTACTTTCTTTTCTATTTCGTATTTTATAGAATGGAATAATAATGATATAAAGGTATATAATAATTCCAGTATAATAACATATGTAATATCATAGTTCCATCCTTTATACGTCCCACATATGGTATTTAACGAATCAAATCACTTTGAGGGGGCGGTAGTCCGCACTTCCTTAAACGAAGATATCGCGTTTACCCATAATGGAAACCATAAAGGTATGCCCAAAATTAAAAAAAACAGAAGCTTAAGTTAAACATAAACATATTATATATCATATATAAAAATAGTTACATCATAATGTCCACCTTTTAAGGTGTTAAATGAGTATTGAACAATCATCGTTTCGGGAGGCAGAATTTCGCCATCCACGGAAACCGTATGTTCTTTAACCATTTGACGTAGTTGTGTGAGAGTGTAGCTCGAATATATCTTATAACAACATCCTAGTATATTTTATATACAGGTTTTGTTACAAAAGAAGTAAATAAAAAGATTTTAGGGGGTTGGAGAAGCAAAATAAAAAAAATGAACATGAGAGAATGAATTACTTTTAAAAGTTTAACTTCTTTTGATTTTAGCCTAAAGGCTTCCTTTGAAATTCTTATTCCGAAATTAAATCCTATAGGATTAGTAGATGGATGTGGAGAGAGTAAATGAGCATGGGTTGGCCGAGACAAAGGCTTGAGGAGTGTGTGAAATGAGGTAGAGGTGGGGGCCTTTTATAAGAGGAGAGGAGGGGCACTTTTGGAAAGTAAGAAATATTACTTTATTTGAAAATGTGTTTCGGTTTTAAAAGGTCCCACATTGATATAATTCGTGGATACGGTGATAAGGCTTCGAAATACACTCATACAATTGGTTTTGGACATGTGTAGGTCTTATATTTTACATTATCTATCAATTTTATTTAAATCGTTAAATAATGATGTCATCGTTGCATCATCATGATGTCATAAATAATTTATTTTATTTAAAGTATAAAAATTATAAAACAAATACTATGATGTAGGAAATATTTTTATCTTTCCAATGACTATTTATAATAAAAAATATGATCTTTATAACCCCATGTAAAAATTGGTTTCGTAAAACATATGATGTTTGTGTCATTTTTACTTTTACATTAAATAAAAAGTTATTTATGTCATTTCCCAACCAAAGTGTCTCCATGGGGTCCCCAAGTTGACCCATGGCTTGTCGTGGTCGGCCATGACACAACCAATGAGTGTAGGACATGTTTCATGTTCATTTCATATTATTAAACATTATTTTTACCTTAAACTACACAAATTTCCTCTAATCGCGATTAAAAACTTAATAAGTTACTATTCAAAAAAAATTATTTTTATCCCATTGAACCACATTTTACTTCTTAATGACAACCATGTATGTCGGACTTTTTAAATTCAAAACACAAAGATGTCCAAATTTCATTTAAACGGAAAAATTAGTTTTTATAAGTACCACTTACTGGTTTCACTATTCATCAAAAATTGAAGTTTTTCAGAAAAATCCCAAAAATTCACCCTAAGCTATATTTGATATTCTGAATTCAAAATTTTAGTCTATTTTAAAAAATTCAAAACATGTAAGTCACATTAATTAATTTAATAATTAATTCCTGATGTCAGAGCAAATAGCGTGTTTTTATGAAACAATAAGTATCAAAAGATTAACACTAGTTTAAGTCTGATTTCAAAGTGAAATTAATTACAATGACCACTATTGGATTTAATGGTAAAAATATATTCTAATTTCACTTTAAAACCAATTAAAATGATAATCTAATCATATAAATAAATTAGATTAAAAAGAGGTTTTGAATTAAAATACTACATTTTACACTATTCATTAGAAAAAAATGAACATTATCGGAAAGATACCAAAAATTTACACAAAGTAAATTTTGATGTCCCGATTCTTAAGAAGAGTTTTATTTGGTCCAATAGAATGTATAAGAGTGAACAAAACTATATTTAAGGACGGTTCTCCATCAAAATGAGATAAGTGAACCTTTAGTGAAAGCTAGGGCATATACACCTAAAATTGAATTCTTTCCGTATTTTAAGCCTTTATCTTTTATTGGATAAATGTAAAAACATTTAAAACATATATAATCATATTTTAGTTATTTCTATCCATTCACACCATTACAACGGCTACATGTTAACTACTATTTAAAATAATATTATTTTATTATTAGAGTGCAACGTAAGATTCCCAAGAAACTCGTTGTTGCGTGTTGGGTACCCCATCGAGCATAGCGTCCCCTATAAAGTCATATTAATATTTTACTCACAAATATGGATAAATATGAAAATGTCATATTCTTTATTTACCTGGGGTGTTACATGCAATCCCACTGAACCTATATCTAATACTTAATGTGTTCTAGTTATCACCCTTCGGTAAATACATTCCTGAAAAATGACTTTTACTCAATCCATAGGTGGTACCATTGGAGAATGACCTCTCCTATAAAGAGATTTCAGTAAAGTTCATATATCGTAGGGAAAGTGTTCTACGAAATAATATAATACCCCTTTTCAAGGTGTATTGGTGAAACAAAAAAGTTTGAAAATGAATGATGGGAATCAGAGGAAGTGATGAAGCAGTTTTAACCTCATATGTTTTATTGATGGAAAAGAAAATTTCAAGGAAAAAGTTTCTTATGGTGTAAGATTGTAACCACCTATGCATGTATTAATGAAAATTACTCTTGATCAAATTTATTTTCTTATTATGTAAAATGGTTATATTACATATAAACTACCTTGGTTTTATGTTTTTTGGATTTCAAAATACCTTTAAGAGTTTTATATATTTCTAATATAGTCTTTGTACATTGATCACATGATTATTATAAAAATAGGGCTTTAAAGAATGCAATGTACACAAAAAAAGGTTGCAATGGCCAACTCCAGTATAATTTCTCTATTCGAAGCCCATTTTTTGGAGCCCAGAAAAGATGTCGTGTTACTGAAATTTTCTGTTGAACAAGCCCATTCTGAGCTTCAACACATTAATCTTGAACAGAACTTCATATGGGAGAAGTTGATGTAAATAGAGATTATTACTCTAGAAATGTTATTTGAGCCTCTCCTAGAGTCTGTCACCATTATACACCTTATCCATAGGTCTTCTACGAGTATTATAAGGGGTTATGTAACAAGGCCGAGGCACAAGGATTATTTCCTTTATTTTTTTTATTATGAATATACATTCATTTTAGTATTTCTATATTGTAAATGTTGTTTAAACACAAATAATATTATTAGATAATATTTATTTAAAAGCTCAATTTTTATGAATTAATGGACTTCTTTATTAAATATTATATTAATATAATATTATTAATAAATTACTTTTGATTAATTATAAATTATTGTATAATTTTTATGAATATAATAATAATTATTATTATGTTTGAAAAGTATATTTCATCAAAACAATTGAATTTTCGATAAATGTCGGTTGTTATTTTAGATCTAAAAATTATAATATTTAAAATTTTATTTAGATAAAATGAAGATTTTTTGTATTATGATTTCTAAATTATCCTATGGTGAATTTTTCATAATTTTATAAGATAGGCCATTGTTTGGGTAAAAAGTAAATACCATTTAAATATTTAATGTGTTTTATGACATAATAATGAACCAACAGTGATGTAATAGAAGACTATAATTTTTTTTTTGAAAATATATGTTTTATCTTATATAAAAAGTGATTTCAGATTTGTTTTATTAATTTTATGGTTCTATAGTGGACCCCCCAATACTTATAAATCTTTTTAACAATTTAAAATGATTTCCGTGATATTGGGACACACCTGCATATATGAAAGCCTAATATTTTAATATTTCCGTCCATTGGCCTTATAAAATAATGGTTTAAATTCATCTTTTGAATAACCCATGATAAAAATACTGTGGGTTGGTTTGTTTTTTTGATTAGTTTAATGTGAAGTGTCCGAATCCAAAATAATATTGAATTCCCTCAATTTTCCTATATAATCCCACATGGGATCCTAATTCTCTTCACTCAAAACCCTTAGAGCATGACCCTAACATGAACTACAGTTTCTAAATTCCTCCCATGGTTCCCAAATTACCCATGAAGCGACCCTCAAGCCCCTCACAAGCCTTTCAGATCACACATCCATGTAAGGGATTTCATTCTCTCTCATTTTTTATTCAATTTTCTTTATGTTTCTATACCCTTGTATTTTCAATTAAAAATGTTGGGGTATGATTTATAACCTTCCTTATACTTTCATTCATATGTTTTAACTATTATAGGACCCTTTTTCACTCATTAATTCCTCCCATTTAAACTTGTTACCATGCCTAAATTCCGTAACAGATTTCTCTATCCCCGTATACATTCAAGAAATTATTTTCTATTATGTATCTATTTTTCATTATATATGATGAGACATGTATCTATATAACCCCATTAATTTCTTTTTCATTTACATATGATAATAAAAACATTTCTATTTCATAATCCTTTTTTATGAATTCTTATTTCATGTTGTTACGCTACCAAAATGGCGCCACAATTTTCCAATACAATGTCATTGTGTAGTGAATACCATTCCCATTATTACATCAAGCATATCCATAGAGATTCATATACAAATTCTACATTCCGTTATCTTTTAATAAAGGAATATTTTTAATGAATCCATGTTATATGATCCATGAGGCGCAATTCTTCCTGAAATGAAATTATTAAGAGGGGTGTGCCTTGATAGAGCTGCAATTCATTGGGTATAGATTAGTATCCTGATACCTCAAGTGAAATAAGGGTTTACTATTTCTAATTCAAGTGTAATGAGGGTTTACCCAAGATTCATGTGCAATGATATTTGGCTCATGCTAATATCATGTTAAATGTAGTTACTACATTTCCATTATATGTTATTCATATAATATCAGGCCTTTATTTTCATGATTTAATTTTAAACCATTGATATGCCTATTGCCTTGAATGTACTGAATTATTTATATTATTCCTTGTTTTATCATTTACTGGTATTTATATCTCACCCTTTTTATTCATGTCCTTTGTTTATCCCATGCAATTTTAAGTAAGAAGGAATGTGTCTGGTCATGTAAAATAATTTTTCAATAATGTTTTAAATTTCATGTTTTAATTTTTTTATAATGATCATAATACTAAAAAAATTATATATATCGATCTTATTTGTTGAATAATTTGATTAGTTTATGTAAAAAATTATTATTACATGTGAAATAAAGAACATGGTTGTTATAAGTTGTCCTTCAACCAATAGAAGAACTATTTCAGGATGTCTTTATAGAGGACTTATCATGGATAGAACCTAAGAGAGATATCGATTTTACAATTTAGATCATACCTGAGGATGATCCTATATATACTCCACTATATAATGGAAGTGATAGGGATTTAATATCTCATGACCCAACAAGAGGAATCAGAGGTTAAAGGATTTATCGGTCCATCTATGTCTCCTTGGGTATCTCATATATTTTTCAAAAATAAGCCTTGCATTAGTTTACATTTGTGTGTCGATTACTAGATTATGAAAAATATGACTATAACGAACTTTTATCCTCTAAAATGTATTGAATATCAATTTTAATACTTGATTGGGGCATGAATTTTCTCAATGATCGACATGAGTTTGGGGTATCATCAGTAGATATTTTGGACTTCTGATATGTTGAGGACTACATTCAAAAGTAGGTTTGTCTTATATGAGATTACAATAATTTATTTTGAATATAATAACACACTAGTAGTCTTTGTGGACTTGATGAAATGAATCTTCCATACATACCGGGATCATATTTTGGTGGGGGTCAAAGATGGAATATTTTTTTACTACAAGACTAGTGACGATCATTCACAATATCTTGACATCATCCTGAGTATACTAATAGAGTATTAGATATATGACTTAAAATATATCTATTATTTCTGGATTGATCTGGTTCACTTATTAGGGATCATCATCTCAGAGGAATTTGTGTCATTGGAATCATATAATGTTTAGATAGTGGTTTTATAGGAGCATCCCAAGAATTCTTTCGATATCCAATTATTTAGAATATTAACCTGATTTTATAATATCTTCATCCAATACTAGTCGCATTTATAATCATGGTTTTCAGTAAAGACAAAAAATGCTGAAAATATGGAATGTATGGAGGTTTGTGAGGAATCATTGTTGGAGTTGAAGAAGGGATTCACATTAACACAAGTTTTGATCCTACCTGATTTAGGTTAGGAGTAAAGGGTGTATTGTGATTTCTATCAGATCAAAATTGATGCTTTTTTGATGCAATGAGATTAATTTTCATCATATGGGTATCGATAGTTGATACCCCAGGTACAGTACTACCTTATGTATGACCTTGAGCTGGCATCAGTGGTGTATTCTCCAAATTGTTTGATATACTATCTCTTGGGAATGAATTATTAGGTTTAAATGACCATAATAGCTTGAGATTTTTATTTTTCTATAGATTATGGAATATTTCATAGTGTATATGTGTTGATTATATGTAATATTTTCATTTGAGCTGAAATATATACCTTTTAAGAGAAACAATGATTCTAAGGCTTTCAGTAGGAAAGATCATTCATAGTCTATTAAATATACTACTGTTGACTAAAATATGGTGACTTTACTAGATAAGATGGATATTATAGTTCAGGGGATATAGAAGATGATGTATCTTATATTGTTTACTTTGGAGTAAAAAATTTTAAGATAGATTAGCGAATGATAATATCAGGACGTGGAGTGACTTTCCTTGAGTGAATGCTTTGAATGTGGGGAGACACCTAGAGACCATTTGATAAATGATTTTGAGATCATCTATGGGATTAATTTAGTATGTGCCTACAAAAATTCAAGAGGAACTGATGATTTAATTTCATTCCTCAATATAGGATGTACAACTTGGAATGACCCAAATATACCAATACCAAGGTGGATAGTTATGATATATGGGCATGAAAAAGGAGAATTATAGGTTCATCACAGGATTCTACAATTGTCATCAGGTCAAGGTAGATAATCAATAACCAAGAGCTTTATTATATCTCATTCCCATTCCAGAATGGAATTGGAGAGACATGAACATTTACATTGTGTTTGGTCTTTTGAAAATTCATTGGAAAAATGATATTTTCGTGGTTACTGTCAATAGATTTAATAATGTAGCACATTTATATCCTATATGGCAAACCATCAATGTAGACAATTTTGGATAAATATATGTTCGGTACATAGTTTAGCTACTTGGGGTGCCACATACTGTAGTTTCATAACATAATTAAATATACACCTCACCCTTATAGAAGGCTTATCGAAGGAACATGGAACATGGGTATTCTTGAGTATAACCTTCTACCCACAGACAGATTTATAGTCAGAGCATACTGTAAAGGTTCTTGATGACATACTATATCCATGATGTCTAGATTTTGGTGGGTCATGGGAGAGAAACATGTATTAAGTGTATTTCACATTAAAAATAGTAATCATGAAACTATATATATTGAACCCTATGAGTTGTTGGCGACATGAGATCCTTATCCCGCTTCTTCACCCTTATTCACTTCATGTTCTCTTCCTTTTCTTTCCCTTATTCCTGGTAACCCCTCCCTTCTAGGGTTCCCTCCTTCCTAGATCGGGTTCTCTAACCCCATATTCTCCCCCATCTAGGTTTCATTCCCCTGGTGATGGTGACCATCATCCCTCTTCCCCAGATTCACTTGTTTCCCCTTCTACGACTGATCTGTTCTTTTTCATATTTCTCAGTTTGATTATCCATTACCAATCTAGGTTTTCCTCCTTTTATCTTTATTCTACCTCCCCTTTTGAAGTTTTACTTCCCCTTATATATTCCTCGACACTCGCAGTGTTCTTGGCTTTCGCCTTTTTGACTCCTTCTTCACCTTTTCCATGTTCATTTTCGGTTTTTTTGTGTCTGTTCAGCTGGTGACGTTTCAGTGTTTTCACGATTCTGTTTGTGGTTCATTCGGATGGACCGGTGTTGGAATTTTTGTTGGTTCATCCAGTTGAATACAACTTCTGCTACGGTTCGATGATGAGTTTTTTGTGGGGTTTCTGGTGCTGTCCATGTTGTGACTTGTTGTATAGGTCTGACTGCTCCTACTCTACTCTGTCCCCTAGATCCATTGATCCTTTCTAGGTTGGTTGGGTGACATGATTCTGGGGAGGCTTTCTGAGGTGTTCATGGTAGTGGTAGGTTGTTCATGGAGGAAGAACTGGTGTTCAGTAATTGGTGGTTCTATTGCTTTGTTGGGCATTTTGGTGATGACAACCGTGGTGAGATTTGTTTTTTGGCTTCCAGGATCTTCTTATCACGCTGAATTATACATCATGGTGTTATTGATTTTTTCTTTGTTGATGATAATGGTGGTGTGATGACGAGGTTCTTTGAAGATGTTCTGAATTTTCAGTTGCGAGGTTCCTTTTTCATGGACTGTTCGTGATCTTTTCCCATCTAAGGTGGGTGTTAGTGGTTTGTGTAATATCTTCAATTCAAAATTATGAATCTTGGAAGGTTGTATGTGGGGGGATTTTTTTTGTGGTGGAAATATTTCCATTCTAATTGTTTTGGTATCTGGGTTTCAAATTTGAATTTGGTATTTAGAATGGATAGTTTTGATTGAATCTTTATTGTGAGGTTCCCACTAACCAAAAAAGAGGTTTATTTAGAAAATGAAAAAAGTGATTTGGGTAGTTAGATCTCTCTATGGTAGGATGTGCATATCACCTCTATAATGGTTATAGGCTAGTGAGTAAGAGTTATTGGGACCAAGTCTCATGCTGGAGACATCGGATCTAATACATCTGATTATGAAATGTATAACCATAGCTCAGAGTATGTATAAGTCATATGATGATAGACTGAGATTAATTCAATAGCCTGAATAGGTGGATTGTTTATTCCTTTCGGGTATCTCTGAGGTTGGTTCACCATATGATATAGATAAATTGAACGTTGGGAAAATGGTTTGTTGGATAATTTAAGACTGTTTAGAGAATGATCCTTATGTCATATTTATTATCTCATCAATTGAACTATATTTCAATTCATGATGTTCTCCATGTGTCAAAACTATGGATGTATCACCATAAACATTCTCATGTGATCTATTTAGATGAGTTTGACATTTTGAAAAATGAATCCTTTGGGGAGCATCTGATTCATCTATTAGATTGTAGTGGGAATGTGATACATTGAATGATAGTTCTGATAGTTCATGTTTTCTGGAAGCATGGATGTGTATAAGACGAAACATGGGAATGTAAAGTGTAAATGATTGGTGAATGTCCTAATATGGTTTTCTCATAATCATAGAGAATCATGGACGTGTATCTTGAGGGCGATTTGTTTATGGTTGGTATATTATAAGATACCGAACATTTCTATAGAATCTCAATATTTAATTCGGATAAATTTTTTTGTTATTTAAGTAATTTTGATTCATGTTATGACTTGGGGTGTGTGTGGGTGGATTTTCGGGAAACAAATGTGAAAAGGGAACTATAAATTATTGGCACATGATTTGGGGAAACCGTGTTCCTCACCTAGTTATCCCTCTAAACCCGGGCATAGGGGAATCATACAGCTAGCACATAGTTTAAAAAATAAAGTTCCCAAAGATAGGAATTCCTAAAAACCATGAGCAGTGGGGTTCACATTGCTGGAAAACTGTTTATAAAACTATGTTCACCTTCCGAGAAATAAAATAAAAATAGTTTTCTTTAATATGAAAATTAGTTTTAAAATCCCCTTAATGCAGGACCCCCCCTCATTTCATCATATGCACAATGTTTATTTTTTTGATTAATTCAATATCATTCTGTAGGGGTTCCATGCTCATTCAAAAAACCTTCATTAATATGTAAATCCGATGTTAATGATTCATTCATATCCTAATAATTGGATCCCATCTTGATACTTATCCAATCAATTCTTTCTTCCTCTATAAATTATTTGGTGGAGCATTTCCCCTGGTTTATCAGATCTCAAATTTTTTGGTGAGATCCAAACCTATGATTGGATATATTGATGTATATTTATTAGAATTTGATATATATGATCTTGGTTTAGTGATATAAATAGGAAACAAAAATATATGTTGTTGTGATACATAGACCTTGGGTATTTTTGATGAGAGAATGTCTATGAATGAATCAGTGTAGGTGTTTTCAAATCAAAATCCCATTTTCGTTATTTTTATTATTTATATTCAGGGTTTATAATTTCTACAGATTTATTTAAATTATAATCCATAATTAAATTAATTAATTTTGTAAATTAATTAATTGAGATTTTTGTGAAATTGGGAAACTTTGGGTTCTTTGAATGAGATAATTAATTGGTGAGTTGATTAGGATATTTTGAGATTTATTAATGTAATAAATAATGGTGTGAATTAATTATGTTGTTACAGAGATGATTGAATTTTGTTATTAGATGTGGTATTGATTATGGGTTATGAATGTTATGCATTGAGATTATTAATTGTGAAATTAAGTATGCGTTATTTCTATCATGATTTGAGATTGTTAATTTGGGAATATATTTATGAGATATTGAAGCCATAAAATAAATAATTAATTAGTTAATTAATTATGAGACATTTAAATTGTCTTTTGAATAATTAATTGGTGAATTAATTATTGGATGTTGATATTGGGAAAAGAACAATTAATTATCAGATTAATTAATGGACATGGATAATTTATTTTATGAATTAATTATTGGAAGCTATAATGTGTAATTGAGATAAAAAGATTAATATGATTAATATTGGTTGATGTGATAATATGAAAACACGTGATGATTTTATACCTGTTTGGTTGGGACAATGAATGGTACATATCCAAAGCTGATATGATGGGTGTTAGACATGATGATATACACAAGTGATATACATGAATAGTTATTAATTTGGGGTGCTATACATGATGTACTATGCCAATTATAGTTCTATCTAAATTGTTCATATTTGGGATGTTTGAAATGAAAATATAAAGTAATGTGATATGCAGATATTTGAGAATTGGGGTATTAGACGTGATGTTATTATCCTATGATGTATTTTCATGGTTGAGAGTTGTGGTGTTAGAAATCATGTTATATGCCTATGATATTGTTTCTGTATTAATAATTAGGGTAAAATACATGACGTTCTATGTCCAAGAAATATATATATATAAGATTGTTAAAGAGATATTTAGACAAGGCGTTCTATACCCAAAACCTAGGAATTCGACTAAGGTTCCATTTTTCCATTATAGTGACATTGAAATGATATCGATAATGAAATCCCTCAATCTTAATTGAATTTTGAATTGAATATGTAACATGGATGATAAACAATTTTTTCCTAGAAAATGTATTGGTTTATGGGTGGCTTGAGGAACCTGTTGGTCTATATATTTAAATAATACTGATTAACATTGTGATAAATATTTAATAAATAATTTTAATTATTTATTTATAGAATTTCATAATTTTTTACTGGATTTGATTTAGAAACTGTTGGTGGTAGCCTACTAAGTTGAACTCACACCCTATTTGTGTTTCATGATCTATACCTAGATTGAATTTATTATTGGAGGCAAGGTTATGGGAAGCAGACTGAGATTAGATTTATTATTGGGGACAAATAATGGAAGAGAGAACCAGAATTGGTTCAAGACCCTCTTGGCAGTATTTACTGTCATTACATACAATGTCATTTTATAAACATTGAATCAAATTTTGGAAACACATGTTTAGAATTCTGTTGAGTATTGTATTTCCTATTTTTGTTATCTTGTGACATTAATACTATTTATGATTATATATTCTTCCACATTTGTTTATTTATATTCTGCTCATGTATGGATCATATAAAAGACAATATAATATCCCCATGAGTGACTTTCTAGTCCATTGATGCTAGTATCCAACCTCTAGCATATGTGGAGTCACATATGAGGTAATGTGGTTGTCTAAATTGAGGCATCTGTGCGTGGACCCCTGGCCGAGATCATAGAAGTCTCGAAATACACTATACTAATATGGTCATCAAGAATATATTTTATTTAACATGTTGAATATTAACATATAATGTTATAATATTTATGAATGAGATTTTTAGGACACTTTGGTAATTTTATAATGATAGGTTTAGTTAAACATTTTAATGTATAGTAAAATTTACATGATGAAATGTATAGTAAAATTTTGATGAATTTTTTTGAAGGAAAAATTTAAATTTTTTTGATAAATTAAAAACCTATATGGAAACATTTATATTTTATTATTCTAGAACATATGTATCTATGAATAATAAATCTAAAAAAGGAACATTGAGATGTACACAATTTTCACCTGGTACATGAAAATAAGACTTTCTACGCACTTGGTTTGACACTCATTGAAGATAAACATTGGAAAAAATCATTATGAATCATCATTAATATTTTAAATAATGACCATGAAATACATACATTAAGACTATTTCATCATTAATTGAAAATATTTTTTTTAATAATTTAGACATCATAGATGATATTTTTCATGATGATGTTTTCCCACTATGAATATAGTTAATCACCATATGAATTGTTTTTATACTATGGGTAGAACCCAATGGATTCATGTTAATGATGAGTGAAATGGGAAATAGAAGGATATGATTCTAGAGAAGACAACACTTGTTAATGATCCACTGAATAATATAGATTTTAGTATCAAAAACATTTCCCAGACTAAAAATCATGGTGAATATAAAAATAAAAATCCATGTGATCTCTGTTCTATTCAGTCCTTCAAGATGAAATTTCTACCTTATTTTAGTATTTTTACAAATCAATGATTTGGTGAGAAACATATCCATACCATTTAAAATTTATTTTGTATTTTCCTATTTTTGGAGCCTAAAATAACATTTTGTCTATGTATTATTTGGAAGGGGAAGTAGATCCATAGTGCATTCTCATCCAGAATACATGGTATTATGATGAAATTTGTTTTACTGAGTGTGATGAGTTTAGGAAATTGTTTTTAAATAAGTATAGTACTAGTACTCTCCTAATGAAAATAGGGATTTTATTCATTGATAAAACAAAAAAAAACATGATGAATATATTGGAACCTATGATTAATATTATACAGGACAGGTGACGTACACTTCTTGTATTATCATCCAACCCGATTCAAATGATGATTCGTTCTTCTGTGGAATAATACAATTTCACTAAAGGGTGTTATACGTAATATAAATTAGTTTATATGAAAATATTTTTAATTCTAATGTCATGTTTGAAATATAGTTCATTATAAACTATCAACATCATGGATTTTAAAATATTAGTAAGATGTAATTTAATAGAAAATATAAAACTAATTATAGAAGAAATTGATATTTCATTTATGCTTAAAGTGTGGGATGAAACCGAAAGGAAACTATATTAAGTGTAATAATATATTTTTTGTATGCAGGAAAGTCTCCATGTAATTGATTAATGATATAATTTGAAGAGGGTATTTTATGATGAAAACATGGATAATGCAATATAAAATTATCCAAAAAAACTGTAGTGAATATTATTCATAGATATTTGGAATTATGAAAATCAATTCACCGATCCAAGTTCAAATTGAAATTATAAGCCACAACCACCTCTAAATAAAATGGACCATGGGAAATTTTATGCAATCAAAATAGTTGAAGTTAATATTGATAATTATGGATCATCATTTCACCACACTCTATATGGGAATTGCATGAACTATTTTATAAGAATAATCCCTATGAATATATAATTGTTTTACCTTCAGTTTAATTCCATGTAATATTAAGACTTTTTTATCTTTCTATACATGTTTTATAGAATAATGAAATCAAATTTTATATTCTATCATGACAAGTATAATCCTAGTCATTAAATTCTAAAAAATTTATATAATACAACAACATATTTATGGAATGGTGGGTGTATTATCATTTTTATGATTATATGTCTATATATAAGATTAACATAAGAGTTATGGATACTATCATAGATTTATCTATCTATGATTGATCAGTTGTTAAATTTTATTGACAACAATTTTAATGATTTTAATAGGATTTTAAAATGGAAAAATATAATATAAGACATATTTATTGCTATATACATTTTTGGTTTTGTTTATGATTTAGTGAAAATTATTCTTATGGTGGAATTCATTTACAATTTTCATAGATATGGTTAATTGTATAAGAAACCATAAAGGGTTATCCTATCTATGATGTTTATGTAATGATGGGATGTAGTGTATTTCCTTATTAATCTATCATACATCAATCGTATCAGAAGATATATTTTATTGGATTTGATCACCCAAATATATATTAATGATGTCGTAAGGTTTCATGATATATCAAATACAATTTATCTAATTAGGATTAAATG